>CM074738.1:1240000-2440000 GCA_037367245.1 Phrynocephalus guinanensis
GTGCAGGTGAAAAGAAGAAGAGCCCATCTCACCTTCTCAAAGTACATGACCTCATAGGTGACAGGAATGTGGCTGCGGTGCTGTGGCGGTAGCCATGTCACAGACAGACTGCTTTCGTTCTGCCGATCCAGGACGATATTAGTCACCATGATTGGGGCTGGACATAAAGAAAAGGTCAAAGCACAATGTTCCTCTCGGAGCTGGGCAATAATCCATTCAGGCTCATATTTCCCCTCAGAAAATCTAGAGGTGTCCTTGTTTTTCTTGGCTCTTGGCTGGTTGCTCCAGCCTGGCCAAATCTTTTCTAATAGATCCTAGACAGAAATGGTGCTCCTGTGACATGAGGTGAAGTCGTTTCCTCAAATGGACAATCCTGGATGCCACAAGAACAGCAGAGATAAAGATTTCAGCCACACTGGCTAGGACCCACTTGGTCAGCATTCATTTACTCCCCTACCTCTCTCTTTCCAAAGTCAGCTAAACAAAACAAAACAAAACAAACAAGGAGCACAATTTGCCGAAGGCTTTGAGACGCAAAGCACTTGATGGTACCTTATGTGGCTACTTCTCCAGGGATTTTGTGGGTGATCTATTGGAGTAATAATTAAGACCCCAAATAGGGATGAGAGTAAAGCAATTTGACTACATCCGGAAAGAATGGATGATGGACAACCGGTCAGGCCATGCTAGCTCTTAGCTATTGAGACCTAAAGGCTGGGCACAGCATTGTTTGGATCAGGAAAGGAGTGATACCCTGGGGAGGGAGAATTGTAAGCACGTGGATGCCATCCTGCTTTGGAAAACTGGGTTCATGGAGAAGGTAGGGACGTTGTGTCTTAGTCTGAATTTGTCAAGATCCAAAGGAGCTATTGCAGGGCCAATTATTTCCAGACTCTGACCTATCTGCAGATCTCAACTTATTTGAGGTGGAGTATATGTGAAACCAGGTGTACCACTACCAAAAAAAAAACAACAATTGTGTTTATGACCTATATACAAATACAACACACACACCCCAATGCAGTAGTAGAATTTTTACATGATTATCAGACCTTTGTTAGTTATAAGTAGAGATGGGCACAAATCACTTTGTGATGGGTTGTCATGAGTCACTGCCATAGGTGCCACGCATACCCTTTCTCCATCCAACCAGCCGGCTCCCCCACTCACAAGCTGGCACGTCTCAGTTTTTATTTACTCTTTGTGTTCGTTCAATCACCGCAGGGGCACATGCTTTCCTACTCCACTAGTTGCAGCAGGAATGCCTGTGCTGCCTCCTTGTCTAAGTGGCCGGCTGCTGGAGGAGGGAGGCACACACTCCTGCTGTGACTGGATGATAGCATGAAGAGGAGACAAGCAGCACACACCAGCTGGTGAGTGGAGGAGGGAATGTGAGGCATCGGTGGTGCTTTGATGATGATTCAGTCACCTAGCATGAAGCAATTCCTGCCCATCTCTAGTCACAAGGATGCTGTGGCAACAAACAGATTAAATTGAATTGTAAGCCACCAGAGACCTTTGGCTGGTGGGCGCCATATAAGTTGTACAAATAAATAAACAAATAGTTTTTATGTTAAAAATGCTAGAATAATAAAGAATTTTGTTTTAAATTTCAACTTCTTAGTTTTGCCATCCTTATATTTTTTGAGATTCCTAGTGTGGTATAGTGGACAGAGTTATAGACGAGGACTCAGGAGCACAGGGGCTGAATCCCGACTTGGACAAGGAAACTCATTGTCTGAGTGAAACGGGCAAAAACCACCTCTTGAATAGAGTCATCCCCCGCCATTTCGTGGTTCACATACTCCGGTGCTGGTATATTGCGGGACCACAGGATATGAAGGCAAGGCCCCCTAGAGCAAGCTGTGTGGGCCTGTTTAAGGCCTCCTGCTCTTACCCCAGGCCTGATGCTGCCCTGAGTTGGCCTCCGACGGGCTTCCCAGGCCTTATGGGAAGCCCCATAAGTGGTGTCTAATGAACCGGAAGTGCCTTCCAAAAAAATGGAAGTGCCTTCTGGATCACCCAAAACCACTTTTGGGACTTCCAACAGGCCTAAGGTCCCAACTTGACCCAGCATCTGCATACTGCAGATTTTCCTTTATCGCAGGTGGGGTTGGGTCCCTAGCCCCCACAATAAGTGGGAGATACTGTACTTCATTTACCTTGAAAGCCCTATTAGGGTAAGTTGGTTCTTGCTTGACAGCACAGAACACACACATTTTATTCTTTACTTTAGTTCCATTTTAACTCCCCTTTGAGAAAATTAATTTGAATAATTTATAGACTCTTGTTTAAATATTCACATTTTAACCTTTTCTTCCTTATAGTAGTGTCTATTTTTGCTTACGCTTTACTTTGTTTTATTGCAATGAGTGTGTGTGTCGTGGCTTCACATCCATGGAGTTTTCTTGGCAGGAATACTGGAGTGGTTTTGCCAGTTCTTACTCCAGGCGCCTACAGCCCCTGGTATTATTCCCTGGTGGTCTCCCATCCAAGTACTAACCAGGCTGACCCTGCTTAGCTTCTGAAATCAGAGATCAGACATGCTTAGGGCATCTAGGCGGCTATTGCAATGGCCCAGGGCTCAGTGCACTTATTACTTCCTCCTGTTGAAGACTACAGTCCTAAAGCCTACTGACTTAGGAATCTACCTGAATGGGCAGAAAAACATTTCTATCTCTCAAGAAAAGAAGTCTAGTTGCCATGACTCAATCTCCATACTGCAAGTAAATGAGCAGGAACAGGGGACCCAGTGCAATTTACTCTAGATTCAACATGCTTAGGATCAGGCTATGCATAAACTAATCATAACCAATTTAAAGAAGGAAGAAATTTTTTTTTGGATTTTTTTGCTCTTGTTTATAAAATACTGGCACAATAAGAATAAAAGCAGTGATTTACAACTAGCTATGTCTTTACCATTCGTTTGTACAAATAATGTCCTTTAACTTTCTGACCTGTTCAGTAGTGGTTTTCTCTTTTCCTCTGTCTTCAAGCTGAATCCAATTGTTAGCTCCAACTAGAGTCAACCCACTGAGGGAATGCAACTGAAGCAAGTCCCATATATTACATGGATCCACTTGATGGACTAGTAACTGGATTTCACTCAGAAGTCATGTTGCCAAAACAATCCTCCCTACTCAGCCACAAATCCCATTGGTTAACTTCTGTTCGTAAATGATATCTTGCCCAAATGTACCAAAAAGGGCTGTTGTGATGATAAAGTGGGACAAGCCAATGCACAGCACTGGGAAGTCCTCAGGAAAAGGGGGAAGGCCAGTAGAATTGAGACCAGAAGGACTTATTTCTAAGGAGCAGTGGACAGGGGAGGCAACCTGTTCCTGTGACCAAAGAAGAGGTGGAGCCGGTGAATCCCAGGCCGTTAAAGCATTGGCTACAGATGCAAGTACAGTACCTCTCTTTGATCTCACCTGCCATTTGAACCAAGAAAGGTAAGTATGAAATGGAGTGAGGAACGATAATAGTGTGAGTTCTCTTAAGGGCATTTTTGAACCTTGTTTTCCTCTACTGTGAGACTCCTAAGCATTCAAGAAGTCCTCAAGGAGATCTTGCAAAAGCTCCAGAAGGGGTTGTGAGGACTAGCCCAAATGTTGAAATAGGAGCAGGACAAGAAGTAGTTCAGACCATCAGTGCAAGGAAAAACAGGTTAAGCAAAGGACATGTAAGAAGCACACGCAGCCTCAAATGTCTCTACACCAATGCACAGAGCATGGGGAACAAACAAGAGGAGCTGGAACTCCTAATACAGCAAAATAAATATGACATAATTGGCATCACTGAAACATGGTGGGATGAGACGTATGATTGGAATGTAGTCATTGGAGGGTATAACCTGTTTCAAAGGAATAGGACAAGTAAGAAAGGAGGAGGTGTAGCTTTATATATTAAGGAAATTTATACTGCTGAAGAAATACAAGATAAACATCAGGGGAACCATACTGAGAATATTTGGGTTAAAATCAGGGGTGAAAAAACCAGGAGGGATGTCACTGTGGGGGTATATTATAGACCCCCAAGCCAGCCAGAGGAGTGGGATGATGCCTTCTGTGAGCAGATGGCCACACAGTCAAAAGGGAGAGATGTAGTACTAATGGGAGATTTTAGCTAGGAATGCAAGGTCTAACAAATTCCTTAGTGCCCTTGCAGACAATTTCATGGTCCAGAAGGTAGAGGAGGGAACAAGAGGCAAAACCATTTTAGATCTGGTCTTTACCAATAAGGAGGACCTCGTAAATGGGGTCGAAGTGGTGGGATCATTAGGTAAAAGTGACCATGCCCTCTTGGAATTTGTTATACAGTTGGAAGGTGAAGCTAAGCATAGTCAGACAAGAATCCTGGACTTTAAGAAAGCCAATTTTTGTAAACTTAGGGAATTATTGGCTGTGATTCCATGGACTGAAACACTGAAAGAGAAGGGATTCCGAGATGGATGGGAGTTCCTGAAAAGCGAGATATTAAAGGCACAATTTAAAACTGTTCCAACAAGAAGAAAAAGTGGGACAGCTCTAAAGAAGCCACAATGGTTTACTAAAGAACTTTCAAGTCAGCTAACTATAAAGAAAAACAAGTACAAGGAATGGAAAAATGGGAAATGCACCAAAGAGGAATATAAACAAACAGCGAATATATGCAGGGGGGTGGTAAAAAAAGCTAAAGCGCAAAATGAACTTAGACTTGCCAGAGAGATTAAAGATAGTAAAAAGGGTTTCTTTAGTTATGTCCACAGCAAAAGGAAAAATAAGGAAATGATAGGCTCTCTGCGTGGCGAGGATAACCAGTTACTAACGGGAGACAAGGAAAAGGCAGAACTACTCAACACCTTCTTTGCCTCTGTTTTTCTCCAAAAAGGAAGAAAGAGATCCACTGGGACAAAGAGTAGATGAGGTAGGATGGGAATTGCAACACAGAATAGGTAGAGAGGTAGTACAGGAACACCTGGAAACATTAAATGAATTTAAGTCTCCTGGGCCAGATGAATTACACCCAAGGATATTAAAAGAAAGGGCAGAAGTAATTTCAGAACCATTGGCAATAATCTTTGAGAAGTCCTGGAGGACAGGAGAAGTCCCCATCGATTGGAGGAGGGCTAATGTTGTCCCCATCTTCAAAAAGGGGAAAATACAGGACCCAAATAATTAACGCCAAGTCAGCTTGACTTCAATTCCTGGAAAGATCCTAGAGCAGAATATTAAACAGTCAGTCTGCAATTATTTAGCAAACAATGCTGTCATTACAAGAAGTCAACACAGGTTTCTTAAAAACAAGTCATGCCAGACTAATGTGATCTCTTTCTTTGAGAGAATTACAGGCCTGGCGGATGAGGGGAATGCTGTGGATTAGAGATGGGCACGACTTAGCGGTATTCCCGTTTCCGTTTCCATTACTCGTTTCCGTTACTCTACGGAAACGGTAACGGGAATTACTCCGCCAGACTTCGAGCTCGAACTGACGAACGAACAATTTTGGTCTGATTTGTCGTGCTCGTTCCTTGCATTGCGCAATTGCGCGATGCCACCGGGCACAGAAAAAAAGTTTTTAAAAGTTAAAAAAACCCGGTTCCCGGCCGAAAAGCAGGTGGAAAAATGCCTGCCGTGCCTCAGGGCACCTACCAGAGGGGTTGTTTCTGGAGGTCCCCGGCCTCCCCCCCCATCCCCCGTCCTAGTGGGCTGCTCTGTGGGACTCGCCGCAGGCTCGCAGCCAGCCAGCAAAAAGCCCAGTCTAGCCAGCCGCCGGCCGCCACAATTAAAGCGCAAGCAAGCGGCACGGACGGCACAGGAAAAAACTTTTAAACTCTCCCCCCACCCATTCCCGGGCCAAAAAAGCAGGCGGAAAAATGCCTGCTTGACAAAGGGCGCAGGGCACCTACCGGAGGGGTGGTTTCTGGAGGGGGGGTCCCACCTCCCCCCCGTCCTGGGCAGCCGGACTCGCCATGCCATGCGGTGCGGGTGGGGGATCCAAAATGGGGCGGTGAACGCAATATTGTTTTTGAAATCGTGGTCCAAAAACACACAAGCACAACAGAAACACGCGAAAATTTATAAACTGCCAGATTTTTCACAGTAGCAGTGGGTTTTTTCTTGCAACAAAATGTCTCTCCTCTCTTCCTCTGTCCTCCATTGATTTTATTTTATTTTTATTTTATTTACACCTGTGCAATGATGGGCTGGCCGAGTGGCCAGCCATGTGGGAATGGACGACCATGCAAATTTTTGGAGCCATCCCACCAATCGCATGGCCACTTGGCCATGGAGACTTCTGGGATGTGCCAAAAAGCCCCCTAAAAGCTGCCCTAGCCCCCCCTAACCCTAACCCTAACCCTTGTCTCCATACCCATACGTCACAGACTGTCTTCTTAGTGGGTCAGAGAGGCACCCAGAGGTGCAACCCACTAGCCCACCGTAACCCTACCCGTCACTAGCCTAACCCTAGCCCTTGCACTAACCCACCTTAACCCTAAGCCAGATCTACTTGCTTGCATTGCACTACACGCAGCAAGTACAATTCCCTTCTGTGTGAGACATGGTGGTGCGAGAGCCTTAGTTAGGCATCTCACTATGGCTCTGGGTTCAGTGCCATCCACTAGTCTTCACAGTCACTGTCTGCACATTCTGTTATGCAATATCCATATGGCTATTGCATAGCATTTTGCAGCAGCAGCAGGTGAGGAGGGGAGACCCCCATGTTGAGGGGTCTCTTGGAGCCTGCTTCCCCTTTCCTAGTGGGTGAGGATAGGAGGCACCCACGGGTGCCTCCAGGAGCCCACTTTCCCTTATAGCGGGCCAGAGGAGGGACCCACCCCACAGAGGTGCCTCCAGGAGCCCACTCCCCCCCCAAAACCAGTACTAACTACAACGAAAAAACGAAAAAACGAACCGACTAATTTTTGCGAATTTTCGCGAAAAACGGAGACGACCCGAAACGAAACCGGCCCGACTAACGACAACTCGGAAAATTTTTTTTTCAAGTCGTGCCCATCTCTACTGTGGATATTGCTTATCTGGACTTTAGTAAGGCGTTTGATAAGGTTCCCCATGGTATTCTTGCTAAGAAGTTAATAGAAAGTGGGATAGATAGTGCAACTGTTAGGTGGATTTGTAATTGGTTGACTGATCGCACCCAAAGGGTGATCATAAATGGCCTCTCTTCAGCTTGGAGAGACGTGACCAGTGAGGTGCCCCAGGGTTCTGTTCTGGGTCCAGTGCTGTTCAATATCTTTATTAATGACTTGGAGGAAGGAATAGAGAGTATGCTAATTAAATTTGCAGATGATACCAAATTGGGAGGGGTTGCTAATTCCCTAGAGGATAGGATGAAAATCCAAAAGGACCTTGACGGATTAGAATGCTGGGCCAAAGCTAATGGAGTGGATTTCAACAGAGGGAAATGTAGGATGCTACATCTAGGTAAAAAGAATGAATTGCACAGATAGGGGACACTTGGCTGGAGAATAGTACCTGTGAAAGGGATCTGGGAGTCTTGGTGGACCACAGATTGAACATGAGTCAGCAGTGTGATGCGGCAGCCAGGAAAGCCAATGCGATTCTTGGTTGCATCAACAGAACCATAGTGTCTAGATCAAGGGAAGTGATAGTCCCACTCTATTCTGCTCTGGTCAGACCCCCTGGAGTACCCCCCTGGAGTACTGTGTCCAGTTCTGTGCACCTCAGTTTAAAAAGGATGTTGACAACCTCGAGTGGGTGCAGAGGAGGGTGACCAGGATGGTTGAGGGTCTGGAGGAAATGTCTTATGAGGAGCGGCTTAGGGAACTGGGAATGTTTAGCCTCTCTAAAAGAAGGCTGAGGGGGGATATGATAGCTATGTTTAAATATTTGAAAGGATGTCATATTGAGGAGGGAACAGGTTTGTTTTCCATGGCTTCAGAGACTAGGACTCGGGGCAATGGTTTCAAACTACAGGAAAAGAGATTCCATTTGAACATTAGGAAGAACTTCATGACAGTTAGAGCTGTTCGGCAGTGGAATATGCTGCCACAAAGGGTGGTTGAGTCTCCTTCTTTGGAGGTTTTTAAGCAGAGGCTGGATAGAGATCTGTCGAAAATATTGTAATGGGGTTCCTGCATGGCAGGGGGTTGGACTAGATGGCCCTTGAGGTCTCTTCCAACTCTATGATTCTATGATTCTATGATTCCACTAAGTTCTGGGTTCAAGTACCTTTATCATGCAGACACGGTGGATGCTCTTGCAGGGGAAAGGTTTTGGCACTAAGCAGTTTCTATGCTACAGCTTGCCACTGGTTAGATGTGTTCTGCCTTGCACTTGACCTCCAGTCTCTATACCACCAAAAACTGATTCCTCAAAAAACTCACCAGGAACTTTCAATATGCAATGGTGATGCTAAAAGACAGTAATATGAGAAGTTTCCTTTTTGGTCTACAACTCCCAGAACCTGCTGTCCAAGCACAGTTCAAGCAGTTTTTGAGTTACAGTCCAATAAAAGAGGAATTTGTCCAATCTTTGCTCCTATACCTTACAAATACCTTACAGATTGTAATTCTAAAAAAGAGAAATTTGTCCAAACTTTGACCAATACCCTACAAATGCAACTTTTCTAGGTTCTGCTCATAGACCTGTTCTAATCATGAGGTATCTGAAGATGAAACACTTGTGCTAGTGGCCTCTGGTGGAGCATGGAAGCTAAAACATTGATTTAGAAAATGATTTTATTGTATCTGTATGAAGTTAAATAAAGTTTTGCTTGAGCCTGCAAAAACTGTATGACTTTGAAAAACAACGTACTTTCTGATACAAGTGGTCAGATGCAAAAGAGATTCAAGAGCTTAAATATCATCATTAGCAACATAAGTAAACTGAACTGGTGTTGACACATATATACAGTGTCTTAAAACAAATGCCTTGTAAAAAAAAAAACTCGTAAGAAGAAAAATTTCTGGGAATAGACATACTTTTCATGACAAAAGATTCCTTATGGAATGCTTTGCAAGACAAAAAAATACCATGTACCAAGGTATTCCCTCCCATTTTTCTTGTCTTTATTCTAGCCTTTATTAATCCATTCCTAATGCATTCCTATGGGAAACTGCATTTTGTAATATAAATTTTTCGTAAGAGGAAGCACCCCACGGCCTCTGAAATGGATTACTCCATTATCAATGCATTCCTATGGGACACCGTGTTTCATAAGACAATTTTTTTCATAAAACAAATTAATCCGTAGAATGAATTAAATTTGTTTTAAGAGGTGACCCTGTATTATCTTCTGTTAAACACTGGAAAGAGCCTGGAGTAAAAACTGTTCAACAGTGGAATTGATTAATTTGGAAAGTGGTGGAATCTCCTTTATTGGGGGTTTTTAAACAGAGGTTAGACATTAACTCATTAGGGGTGCTGTAGCTGTGGATGTTCGACTTTTGCAGGAGCTGGACTTGGTGGCTCTTTTTGGGGGGGGGGCTCTTCCAGTGATGCAGTTCTATGACCTCCATAATCTTTACCCTAATCTTCAATGGTAAGCCAGGACTACTAGCTGAAATTGCATTGTCGTGAGGGAGGATTGCTGAGGCTGGTGCAGCTGACTTTCTCCAGGAGAGGTACAGGGAACGTAGGGCCTCGCAGTTATGGCACAGCTTCAGCTATTATTATTCCTGCCAACTGACCTGCTCACTAGAATTGATGAGAGTTGGAGCCCCCTGCCCAAATGAATGAATGAATGAATGAATGAATGAATGAATGAATGAATGAATGAATGAAAGAAATCTGGAGGACTGCAGGTTCATCACCCTTCCTTTAGAGCTTCCTATGGGTGACAGAAGATTTGGGTACAGCATCACATTATTAGCCAATAAAACACACCATCTCTCATTAGAATCTCTGCTAAGAACTGCATCACAACCACTGATTTACTATATCTATACCCCTACCCACATACTCCCTGACTCCCTGAAATACAGTTCAGCCACAACTGCAGCTTCTCGTGTCCTCAGGATGAAAAGGACCCTGGATTCTCCATAATGACTCACCTGCAGGACCGACAGACACCCAGATGGGAGAACTGGTGCTCTTGCGTAAAGCAGGGCTAAGCGCAGACACCCCATTTTGAGCCCGGACGGTGAAGCTGTAATTGGTGTAAGCCTCTAGTCCATCTACAACCACACTGGGCCTAGTGAGGCTGACGGCACTGGGGGAAAAAGTGACGCTGCTCTCACAGGCTTCACACACAAGGAAATGGCAGCGCTGGCAGAAGACGTCATACGAGAGATCCTTGCGCCCACCCTGATCAATGGGTGGCTGCCATGAAAGGGAGACCTGACTCCCCACAAGGGAGGAAGTAATATTGTGGGGTGCAGAAGGAGGGCCTAGAGGAGGCAAGGAGAGAGAGGGAGGGAGGGAGAGAGAAAGAGTTAAAATTGTGGCCTTGCAAAGAAACAGGCAAGCAAACAAGCAGGCAATTTATTTTGAGAAGCCACTCCTGCTACACACACACACCTGCAAGCGTGCATCTTCAGTGTACAGGGAGGTTATCCATTGATTCTTAGGCTGCCCTGCCTGCTTTTTCTTACCCAGAGCAAATAGGGCTAAAAGCAACCGATCATGGTGCATTCATTTCTATGTACATAAGGGATGGCAAGAGCCTTAACATTTAAGATACACTATGACCCCCCCGCATCTGCTGATTCACTAACTGCTGATTCCGTTATCCATGCAGGGGAGGTCCGAGCCCGGCAGCAAGGAGGGGGGAAAAGAAAGAAAACTTACCGACAGCAATGCTGGCCAGCCATACTCCTTGCTGCCGCCACCACATACTGGCTGCCCTCTGGAAGGGTGGGGGTGGGGGGGGGACTTAAGAGGACCCACCTGGCCAACCAGCCTTTGAACTTCGTGCTTGGGTCCCAGGCGGCAACTGGGCGTTTTGAATTTCCCGCTCAAACTTCTGATCTGTCACCCAGGACCTGAGCGGGAAAAACAAAGGCCAAGGCCGGTTGGCCAGGTGGGTCCTCTTAAGTTCCCACCCCACCCATCCAGAGGACAGCCAGCCGGGTAAGTTTTATTACCCCCCCCCCCTTGCTGCTGCTGCCACATGCCGGCTGCCATTTGTAGGGATGGGGTGGGGATTTAGAGGACCTGCCTGGCCAACCAGACTTTCTTCTTCCCGCTTGGATCCTAGGAGGCAGATCAGAAGTTTGAGGAGGAAATTCAAACCTTCCACTCGCAGCCTGGGACCCAAGCAGGAAGAACACAAGCCGCTTGGCCAGACTGGTTCTCTTTAAGTCCCCACTCATGCCACCCCTCCAGAGGGCGGCCGGCGTGCAGAGAGGAGGGCACAGCATTAGAAATGGGCACCTCTCAGCTGTGAAGGGGGGGGGAGTCCTGACATTGGGGCTTAAAAAAAAAGTGTCGACCTGGCCTGTATGGTCGGCACTGTACAATGTAAATAAATAAATAAATAAGTGTCGACCTGGCCTCAGGGGCTTTAATTTTTGTCGCTTTAATTTTTGTTTTTTAAAAAAACCCCAAATTTAAAAAATGGTGTGGGCCTCAGCAACAGCGGGGGTCCCCCAGCAGTCCCGGCGTCCTTGTCTGCAGTGGCAGCGGTCCCCCAGAGGCAGCGGTGATCTCCACTCCAGCCAGATAAGCTGAACCAGTTCGTTTTGGTTCAGGTTGCATGATTTAAAAAAAATTAGTACGAAACAAAATGAACTGGGGGGGAGAACAGAACGAACAGAACCATCGGTTTTCTGTTTCGTGCCCACCTCTACTCAGCATCAGTAAGTTTTCTCCCCCCCTACCCCCACTGCTGCTGGCCCTGCAGGCCAGCTGCAGTGGTAAGGGGGGGGGGAGAGAATATTTACCAACGCCAATCCCTCCTCACCGCTGCCGTCGCTGCCACAGAGCCTGGCGCCGAAGAGGGTGGGGCTTCACAATTGTAAGTTTTCTCCCCCCCCCCACTCCTCTCTGCCACCACCCCTATTGCCACTATTACCTTAAGACAAGAACGTTTGCTCTTATCTGCAGATTTTGCTATCCACGGCGGAGGACCGATCCCTGTGGATAAGGTGGTCCTACTGTACATTTAAATAAACATTTAAGATAAATGCACAGCAGAATGGGAAATAAGAGAGGCTTTTGAGTCAGCATGCATTGGATTCGACAGATCATTGTGCCACTATTATTTCCAAAGGGAGAGGGGGGGAGGAGGCAGCTGTCTTAGTCTTTTGGAGCAACAGAAACATAAGCATCAGAATCCTGTCAAGCAAATTGTGCCTGTAGAAGAATGATCGTTGGCAGGGGGGGTGACCACTGGGAATTAAACCGCTCCTGTTCAATCCTGGGAAGTCACCCAGTTGCACTCGCTTGCAACTTCCCTGCGATCAGTCCCACTGCTGGAGGAGTTAGGCGAGCCCTGCAATCAAAATATGCAAACTAATTATCAGCAATCTCCTTCTCCTGATGGCAGTAGCACACTGATGGTATTTAAAGAGACCCAGCTCAGACACTGGGGCTCACCCAACCTGTCTGTAATGAGACTGACTGAAGGCAAATTGCAGGTGAATCAGGTGATCTCTGGGATCTAAGCAGGAACTCTTTAATTACCCATAGCGTTCCCCCTAGCAGGGATGTCATCCTCCTTATGCCAGTCTAGTTTATGCAACAGGATTTTAGCTGACATTTTGTTGCAAGGAGCTTCATGTCACAGTGGTCGGACTGCTGTACTGCAGGCCAAAACTCTGCTCACAACCTGGGGTTCCATCCCAGGTAGCTGACTCATGCCTTAGGACACTGGCCCAGCTGCATATGAAAAAATGCCCAAAGTCATAAAAAGAAGGCCAACCAAATAACACTGTTTAGCCTTCTATATGTCATTAGACTCGCTTTTTTCACAGGTAATAGCTTTATCTGTAGGACTGAAAACACCCCTGCCAAATAAAGGAAGGGAATCTGTTGAACAACAAAGAATATGCAATGTTACAGCCCAGTCACAAAATCAGTCTATGTATTTTAAGTGGACTGCACTTCAAGATCCCCTTTTTGATCACAACATCCAAAAATCTTCAGCTCAGCACGGCTAACTGAGCCTGGGTGTTTTCATTTAAGAATAACGGAAGCCATCATATGATTTTAAGCTAGACATGCATAGATCTTGACTCTCTACAGGACCTGTTTTTAATCCCTAGGAGCCATGTTCCCCAGGGTGGGACTTACGGGTGCAGGCAATAGTTTGGTCCTCAGTGGGTGTCCGAAAGAAGCCTCTGAGACAGAGACAGCTTGTGGCCGCGAGAGAACTGGAGGAGCTGTTTGGGGGACATTTGAGGCACTGATCCGTCTCCAGGGTGTGGCGGTAGAAACCTGGCTGGCAGGCTGTGGAAAGAACAGAATATGAAAACTCCCAAGTCAGTAGCTAACGTAAGCTCTGGTTCTTACATACATATCGTGATGGAACCTTAACCAGTTTGGCCTACTAATAGCAGAAATAAGGCAACTAGCTGGGAGAATGCAGGAGGGTGAGCCAATCCAGAAGAGCCTTCAGGAAGTGGAGTGAACAGAAATTGAAGAGAACGAGAGAGAGAGAGAGAGAGAGAGAGAGAGAGAGAGAGAGAGAGAGAGAGAAAATTGTTAAATTAGAAGTAGGTTGGCTTTTCAGAATGGGTTAGAACTTGAGAGAATTACTTTGTATCTGAGAGAGGGAGGTTAGATGTTGGAGAGCTGGCCTGTAAGGCAGTTGTAATCTTAAAATGGACTCGAGTTAGTTTTCAGCAGTCGTTATGTGATAATAATTATCAATTTTTATGTTTGTCTTAAAAGCACTTGGGCTTGTATCAAAAGTAATTAACCTGGGTGAAGGTGGGTCACACAGTTTTACAACATCTCAAGTTTAGGAATTTGTATGTCATTTTATGTTGTTTATTTTTATTTTTATTATATTTACTGTATTTTATGTTGTTTTTACATTATTGTATGAGTTAGATGTTTGTTTGTTTGTTGCACTGTATTGTATTGGTGGTGGTTGTAAACTGCCCAAAGTGGCCTCGCTTGCAGATGGGCAGAATAAAAATCCAATAAACAAATCCATAAATAAATAAAATAGGAATAATGTTCTTGAGGAACATAACCTGCCACCACAACATGGCAAATCTTCTTATGTTTATAATTATTAAACTTAAAAGACATTCCTTTCAGATTCACAGAACATCCTGCTTTCAGCTTTCCAAAGCTTTAGAGACAAGATCCATCCCTTGCCAGGGAAATATGTCTCACAGGTCTCCCTAGTAGAATTTCCAGTGACATTAAAAATTACCTCACTGCCAATTCTTTCTTGTCCTCTTCACATCTACATTAACAAGAGTCACACTCAAGTTTTTACTAGTGATCACTGATCCTGCTGCTCTTCTGCTCAAAATGTTGATTAAATAATTTCCTGTTTTTCTTCCAGAAGTGGGACTTAAGGTATCTCACAACAACTTTAACTAAAAAAGTGCTGGGACACCCCCCATTTACATTATGAAGTAATATTAATATATTAATGGATTTAAAAGCAGTTTTAAGAACAGGTAATATTACAGCCCCACTGGATTAATAGTAGAGTAGCTCTAAAAGTGCATGTGTAGAAAAGTACAGCACCCACCCATTGCAAGTTCCCTTCTCAACAGTCCATCAGTTGCTCAAAACTCACATGAATAAAATGGACTGTTGGTGAATAGACCACAAGGATACGAGTCAGCTTAGCTCCTCCTTGAAAGGCAGTTCCACTGCCTGTGGCTTAGAACAATCTGAGATTGAGCCAGCCACCTTCAAAACAGAATTATGAACAGAAAGCTGATGTCTCATTGGCAGAATACGGAGTAGTGTTGTAATAAAGGCAGAATCAAGTAAGGATGTCATGAAGATACAAGCTAATTTTCTCAAAAATTTCCCAAACAAACAAAAAAAAACAAAAAAAAATGCACATAGCTGTGAAGCTCAAATGAAAGGTTGTAATAGATATTTGCAAATGTTCTCATATTTGATCCTCCAAAAAGGAATCTGACACGTCAGGAAACCCCATGGGGGGAAAGTTAAATACTGTGAGATTTTTCACTCCTGCACAAAGACCAACACTTCTTTTATTAGCAGCACGGTTTTTTGGGGGGTGGGGGCACAGCAAACATTTTCACAAAAACCTGATTCAGCATAAAACTGAAGGCTTTCTGAGCAACTAATGCTCATACGGGTTCTTTGCAAAAAAAAAAGGGGGGGGCTCCAAAAGTTGGTGGGGGGGAGTCTCTCCAAGCTCTCTTCAACAGAAAGGAAAAAGCCTTTGATGGTCTTCATTCTCACCATCCAGAACAAAATACAGTATGTGAAGATTTACATCCTTATTCATGTGTCTACCTTGGGCATCCAGTAGTATATAAAGACTGAATGAAAATGAGTAGGGTAGCCCAGCTATGTTGGAGGTGGTGGTAACCCCTGCTGTGTTTGGCCCTGGTTTCTAATGGAGTGCTGAAAAACAGAACTTGTTTTCATTTCCTGCTAGGTCTAGACACAGAAAGCTGGTGCTGCTCCTGCAATGTCCCTTCACCTGCAAAATCCCATCATGGCTTCTGAGACCACTGGTCCAATTTGGTTGGGCTAGGACACCATATTTAGAACCAACAATCACATCCCACCTATAGTCCTTCAAAGCTCTGTGGAGTGTCATTAAAATGAGCACAAAACCCAAGAATCTTGTGCGTTCCCCTCCACTGCAATCATTTCAGGTGGTTCTTCCAAACCCACCCCATCAGAAGAGCTCTTCAATATGGCCCCTTTTTACTGCGAAATGTACTTCTTTTTCCTCCCTTCGTCTCCCCTACACCCACTGGTTTGCTTTGTCAAATATGAGCCAACAGCCACCACCAGAGTCAGAGTGGCTCTGCAGACAGAGAAAGCTAAATCGAAAATTGTTGCGTGGGAGGCACAAAAGGGAGTGCTGGAGACCCAGGCAAGGAGGCAGAGGTGAACAAGGAATTCAGGCAAGAGGTGCCAACTGGATGATATCATTGCAGGGAGGGAAGGGAACAGAAATCAGGCACACACACTTTTAAGAAAGACTGTATGAATGAAACACGAGACAGCAGGTGGCAGCACCCACTCTAGGAACTCTTGCATAGCTCTCAAGACTCTCATAAGCGTATCCTGATGTTTCCTTATAACTCTGAATTATGTCCATAAAACTAACTAGATGTTTTGGGGTAGAATGAATTATAAAAACAGATATTTCTCTCACTGTATTGAATGAGAACCAGATTTGCTAAATGAAACTGTGTTCTAACTAAGGGAATAAACTGTTTCCAAAGGAAGATTAGGGCCCATTGAATAAAATCTCCCTTCAACTAACTAACTAACTAACTAACTAAACTAACTAACTGGGGGCGTGGCATGCTTGGCTGAGAGGGAAGACGCGTCTCTGCTGAGCTCCCGGTGAAATGTGAAGAAAAGGATAAAGAAACTTCTTCCTTTTGACGATAAGGTTGGAAAAATAACAAAGCCATGATAAGTTTATGACCTGGTCTGCTTGAGAAGAGGAGGAAGCATCTTGAATACTGATAAGAGTTGGAGTAAGAGAAATATTTGCTTCTGTGTGCTGCTTGGAAGTGAAAGCAATGGCGGCTACAGACTTGGAGGCTGAATGTGAAATGGAGGTATTTAACCTTAAAGACTTTCAAAAAGAAATTAAAAAAGCAGTGGAAGAAGCAAAAAACAGCATTACTGAGGCAATTACAAATGTTGTTGAAGACAAACTTTCTAAGTTAGCCAATACAGTGGAACTTATGGCAGAGACTCTTAATAATACATGGGAAATAACACAGGCAAATGAACAGAAAATTAAAGCATTGCAAGAGCAGACCAGGAAATTGGAAATGCACAATAAGTATGTTACTGATAAGTTAATGGACTTAGAAAATAGAGCCAGACGGTTGAATTTACGTTTAAAAAATGTTCCAGAGTCAGAAGATATGGACAAAGTTATTGAGTGGATGGCTAAGTTGTTGCCGGACCTGGAAATTTCCAAAGACTCCCTTGACCGTATACATAGAGTTGGGAAGCAAAGAAATAAGGCAGTTTGGCCAAGAGATGTTGTCATGTGCTTTGGAAGATATACACAGAGAGAGCAGGTTTTCAAAGCACTGAAAGCTTTGGATAGACTTGATCAATTGGTGTAAAATGGCAAGAAAGTGATGGTTTACGATGACCTGTCTCAGGAAACAATTAAAAGGAAAAAGAATATACGGGCATTTACTAAGGTGCTGCAAGAGAATGACATTAAATACAATTGGAGAATAGCACCATTTGCTTTGAGAATGCAGTATAAAGGAGAGACATTGATTGCCAAAAATCAACAGCAGATGGTGGTCTTATTTAACCATGTGGGATTGCAGTTGCCAAAGGATTTTAAGGAGACTCCTAACTCCGAGGAAGAAAATGACTTAAGAGAAGAGACTGAACAAGTTCAGGGGCAGAAGAAAAAGAAGAAAGAAAAACAGATTGAGAAAAAATCCTGGGACCTTAGAGACAGGGCTAAATATAAGAAGTGAAGAATTAAAGAAGAAGGAAGAAGGAAAATAGGAAGAAGGAGAACTGGGGCAGCTCAGCTGGGCCGTTTTTTTCTTTCCTCAGGTTTAGGGGAACTTGCAAACTCCCTTCCATCTTAACCACCCCCCCCAAAATGGGAGTGAGTGTTGGTTGGATGAGTGATTGTGGAAAAGTTTTGGCGGGGTATGTTATGTTGTTGGGGGTGGGTAGGAGAGTGAGTGGGGGTGAATGGACAGCAATGAATATGTTTAGGGTGTGCTGTGTGTGTGTGGATATGGATGGTCTGAAAGTAGTAAGAAGACAGAGGAGAGGAGCGGTTGGAGGAGTAAGTATGAGAATGTATGGAAGCATATTGGGTTGTGCTCCAGGTGCAAGAGGTATGCCCAGCAATGTGGCATACACATTTTCTCTTGTTGTTGTTTTTGCCTGGACTTCTGTGTTGGGATGGAAGCGTAAGGTTCACAGTAGAGTTGATTGGGAAGGTGGTTGGGGTTGGGTTTATCTCCAGGCTGGTATGGTACAAATGGAGGGAAACAGAGAAGTGAGATGGTTGGGAAAGATATAATGAAGAATGTGAATATTATATGTACAACTCTTAATGTTAGAGGTTTGGGTAATCAGGTGAAGCGAGTGAGAATTGGGAAGTATATTCAAGAACTGAAGGCTGATGTTGTTTTCTGCAAGAATCATATAATGGGGGGGGGGGAAGGGAGGTAAATTTTCCTGGCTTTGGGAAAGGGAAAAAAAATTATGGCTCCTGGAACGTCAAAAAGTAGAGGGGTGGGAATAGTAATTAACTCCAAGGTGGACTTTGCTGAGAATAAAGTGTTAAGAGATAAGAACGGAAGGTTTATTTTTGTTCAAGGTTGCTTGGAGGGAGAGCCGGTAGCATTAGCATCAATTTACCTCCCAAACAAGCACCAGCTGGATTTTCTTTATAAGCGTTTACAGAAGCTTGAGAAATTCTCGCCTTATACAAAAGTTGTTGGGGGAGATTTTAATGTAAATTTGCAAGGGGGGAACAGTACCAAAAAGAATAAGGTTGTGAAGTTTAAAAAACAATGTGGGAAATTTGGATTATTGGAACTACGGATGGAGTTGTTTCCTAAGGATTATTCATACTCATTTTACTCTAGCCCACATGGAACATTTTCAAGATTGGATGGTATCTTAATATCGCAAGAGGCTAGGAATTGGGTGAAGGGGATGGATATTGGAATGATTAAAATTACTGACCATGCCCCCATATCTGCTTATCTTCAAATAGGTCATATTAATAGGTCTTACTCTTGGAAGTTTAACCCTTGGTTGGTTGCAGATGAACAGAGTAAGTTAAAAATTAAAACAGCAGTAGAAAGGTATTTTGAGGAGAATCAAGACCCAGATATCCCATTAACAATAAAATGGGAAGCAATGAAGGCTGTGATTAGGGGAGAATGCATTCAGAGTCTGGCAATTTTAAGAAAAAGAAAAGATGGTAGGATTAAGGAGTTAGAAGAAGAAGTTAGGTTATTGGAAGAAAAATTCAGGAAATCTAAGCAAAAGAAGGATAAGGAAAAATTAGACCAAAAAAGAGAAGAGTTGAAAGTTTTAGATATTACTAGAACCACATTAAAGATGTGGTATAGCAAACAAAAATATTATGAATTTGAAGGAAAAGGAGGGAAAATATTAGCAAATAAAATTAGGAATTATCAGGTGAGGAAAAATATTAGGGCTATCAGAGATAATAAGGGGGGATTGGAAACAGATCCTAAGAAGATATTGGAGACCTTCTTAGGATTTTATAATAGATTGCAAATAAAGGAATTAAGGAAGAAGAGGTTGATCAATTCTGTGAGGGATTGGAGCTCCCCAAAATAAGTGAAGAAAATAGAAGGGAACTAGATAAAGATATAACAGAGGAGGAAGTTAGGACAGCAATTGATTCTATGAATGTGCAATCGGCACCCGGACTGGATGGGTTTAATGCGGTGTATTATAAGCATTTTAAAGATATATTGGTGCCACATATGACTGTACTGTACCAAAGTATTTTGAATGAAGCTTCAACTCCACCTACCTGGTTGGAATCAAGGTTGGTATTGATTCCCAAACCAGGAAAAGATCAAACCCTGCCAGACTCCTATAGGCCAATATCTGTTACTAATATGGATTATAGAATATTTGCTAAAGTTATGGCAACAAGGTTAAAAAATGTATTGCACAATTAGTGGGAGAAGATCAATATGAGTTTATACCCCAGAAGTACTTGGTGGATGCAGTTAGGAAGGTAATGGGTATTGTATATTTAGCAAAAAATAAGGATTTGCCTCTTACTCTCCTGTCATTGGATATTTATAAAGCATTTGATTCGGTGGATTGGAATTATTTGAAATATATATTTAAAAAATATAAATTTGGAGGAAAATTTCAAAATATAATTGAGGCAATATATACAGAGTCCAAAGCAATGATAGGAATTGGTGGGTCAGAAAGGGGGTGTGCCCAAGTGTTAAGTGGTACAAAGCAATGTTGTCCACTTTCTCCCATGCTTTTTATTTTAGCATTAGAACCATTAGCAATTAAACTTAAAAAGAATAGTGAGATTAAAGGATTTGAAATACCAGGGAAAGGGAGAGCAGAAGGGGAGCTTCTTACAATGTATGCAGATGACATGATGGTGACAGTTAGGGACCTGGGGACTGCAATTGTGCAGTTAAAAGAAATTTTGCAAGGATTTGAAAAAGTATCATGGTTAAAAGTTAATTTTTCTAAATCATCAATGATGTGTGTCCTGCAATTGTGCAGTTAAAAGAAATTTTGCAAGGATTTGAAAAAGTATCATGGTTAAAAGTTAATTTTTCTAAATCATCAATGATGTGCTTAAATGTGAAAACTAAAACTCAGTTAGAAGCCTCTAAATCATTGGGTATTCCTATAGCAAATAAGAAGGTAAAGTATTTAGGGGTAAAGATAACTAAAAACGTGAAGAAAATATTTGAACATAATTATAAAAAAATTTGTAGTATTCAATCAAAGCTGAGAACATGGGAGAAAAGGAAGGACTCAATCAGCACAAGAATTGCTTTAGTTAAAATGTTTTTGCTACCCAGATTAACTTACCTTTTTAATGTGTTGCCTTGGCACATACCAGAACGGATTCTGAAGGGGTGGCAAAGGTCAATAGATTTGTTTTTGCATCCAAGAAACCAAGGACAGCTGGTAGATATAGGTACCATAGGATCCAAGATGGAGGATGGGGGATTCCCAATTTGATTTTATATTATGAAGCTTATCAGCTGAGACATCTTATGATTTGGTTGGAGGGAGATTTGGGATGTATAGAGCGGGAGAATTTGGAAGCAGTAGGAGGGAAAATAAGAATCTTTGAAAGGAGGATAAAGAAAAGAAAAGAAGGAAAATTATCAACATTTATGGGGCCTCTTTTGGTATGGGAGAAGTGGGGGAAAAGCTTTTCCCTGACCTCTCTCCACTTACAAAAATATGGTATTATGATAAATTTGCCCCATTAAGGAAGCTCATCCCAAAAGAGGTAGGGGATAAAGTAAAGGAAATTTCAATCCAGAATATGGATAAAATCTGGGAAACAGAAAAAATGATGGAACAGGAAAGTGGAATTTGGAATAAGATTAATTGGTTACAAAAAAAAAACAAATCTCCTTGCTGAAGGAGAAAGAAGTTAAAAATTGTGGTAAAAGAAATATTACACCCTTCGAGGAATCAGTGAAAGGATACAGGATAGATAGGACCAAAATAGTTTTAAAATTGTATAAGGAAATCCTCCCCAAATGAGGAAAATAAAAAGGATCACAAACTCTGGCAAAAGAAATGTAAGAAGATGATAAGGGAGGCAAAGAAAGACTTTGAGGAACGAATGGCTAGCAATATAAAGGGTAATAATAAAAATGTTAGAAGTAGAAAACCTGCCAGAGAACCAGTTGGCCCTCTGGATGGTGAGGGAGGAAAGGGGAGGTTAAGGAAGACTTGGACATTGCAGAGAAATTGAATGAGTTCTTTGCGTCTGTCTTCACGACAGAGGACCTTGAGCGGATTCCGCTGCCTGAGCCGCCCCTCTTGACTAAAGAATTAAATCAAATACAGGTTAAAAGAGAGGAGGTTTTAGGACTAATTGATAAATTGAGGATTAACAAGTCACCTGGCCCAGATGGCATCCACCCAAGGGTTATTAGGGAACTGAGAAATGAAATTGCAGATCTCTTAACGGTTATATGCAACTTGTCTCTTAAAACGGCCACAGTGCCGGAGGACTGGAGGATAGCAGATGTCACACCAATTTTTAAAAAAGGAAGGAGGGGGGACCCAGGAAACTACAGGCCAGTTAGCCTTACATCTGTCCCAGGGAAGATGGTGGAAAGCCTCATCCAAGAGAAAATCTTAAAACACATAAAAGAATAAACCTTGCTGAGAGAAAATCAGCATGGCTTCTGTAAGGGTAAATCTTGTCTGACAAACCTCTTAGAATTTTTTGAAAAGGTCAACAGGCACGTGGATTTGGGTGAACCAGTTGATATAGTCTATCTGGATTTTCAAAAGGCTTTTGACACAGTCCCTCACCATAGGCTGCTGAGAAAATTGCACAGTCAGGGGATAAGAGGGCAGGTCCTCTTATGGATTGAGAACTGGTTGAGATCCCGGAAACAAAGAGTAGGTGTCAATGGGAAATTTTCACAATGGAGAGAAGTGAAAAGCGGTGTGCCCCAGGGCTCTGTCCTGGGACCGGTGCTTTTCAATCTGTTCATAAATGACCTGGAGACAGGGATAAACAGTGAGGTGGCCAAGTCTGCCGATGACACAAAACTTTTCCGTGTGGTAAAAACCAGAGAAGATTGTGAAGAGCTCCAGAAGGATCTCTCCAAACTGGGGGAATGGGCTGAGAAATGGCAAATGCGTTTTAATGTAACCAAATGTAAAGTAATGCATATTGGGGCAAAAAATCCAAACTTCATCTATCAACTCAGGGGCTCTGAGTTATCCGTGACGGATCAGGAAAGAGATCTTGGTGTGTTGGTGGACAGCTCCATGAAGGTGTCTCCCCAATGTGTGGCAGCGGTGAAGAAGGCCAATTCCATGCTAGGGATTATCAAAAAGGGGATTGAAAATAAAACAGCCAACATTATAATGCCATTATACAAAACAATAGTAAGGCCCCACCTGGAGTATTGTGTACAATTCTGGTCACCGCATCTCAAGAAAGACATAGTGGAACTGGAAAAGGTGCAGAAGAGAGCGACTAAAATGATTACTGGGCTGGGGCACCTCCCTTATGAAGAAAGGCTAAAACATTGGGCCTCTTTAGTCTAAAACATTGGGCCTCTTTAGTCTGGAAAAAAGGCGATTGAGGGGGGATATGATTGAGACATACAAAATAATGCAGGGTATGAGTAAAGTGGATAGAGGGAAGCTCTTCTCCCTCTCCCAAAATACCAGAACTAGGGGACATATACTCAAATTGAGGGCTGGGAGAGTAAGAACTGACAAAAGAAAATATTTTTTCACCCAGCGCGTTGTAAGTCTATGGAACTCCCTGCCACACAATGTGGTGATGGCATCTGACCTGGATGCCTTAAAAGGGGATTGGACAGATTCCTGGAGGAAAAGTCCATCACAGGTTACAAACCATGATGGAGATGTGTAACCTCCAGGGTTTAAACCAGGGTACTTCAAGGGCCAGATGCAGGAGAGTGGTATCAGGAGACAGATATCTAGTCTCATGCGCTCCCAAACACATCTGGTGGGGCCGCTGTGAGATACAGGAAGCTGGACTAGATGGGCCTTTGGCCTGATCCAGCATGGCTCTTCTTATGTTCTTATGTTCTTATGAAGCAAAAATTGCTGGAGGAAGTGTGGAGTAATGGGAACCTACAGTCATATGTGGTGGGATTGTCCTCTAGTTAATAATTTTTGGAGACAGATTGGTAAAGAAATATTGAAAATTGTGGGAAGAAAAGTGGAAATATCTAAATTAATGGTTCTCATTAGCCTGGGTAGCACAGAGATAAAAACAAAATGGGTAAACCTGATGGTAATTGCAGCCACACAGGTCATAGCGAGTAATTTGAAAAATGCAGAAGAGCTAGGGGTGAATCAATGGAGGAAAAAATTAAATATTATAATTTTAGAATATCTAACTATGAAGATATGCAGAATGAAAGGGTTTAAGGTCAATGAGAAAGAGGAGGAATGGTTTGAGAAGCTACTGAATTATATGAGTATGTTTGACCAATTTGGGGTAATTAAAACATTAAAAGCTAAGTAAACCTTGCGGATTGTTAATTGTTAATTTATATAGAGTTGTACATATTGTTAATTTGAATGTGTTTTATTATCAATGTATATCCAATGTATCAGATGCCTGGGGGTCACTGTTTTTGTCTGGGGTGTTGGTGATTGGTTTTATAATAAAATTAATTAAAAAAACTAACTAACTAACTAACTGCATTCCTATAGATAAAAAGCAATATCAGGGTGAGGGACTCAGACTTAGCCTTCTTCCCAACTTGCCTGTTTTCAGAAAATAGATATTCTGTTGATATGCATCCTGTCATCTAAGTCTTGAGCTACTGAAGCAGCACCCACCAAACAGGGTTTTATCATCTCAGTGGCCACTAGTGCTGAATGTTTCATGTCTGGTATGCAACAGAAGCAGATGACAACATACTTTTGGACATGGTGTAGAAGCCAAAATAAGGAAGGTGACAAATGTCACCTGTAGTTCAGCTTATCTTTCAATGCTGCCCCCCACCCCACCCCCAGTTTCTGGGATTGGTCTCTATTATGACATGAGAGGTAATTACTTCTTTTCAAAATGAGCTAAATTAAGTCAGAGCAGTTGAGGTTGTTTTCCTTGGAGGAACACATAAATAGCTGGGTGTTGTGTCTATGCTCACTCAACTTTGCCCTGAAGTGAAGTATGTCTGTTACCAATAAACATCTCTTATAGTATTTCTTCCCCACAGTATGTAGTGGATAACTCTAGTTTTCCACAGAATATATCAGCCTTTTTTCCAGCCTGTTGCCCTCCAGATGTTAGACTTCATCTCCCTTCAGTGAGCTGGGAGTTGTGGTCCAAAAGCTTTGGAGAGTGTCAGCCTGGGGAAAGCTGGAGTACAGACTTGGTGGTGAGCTGCAGCCAGCAGTGGGTTCCTCATGAGTGTGCCACCCACTTTTGTAAACATATCCTTCTTGTACTTCTACATTGTTAAGAGTATGCCAAATGTCCCCGCCCCCACCCTACCCCTAATTCTCAAATGACCAGCAGACACCAGGGAGAGCCTTCAGAGCTGAAGTGGGATGGTGAGCCTCTTCCTTCCATGTTTTAACTCCAAACAAGCGGGGGGGGGGGGGGGGGAATCTCCAGCCCTACATAGGAAACCGCCTCAAACTGTTGGCTTTGACTGCTAGTTTTCATTTAGACAGAGGAGCAACAGCAAGACCGGCCCCCTTCGTTTGGAGACAGACAAACAGAGAGGAAAGACTCTGGATGCAACCTAGGGAGGGAAAAGACCAGGTAGAGAGAGAGAGACACACACACACACACACACACCCTTCCCTATGTGGGGGTGGCAGACAGTGGCACCAGCTCAATCACCACCATCTTTCAATTATCTTTAACGAGGATTGTATGGGCTCATTAAATGTAAAGAAGAAAAGGAAGCTTCCACCCAACTCACACGCAGAGGAGGCGGAAGTTCCCTGTTAGGGAAGACAAAGCCAGATGGAGCTCTTTTACAGAATCAACTCCCTTCCTCATTCCCAGGCAGGCAGGCAGGCAGGCAGGCAGGCTCGCTGGAAAAGGGGGAAAGCTGAGTGTGAGCAGATCACTACAGGTCTGAAGGTACCTGGAGCAGTTATACTGATAACATTAAGACAGATTCAGCCAAATCATAATCCTGAATGAGAAGTCCCAAATGCAAGCTGGTCCGGGCCTTGATAAAAATATAAGGGATGCATTTATTTATTTATTTATTTACCACCTGACTTCCCAAAAGAACTCTGGGCAATTAACAACAGCAGTAAATAAAACAATAACAAACACACAATACAACAAATCACTGGAAAATGGGGGGAAATGAGATACTCGGCAAAATGGCAGAACAGTTTAAAAGGTCGCCAAATGCTAAATGCCTCTCGGAAAAGCAAGGTCCTTTTTGAAGAGTTGGTTCCAAAGCGAGGGGCCAGCCACAGAGAAGGCTCGGTTTCGGGTTACCAATTTTTTTAGCCTCCCTGGGCGTGTGGCCACCCAAAGTGAGAGCACCTGTGACATTCTGGTGGGTCGGGCCTCAGTTGACCTCTGGAAAATCGGCTCCGCCAGGTATTCAGATCCCAAGCCATGGAGGGTTGTGTAAATCAAAACCAGTACCTTGAACCTTATTCGGGATGCAACGGGCAACCAGTGCAAGCGGGCCAGAACTGGGGTGATGGAGTCACATCTGCCCGCACCCACCACCAGTCTGGACACTGCATTTTGTACCCACTGAAGTCAAGGGCAACTCCACGTAGAGAGCATTGCAATAATCTATCCTTGAGATCACAAGCGCCTTCACGACCGTCCTCAGGGAAACCTCATCCAGCCAGATCCAAGATCATGCCCAGAATCCTAACTCTATCCACCAGATGGAGGGTAGTATCCCCCAGACTGGGGAGAGGGCCACTGTACCTGGTAGAGGATGCCCCGAAGAACATAACCTTGGTCTTCTCTAAATTGAGTCTAAGCCCGTTAGTCCTGGTCCATTTCATGACCACGTCCAGGCACAAGTCAAGGGCCTGTACCACCTCCACTGCAGAGGTGCAAAAGGAGAGATAGAGGTGCATGTCATCTGCATACTGATGACAGCAGATTCTAAATCTCCTAATGACATCAGCCAGTGGCCTCATATAGATGTTGAACAGCATGGGGGAGATTGCAGACCCCTGGGGCACCCCACAAGGGAGTGTCTAAGAGGGCGACAACTCTTCCTCCAGCTGCACACACTGGAGATGGCCACCAAGGAAGGATCAAAGCCAGAAATACACTGTGCCTCCAGTCCCCACCACGGAAGGATGACTCAGCAATATTTATTTATTTATTTATTTATTTATTTATTTATTTATTTATTTATTTATTTGCTTGTATCCCGCCCATCTTCCCAGCGGGTCGATGGTATCAAAGGCCGCTGACAGATCCAGGAGGACCAATAAGGTTGAGCAACCCGTCAGCCCCCCTGAGGAGGTCATCTTGCAGCGTGACTAGGGCAGTCTCAGTCCCCTGACATGGCCTGAACACGGACTGGAATGGATCCAGGACACGATTTTCCTCCAGGAATGACTGGAGACGGACGGCGGCCATCCTTTCAATCACCATGCCCAGAAAAAGAACATTTGCAATTGGACGATAGTTTGATAAGTTGTCTGAAGCAAAGCCTTGTTTCTTTAAAGTGGGCTTTACCACTGTCTCCTTCAGGTGAGAGGGAAAAATCCCTTCCCTGAAGGATTCAGTGGAAATAACAGAAGCCCACTCTGGCATGCTCCCTCGGGCAGATTTAATAAGCCAGGACGGGCAAGGATCGAAGGGGGAAGCCGCTGGCCTACAATGAGCCAGTGCCCTGGAGGGCTCAGCTGATGATACAGGCCCAAACTCAACCACACAAGGAGACTGGGCGTGGGTGCGGCGCTCGGGATACTCGAGGAGAGGTTAGAGCCACCGGAGTCGAGACGGGCTTTGATGGCCTCAATTTTAGTTCTAAAATCACTAGGAGGAGGCTTAGACTGACCAGAATTGGTGAGGTCTCGAACCAGCCAGAACAACTCCGCCTGGCAGTTCGAGACTGCATCAATTCTCAGGAAGGCATAGAATCTTTTAGCCTCCCTGACCACATGAACGCAGCACCTGGTCAGTACATGAACGGCAGCCCAATTAATTGCCGACCGGTCCTTTCTCCATCTGCTCTCAAGCCTTCTTTGTTCTTGCTTCATTGCTCTCAACTCAGCCATAAATAACAGTGAGGAGCAAGCTCCACAGTGAAGAAGACGCTTGGGGGCGATCCAGTCAACAGCCCGGGTGGCATCCTCATACCACCTTTCCACCAGGGCTTCCACTGGATTGTCAGCCAGACCGTCAGGAATCTCCCCAAAGGCCTCCAGAAACCATTCAGGGTACAGAAGCCTTCGGGGGTGGGCCCAAACAAGGGGCCGAGGCTCCCTGTGGGGTGGGGCAGTGATCGACGGCAGAAAAGGCAGCAGATGGTGGTCTGACCATGACACAGATTGGGAAAAATGTCCCCAAACCTCAGATTATAGTCCACTGATATGGAGGGGAAAAAACAGGTCCAAGGTATGCCCTACTCTATGGGTGGGACAAACAATACGCTGGGACAGATTCATGGAGGCCATGGACTCCATGAAATCCAGAGTCGCTCCTGAAAGTCCATCCTCGGCATGCACATTAAAGTCCCTTACCACCAAAAGGTGGGGGGGACTTGAACAGAGCCCACCGAGATGAACTCAGTGAACTCTGGCAGGGATTGTGCAGGGCTGCAGGGAGCACAGTACCCTAGCACAATGCAAACCTGTCCTGCTGACCCTCCAATAGATGAAGGCATTCTAACCCAGGACACACCAACGCCGCAGATCTGCTGACAGAGGGCGTTTATACACGACCCCTAAACTCCGGGGCAAATGGCTCCCAGCTCCGGAGCTTAAAAATGTTTCCCCACCAGCTCTGGAGTTTACAGGAAATTAAGTGCGGCCATGCCCACTTTAGAGCGTCCCAGCACACCTTTCAAGTACCTGTTCTTCCGGGGTGAAAATTGCTTGATGCGGTGTAACGATAGTGAGTGCGGGGCTCTCCTTGCTTCTGTTTGTTGTTGTTTTGGCTCCCACCCGTTTAAGAGCTACTTTACAGAGACAGGAATGTTGCCGCAGCAAGAGCGAGAGGCAGAACGGAGGTGAGCACAATCTTTTCTTCCTTTTTTTTTCTCCTTCCCCTCACACAGCCAGCAGCCAGGGTGGGGACACAGGAAGAGCGACAAGCCCCTAAGATCTCTGGTCCGAATTTAAGTGGCCAGCGGATCTTAGGGGTCATGTAAAAGCGCCCAAAAAGGGATTCCCTGTAAACAATGGCCACCCCACCCCACCCGGCCCTCCAACCTGCCCATGTGCTGGACAAGAAACCTGGGAGGGCACAGCTGGGAGAGGGATGCCCCTCCCCTTCCCTCTGCCCCCACACAAGTCTCTGTAAAACAAACCAGATCAGCTCGTCCATCAGTGATGACATCATAAAGGATGGGGATTTTATTATGGACTGACCTGGTGTTGACCAGCAGGCAGGACAGGTCGGGGGGGGGCACTGACAGTGTGGCTCCCTGGCACGTGGCAGAGCTGAGGGATCAGAATGGGTTCTTCTAATCCCCCAGCGCCTAGCATACCTCCCACGGCCAGACAACACCAGAATAGCAGTCCCTGCGAGCATGGTGACCAAGGGGGGGGAGAGAAAAGGGATAGATAAAAAAGAAAAAGGAAAATGAAGAAAAATGAATATTAAACAATTTCACAAAACAAAATAACAACATATTAACAATATAAAAACAAGGGAAAATACAATAAGTAAACATTAAGTAAACTAGTTAATATAAATATTAATAAATTAATTAATATAAATGCAAGATAAAAATAAAATAAAAACAGCATAGTAATATGTCCATCCTCAGACAGGCTAACCTCAAGATGACAATGGTAATAAGATGGGGAAAAGGGCTTCCTCCGCCATCTTAAAGTTCAGTCAAGTCTAGCCACAGATGACAATCCAGACAAGGCAGCAAAATAACAGTCCAAGTCAAGGCAGCCTGATGATATCCAGGAGGCGTCCTGGTTCAGGCAGGGGTGAAAGAGGTCCCGGTGGCCATTCCTGGCATCTCCAAAATGCCCTAGGCCACAGTCAGCTACAGGGTCCTGGGTCCCGCAGGCTGGGGAGCAGGGTGAGGGAGTAATAGTTCCCAGGCACTGGTCACTCAACAGGTCTGCTCAACAGATCTGCTCCATGGCATGCCACGTGGTCTGGATAACTGAGATGCGGTCGCAGCGCAGGCGAGAGCGAGAGCGCCATCATCATCATCTTCAACACCATCGCCCTCGCCCAAGCCACCGGCACCCCCTGGCCACCCCGGAACCAGACACAGCTGTCTTGCCTTCGCCGGCCTGGCAGCCAAGACCATGGGGACACCAAGACCATCGGCAGCACCACAGCACCTCTCCATACCAGGGACGATACCTCTCCACTGCCGCACGCTGCTACCGCAAGTCCTGCAGGCTGAGGAACACCGGACCACAGCTGTCCCACCTGTGATACCATCGGGACCCCAAAGCTCCTGCCGCTGCTGCTGCCATGAACGCTACCAGCAGTGCAGCTTTTCTCCATGCCGGGAACCTGTCTGCTGCCGCAAGTCTCCACTGCCAGGGCAGGCATCGAAAACACGGACACTTCGGCACCCCAGCCAGGCCGGTGACCACCACACACCCAAGCCAGCGACTGGGTAAAGGTGATCGGCAGGAGCTAAACTGCAGCTCAAACAGTGCACGAGTGCACCAAGGGAGGATGGGGAGGGGGGGCAACCACCCGACCGCAAGGCAGAAAGCAAGGTTTAAAACAAAGGAGGGTAAAGAGTAGCCCTACACACCATGACACCAGCATGAGCGTAGGACCGGCAAAGAAAAACTAAAAATACAAAAAAGCAAAAGCAAAAACAAAACCAACAAAAAAGGCTTGCAAGAGAGGCCAACTCCCTCTGCCGACCACCATCTTGCCGGAAGCAAAGATGGCCAGAAACCATCTTGCTGGAAGCAAAATTAACTCATTTAAGTTCTGTTCCAGTACTACTGCAGGGCCGGCATGCAATGGGACATGTTTAAAAAAATCTGGAGTCTCAGAACCCCAGACCTGAAGACATCTGTTTCCACTCTTGGCCCTCCCTTACTATGGCTGAGAAGGAGCAAACTTGGAGCTAACAATTACTTTTTCAGCTGCAGCACAAGTGCCACTGAAACAATTTTGCTCTCTTACTTTATGTGCCCATAGGAGAAGGCCAACCAGAGCTGTAGATATTCTATACTGCATATGGAAAATATGGAAGTAGGTTGGCAGGTTTAAGTATTTTGTTTCTTCCATATTGTAAGGGACAGCTGACACAACCTGGACTAGTACAGTATGCTCAACAAGAATTCAACCATTTTTTAGTTTTTCAATTATTTGAAATTTGTGCCCCTAATTCATGGCTCAAAAACTAGTAAAAGTTTTTCATTTTTGCAAAATGAAATATTTTCGAGTAAAAATTAGTAACTAGTCAATAGTTTGTGAAAAATAAGTTCCGATACAGCATGTTTTTTAAATCACAAACTGATTCAGAAATCAAATGAAATGAATGTGAGTGATTCCACATGAAAATGATAGAAGACTGGAAAATGATGTAGTCATGCATGTTTAAAAGTGGTCACTAAACTTAGCTATCTTTACAGCAATGACTTTTGCCAAGATGAACTTCAAAGTGCATAGGCAATGCACGGGGATGTGAAATTTCTAAAGACTTACCCATAGCTCTGCTGGTAAAGGAGTCTAAGGAGTGCAAGGGAAAGGGAGAGGAAAAGGGAAAGGAAGAGAGGCATGGCAAGCCACTGGGAGAAAAACAGTAAATCCGAAATATGAATAATTTCGTGGCTAATATCCTTAGAACAAATGTTTTAAATATTGTTGGCAAAAGTTGTCAGGTGCTTGCTAAGTGATCCTATTGTTAGAAACCAGGAGCCAATTTATTTCAGGGAAAAAAGGCTTCTTTTCCTTCTTTTTATATCTTTGAAGATAAGAGGGGCTTCAAAAAAACTTCAAATTTGAAAAGCATAGAATTAAAGAATTTGAGAACTGGACAGGACCTTGGTGTTCATCCAAGCCAGTCCTCTCTGATAATGCAAGAATCTGACAACTGCAACAGCATCCTTGACAGAAAAGAGGTCCAGGTTATCTCCAAGAGACTCATGGCACAGTGGTTAGACCAGTAACTGCATTCAAAAATCTGGTTGTGACCTTAATTTAACCTTGAGAGGATCAGCCAGCCAGCTGAAGGTTGACTCAGCCTTACCTCCTCTGAGGTAAATAAACTGAGCACCCAACTCACTGGGGATTGGAGGTGGTGGCTGCCTACATAATTAAATTGTAAACTGTCTGTCCAATGAGTGCTTTAAGCGTTATGAAGTGATACACAGGCAGCACACTTTGTTGTTATACCCATGTTCATTTGGCTTTCCAGTCAACAGATGGGAAAGCTTCAGTGCTACCTCTAGATAAGCACCTGCACTTCCTCATTATGACCTGCAAAACAGACATGGATTGAGCATTGCACAATACACATTCCTGAAGACCAGGGTTCAACATGAGGGTGCCAGCTGCTAACTTTTATTTCTTTAAATACAGAAAACATGCAGAACTATGACCATAGCTAGCCAGTCTTTCTAGGACACCTTCCACTTCATTTCATAGGAAGGAGGTCCATTCCATTCCATTCCATAAACTTTTAATGGAAATAAACAGGAAAAACACACACCACACAAATAAAGACTAAATGATTTCAAGGAGCATTATAAGATAACTCTCATCAATATGATCCAGCTAAAGTTCACAGAGGGTTGCTTTTTTATTTTTTTATTTAACACATCTGTTAGAAAGAAAGACGTGAGAGACTGTGTCAGGTTCTAAATGGCAAAAATTGCAAAACCTCTGAGCAAGTGGGATATTATGGTATTTTCCAGTCAAAACTGAGGAAAGAAAGATGTTGTCTAGCTAACATAAAGGCATGACTTTTATTTGGGTTTACTAACTTATAGAAATAACACAAATCATGACCCAAAGAAGGGGGTAAATTGAAGTAGCGTGGGGAGCAAACTACATTAAGACTAGAGATAAGTGATTGAGTTTTTATTTCCTGTAATCTTGTATTTATCATCAGATTAACTATTAAATTCAATATCTGCAAAAGATTGAACAGTAAAATCTGTGCTTTGAAGTTTAGTTACAAAAAGAGTGTCACAAGTAGAAGTAAAAGGGTCTTTTACGAGATCAAACAGTAAGGAACCAGCAAGAGTATTAGTAAAGCCTAACCAGTCTTTGAAAGCCATGGTCAAAGGTAAGTGGCTATCCAACTCAAGGGCCATAGTTGATAGTTTAATCATATTGTGGACGCCTAAAATACATCTTAAAAAGAAGACCAGGTCTACTTTCTCATTGGCAGCTTTGATCCAAATTGGCTCATAGTCTTTATCTGTAAAACGTTAAGAGCTGCAGGGATATACTGATTGCTGCTGTTATAATGGAAGCAGGCGACTGCATTTAGGTGAAGTGTTGTTCCCCTGGTAGCCCTCCATCGCTCACTTGGCAAGGGGACGTCCAAGCAGATGTCCCTCCCCGTTTTCATTTTCTCAGCCCATCCCAAAACAGAACCAAGACCGGAGATGCATCCTGCTGCCCCTTTAGCCCTTACAGTGTGACTCCACCCTAATCCTAGAACAAAGGGCAAAAGGTGTATCTTGGGCCTTCTGCCAGCATTGGGTGGGTGCAGCAAATTATTTGGACAAAGCCCTCGTTTTGAAACGCACTTGGGTCGGTTGCCAGCCTGGGACAGAGAGATACCAGGAGAGGTGCCAGATCTGCATGAGTTTTATTGTGAGTCCTTGGCTGCTGAGAAGCTTAAATGTTTCAATGCAAGAATTCTTTCTGAACCGACTCTCTCTCTCTCTCTCTCTCTCTCTCTCTCTCTCTGTGTGTCTGTAAGCACGCGCATGTGTATGTTCTCATAATGAAGTGAAGGAGAGGCTTGAAAAGATGAACACCAACTGCAATGAAAGCAACACCATGAAACCTCCACCTGTGCGTGCATGCATGCAGAGACACACGTGGGTAGTGAAGTCCTCTTTTAAAAATGAGGCATTAGAAAATATCCATTGTGACAAGAAGAGGGAAAGCACTGCGTTTGTGTGGCTGGAAGATGTGTTTCTACATAACAGTGTGCAGTGTCCACAGGACATGGTACCATACTGCATCCCACAACAGAGGCCAGACCAGTCACTGGCAGCAGCAATTGTTGCTGTTCAGTCGTTCAGTCGTGTCCGACTCTTCGTTGACCCCATGGACCAGAGCTCGCCAGGCCTTCCTGTCTTCCACTACCTCCCAGAGTTTTGTCAAATTCATTTTGGTTGCATCGATGACACCGTCCAACCATCTCATTCTCTGTCGTCCTCTTTTCCTTTTGCCTTCGATTTTTCCCAACATCAGGGACTTTTCCAAGAACTCCTCTCTCCTCATGAAGTGGCCAAAGTACTGGCGCCTCAGCTTCGAAATCTGTCCTTCCAGTGAACATTCGGGGTTGATTTCTTTCAGGATGGATAGGTTTGATCTCCTTGCAGTCCAGGGGACTCTCAAGACTCTCCTCCAGAACCACAGCTCAAAAGCATCGATTCTGCGGCAATCAGCCTTCTTTATAGTCCAGCTCTCACTTCCATACATCACTACTGGAAAAACCATAGCTTTGACTATCCTGACCTTAGTTGGCAAAGTGATGTCTCTGCTCTTTAGGATGCTATCTAGGTTTGCCATTGCTTTCCTCCCAAGAAGCAGGCGTCTTTTTATTTCGTTGCTGCAGTCGCCATCTGCAGTGATCAAAGAGCCCAAGAAAATAAACTCTGTCATTGCCTCCATTTCTTCCCCTTCTATTTGCCAGGAGGTGATCGGACCGGTGGCCATGATCTTAGTTTTTTTGATGTTGAGCTTCAGCCCATTTTTTCACTCCCCTCTTATACCCTCATTAAGAGGTTCTTTAATTCCTCCTCACTTTCTGCTATCCGAGTAGTATCATCTGCGTATCTGAGGTTGTTGATATTTCTTCCAGCAGTCTTAATTCTGGCTTGTGATTCATCCAGACCTGCCTTTCGCATGATGTACTCTGCATATAAGTTAAATAGGCAAGGTGACAGTATACAGCCTTGTCGTACCCCTTTTCCAATTTTAAACCAGTCAGTTGTTCCATATCCAGTTCTGACTGTTGCTGCTTGTCTCACATATCGATTTCTTAGGAGACAGATAAGGTGGTCAGGCACTCCCATTCCTTTAAGAACTTGCCATAGTTTGTTATGGTCCACACAGTCAAAGGCTTTGGCATAGTCGATGAAGCAGAACTAGATGTTTTTCTGGAACTCTCTGGCTTTCTCCATAATCCAGCGCATGTTGGCGATTTGATCACTAGTTCCTCTGGCCCTTCGAAATCCAGCTTGCACTTCTGGGAGTTCTCTTTCCACATACTGCTGAAGCCTGCCTTGTAGAATTTTGAGCATAACCTTGCTAGCGTGTGAAATGAGTGCAATTGTACAATAGTTGGAGCATTCCTTGGCGTTTCCTTTCTTTGGGATTGGGATGTAGACCGATCTTTTCCAGTCCTCTGGCCACTGCTGGGTTTTCCAAATTTGCTGGCATATCGTATGCAGCACCTTTACAGCATCCTATTTTAAGATTTTAAAGAGTTCAATTGGAATGCCGTCACCTCCACTGGCCTTGTTGTTTGCAATGGTTTCTAAGGCCCACTTGACTTCACTTTCCAGGATGTCTGACCCCAGGTCAGCAACTACGCTATCTTGGTTTTCAGGAACATCCAGATCTTTCTGATATAATTCTTCTGTATATTCTTGCCATCTCTTCTTGATCTCTTCTGCTTCAGTTAGGTCCCTACCATTTTTGTCCTTTATCATAGCCATCTTTGCATGAAATGCCCCTTTAATATCTCCAATTTTCTTCAATAGATCTCTGGTTTTTCCTTTTCTGCTGTTTTCCTCTATTTCTTTACACTGTTCATTCAAGAAGGCCACCCTGTCTCTCCTTGCTATTCTTTGGAAGTCTGCATTCAGTTTTCTGTATCTTTCCCTTTCTCCCTTGCATTTTGCGTCCCTTCTCTCCTCCGCTATTTGTAGGGCCTCGTTGGACAACCACTTTGCTTTCTTGCATTTTCTTTTCTTTGGAATATTTTTCATTGCAGCCTCCTGTACAATGTTACAAGCCTCCATCCATAGCTCTTCAGGTGTTCTGTCCACCAAATCTAGTTCCTTAAATCTATTCTTCACTTCCACTGTGTATTCATAAGGGATTAGATTATACCTGACTGGCCCAGTGATCTTCCCTACTTTCTTCAGTTTAAGTTTGAATTTTGAAATAAGAAGCTGATGATCTGAGCCACAGTCAGCACCAGGTCTTGTTTTTGCTGACTGTATAGAGCTCCTCCATCTTTGGCTGCAGAGAACATAATCAATCTGATTCCGGTATTGTCCATCTGGTGATGTCCATGTGTAGAGTCGCATTTCATCAGATTGATTTCAGCAGCAATAGGCAGACCCATCATCCCCACAGCAGGGTTCCTCTTTAGGCTTTCTCATATGGGGTGAACAGAAACACTGATCTTTCTGATACAAAACATTAAGATGGCTCAGCCTGAGCCTTGCCTCGGATCGTCACAAGCTGGTTTTACTCTTTCCAAAATGCTTCTCATAAATTGGCCAGTTTACCTGGCAAACCGTTTTAAGTTGTTGCTACACATGAAATAACTTTTGTCTTCTGGTGACCCTGTGAATTAGCCACCTCTGAAGTGCCCGATCACTAACAACCCTGCTCATGTTTGTGAACTACAAGCAATGGCTTCCTTTACTGCATGACAGTAAGATACATCTGCGTACACAAATCTGATGAAAGCATGTGATTTTCATGACAGTGCAGTGCCTTTCTTGTGTGGGTTAGTGCTTCTATTCCAAACATGGATTGGATCTTATTGAAGGCATCCATTCTGTGTCTTCTTTCTCCTGCCCCCCCCACCCCCCCCACCCCAAGTTGAGAAGCACAGATATTGCCTTTATTTGAAGACGCCTCTGTCTTTGACTATGTCTGAAATGGGTAAGGCACTAAGTAGCAGGGATGATATCCAGGCAAGTGCAGCAAGGACCTGCCTGGGCAGGATGGTTCCCTCAGCCATTCCAGGGGACCATTCAAAACTAAAGGAGGTGGGAAGGGAAAACAGTCATCACAGCAGCCAAGTGAAAGCTAAGCCATGGAAGCTGAGGAACAAGGACGGAAACAGGCCAAGGCTGACAAGTTCTCTCTGCTCTTCCCTTGATCACAAGGAAAGGTAAGGCCAAATAAAGCAAGGACTCTCAGGCCTCAATCAGATGCTCTGGCACAGCTAAGAGATTCAAACTCCAGAAAGAACAGGGTAGGGCCATGAAAAATAAAAGTGAGTGTTCTGGGGAAACAGGTCAATGTACTGTATTAGAATCCAGACATACAGGATCCTCACACTGTATAGGAACAGAGGAATAGCTCTGCTGAAGGCCTGTCTGGTTCAGTATTATCTTCCCACAACAGATAACCAGATGTCTTATGGAAAACCATGTGTCGAATACAATCACAATAGTACTTCCTCCTCTCATCACCAACTGACACAAACAGGCATATGTCTGTGATACTGGATGTCATACGTAACCATGACTAATTAGTAGCCACAGATACCTTGTGTGCCCCCCCTTGCAAATCCCAGAATTCTCCACTCAGGGAGCTCTACCTGACAGACACTTGCAGACAACACCCAAAAAATAGTTCATCTGGAAGAAAGGCTTAAGCCAGAAGACTTTGTGGCCTAACAGAGGCCTAGCTCCAGCCAAGTTCATGTTCAAAAAGCAAATGGCCATGGTGTTTGCTGGAAAAAAATGAAGGGCCTATTCCTCATACTGTACATGCTGGAGGCCATCTCGCTATCAGGTGGCTGCAAATCCTACTCTCTGTGTTCATGTTGTCCGTACTCCCCTTTTCTCTGTGTTGAGCCCCACTCTCTTTTAGGGCCTCATCAGATGAGGTGCTGATTCCGTATCTCAAGCAGACACTAAAGAGGAAACAACTTTATTTATTTATTTATTTATTTATTTATTTATTTATTGGATTTTTAATGCCCGTTTGGCAAATTAGCCTGCTGTTATTTCGAAACTGGTCAACTGGGAGATTGCAAAGCACTGCTTTCATGCTTGACAACCCAGGCCTACAATGCTGAAAGATTTATGTGCATGGTAGGATGTTGCAAGAGGAAGAAATGCATATTTTCTTAAGGATGTGATCCAGCCCCTAGATTCATTAGATAACCTCATGTTCAAATATTACAAAAATGAAAATATCATTCATTTCCACGTATTCTCCAAACCATGCATAACTGTATACAATGTTTCTCTATACTGTCTCTTCATGTGTTCCATTTTCCTGAAGTCCCCTCCCACTCCTAGACCTGACTGTCAAGTTCAGGAGAGCATGTGAAAGCACAGAGTCCAAAATGGGGTCTGAGTGAGGGCAATATTCCACCACAAAATGGCCAACCGTCAGGGGTGATATCCATGGTAATCCAACGACATCTGGCTTTTGGATTGTCTGCCTCGTCTTCATAGTGTTGACTACCAGGTGGCCTACGTGATTGGTTCCCAAATGCCCACACTCTGGCAGCCAGCAGATGCCTTTAGGAATTGAAGACACTTGTTGGGTTAGTCCATCATCAGTCACAAACATCTATATCCAAAAAGCTGACTCCAAAGCATGAAAGAAACTAAAAAGGAGTGGAAGGGCAAGTATGCTGAACTTTTTTTGCTTCGCAACCAGTGAAATAGAAAGCAGGAAGAGTCAGGCAGGAAGAGAGAGCTGAATATATAAACAGGAGTGGGAGTCTGATAAACTGCAGTAGCCTAGTCTGGTGTATGCAATGAATCTCATCCCACACTTTCCACCTGTACATTTCCCTCACCTGAGAGCTCCTCAAAGCCCAGTCCCATGGTATGTCCCCTTGAACACCTACCTGCACATTCTCCATCCACTTCTTCAAAGCCAACTTTGCACAAACACTGTCCCACGGGTACCAACCACTCTCCATTGGAGCTGCAATGCATCTTGGGCGGAGAGCCTGCTTTCTCAGCTGCATTCTTCAGGCAGGTGCCAGGCACTTCTGAAAGCCCCTCAAAGCTGGCGAGTGTCTCTGGAAAGTGTGCCAGTCCACGCACAGTTTCTGAGCAGGTCTTGTAGTAAACTCTCACACCAACCAGTGCCACACATGCCCCTGAGTTCTGAAAAGCCAGGTAGAAGCCACGTTGCTGCAGCCTTCCTATAGGGGACACCTCCATGTTCAACTGCAGGGCCCCCAACTCAACATCCCGGGTTGTAAAACTGCGATCACCTGCCACTGTGTTGATCTGGAAGAGAAAAGAGCTTGGCTCAGATTATGCATCCGGCAGAATCCAGTGTTGGCTTTCACTTGAATCAATCACTTCAGTCGGCATAGTTTGCATATTTAAACACCAATACATATCTCCCCGGTGTGTAGAAACCTAGGGTTTAACCCACCTTTATCCTTGAGACACAGATTTTCCAGGGGCAGATATTTTTAATATGGGATAATACAGGTAGCCATTTCCTTTCTGCTTTCTGCAGTTTAGAGTGACAGCCTAGGAAGCAGCCCAAATTTATCACTTCATTCCACAGAAAACAAATTCAAACTACCTACTTGGCCTTCAAAAAGATCTCTGAGTTATGAATGCGGAAATAGGAATGACAAAGATAGACCTGAATGTTGAGACGGGCACATCAAAGACAATTCTGCACCTCCCTTCTTATATGTTGCAGAAATGCTGGCTTCTGCTAAACAATACTCCAATCAACTGGGAGTTGAGTCATGGCTACTGGACTTCTTTTTTCAGAGATAGAAACGTTTCGCTGTTCATCCAAACAGCTTCATCAGTCTGAATCAGCTAGTGCAAGTCCTCCATCTTATAGTCAGCTTTGACCTCTTGTCACCCTGGCCTGAATTAGGCTCATAAGATGAACAATGGCCTGAATAGGCTCGTTAGGGAGACATTAGTGTCCATGGCCTTAAGGTAAACAATGGCCTAAGGAGCTGAAACCCATCAAGAATGGGTCGTTAGCTGTGACCTGGTGGTGAAGGCTCCTTGATTTGCCTGGGTACTTTGGAAAGTATAGCCTGATAAGTAGCAGATAGACTATGCCGGAGCCCACCACCTCTGTTGAGGGAGGGATTTTCAATGCTAACATGAATGGCTTCCCTTACTCCTCTCTCAAACCACCTCTCTTCTTTGTCTAATATGTGTACATCCTCATCTTTGAAAGAGTGGCCTTTTTCCTTCAAGTGGAGGGGTACTGCTGATTCTGGTCCTGAGCTGTTACCTCTCCTATGTTGGGCCATTCTTCTGTTTAATGGCTGTTTAGTTTCTCCAATGTAGAGGTCTGAACACTCTTCACTGCATTGGACTGCATATACTATATTGCTCCTTTTATGGTTTGGTATCGGATCCTTTGGGTGGACAAGTCTCTGCCTTAGTGTGTTCATGGAAAATCCCTCCCTCAACAGAGGTGGTAGTCTATCTGCTACTTATCAGGCTGTACTTTCCAAACTACCCAGGCAAATCAAGGAGCCTTCACCACCAGGTCACAGCTAACGACCCATCCTTGATGGGTTTCAGCACCTTAGGCCATTGTTTACCTTAAGGCCATGGACACTAATGTCTCCCTAACGAGCCTATTCAGGCTTTGTTCATCTTATGAGCCAATCAGACCAGGGGACAAGAGGTCAAGCTGACTATAAGAAGGTCTCTTGCACTAGCTGTATTCAGACCGATGAAGCTGTTTGGATGAACAGCGAAACGTTTCTATCTCTCAAAAAGAAGTCCAGTAGCCATGACTCAACTTCCAGATAAACTCACCTGGATGACTGAGAATCTTCACAGACGTATTGCTATGCAATTTGGGGCAGATGCCCTGAAGTTGGTGCGAGAATATGAAAGAACAGCAAGAAAAGTAGCAGACTACAAGAACCACTTACGTTTTAACTTGAGATGCAGACAACAAAGTCTCACCCCAACAAGACTCCGCCTACAATCGACAGTAAGAAGCCATCGGGCTAACAATATCCTCCAGAGAGCTCAAGAACAACTTCTCAATGAGAGGATCAGACAAGTCCACTTTACCTTAGACACACTGCAACACAGAAAAGACCACATTCACCAAGAACTACCCTATCCAAACCAGCAGTGGATGCAGTCATAGAATTTGTCCAGAAAGCACAACTGGCTCAGCATTGCAAAGGCAAAGAGAGGCAAATAAAGAAGTTCGATCTTCTCCTCTGCCGGAAAGAGTCAGTCAAAGAGTTTGGCAGGATGAAGAAGGATGAAGGGACCATGACAGGAGATGTAAAGGACAAATGGGTGAAGAACCTCTCAAACAGGGAACTCACCCAGGCAGAGAGAGAGGTCCTATCCAAAGGCCTAAATTTTGCCATCACACCCAAACAGGTTCCTGTTGTGGATTTCATCACAGCGACAGAATCAGCCATTCACAGCAACAATCTGCCAGCAGCAGAAGCAGAACTACTCAGGATAAAAGTCTCTGCTGCACTGTCCAGTGCTCAACCACCACCATCCAACCTCACCAGCCAAGAGAGAAGTGCTGTGACATCCCTCAGCAGGGATGAGAGCATCACAATTCTGCCTGCGGACAAAGGAAGGTGCACTGTCGTCCTCAATACTGTGGACTACCACGAGAAGGTTATCACACTTTTAGATGATCAAAACACATATGAAAAACTAAGAAGAGACCCCACCAGCAATTACAGGAAGAAAGTAATAGAATGCTTAAAACTCTTAGAGCAGGAAAACGCAATTGACAGGGTGACCTACCACCAGTTATATCCCGGAGAGACAGTCCCCTGCTTTTATGGACTTCCCAAGATCCACAAGCAAGGAATCCCCCTCAGACCTATTGTCAGCAGTATAAATTCAGTGACTTACAACATCGCAAAATACCTGGCAACTATCCTAGCCCCACTGGTTGGACACACGGACCACCACGTACACAACTCAGAAGAGTTTGTTTCTAAAGTCAGGGAGCTCAAACTGGATACAGAGGAAACCATGGTATCCTTTGATGTTACATCACTCTTTACCAGCATACCCACCACTGATGCGCTAATAATGGTAAAGAGAAGATTAAGAGAAGACAGCACCCTCACCTCCAGAAGCCGCCTCAACCCAGACCAGATAGGCCTGCTCCTGGACCTGTGTCTGAACACCACATATTTCATGTACAGAGGGGACTTCTACAGACAGAAGCATGGCTGTGCCATGGGTTCCCCAGTGTCACCAATTGTAGCAAACCTATACATGGAAGAAGTGGAGAAGAAGGCACTCAACACCTTCCCAGGGACAACACCATCCCACTGGTTCAGGTATGTAGATGATACCTGGGTGAAAATAAAGACGCAGGAAGTACAGGCCTTTACAGACCACATCAACACAGTGGATCCTAATATTAAGTTCACTAGGGAAGACACCCAAGACAACAGGCTGGCTTTCTTGGATTGTGCAGTCATCATCAGACCTGACCGTGGCCTAGGAGTAGAAGTTTACAGGAAACCCACCCACACAGATCAATACTTACTGTTTGACTCCCACCATCCATTACAACACAAACTAGGAGTCATCAGGACCCTAAGCCACAGAGCAGAGAGCATCCCCACCTCCTCAGAAGCCATGAAGAAGGAAGACAGGCACCTGAAGACAGCACTTCAGGCCTGTGGATATCCGAGGTGGGCCTTCAACAAAGCAGTGGACCATCCCAGAAGAACAAGGGATCAGTCTGAGACCCAGACCCGATGGAAGAACCTGGTCATTCCCTACATGGCGGGAGTGTCGGAGAATCTTAAAAGGATTTTTGGCAAACACCACATCCCTGTTTATTTCAAACCCATGAACACACTAAGGCAGAGACTTGTCCACCCAAAGGATCTGATACCAAGCCATAAAAGGAGCAATATAGTATATGCAGTCCAATGCAGTGAAGAGTGTTCAGACCTCTACATTGGAGAAACTAAACAGCCATTAAACAGAAGAATGGCCCAACATAGGAGAGGTAATAGCTCAGGACCAGAATCAGCAGTACACCTCCACTTGAAGGAAAAAGGCCACTCTTTCAAAGATGAGGATGTACACATATTAGACAAAGAAGAGAGGTGGTTTGAGAGAGGAGTAAGGGAAGCCATTCATGTGAGCATTGAAAACCCCTCCCTCAACAGAGGTGGTGGGCTCCGGCATAGTCTATTTGCTACTTATCAAGCTGTACTTTCCAAACTACCCAGGCAAATCAAGGAGCCTTCACCACCAGGTCACAGCTAACGACCCATTCTTGACAGCTAACGACCCATTCTTGATGGGTTTCAGCACCTTAGGCCATTGTTTACCTTAAGGCCATGGACACTAATGTCTCCCTAACGAGCCTATTCAGGCTTTGTTCATCTTATGAGCCAATCAGACCAGGGGACAAGAGGTCAAGCTGACTATAAGAAGGTCTCTTGCACTAGCTGTATTCAGACCGATGAAGCTGTTTGGATGAACAGCGAAACGTTTCTATCTCTCAAAAAAGAAGTCCAGTAGCCATGACTCAACTCCCAGTTAAACGAACCTGGATGACTGAGAATCTTCACAGATGTAATACTCCAATCACTTCACTCCAGATTCCATTTGGGCTTAAGACAGCCAAATGAAAGTGGAAACTGTTTTTTCTTAACATTTGTGTGAGAGTTTCAGCAGCTACGTAGGTTTGCATGGTATGTCCCAGTGTAGTGTAATGGATTAAGTGTTGGGCTGAGACGCAGGAGGACAGAATTCAAATCCCCTCTCAGCCATGTAAATGTATTGAGCAATTGCACTAGCAAAAACATCCCTTAAATATTTCAAAAACCTCAGAAATCTTATTAGGGTCACCATTAATTCATAATGAACTTCATGGCATATAACACAACCACTTGCAGGGCAAATATGCCAGATGATGGCCATAGCAGGGCTTTTGTACCTCTAACATGTGTAGAAGAGGAAATTCAGGTATACCATACTACCGTTATAATACCTACAGAAATATTCTCTTCCACACAGTATCCCTGTAGAATCTTGTATGCCACTTCTTATAGCCACTCTATCTAGTTCTTCACATTGAGAGATTTTCAGTATTCCTGATCATCAGTTAAAATAGCTGTAATTATTTAATTAATGAATTTAATTACTAGAAGAAATTTATAGAACTTTATTTTCTAGAAGAAATTATATAATTATATACTGATACTGAACTAAGTCAAGTTTGTGACACAGAAAGACACAATGTTAAGAAAGAGTCCAAAAATCCCTCATGCTGTCCCTAACTCAAGAAGTATGGATTAGCTGAAGTGTCTCTCAACACTGTCTTACAATTTCTTAGGGAAACTAAAATAGACAATTCGTCTTGAAAAATAGGTTACAGCAAAAAACACAAAAATAGAAAGAACAATTCAATCTCTTGTTCTCTCTCTATAAGGATTCCTTAAGAAGACCCATAAGAACCAGGAATGCTAGTTACAGAATCTAGGTCAAAGGTAATTAAATTCAAAAAACATACTAGTGGTTAATTTGTTTCAGACTAAGAGAAACAGACAGACAGACAGACAGACAGAGACAGAGACAGACAAACAGAGATAATAAGATTCATAACATTACTATTAAATAGATAAGTACATATAAGATATCTGCCCAATATCACTGTAAGAAATCATAAAATTGCTTGTTAGTTCTGTGGTCAGCAAGTTCTAACAAGTAAATTTATTTATATAATGGAAAAATTATGTCTCCTATGTTATTTAACATCTATACGAAACCACTGGGGGAGTTTACCAGGTCCTTTGGGGTTAAGTGCCACCAGTATGCTGATGATACCCAGCTCCACCTTTCATCACCGCTGGATTCTAAGGGAGCCACTATGGGCCTTTATACACGACCCCTAAGCTCCGCAGGAAATGGCTGCAAGGTCCGGACCTTACAAGTGTTTTCCCACCAGCTCCGGACTTTGCAGACAATTAAGTGCGACCCCGCCCACCTAAGCGCGACCCAGCTGCACTTTCTTGTACCTGCATGAGGTGGGTGAAAATCCCCAGGTCCGGATTTAATCTGGTCTCCTGGCTTCTGCTTGTGTTTTTTTTTGCCTCCTGCCCCTTTAAGAGAAGAGGTGGGAGGGGGAAAAGCAAGCAGAAGAGAAACGGAAGAGAAACGGAGCTCCGGGAGGCTCCTCCAGGTGAGCTGCATTTCCCCCCCTCTTTCTCTGGTGGGGAGGAAGGAAGGGCAATGAACCCCTAAGATCTTTGGTCCGAATTTAAGGGACCAGCGGATCTTAGGGGTCGTGTGAAAAGGCCCTATCTCAACTTTACATGAGTGTTTAGCTGCAGTAACGAACTGGATGAGGATGAACAAAATGAAACTAAACCCAGACAATAAAGAGGTGCTCCTGGTCAGCCGAAAGGGAGAACAAGGGATAGGGATGCAACCTGTACTGGATGGAGTTACCCTCCAATTGAAAAAAGAGGTACACAGCTTGAGGGTGCTCTTTGACTCATCCTTGAATCTGGATGCCCAGGTAATGGCTGTGACTAGGAGTGCATTTGCACAATTAAAGGTAGTACGCAAGTTACACCCATTCCTTGAGAAACCAGCTCTGGCCATGGCGACACTTGCCCTAGTGACGTCCCAGCTAGATTACTGTAATGTGCTCTAAGTGGGGCTGAGTCCATTTCTTTTCAACAGTGGTCAACCTCATGCATCAAGAAAATCCAAAAGGAGGATTTCTGTTCTTTTCCATCCAGCAACCAGTATTCAGATTAGGACTATGTAGAGATCCCTTCCAAACCACTCTTTACCAGAACCGAGGGCATACACCCCTATAACTGTTAGGAGACATTCCAATACACTTTGTCTCTGGCACTGTGAGATTATATGTATGCTTCTGAATTTCTGTTTGTTTGTTTGTTTGTCTTAAATAAGCACACTGGGAGAATACAAATGGCTATAAACTTGGGGGCAGGGCTATTTAGTGGACAAACGATATGACTGAATAACTGAAAGCCACCCAGTGCGGCCTCTGGGCCAGATGGCAGCAGTATAAAAGTCAAATAAATAAATAATAAATCCCAAACAACCCTACTACAATCATGCAATCCTGATCATGCAATAGTACTTCAGTACAGTTTAGCAGAGTAAGCCAAGAAAAACACAGAATATTCCAGAAATCAAAAAAAAGTTACATAAACAGTGAACCAAGTCTTTCTGTTCATCCTTGGGCTCTCAAAATAGGTGGCCAACCAGTTGCAAGGCAACAGATGTGCCTGGTGACTTTAGGATTAGCCCTCCCGAGAGCTTCCGAGGATGGAGTACTGCATTCACAGAAGAGTTTGTGCTTGATTCTGTTGATATTTGACATCTCTTTTGACACCAGGAGCTCAGCCTGTCACCCTGGATTGCTTGTCCTTTCTTGAATTTGAACTGCTGGCTCTCAGAGTTCCAAATGAGATACTAAGAGTCCCTGAAGGGTCCCTTTTCACCCAGGGGCGAAAAGCAGCTCTTTGATCCAACCCATAGGTACTATGAAATTACACAACTATCCCTATCAATTTTCACAAACTTGTCTGGAGAATGTTGTTGTTGTTGTTGTTCAGTTGTTGTCGTGTTCGACTCTTTGTGACTCCATGGATCAGATCACGCCAGGCCCTCCTGTCTTCCACTATCTCCCGGAGTATGTTCACGTTCATGTGCCTAATTCAGAGTTAGACTGCCTCTCCATGTACCATTGATCAATCTGTCCTGTACAAACAGTAGTTACTTTTCTAGACCAGTGGTTCCCAACCTTGGGTCCCCAGATGTTTTTGGACTCAAATGATCAGAAGCCTTCACCACTAGCTCTGCTGGCCAGCATTTCTGGTAGCTGTAGTCCAAGAGCATCAGTCCAAGGCTGGAAACCACTGCTCTAGTTTTTACAATCTATCAGTCAGAGGATTTAGGGGCTGAAATCCTCTTGCCATAACCTCTACAGCATAAGACTACTTATACCATCAGCCATAGAAATATTTGAAGAATCAAACATTTCCTGGCTCTCTCCTAAAGCTCGTTGAATTCCTTGCATCAGGAAGCTGTGGAAATCATGTATGGAGGGAAAAGTGGGAAAGTGTTCAATTATTGAAAGTCATGGCCAGCAGTAAAGTCGTTCCAATGGCAGCCACTTTCCACTAAAGACTTACTCTTCCATCTCACAGGTCCCACAGCAACCTCACAATGAAAAGGATTTTAAGGGAGCTTCAAGGGAGAAATCAGAACTGGTTAATTTTTAAAAATTGCCACTAATAATGATGCCATCAGACTTAGGCTGCATAAACTGCTCCAACAGGATTTAAGATAGGAAGTTATTTTCCAATAATTATTTGTTCCTATTAAACCCATAGTGGTGAAATCCAATTGAAAAATCAGGTCAGCATAACTCTATTTGCATATGTTTCAGCTGCAAATTGCTCCAAGTTATGAAAATAGTGTAGGCATTTGCTGCTGTGCACCTTTTCCTTTGATTTGTTTTAAAAAGCAAGTGCCCATGCATACGTCTTAACTTGCAGCAATGCACAGCTGAGATGCATGCTCATGGATAGATACTGAGACAGAACCCCTGGAGTGAGACCCAGGAATATGCTAATAGAAGGCCAATCCCAGAAGGTAGGCAGGGTTGGGTCCTATAAAAGGAGTGACAGTTAAACTGTAGAGAGAGAGAGAGAGAGACCTCAAGCCAGAGAGCAAGTAACATCTAGAGAGTAGTTGACACCAGGGTAAAGTGTTTGTCAGAGAGAGAGGGTCTGGTGAGGGACTTGGTTAAGGGAGTTAGGGACGGCTTATATATAAGTGTTAAGAATACCTTTAGATACACAATATGAGGTAAGTCATTTATTTATGCATTTCAGTTACTTCAATAAACTTCAAGTGTGTTTTGGAAAAGTTAACATCAGTGTCAGTCCCACTTCTTATGAATAGGAACATAAGATAGTGAATGGTGGCAGCAACATAAAGAAGGAGGCGTTTTCACAAAGTTTAAGAGAGGACCAGGTTGTCAAAGATACAGATCCATCACAAATTGGTGGCACAGCGGTCGGATGTTCAAAAAGTTAATCAATGTGCCTCAAGAAATGGTCACCAGTCCATAATAGAACCAGTATCCCTATAATTTTGAAAGGTGCCAACTGAAATTTGAAGTCTTAGGGAGAGAAGACTTTGGTTAAGAAAAATACTTTTCTAGAGTTTACGTGTGAGCCCGGTGGAGATTCCCTGAGAGTGGGGGGGCCAGGGCTGAGAATTGGGAAAGTCTAGTTCCAGTCTGGGAAAACCCTGAGGGAATTCAGGCTCTAAAACTGTATTTTTATCCTGAATTCTGTGTGCCTGTCAGTTGTCTGGTGCCAGTAGGTCTGGCTGAAGTCAGAAACTGAAGGTGAAGGTAGAGAAATCTGAGGGGTTTAAAAGAATACAAGTTGCCAAATAAAACTGGTAGTGGTGGTTTGAAACAGGAAGAGCATACCAACTGGAGATACACAGTACTGTATCTATTTGGTGAGCTGGTCTCCCTGAGTATTGGGTTAGGGCTTGGAGCATGTGCCCTGGAAAGAGAAAAGTCTGAGGGAAGGCTCTGTAAAGGTCTGGAAGAAAACCCTGGTTTTAGGAAGGAAAAGTTCGAAAGTGATAACTGTGTGTGTGGTGCATGTAAACAGCTTTCTCTGAAAGAAACCTGAGGGATTTATAGCTGCCCAAGTATCAGGTAAAAAGGGGAACAAGGCTAGCTGGGAAAATAAATCCAAAAGGGACTGTGAATTTATAAAAGCAGTGAAATAAAAGCAGGGGTCCTCAAAGTTTTCAAACAGCGGGCCGGTCCACCACGCCCCAGGCACCACTGGGGGCTGGACCACAGTGGGTGTGGGGAGCGGGGGACCTTGCCGTAGCCCTCCCACTCTAAATTCCCCACTAGCCAGCATGCTGATCATCTAGGCGGTAGTTGGGGGGAGTGGGAGAAGTGACATAGCCCACTGCTTTGAACTGCCTCAGCAACGGAAGCAGCTGCGGAGGTTGGCTTGCTCGCAAAGCAGGGGTACGTGGGGGGGGGGTTGCAATTGGTCCCGGGGGCCGGATTCAGGACCTTGGGAGGCCGCATCCAGCCCCGGGGCCTTAGGTTGAGGACCCCTGCCTTAAAGGCTTAGAAATAGAACTGTAAAAAGAGCTAAGGTTTGGAGTCTGGGCAGTGTGCCAGGTGGCTATTACATTGTAACTGCCATCACCATCAGCTCTGTAGGGTTAGAAACAAAGTAGCCACCATTTACTGTATCTGCTTCCGCCAAGGGAAAAACCCCTGGGAAACACAGTGAACATAAGCCTATCTTTTAAATAAACTCTGCACGTGTAAAAGGAATCAAGTGAATAAACAATTGATGCCCATCCATAAAGCCACTTGTAAAAAGGAGTAGAAAAATATGGAGGATCAAAAAGAAATATAAACTGATGAATAACAATTGAGTCCCGTCAAATCAGTTCTAACTAATGGCAACCCATCTCAGGTTTTTCCAGGTATAGTGCCCAGAAATTGTTTACCCATAGATGGATTATACTGAAAAAACTGACATTTTTACTCAAATTGTATCCTGAAACTCTTGGGGTTTTGCAAGTGCTTTTCATCTTGAAATTAATATGTGAGACAAAACACTGTGGATAGGGTGACAGTGCTGGCAGGGCAGAAGGTGCCTGCTCGTCGAAGCAGTGCGATTCTACAGATGTGGCTGCTTCCATCCAAATGCATGTAAGGCCATGAAGGCAATGAGACCTTATTCTCACTGCCACTGCAACAAATGAGAACATGAGTACTTCTGGATGACAATAAATGAGTAACAGTTTTAATCTTTGGGGCAGGGCAGGATCATGTACATATAATCTCCACACATTACATGTGGAGAGTTTTTCCCCCTAAACATAGGAGTATGAACAAAAAGCAAAGTGTTCTGCTTATATACCACCCCATACCACTACAAGTAGTCTCTGGGCGGTTTACAATTTTGATTACAGTGTGCAGGCTACACATTGCCCCCCCAGCAAGCTGGGTACTCATTTTACCGACCTCGGAAGGATGGAAGGCTGAGTGAACCTTGAGCCTGCTACCGGGGATTGAACCCAGGTCGTGAGCACAGTTTTACCTGCAGTACAGGCATTTAACCACTGCGCCACGAGGCTCATATCTTGTTCAATTTGTGGTCCACCCAGACTCCCAGATCCCTTTCACAAGTACTATCCTCCAGCTAGGTGTCTCCCGTCCTATATCTAGGTCAATATCATTTTTCTACCTAGATGCAGGACCCTGCCAATTCCTTCACCTCATTTCAACTGCACAGACAAGCACTATATGGGATGTACATGGTTAAATATCTCAGTGAGATGGAGCAATAGAACTTGGGGGCCCACTGGACCTTGAGGGAGATGAGCCTTAGATCAATGTGGCCTTATGCAAGCTACATGGCCCTAGGGCACCCCAAGAAGAAGAAGAGGGGAATAGCAAACCACTTCTGAGTGTTCTATACCTAGGAAATTCCTTAAGTTGGAATTGACTTCATAAGAACATAAGAAGAGCCATGCTGCATCAGGCCAAAGGCCCATCTAGTCCAGCTTCCTGTATCTTACAGTGGCCCCACCAAATGCATCCGGGAGTGCACGAGACTAGATATCTGTCTCCTGATACCACTCCCCTGCATCTGGCAGTTGAAGCACCCCGGTTTTAAGACTGGAGATGACACATCTCCATCATGGTTTGTAACCTGTGATGGACTTTTCCTCCAGGAATCTGTCCAATCCCCTTTTGAAGGCAGCCAGGCCAGATGCCATCACCACATCCTGTGGCAGGGAGTTCCAAAGACTAACAACACGCTGGATGAAAAAATATTTTCTTTTGTCTGATCTTACTCTCCCAGCCCTCAATTTGAGTGGATATCCCCTAGTTCTGGTATTTTGTGGGAGGGAGAAGAGCATCCCTCTATCCACTTTACTCATGCCCTGCATTATTTTGTACTTCTCAATCATCTCCCCCCTCAGGCGCCTTTTTTTCCAGACTAAAGAGCCCCAAATGTTTTAGACTTTCCTAAGAGAGGTTCCCCCAGCCCAGTAATCATTTTAGTCGCTCTCCTTTGCACCTTTTCCAGTTCCACTCTGCCTCATAGGCTATAATTAATAATTATGGGAGACAATAGTGAGAGTGAGGATTTTTGTAAGCAATTCAGCACTGGAGAATTCTGTTGGAAAAGAACAACAGTTTTTAAAGCACTGAATGCTGGAATAATTAAACATGTATTCCTGTTCTAGAAGACATATCGACAAAGGTATAGAAAGAGAAATTAGTCCATTGTTTTGGTCTTGTTGGGTGACTCTACATCCAGCTATAAAATGTTATGTTAAGCCTAACCCATTAGTATTAATGCTAGGGCTGATCTAGGCTAACATTTGCTCTTATAAGATTATCAAGGTCTGCAGTGATTTTTTGTATACAGTATTTTCTGTTACCAACACAATTTAAGGCCTGTCCTATATTCTTCAGTGCTTCCCCTCCCCCCATGCCTTTCTGTGCTTTTTGTCTTTCTGGAAGCATGATTTATTTATTGGAGCTTCATGTGGGGCACTAACTAAAATGTATTGCACTAACGGCTATTGTGTTAAGCAAACATTATTTTCTAAAATTTAAAAACAAACCTATCAAAATTCAACCACTAAAACTCATTAAGATAATGTGAATTGTTAACCATCACTCAGTCTGCTAATACTGTAGGCATCCAATGTTATAAATCATATTGTAAATCATTTTAACTGATTTTTAAAATAACATTGGGTTTTTAAAAAATTAATGTAAACAGGTTTCCAAACATTGCTTCCACTTTTGCCCTTGAAATCAAATGATAGTCATACCTGAGCACTGGGCACTCTTTCTCACCCATTTTTTAAATTCTTCCCAAGCTCCTGATGAATGATTCACCTTTTGTTTCATTGTTTTAAAAAGCTGTTTCTGTTATTATAAAGCATTATGTGTACATTTGCTGTTTGCTCTCCTCCCCACACCATGGCCCTGTTTTGAAAACACTTGGATAATTTGTTTTCAATCTAAAAAGAAGGAAAAACCTCCCTGGGAATAGAGTGGGACATATTTCCTATTTTGATGACTCTCTGGCAATGCCATGAGAATGGGCAAATACCTGGACTAGACTGACAGATCTTGTCCCTTCCAAACTGATTCTTTAAGAGATGCCTGTCTGTGTGGACAATATATGTGCACTTTCAAGGATGGTAGTATTCAAGTATTAGCTTTTGGTTTTATATGTGCCCAGACTTCCCATGTGCTAAAATAGTTTTGCCTGGAAATTCTGCTAGGAACCACATTACGAAAGGTATTTTGGCCTCAACCTGAATTAGTTATAAAATTATAATAAATAATAAAATTGTAAACAGCTAGCCAAAAGAATGGCATATCAATGTCAAAATTTTAAAAAAAACCAACCAGCCATTTGATGTATTTTGTTTTTCTCCATGTCTGAAAACTGCCTATATCCAAGATGCTTTCCCTCTTACTCGACTTTAAAAGTAAATCAGTACATATTACCCTCTGTCCATTTGCTTGCAAACAGTATATTATGAATATTCACTCTGCCTATTTATTATGAATACCCCTAATTATGGGCTATTTGGCTCTGCTATAAAGTATCCTACAATCCCAAGGTTGGGAATTCTAATTCCCCACTGTGCCTCCTGGGAGCAGAACCAGCTTATGGGGTTTGGGGCTAGCTGCACAGTCCCAGGTTTCTCCCAGAAGAACAGAAAGTCCTATTTCTTTCATAACTTGGCTTTCCTGTTTCAGTTCATAACTGAAAACGAGAGATGGGCACGCAATAAAAAATGAAAGACTTTTTTGTCATTTCATTACCCTAACAAAACAGTAGGATGTGTTTCGTTTCATTATGAAACACCACTTCCCCCTTCTAGAATGAAAGCATTTGCTCTCAACCTTGGACTACAACTACCTGAAGTTTTCAACACTAGCTAAACTGGCCAGGATTTCTGGCAGATATAGACCAAGAATATCTGGGGACCCAAGGTTGAGAACCACTGTCCTAGAGGAATCCATGGCAGGGGAGCCATTCGAGTTAGGAAGCCCCAAAGGGGGTACCCAAAGGAAAAAATATTTCTATTGGAATTGGAAGTCAATCCACGCGGCTTCCCTGCGGCTTGGCTTCCGAGCTTCCAATTCCAATTTGAAAGATTTTTTTCTTAGGGGCACCCCCTTTGGAGCTTCCTAATACAGCTCTCTGACCCCCCAAACCATTCCAAATTTCAGGGGGGGTTACCTACAGTCGCTTGAGGAAGCTCCCTTGCCATTTGGGGCCTTTAGGACCCAGGGGAGCATAGTGTTTCATTTCATTTCATTTTGTAATGAAACTACTTTTAACATTTGTTACAAATGAAACAAAATGAAACTACTACAAAAACGAAACACTATTTTTCCATTTCATGCCCATCTCTAGTGAAAACGATACATGTGGTACCAGAAGACCAAGGAGTGTGATGTCTAGGAAATTGGTTTCAGCACCAACTCTATTGGGAGGCTCAGGAGGGGGTCTAATTTTCAAAGACGTTTTTCCGTGTCTGGGGCATGCTGTCTGCTTACATTCAAAGTTTGGGGTTACTCCACCCTTTACTCCTGAAACTTTTTTAGATTGCAGCCACCCTCAACCACCCAAAGAGCCCCTGTTCTCACACCTACTTCCACTTGTTCTCTCTTGTTGTGCCTTAGGCCTATACTTGGTATTTCCCATCTGCATGGGGTCTCATTGTTCTTCTTCCTCCTCAACATCAACTTTCTAATTCATTTTTCTCTCCTTCCTTTGAAAACTTCCATTTAACCCATTCAGCCCAAATACCAAACAAGCCTAAGGAGCCATTATTACCTCTGCCCCGTCTCAGTCTTTGCTTCCTTCCCAATTGTCAAAATGTAAAAGACATGCTTCTTGGGGACCCAGACCTTTCTGATTCAAGTATGAAACTCCAAAGATGCTACACCAAGAGGCAGTGATATAGATAAATAAATATTCGGAACACTTTTCCCATCAGCTCTTGAGTCCTGCTGACCTTTGTGAAGAGCGGGCGTCGAAACTGGATGCCAACATCTTGGTCAGATTCCATGTAGTAGAGGTTGAAGGTCTCCTTGCAACTCACAGCCTCTCCTTTAAAACTCTTGCAGTCCCGAATGGTAAACTTCAGCTCCACAAAGATGTTAGACGAGGCCTCCCCTCGGAATATCCAGTTGGTACGAAGCCAATGGTCAGTATCTCCCTCGGAGAAGACATTGCAGTCCTGATACATGTACACCGGAGTGCCATTGATCATTTGTTGAACCTCACTCCACTGCAAATAGGAAGAGATAAAGAAAACAAAGACAGCTGAAATGAAAGTCACAGTATGCTATCAAAAAACAGTTATATGATCCATCAAATGGAGGGAAATAAATATGAAGACTACCTCCACTGCCACCATCGCCTCCATTGTGAAGACAAATATGCCACTCATGAATAGTCTTTCCTAGTTTACCTTCATCTCCATGTTCTTTTCCTGCATTCTATTCCCCCTAAAACTGTAGACCAGAGATCTGTCATTTTGTTGCTGTCCACTGTCATGCTTGTTAAATGATACTGTACAAATAAATCAGCGAGTACCAAGGACACTATATCCTCTGCTCATATAATAGTTTTTACTGTAAGTCAACTAGGAAATATCTTTGCTAATGGGAAAGCTTTGAAAAGATTATTTATTTGCAAGTATTAAACTTGATATCTAGCCACAAAATACATCAATTGGGAATCTAGAGGGAAAAGCATCTGATTCAACACTGCTCCTTTTGGTTATTTTACCCCATTGACAAGACAATCCTGCCTTTTGTGCTTTTTAAAAATCTTCCTGGGAAGCTTGCATTGTTTTAAATAGGCCTTTGTCATTGGGGTGGGGGCAGAGTTTAGTGTTACAACTTTTCCAAGTGCAAAGTTCATTTCATGTCAGCCACTCCTAGACAAGATCGTTTAATTTCTTCTTTACTATATTTTAAAACATTGGAGGGGTAAGGAGCAGCAGAGGTAAGGCTGAGCAAGTAAGGGATTTATAAGGGGGTGGGGGAAGTCTAGATAAATGGTTTCCTAGGACCTGGATTTGCAGTGCAATGGAAATGGAAATAAAAGGAAGCTGCTGTCCTCTTTTGAGTCAGACCATGGTAGCCTGCACGCTAATGCAACAGTATCTCTGTCCATCTGGATAAGCCCTTAACTAACAACAAATTCTTCACCATATCACCTTAATGTTACCTGGGGTTGAAGGGTGGATTAGATCTCCTAATGTTTTGTTTTCATGTTGTTACAAGGAGGCCAGGAGAGGGGTAGAGAGCAGGCTCCTTTCCAACATAGCAGAGGCACCGGGATGACTGGGTTTAATCCTGAGGCATTTTCTCGACTAAAAGCATCCAATTCTATCTGAAGTAGAGATGGGCACGACTTAGCGGTATTCCCGTTTCCGTTTCCGTTACTCGGTTCCGTTACTCTACGGAAACGGTAACGGGAATTACTCCGCCAGACTTCAAGCTCGAACCGACGAACGAACAATTTTGGTCTGATTTGTCGTGCTCATTCCTTGCATCGCGCGATGCCACACGGCACAGAAAAAAGTTTTTAAAAGGTAAAAAAAAACCGGTTCCCGGCCAAAAAGCAGGCGGAAAAATGCCTGCCGTGCCTCAGGGCACCTACCAGAGGGGTTGTTTCTGGAGGTCCCCGGCCTCCCCCCCCATCCCCCGTCCTAGTGGGCTGCTCTGTGGGACTCGCCGCAGGCTCACAGCCAGCAAAAAGCCCAGTCTCGCCGCCGGCCGCCGCAATTAAAGTGCAAGCAAGCGGCACGGACGGCACAGGAAAAAACTTTTGGCCCATTCCCGGGCCAAAAAAGCAGGCGGAAAAATGCCTGCTTGACTAAGGGCGCAGGGCACCTACCAGAGGGGTGGTTTCTGGAGGGGGGGTCCCGCCTCCCCCCCGTCCTGGGCAGCCAGACTCGCCATGCCATGCGGTGCGGGCGGGGGATCCAAAATGGGGCGGCGAACGCAATATTGTTTTTGAAATCGTGGTCCAAAAACACACAAGCACAACAGAAACACGCGAAAATTTATAAACTGCCAGATTTTTCACAGTAGCAGTGGGTTTTTTCTTGCAACAAAATGTCTCTCCTCTCCTCCTCTGTCCTCCATTGATTTTATTTTATTTATTTTTTTTACACCTGCGCAATGATGGGCTGGCCGAGTGGCCAGCCATGTGGGAGTGGACGACCATGCAAATTTTTGGAGCCATCCCACCAATCGCATGGCCACTTGGCCATGGAGACTTCTGGGATGTGCCAAAAAGCCCCCTAAAAGCTGCCCTAGCCCCCCTAACCCTAACCCTAACCCTTGACTCCGTACCCATACATCACAGACTGTCTCCTTAGTGGGTCAGAGAGGCACCCAGAGGTGCAACCCACTAGCCCACCGTAACCTTACCCGTCACTAGCCTAACCCTAGCCCTTGCACTAACCCACCTTAACCCTAAGCCAGATCTACTTGCATTGCACTACACGCAAGTACAATTCCCTTCTTTGTGAGACATGGCGGTGCGAGAGCCTTAGGCATCACTTCACCCTATGGCTCTGGGTTCACTCACTGGTCTCACTGTCTGCACATTCTGTTATGCAATATCCATATGGCTATTGCATAGCATTTTGCAGCAGCAGCAGGTGAGGAGGGGAGACCCCCATGTTGAGGGGTCTCTTGGAGCCTGCTTCCCCTTCCTAGTGGGTGAGGATAGGAGGCACCCATGGGTGCCTCCAGGAGCCCGCTTTCCCTTTATAGCGGGCCAGAGGCACCCACCCCACAGAGGTGCCTCCAGGAGCCCGCTACCCCCCCCAAAACCAGTACTAATGAAAACGAAAAAATGAACCGACTAATTTTTGTGAATTTTCGCGAAAAACGGAAACGACCCGAAACGGAACCGGCCCGACTAACGACAACTCGAAAAAAAAAATTTCGAGTCGTGCCCATCTCTAACCTGAAGCTATAGAGCACAGGGGAATGTATTGTGTCCTGTTTTATCTTACAAAAGTACATGTGAGAGTTTTGATGGCCATGTCTAGTTGCAACATCAAGGATCCTCATGTAAGTTTTTTTTTTTGAGTGAGCCACCATTACCTCTGCCTTGAAGATGGGGAGTGAACCACCTTCCAAAGCTATGAAGAAAGGGTCAAAGCAGAAATATTAATTCCCATATGCAGCCGCAAACAACAAGGAAACAAGTTTCTGTGCTATTGTTTTTAATATTCTGGGCCTGTGATTCCCTTTACCCTTTTATGCAACCCCATCCATTGAGTATAGGATTTTAAATATTAATGTAGGGGCTTAAGCCGCAGCTGGGAATATTACGAACCTTTTACAATGTTATGGATATTATGAAGGTGACTTAATTTTGTAACCCCCAGCAACGGTGTCAAAAATGACCCGTCCTTCTTGGCATCAGAGGTGACCCTTGAGGTGGAGGAGCTCAGCCCTGCCCAGACCAAGGGACTGCTTTGCATGAGGAATCCCATGGCTGCTCCCTCTGCAACTACTTGCTTTTAGCTTCCCCCCAGAACAGATCACAAGTGGTCGGCACCTGAAGCCCAATTCAGTGTCAGGTGGTATCGAGGAGAAAGAAAGGGGCAGAGATGGAAAGTCTGTGCATTGTGGCATTACAGTGTCACAAGAGGAAAAGGGAGACACCGGTTCAAGTTCTCCTCGCCCCTTAAACTTGCTAAGTGACGTCAAGTCGGCCATTCTCCTTCATTCTGGCCTCCTTTTTTGGCATAACCCAATAACATAGGTTAAGATGAAAGTCACCTTGTAGAAAAGCTGGGATTAAAATGTTCAACATAATGAGTGTAAATATCTCATAAAATCAGTACAAATAATTGAACATTTTGGACACCATGGATGTGAATTGGGACATTGTGATTTTATCTTAAGCAGACAAGCCCTCCTCCATTTTTTCACTTACTTCATTTTGTGCCTACACCTCTTTTTCTTCCAGAGACCTTAAGGCAGTAACGCATGGTTCTCGGCCTCATTTTGTTCTTGACAGAACTCTATAAAGCAGTAGGTTGGGCCGGGACAGGGTGCCAACTGCAAACATTCATTCCTCTGTTCATCTTATAATAGAATGCATGCTATCACCTGCCACCAGTCCATTTTTCATAGGAGAAACAGGTGGTTCTCTACTCCAAAGAACAAATGGGCACAAATGGGAAACAGCCAGATACCAGGGGCAAAAGCTCCCAGGAGACTAAGCCACGGATCCTTAAATAACCAGTTTTGCACAAAGGAACTTCTAAGGGGGACTTTCATGCAAAATCATGACCACTGATGGACACACCATCTCCTGTGGTGTTAAATGAAACAATGACTTCTTACCCCTTACAAGTGTTACAATTAACTTAATTAATGGGATGTTTATGTTAATATCAACATTGTTTTGGAAATGGTCACTGGCAATTGTATATAGTTTAATCCCCAATGTCATTTTTGAGAATCTGCATTTTACCCCATTTCATTTTCCCCTGACCTCACCCATTTTCTCCCTACACCCACGTACATATAAACCTCTGAAATGATGATGGTAGGCGCATTTTACAAAGTGGACTGTAGCGGAAGTGGAAGCCTAACATACAAAAGCCCATACCATGACAAGGGTGTTCATCTTTAAGGTGTCATGAAGCTCTTGGCTGATGTTGTGCAATGGGAAGAGAAAAAGAACAAGATGGAATGAAGGGCGGACCAAGTAAGAACACTGGAAGGGGAATGAGCATTGCAGAAAGAGTACAGCAACAGCAACATTTTAGACCTAGACTGAGACTAAGAATTTAAACCTATTTATGTTTGTTAACAAATGTGAGTTGTAAATATTAATCTGTGCTCATGTAAAAATACCATGTATAAAGTGTATCTGTTTAGAAAAACACTAATCTTGGGGAAACTCTTTTAAACACAATAATCTAACACGGGGAGTTCTTTTTTAAAAAAATTCAGTGTTTATGAATAAGTTACAAGCCTCATCTGAAGCACAGTCATCAGAGGGAACAGCTTGTGTACACAAAAACATACCCTTTAATTTCAGGTATTTCATACACAGTATTTCCAACCTTTATCCAGTAACCTCAAACTACCTTTCTGCAGCAGCTCTTTGTGGGCAGCTTCAAGTATGAAATATCTACCATACACATTTGTAGGCTTGTCCACTAAGTCACTTCGATATATGTTAAGGTGTTGTTATATTACTGAAATAAATCAGATGATGGATTAGGGTTTTTAAAATTGATTTAAAGTCACATTATAGTCATGTTTTTGGGGCAGTATGTGTATTCTCTTGATACAACATTTACTTTATTTTTAAGCTGTGTTGCATACAGGTCAAAGGAGCTCCATGAGTTTTGACAAATTCACTGCATTTGAAGTTTTGTCCTATGTCTGCCCACCTTCACCCTGCCACGTGTTCAACTGTTTGGGGTTTGTCAAGTAATGGATATTAGAATCATGGATTCTAGACTGCAGGGAAACCTTTCAGTCCAATCAGTTACAGTTCCTCCCCCCTTATTTGTAATGCTGAAACAGTGCTATTCTGCTTTGGGGGAAAATGTTAAAAACAACACTGGTAGTGGTAGAAGTGAGTGGCTGTGACAGGCAGCCAGCACAAGAGTGGATGAGTACAGGATAAAATTTCAAATGCAACACTATTTCTATCCTGCCTTTTTCCTTAAAAAGGACCCAGGTTCAGAACTGGGAGTCATCTAGCCTGCTCTGCAGGAACTGGCAAGCTCTCAGGTAGCTGCAGTCTCTGGCAGACACAATCACGAGCTGTTTTCTGAAAGAAGTTCAGGAAGAAGTTTATAGTAGGGTGTGGGAGGCAGTATGTGGTACATGTGAATGTGTTTGTGTGTAGGGTGGAGACATATCTTTTTGTATATTCTCAGGTTTCTGCAGGGAATTTCTTGATAAGCCAGTTGTTAAACAAAGACAATTCATTATAATATTTTCTCTAACAAAGTGTTCAGGATCAAAACCAGTTTAAAACTGAGATTTTGTCTCTCTCTGCTCTGCCTCCCCTACATGCACACACATTTTTTTTGCCCAGAATTTTGCAGGGGATCCTTTAAAAATATGCATTAGAAGTTGATCTCTGAGCCAGCACTTTTTTTTTTAACAAGGAACACATTCTGCATGCAGAGAAGGAAACCATGCTGTTTGGAGACCTTCTGAAATCTATAATGGATGGATAAATGCACGGAGCCTTTTTCAGATATTACACAACAGTTGTCTTTTTCCCTCAGTCCCAGGGTCCTCCTGCTAGACCATACACTGATTCTGTATCCAGAAGTAGCTCATTTTTAAAAGGAAATGACTATCTGCTCAATGTAACACAAGCTTGCTTCAGACAATGTTTGGCAAATAAGTTTCCATTTGTCTAATAATTATGAGATAACATAGCTTTGTTTCTTCCATTTCATGCTTCAAGCTCATACCATTGCAAAGATCTGTGTGCCTGGACCAATAACATTATAAAGAAGGATGCAAACCTGTGTCGTAAATGAGTGATCTGACCCCAATCTCCAGGCTAAAGTGTCTTCTAAGGAGAGCAGATTGTTTCTCTCAGGAAATATAGAGGCATAGACAAATGATACCTGGTATGGTTGAAATAGTTCCAGGTAAGATGTCAAGTGTAGCTGGAATTTGTTGGCACAGTAACCAATAGATCAACTTGACCTTTCAGGCCTCTCAATCCAAATTCATTGCTTTGTTGCATCCCATGGAAATAGCCTAATGCCATTCATGGCTTGAGCACTCCAGGTCTTTTGGACTAGAGATGCAAAATTTCCAGGAAGTTTGAAGCTTGGGGGGGGGGGGATCTAGCTTTTTCCCCAGAAAAAAAATTGGAATTTTTTGGAAAAGTTTTAAAAAATGCTACTCTCCGTTTTACAGCTTGAAAGGTGTTCTGTTACTTTAGGAACATAAAACATCACTATGGACAATTTGACTTGGCATAAAATTATCACAACTAGCATATTAAAATATAGTGTATACAAACCATTATTACAAACAGAATTTACTTTTTAAATAATATTAATTTGTAATTGTAAGTAATAAATGGAGTAACAATCTCTAGAACAAAAAAACTTCTGCAAAACAATGTTTAAAAATTCCAGAATTAACAATTATTCAAATCTCCTCTTCACAGTATTAAATAAAAATAAAATAAAACCTCATTCTCATTAGAACTGAAGAGGGGGGAAATGTATAGAAGGGAGTGGGACTAAGTATCAATGATATTTTTTTCAAAATGATTTGGAAAATATTTAAACACCCTATCTTAAAATATTTCATTCATCATGTTAACAAAACATTCCATAATCATTTTTTCTTTTTTCAATTTTTTCATTTTTTTTTGGGGGGGGGGGACCCAAAAAGGATTCAGGAAAAAAATGGGAAAAACTGTTTCCCCCCCTTTAATATTTTCGCTCCCCCCTGGGCCTTCACATCTCTATTTTGGACCACAATTCCCAGAATTCTGAGCCTAGATTGCCAGTGACAAAGGACTATGGGAGTTGTGGTCTAAAACATCTGGAGTACCAATGGTTTGCCACCACTAGCCTAGGGCAATCTCATTGGATTGATTAATAGCAGGACACCAAATAAAGCTGAGCTCTTCTGATGGTAGACAATATCCTATCCAAGTAGATTATACCAGATTAAATCCCAAGTATTTCCAGATACAGTATTTTCCCCCAAAAGAGAATAACTTTGATGAATTCCTCTATATTCACAAGTTGTCAAGTTAAGCTTATGATATTGTTAGAAAAGGGATTTTAAATATTCATTATTTATTCTATTTCAGGTAGAATAGTTTTAATCACATTCCTGGACCATGGAACTTAATGGAACAGTCTCACGGAAAACATAGAAAAGCATAAACCGGAAGGCCACAAAAGCAGGATTAAACAGTTTACAAAATTAAAACTGTATCTGAAAGCCTTTGGGAAAATAAAACAGTGCCTGGCATGGGAAAGGCAACAAAGCATGGGCCAAGAATACCACCCTCTCTGTTGAAATCAGCCATCTCTGGTCCACCATTACTGAAAATGCCCTCCATGTGGTAGACATTGCCACACTGTAGGTGGTAGGGACCCCATAACTGAAGAGGGGTGACCTCAAAAGATCTCAGAGATCTCACTGGGTGGAGCTGTGATGCTATAATGCAGTGGTTCTCAACCTGTGGGTCCAAGATGTTCCTGGACTGCAACTCCCAGAAGCCTCCACCACTCGCTGTGCTGGAAAGGGTTTCTGGGAGTTGCAGTCCAAGAACATCTCAGGACCCACAGATTGAGAACGACTGCTATAATGGTTCTCGTGGAGAAACTGCTTCTTGGCTATCATCACGGCTGCTGAACAGACCGGATGCACCCTAGTACTAAAATTAGCTGCTATAAGTCACCAAATTTTATGTGAGCACTGATACAATTGTGACCAATATATGTATTTTCTTGGGAACATGGTAAGTTCAGAATGAACAGAGAAGCCTGGGACCATGTTGGTGGATGAAAGTCTATGTGGACACCACAGAAATGCAGAATCTCATCAATAACAGCAATGAGCCATAATAAATCATGGAAGTCTTGCACAAAACCCAACACGATTCAGCCCGGTCTTTCTTTTTTAAAATAATCACCATTTCCCAAGCATACTTCTTAGATCAAGAGAAACATTAGGATAGAAGTAGCTAAAAATGCATCTAAGTATGCAAGTGAAGAATTCATTTAAAATGTTAAAATATAAGTGAAACTGACTAACTGCTAAAACCCAAGGATAGTCTTATAATGATACATCCAACAGTAGATGTTAAGTTAATGACCCAATAGAATTTCAGCGGGAAGTACAGTGGCCACATGATAAGATTTTTTTTTAAGGTCAGATTAAATGAATCTAAACACCATGCAGGACAATCAAGTACCAAGCTAAAGTTCCTTTTCTACCCTAAGCCTGCTGGTTAATTAACAAAATTAGTTTACCACACACCCATGCCACCCTGGCTGCCAGAGTTCCCCAGTCTGCAATTCACAATTGCAACTTCTTTTAACTTCTCTTCCTTCCAGCCTTTGCTAGTTATTTTAACATGCCCTTCTTCTCACATACCCCCTATCCTACTGCTTTATATTGTCCCTCCAAAGGCAAATATCACCACTCATTCCCTATCTTCACTGCTCCCAGTGCTAACTAACACATGGCAGCCTGTACACTCTCCATACAGCGCTGAACCCACACTCAACACTGAATGGAGAGGATTATGCTATACATCGCAACCAGAATACTGGTAAACCTTTGCCGTACTATGCCTGTTGCTCCCTCATCCTGAAGATGGTGCGGAATGTGAAAGGGGAGAGGCAGCTCAAGCTGGAGATTTCAGAATTCAAGAGATACAAAAAGCTGCTCCCAGATGAGAGGCAGCTATAGCATAGGCAGAACAGCAGGGAACAGTGGCAAGATATTTTGAAGTTGCAAGCCTGTTACAAAGTCTGATTGCACCTTTCTTCCACAGTCTCTGGGCTGTATGTACCCTTGAGTTCATCAATCTCATAGTGCTGTTTAAGTAGGCACACACATGCTGCAATGGAACTAACAAGTAGGACAGTACTGTTGATGTTTCAATGCATCTTACTCATTATTTAAAGCAATTTTACCTTGCTCTTCAAGTCAACCCCACCCCTGAACATTGCTTATGTAAGTTGAAATAAAAAAACAAAAACAGTCCCTGCCTACAGGCTAACAAAGCAAAAGACATGACTCAAAAGGAAAAAGGGGAACAGGAGGGAAAAGGAAAACAAACAACTCAGGTACCAGTTCTTAATGCTATACTTTAGCCTTCATAATGATCCTACAGAATGGGAACAGCCCAGGACATTGGTGGAAATCAATGAAGTTCACGTCTCATTAGGCTGTCTGGATAGCTCGGTGGTTTACATATCCTGTTGCAGAACGAGATGTTGGGCGTTCAGTTCCCCACTGTGCCTCCTCTGAGTGAATTTAGCCTGTGTGGCCCTGAGCAGAGACTGATCTGATGGCACACAACCATTTTGATTTATTATTTATATCTCATTACAGCTAACGGAGTAGGTCCTTCTTCACATGTCCCCTTCTCTTGCAGCCAGTGGAATGGCAATTAAAAGATGACAGTTAATGAATGGCTGGAGAAGCTTACTGAGACAGAGACAGGAGAGCAGGCCCTTCTTATCTCTCAGCAAATTGCCTGACCGTGCCACTTTTGGCCACTTTTGCTTGAAGGAAACAAAAGCCAGTGGAATGGCACAATGCACTCACAATGCTCCCTTCTTAGTCCTATCTCCCCACTCCCTTGCCACCAACAACTGTGACTTTTCCCCACACTGACATTGCAGACGTGCAACACATATACACCTATGTTTATACTGGGCCAATGAGCCCTGAAGCTGAACAGGGATGAGAGATACATGCAAGGCTTCAAAACCATCTCTCCCACAAACAACCAGCCTTCTTCCCTGGCAACCTCCCTCCGTCCCTCCCTGGAGGGAGACAGAAGCACAGCAGGTCCCCAAGATTTCAAACCAGTGCCCAAAAACCTGGAAACTGTTCTCCTTTGTGGGCAACACAGCCTGCCCTGCAAATTCTCTTGCTGTCCTGACACATGGTGGTGGATCTTTTGCCAGGGAAGGTTTCCCTACCAGTCCAGGAAGGTTTTTTAGAAACAGAAGGAAAGAGGGCACCATCCCGCCCAACAGCTGAGGCACCAGCTGGGCCCACCTTTTCATTGAGTAAAGGCACAGGAGCTTCCACGTAGTCAATGGCAGTGTTCAAACGCAACACCGCGGCTGGATCACACAAAGGAACGTAGGATCTTGAGTCACGGGAGGTGCCAGCTTTGCTGTGGGAGTTGGCAATGGGGAATGAAGGAAGAAGACACCAATGACTTCTCTGTTGGCAACTCTCCTTGGCGTCCAGAAGAGTAACTCTTCCAGGCTCTTCTCTACAAGGAGCAAATCTCATGTGGCATGAAAGCTTAGAGTCATTTAACTTGTGAGTCACTGGGATGCCAAATAAATTGGACTAGTCACTCAGACCCTCCTCCACATGGACTCAATTAGCTTTTTGGTTTCTGAGGCTCCTGATGGGTGGACGTCTCTGCTCTCCACCACACCACACCACTGCCCCCTACCTTACCAAAAGAAAACATGAAACCATCATACTTGGGGGAGGATCTGTAGCAGGCTGCCACAGCATATGTTAGCTATGTATATGAGGCAACGTGCTATAATGGCTAAAGCAGCCTTTCCCAATCTTGTGTTTTCCAGATGTTGAGGACTGCCACCAGGCATAGCAGGCATGGCCACTGACCATGCATTATGGTAACTGCAGTCTCAAGCATCTGGAGTGTGCTAGGTTCAGAGAAGCCAGGTTACAGTGTCACCACAAGATAAAGGACACCTAGACTGAAATACACCATTCTGGACAGACCATTGTCCCATAGCATAAAACCCCAGGGTGGTTGTGGGGACCTAAAGGGTTGGGAGAATGATGTATGTCACCACTGACCACTAAGGAAAGCCTGGAGGCATTTGAGCCTGGTGTGTGAGACCAAGCAGACCTAGTGCTGAGAGAGCAAAAGACAAAGAAGTGAGCACTAGTAAGTTTCTGGGATGGAGTAGTTCAACTAGGGCTGTTTTACCTCTGCCTCTGCTAACTCTAACTGCTCATTTAAATACAAAGAGCCATAAAAGGAAGAAAATTGTACTAGATTATTATTTCTAGATTAGTAGCTAGTAAAACTGTAAAATTTTCAAGGCCCAGAATACTGCATTCATTAAAATGGAGTCTGCGGGAGCAGCTGTAGTTACCTGCGGTACTTGTGCCATGTTTGTCATCTTGACAAACCGTGTGCAGAACTATACTTGCTGCAAGTGCAAACTGGTTGCATTATTAGAAGAGAAGGTCCAGCAGCTAGAGGCCCACATAGCGAACCAGCAGCAAATCAAGGAGCTTGAGCTCTTCTTGGACAAAGTGGAACAGACTATCCCTGACAAAGAAGAGACAGGGCACACTTCTGAGGGAGAGGTCACTTCCCCAACTGAGGAGGTAGATGTGTGGAGGAATGTGACTCAAAGGAGTAGAAGGCCAAGGGATCACTCTGAGAGTCTCAAATTACAGAATCAATTTGAGGTCCTTTCCCTCAGCACACCTCAGGACGAATGCACAGAGGAACAATTGGTTCCACATGAGGATCTCTCCCTCATCACAACTGATGAGATACAGGAACAGGTACATGTAGATGAAAGACTGCAGGAGAGAAGCTCCTTGTACTAGGGGATTCTATAATTAGAAATACAGAGGGATGGATTTGTGAGGAGCATTATAACAGTATGGTCACTTGCCTGCCAGGTGCAAAGGTTGCAGACATCACGAGAAATCTAGATAGCTTGATAGAGAACTGGGAAGGAGCCAGTGGTCATGGTACACATTGGTACAAATGATGTCGGGGAGGCCAAGTGGTCAGTCCTGGAAGCCAAATTCAGGTTGTTAGGAAGAAGATTGAAGTCCCAGACTTCCATGGTAGCATTTTGAGAAGTGCTACCTGTTCCTCGTGCAGGACCCGCCAGGCAGGCAGAGCTCAGAAGCCTCAATGCGTGGATGAGGTGATGGTGTCGAGAGGAGGGCTTTAGATTTGTCAGGAACTGGAGAACATTTTGGGACAAGCCGAACCTCTTCAGGAGGGATGGGTTGCACTTGAATCATAATGGGACCAGATTGCTGGCACTCAACCTCAAAAAGGCTGCACAGCAGCTTTTAAACTGATAGCTGGGGGAAAGCTGACAGGAGCTGAGTGGCATCCGGTTTGGAACACCTCATTCTCGGGGTATTGTGTACAATTCTGGTCACTGCATCTCAAGAAAGACATAGTGGAACTGGAAAAGGTGTAGAAGAGAGCGACTAAAATGATTACTGGGCTGGGGCACCTCCCTTATGAGGAAAGGCTGAAAGAATTGGGGCTCTTTAGTCTGGAAAAAAGGCGCCTGAGGGGGGATATGATTGAGACGTACAAAATAATGCAGGGCATGAGTAAAGTGGATAGAGGGAAGCTCTTCTCCCTCTCACAAAATACCAGAACTAGGGGACATACACTCAAATTGTGGGCTGGGAGAGTAAGAACAGACAAAAGCAAATATTTTTTCACCCAGCGCGTTGTTAGTCTGTGGAATTCCCTGCCACTGGATGTGGTGATGGCATCTGGCCTGGATGCCTTCAAAAGGGAATTGGACAGATTCCTGGAGGAAAAGTCCATCACAGGTTACAAACAATGATGGAGATGTGTAATCTCCAGGCTTAAAACCGGGGTACTTCAAGGGCCAGATGAAGGGGAGTGGTATCAGGAGACAGATACGTAGTCTCATGCACTCCCAAACGCATGTGTTGGGGCCACTGTGAGATACAGGAGGCTGGACTAGATGGGCCTTTGGCCTGATCCAGCATGGCTCTTCTTATGTTCTTAAGATCTCAGACGCAGTCTTTGGCCTTTCTCTGCCTGCAGGCACTGAAAGCTTCTGACCGTCACAGCTGACAACACTGGGTCAGATGGCCCAAGGGATGACTCAGCAGAAAGTTGCTCCATAGGTTCAAAGCCACATGGATGCCTTCTGATGATTCACACCATACTGACTATGCTCACATATGCAAATTTGTCAGATTGCCGCTACTGTCCATGCAGCACTGCCATTGTGTGGGATGCTCTACATTGGTTAAGATACAATGGGGTTTGTAGTGCTCAAAATACATTTCTAAGCTAGGTGGGCTTTGTTTTTTTTCATGGCCTTAATTGGCCTTACAAAGTAGTGCACTTGGCAGCATTATAAATCAAATGCACTGTATCTTAGTATTAAGAACTTGATAGTTCTTGAACATCTTACCTTTTGGGGCCACACCGCTCTAAATTTCCCAGTCAGCCTAGCCAGTATACAGGACTGGCCAAGGACCATGAGAGCAGCAGTCCAAGCAAGCCATTTTCACACAAAAGTAGTGAAAAAAAGTAGAAGAAAGAAACTCAAAGTGTCCCCTCTGCATTCTTTTGAAAGAAATATGCGAATGTACATCCCAAATGCAAGGATGCCTTCTGAGATGCTGGAGAAAAAAACCATTTAATTCATTTGCCAGGTCCTAACTCTACAGATCTGAAAATATGATGATTTTATTATTATTGGCAAAAAAGCAGACGAAGACAAATTTCTTCTGCTGGAAGCCTGAGTGCCTGAATGATCTTCAGAGAAGTCTAAATTAAACGTTGACATGTTCCAGCCCAAACCTGCCTCTCTGTTTTGGCAGCCACGAGCTTCCCTCATGTCAGTCCTGGGCCCAGTCACATGTAGGCCTCCGTAGCCAGCTCCACACGCATCTCCCCACCCCCACCCCCACCCTGGCCGCCTGGAGTCACAGACCTCACAAATCAAAGCACTCCTTCACTTGATGAGAGACAAGCACAACTCTCAAGGCAGGCAGGCAGGCAGGCAGGCAGGCACTACCTTCTCATTACCTTTGTGCTTGTTGAAGTGATACTTTGGTCTTCATGAACTCTGAATAACTGGCAAGACTTTGTGCCAGGGAGCTTCATTTGTGGCCAAGAGTGGGAGGAATGTGGTAAAAAACTGATATGTGTCTGTGAGCAACTGGAAGAATGAGGTCCATGAGACATGAAGAGGTATGGACGTCTTCCCCACTTGGGAAGTTCATTTCTGGTCTCTTGTTCAGCCAGTTCATGATGGCAGAAATTTCCCACTGGAAGGAGCCAGGCCAAACTAGGTCACTGCAGCTCTACAAGGATTACACCAAATGGCATGTTGCATCTCCACCTGACCCTAAATAACCCATTCGAGCTCTCCACCAGCCCACTGCAAGAAGCCTTTGGTCCCATAAACTGGTATGCTACCCTCAAGTGAAACAGATAATGATCTCCCCCTCACCAGTACCTAAGCAAGATGCAACTGCCATTCCACTTAGCTTCTGCCAGTAGAGAGGAAAGGAGGGTGCCATCTTGGCTTTCAGCTCAGAGAGAAAACTATATTGCATTGCCCCACCTTATGATCTATTTAGGATGTATGCCCAGGACTGCTTCCACTTTCTTCAAATTGTCACTGCACTTGCTTGTAAGTGCCTTGAATCACAAAGGAAAGCAGCAGCAGCAGAATCAGGAGCAGCAGAAGGGGTGAACTGCATAGCCCAGTCTAACACCACTGTCTGAAGTTCCCAGTTCTATGGTGGAATTCCAACCCAGTCTTCTAGTACCTGCCTCTAATAGAAAGCAGTGCCTTCTGCCACTCAAGCCCATTACAGTATTCTTTGTTAAGTGTAAAATCAAGGAAGCAAAAATATGCATCTAAATGTAATAAGCTCAAAACATTTGCACTGTATACACGCAAATAGTGTGTTTGCACAAATAGTGTGTCTGCTATCAACCTGCCTCCACGCCTTCCTTCCCAATAAGAAAGGAGTAAAGAAGAAGGCTTAGTCAGGTTTTACTGAGATCTTCTGTGGCCGTCATTCTGTGGTTGCTCTTAATAGCATTCAAATAAGTGACTAACAGAGGCGGTAGCAAAATAACCTACATGCAAAACAGGCAGGGCTAGTTGGCAGTACAATTATGGTAGGTGAGTCACGAAAGCTACCTGGGTTTTAGTGTCACTTTTTTTTCTGCAGAAAGGTGGCTAAACTGGATCACTTCCTATAAGCCCTTCCGAGAATGCTCAAGTACCTGTCCCGCAGATGCTCTTCTGGAGAGCTGCCCCCTATAAATTCTAAGACAGAGCCAAGCTACCTAAGGATGGACATGGCACATCCATTGCTGTTGACCATTTAACATTTCCTCGCAAAGCAAGAAAGCAAGTCTTCCCCGCACATTTCTATGTGCTTTCACAAAACTCAGGGAGAACATTCCAGTCTAGCCTTCTGGATTTTCATATAAAGGGCACAAAAATAAATATGTGGGAGGGGCATCCAGACATTCAATCTTCTATCTGTAACTGTACAACAGTTCACAGACAAATGCATAACCAACATTCAGGTGAGTGGCCTGTCATAGATCTCTAACCACCAACCACACGACATTTAAATATAAATTAACATTGCAGTGGGGATCCAGAGATGCTTCCTATGGCAGCTCCTTAGGAAATCCTCAGTAAATGTGTTTGCGTAAAAAGTCAAGAAAAAACTGTTTTTCCCTGAAGCCTTTTGGGGTTTTTTTTCCAAAAATTTGGAAAATTTTGGGGGGGGAAAGAAAAAAGAAAAAAATGATTATGGAACATTTTATTTTAACATGATGAATAAAATATTTTAAGATAGTGTGTTCAAATATTTTCTAAATCATTTTAAAAAACCATTGAAACTTAGTCCCACTCCCTTTTATACATTTCCCCCCTATTCAATTCTTTTTATGAGAATGAGCTTGTTATTTTATTTTTATTTAATGCTGTGGAGAGGAAATTTGAATAATAGTTAATTCTGAATTTTTAAACATTGTTTTGTAAAGGATTTTTTGTTCCACATAAATTAGTAAAACAGCCCAGGAGATTGTTACTCCATTTGTCACTTACAATTACAAATAAATATTATTTTAAAAGTAAATTCTGTTTATAATAATTGTTTGGATGCACTATATTTTAATATGCTAGCTGTGATAATTTTATGCCAAGTCAAATTGTCCACCACCATATTTTATGTTCCTAAAGTAACAGAATGTCTTTCAAGCTGTATAGGAGGGTGGGGGGCTAATATAGCATTTTTTCATTTTTTCTGAAATTTCTGATTTTTTCCAAGCTTCAAAGTAGAAATTTTACATCTCTACACACACCTACTGATAATAGAAATATATTGGCAGCGGGGCATAAGTAAATTCAAAAGTTAAAATTTCTCTAAGCTGAAGATTTTCAGATCTACCAGAGGTAGGAATGTTACTCCTAATGTCAAGGTAACTTCAGGAAGTTGGTGTGATAAAAATAATTCCATTGACTTGAACAGTCTCAACAAATGTAGCATTTCCCCCTTTTCTCATGACTGCTTGCAAGAAGAAACATATGTAACCTTGCAGGACTTACACAGGCTCTTTCAAAGTAATAAAGATGCACTTGAAACAATGTGCCTTTTTAAAAACAAAATACAAATGCACTGAAAAAATATGCACCACACAGTTCCACTTCAGTCATTGGAAAAAATACAAAATTAGATCAAATTCATAAATAAATATGTACACTATGAAAGGGGGGGAGCATATATTGAGAAAAATTTCCAAATTTTAAAAAAGCCTCAAAGTCCTTGCAACCCAATAAAGAAAGAAAGAAAGAAAGAAAGAAAGAAAGAAAGAAAGAAAGAAAGAAAGAAAGAAAGAAAGAAAGAAAGAAAGAAAGAAAGAAAGAAAGAAAGAAAGAAAGAAAGAAAGAAAGATGGATGGCGGGTGGGATTCAGAGAAACAAAGAAAAGGACAGATTTCTACACTGCTCTTAATTGCCCTGCCTCGTTCACTGAATTTTATGTAGCATCAGGCATGGGTAAGTCTCTCACAACTTGCTGTGTGTGTTGTGTTGTTATAGTCGTGACCGACTCTTTGTGACTCCATGCCCATGGAGTTTTCTTGGCAGGAATACTGGAGTGGTTTCCCAGTTCCTATTCCAGGCACTTTCTGTATTCAGAGTCAAACTCCCTTGCACACCTTGTCTGAATAAATGTACTGTGATTTACAAACACTCATAGAATCACAGAGTTGGAAGAGACCTCAAGGGCCATCCAGTCCAACCCCCTGCCATGCAGCAACCCCCATTGCAATATTTCTGACAGATGACCATCCAGACTCTGCTTAAAAACTTCCAAAGAAGGAGACTCCACCACCCTCTGTGGCAGCACTCAAATTGAGGGCTGGGAGAGTAAGAACAGACAAAAGAAAATATTTTTTTCACCCAGCGCGTTGTTAGTCTATGGAACTCCCTGCCACAGGATGTGGTGATGGCATCTGGCTTGGATGCCTTCAAAAGGGGATTGGACCGATTCCTGGAGGAAAAGTCCATCACAGGTTACAAAAAATGATGGAGATGTGTAATCTCCAGGCTTAAAACCAGGGTACTTCAAGGGCCAGATGCAGGGGAGTGGTATCAGGAGACAGATATCTAGTCTCGTGCGCTTCCAAAAGCATCTGGTGCGGCCACTGTGAGATACAGGAAGCTGGACTAGATGGGCCTTTGGCCTGATCCAGCATGGCTCTTCTTATGTTCTTATGTTCTTATGTTCTCATCATTCAGCCTCCTTGGCTGAGAGAAAGAGAAAAGCTCATCTTGCATCCACTTCCTTCACATCATGTGTAACTTTGTGTGCCTTTCTCAACATCAACTTTATAAAAAAAAGACTAAAATTATCAGATTGTTTTAGAGATGGTGCTCCAGTGCCCAGATATTTTGGGTTGCTGATTTCTGGATTCCTAGCTGAGTTCGTATCAGCACGTATGTGAAGAAGATGGGTGCCAGTTGATACTTGCAGGCTGTACCTGTTCTTTCTTACCCATTCACCCAGTTTGGAGAACTCCTTCTGGAAGTCTTGGCCAATCTTTCCCTTTTTGTCCACAGGGAGTAACCAGAATGTTATCAGTGAATGCCACTGCTCTGCTCTAACTCCACATAATTTATGAGCAAGTTAACAAGCATCAGTTAATAGGCACTACTCTCAGAAGTTATCCTTAAAAGAGCTCAGCTTTTAGATCCCTCCACCCCGGGGTGTCCATTTATTTCTTCTCCCCACTAATTATTTGCTGTTCTGTAAGTAGAGCCATCCTCTTATCCCATGGCTGCTGAGTTTACAGAGAAAGGATTTTGTCAAATGATTTTTGAAAAACCCAGTGAACAACATTGATCACATCTGCATGGCAGATTCATCACATTCCTGCATGGCAGGGGGTTGGACTGGATGGTCCTTGAGGTCTCCTCCAATTCTATGAGTCCTTGATTCTATGATTTTATGATCTGATCCTATTCACATGGGTTTCAGTATTTTTTCCAAGATTACATTGTGGGAACAGGAATTGTGGTGTCTTCCATCTATTTTGTACCACAATTCCCACAGTCTCTGAGCACTGTCAATAATGACTGAGACTTATTCCAGTTGTAAACATCTGGAGACCACTTGATGGCCGATCTGTAATGGTAAAGTCAGACTTTCCTCTGCAGAAATTATGTTGATTTTTCTTTCGCAAAACATGTTCTTTTATATCAGTGGTCCCCAGCCTTGGGTCCCCACATGTTAATGGTCTACAGTTCCCAGAAATCCTGGCCACAACAGCTAGTGGTGAAGGTGTTCTAGTCCACGAAAGAGAACCAAAGCTAGGAGCCACTGTTCTATAAGGCTGGACTCTTTCCTTTAATCCATTAGGAACAGCTGTTAGGTTAACTCCGTTGTAAACTAGCAACAGAATATATGTAGAATACTGTACTCCAAAGCAGAGGGGAGCATGCTAGCTCCATCTTCCTGTCCATTCCACCACTGCTCTCCTGCAAATAAAAGGCAACAAGGACTGGTTTTGTACATGTGAGGCCTTCCAATTTGGTGTTTCTGAAGGACTGAACTGAAGGCCAACTTTTAGCTTCCTTATCCAGAAAAGAATTAAAAAATTAATATCCTGAAAGCCAGGCACAAGACAGAGGTTCTTCTTCTATGAGATTGAGTTGCCCAAATGATTCAGCAATGTTCCTTCCTGTGCTCTCAAGTTCTGTAGAACTTCGTAATCTTTTCCTTCCTTTGCAACAATTGGGCATTCCTCAGGGACAAATATGGCTTCCAAGATTTGTGTAATGTTTCTGTGGATCAGATATTTCATAACTACCCAGAAGATTGCCTTGGAAAATTTAGAGGATAGACCAGTCTGACAGGAAGCTAGACAAGAACAGACAGAAACATGAGACACTGACTATGTCCAGATTCAGTTAGGTCCAGTGACATCTATTGACTAAACCAAAGAACATTGGTATCCAAACAAAGATTCAGACCACCATGCTGGTTGCAAAATGGCTGACTTTTAGGATGACAAAAGCCAACAAATTCTGTTTGCAAGAGACCTCCCCCTCCCCAATAAATGCAGACTCCTGTTATATTAAAAAAATCTTTTGGGGTTCTAATGAATCTCTCCGTTGACACATGCCAATTATCACAATAATTAAGAAAGAAAAACAGGCTGAAAGAAAAGGCATCTGACTGACAGCTGCTTAATACACACAGAGGGATAATAGATGCACAAGCTTTTGATTCAGCCAACTTTGTTGTACTAACAGGGCTACGGGTACCCTATGTCCTGAAAAGGTGGCAAGAGACATCCTCATGCTCACCCTAGATACAATTCTAGATGCAAACTAGAGATCCATATTCATCTCTGTGTCAGATGAAGTGTCATGTCTGTTTGGAACACGGGAATGAGAACTTCTCAGGTAGCTCATCCAGTTCCTGAGAAAAGACATGCCTAGACAAATCCTCTGCCTGAATGCCACTGATTGCAAAAGCCAAGTGAAGCTGCTGTTCTTTTACTAGAAATTCAGCACAAGCTTCGGAGAAAGAACATTATAATCTAGAGAAAGACCCATTCCTTTGTTGTTGTTTTGCAAACGTCACCTAATTCTATGTCAAATCAAGAGCTAAAACTCAACATTTCCATTTAAAACCAAAAAATATTTGGCAGATTTCTGTCATACTCTGAATATTACCCAGTTCTGTATTCCAATGGTAACCAACCTTTTTGAGTCACAATTCCCTTCCATAATAGCCAAATGACCTGCACCACTGCCACCCCACCATGTTTGCATAACAAGGCATTTTTAATGGGGGAAAGTCATCCGTTTTCAGAATGTAGAGCCTGATTCTCATAAGACAAGCACATGCGTTTTACTATCTCACTCCAAAATGTCAAGGAATATATTTTTAACAAGGGCTACAATATGTATAAGGGAACCTGTAACCCCCCAGAAAGCACTCTGAGACACCCTCCCCTCTTGGGACAGCTTAAGACAGAGGCTGCTTTGGTTTTTTTAACATGAATATAAAGATCTGCACTGGCCAGAATGCTCGTTGCATTAGAAAAGCTTCTCCTCCACCTCCTATAGCACATTAGCAATAACCATAGGCTGTCAGGGGCTTTAAGGTTCATGGGTGAACACCCTGTTAAGTATGCAACATCCAGTTGACATAATGAAGATTGCCCCATGATTTGGTCAAGAGATCTATTCTGTTTCTACACAAATAGAGGTGCCATGATGGCCAAACTCTCCTAAATCCTTAATGCTATAGGGTGCTCTTTTGTGTGAGTGCTCCTGTTGAACAGTGATTGTGGAATAGATATTGCTGTCTGAAAGCAACACCAGCCTGAAATTCCTTTCCAGTATCCACATTATTAGGTGACATTCAGATACTACTTTAAAAGTTGGCACAGAATAAGGCCAACTGCCAGTTCAATTATCTTCACAGTGTTCCAGCACCAGAGACAACTCATTAGCCTTAGATTCTAGGCCTTATTACTTTTCTGAATTCAATTTTTTCCTTCAAATTTCAATTATGCTTTCAAAATTCAGCACACTTCAATAAGAATGATGGTTAAGATTTTTTTAAAAAGCCACTTTCATAGTTGTGCATCAGTGTATGTTCTGTCTTACCAAAATCTATTGTACGTCCCTAGATCAGTGTTGGTGAATCTACGACATGGGTGACAAAGGTGGCACACAGAGGGCATGTTGGTGTGGGCATGCAACATCATCCCCCCTGCAGCCATGGAGCACACCGCTCCATGCTCCATGCAGAGAGCCGGGTGAAGGGGAGGCAGTGGTTTGTGGGCTTGTTTGTAGCTCCAGTTTACTCACCAGTCACTGGGCATCGCAAAAGCAGCATGGCTGGAGAGAAAACTGGGGCTACAAACAAGCCAACTGGCTTTCCCAATGGTATAGCACCCCGTCTGCCCCTCTCCCCAGGGCAGAGAGATGGATGGGGTGCTACTCTTTGGGGAAACGAGGATCAAATAGCAGGTTTTTGAATTTTCTGCGGCCACAGTGAGGGTGCTGTGGCAGTGGAAAATTCGAAAGGCTGCTCTTCGATCCCTGCTTTCCTGAAGGGTTGCACCCGAAGCATTTGTAACCCGGGGTACCACTGTATTCAGATTAAATTGTCGTATTGGCACTTTGTGAAAAATAAGTGGGTTTTGAATCACAGTTTGGGCATTCGGTCTCTAAAAGGTTCACCATCACTGCCCTACATGTATACTCACACACACACATATGCAGAAAACACCCAGTATTGGTCATGGGGAGGTTGCAACACTTTGTTTTACATACATTGACCTATTCTATGGTTTCTCTGATTTTAGATCAGACCTTTTAGGAAACAAGAGAATATCACCAATCAATAGACAAAATCTATAGCTATGACAATACCTTTTAGTATCTTTCTCAGTTTTTTGTATTCACAAAGATTCAGCTGTATCCATAAATGCAGTACACTCCATATTTGTGAAACTAGAATTTCAAATCTTATTTTTTGCAAATTAATAGCTTCCCAGAATCCTCTCAGTCAACCCATCCACTGATTCTGGTAGAGGTCAACACTTTGGTATGTGCCAGACAATCAGTGAAACCAAATCTAGTTGGAACTGACTATTGGGTTAAGCCATTTAACTTTTCATCATACTTCATCTCCTCCACCCCCTCGAGCTGTACAACAAAAAGACAAAGATTTAAACCCCTTTAAATTATTTCGCATTCCATTCTTTGCCAGCATAGAATTGCACCGAAATAGCAGGACCCAAGGTCCGACAAAGCTGCAAGGTATATGCAAATACACAACAAATAAATAAATAATCAAACAAACCCGGATAAATGAATGTCTATATGGCTAACAATGGGGAGAAACAACAACATAACACACATATCACAATAAAGGCAAGATCACCTGAGTAACCCTTCTGCCCAACACACACACACACACAAATACCATGAGCACAGAAAACTTTGCAAAGGAGTGTATCCCAAATTTCATGGCTTGAGACTCACAGAGTAGACCCTCGAACCAACAAGCAGTACCTATTAGAGCAGGAGAATGAGAGGGCCTGCAGGCATATGGTGATATTTTTATAAGGCATTTCATAAGTGTCCTATCTTATCTATAGACCAGATTAATTATCACTCCCATTGTATCTATCTTGATATTTACCTCAGTTCCACCAGAAAAAAATAGATTTATTTATTTTTATTTATTTTTCACACTTATATACCGCACCTATTTCCCACAAAGGGAAATAATAACACCAGAAGAACATGTTACACAAAGGCTGGTGGTGATGACAGTTTTTTTGCTAAAATGTTCCTGTGCAGGTAAACAAGTCTGGGAATGAAGCTCCTACACTCCATTACTTTGCTTGCTTGTTTCCGGCCTCCCAACTTGAAATTTAATTGGGGAACCCAAAAAAGGTAAAGATCTGGAACTCTTGATCACGTCCAGAAACCTAGCTGTCCTTAGTGTGAGGCAAAGCCTACCCGCAAGGACCATAGGAAAAAATTATTGGGCCTCCACTCCACCCTATCCACTACCATTTCCTGCTCCTCACAAGATTGATGGAAGGTAATTGTGTCAACTCAAGCCAGTGTATAAAGTTGCTCCAAACAAGAAGGCCTCTGAATACTCAAAATTAGAAGGATTAGACTATAGGAGAAGGTAATTCTCAATAGACAAACCATAAGGGATCTAGCTGTTTAGCTGCTTCTAGTTATTCATTTATACAATGTTTTAATTAATGCACAGCTTAACTTTTTATGTTTTACTTTTTTACTTTTTGTTCTTTTATTATTGTGATCCATCTTGGGTCCCTTTATCAAGAGAAAAGTGACCTATAAAACAACCAAAACCACCTTCAACAAAATAGGGGGGGCTTACTTCTGAAAGTAACTGTTTATCTCTGTAGGTGTTTGCTTACAGTACTGATTTCCCTATGCCTATACATTAACCATGCTCAATGGATAGGTCTGAGTCACGCCTGCACTAATCGTTTCTTGTCTTCATCTTGCTAAATTATTTTTCATTTGTGTGCTTCATAACATGACCCTACGCCTACAATTACCCTTTGAGAGTGCTTGAGCCTCAATTTTGTAAATATACCTGTTTCTTCTCTTTCTGTTCTCAGATAAGCAACCAAATGCATGAAACAGTCATTCAAAGGCACACAGCAAATATTTCTATAAACATGCCACCCACCCCACCCCACAAATTGCAGGTCATTACTTAATTGTATTGCTAAGTAGATTTTTTTCTCTTTTGGTGTGTTCTTTGTAGCTTTAATGTTTCCTTTTAATATTCTAAGATGTCTCTTCTAATTCCCTGTTATTAACTTAAATATGTCTTAAATGTTCTGGTCTGTATATTGTCCCTCATTATTGTAAACTATCTTGGGTCATTTTTCCAAGGAGAAAGGTGGGGTAAAAATATTCCAAATTAAGTAAGGAAGTAAGTAAGTAAGTAAGTAAGTAAGTCAGTCAGTAAGTCAGTCAGTCAGTCAGTCAGTCAGTCAGTCAGTCAGTCAGTCAGTCAGTCAGTAAGTGCTCCCAAGCCATTTCTGATTTATGGCAATGAGAACATACAAGATGTTTAAGGAATGGTCTACCATTGACACATACCCCCAGGACGTTTCCATGGCCAAGAGGGCATTTGAAGATAGGTGCCCCAAGTTCTACTCTATCTACTACAGTACATTAGATTCCATTATACCATGCAGGTTCCCAAACACTTTAACTTGGGCTAAAGAAATATGGTACCTGAAATCCAGAGAGAAAACAGAGAAGTAGTGGAAGAAGATGCACTGTATACTGGGCACCTCCTCATTCTTGAGCAGAAACACATCCTCTGCAAAAATCGAAACTCCTTGAAAAACATCCTAAGTGAAAGAGATGTCAGGGGCAGAGCTTCTTCTAAAATTAAAACGAAAACATTTCACACTCTTTTAAATTACCTTTAGGCCACCTTAAAAGTGCAGCCTTGACAATCCAGATTGGGGAAGCTGGAATTTGGCAGGCCTTTGAATCCTCTCTCCTCCTCCTCCTCTTATTTCTCAAATGATACTGGTTTCTGGCTCCAGAGCCAGTCTCTCTCACCAAACATATATACACACCAACCCACCCCCTAACCCTTCAGCAAACTTATCTTGACAAACCTTTTTTCCATTCTTTGTACCTTTTTCTTTCTCAACCTATTAGTACTTTAAAAGTGTTGTTTTGTAACTGTTAGGCAACTGTTCTGAAAACACTGGAGACTCTTTCAGTTCTTCAAAGAGAATAACTATCTCAATACTTTGAAATCCAACATAAAAGCCTTCCTCTACTCTTTTCACAATGGTCAAGTTCCTAGTGAGGTCATAATCCTGGATAATTCAGAGCGCCAGCAGAGGTTTGTCTAGGTTAGCCACCTTGCTTATAAAATAGAACCATTTCAAGATAAAGTAATACCTTGGTTTACAAGCATACTTTGTTCTGGAAACATGCTTGTAAACCAAAACACTCTTTTATCAAAGCAAATTTCCCCATAAGAAATAATGGAAACTCAGATGATTCGTTCTGGGCTCTCTTAAACCACATTCTGTATACACGAAATGCCAAAACTCACAAAAGAAGTTTTACCATGGTTTACATACCTAGCTGCAGTATCTGATCTGCTTGGGAATAACTACTGGATTTTACTCTGGGGTTTTAATGTCATAATAATAAAATGGAATTTGTAGCCATATATACACTTGACTAGCTGTCCCATGAGTAGAAATGGTTTGAAAAATAAGAAAGGATGTTGAAAACAAATTAAAGAAAAATATAAAGAAATATCAAACAAACTCCCTGCCGGGTGCAAGGGGGACCTCCATTCCTCTCTCCTCCCTCTACTTTGGAAGCTGCCTGGGATGGAACATTACAGACAATTACCCACAATCCAGCACGGGGTGGGGGTGGGGGAAGACACCACTGGCTCACTTGTGATCATGTGACCTGCTCCAGTTATTGTTTTAAAAAACATTGTTTTTTGTTCAAGACAAAATTTAGAAGAAATGTTTGCTTGTCTTGCAAAAAGCTCATTAACCAATTACAGTTCACATATGCACCAGTGCTGTAAAATCAATCACTCATACACACTGCAAATCTGATGGCAGCCCCACAGCTTATGAAGGTCTTTTTTTTTTAGGTATGGAAGGTACCATGTTCAGCCACTTATCACTCCAATTTAAAGAAGAACCAGGTAATGTACACTGTTAACAACACCTAAGACTTAAGATCTAAGAACGATACTGCTGGTTGGAATCAGCAATAGGAAGTCACATGCCCTAGGTCACAAATATCCTCATCTGTACAATGGCCATATGTACAGGCCTCTGGTACTTTTATGGCTGTGGGGAACACAAAATATCAGCATTTTCTTCTTCCACACTACTCTTAAAGGCAGAGAAGCCTTTTCCCCCCTTTCATGGTGCCATTCTATAGGACATCACAGAAGTGAGTACAACCCCCCCCCCACAATTCATAAATATTTTAATATATCTTTTCATGTGATAACATTGAAGAAATGACACTTGGCTACAATGTAAAGCAGTGAGTATACAGCTTGTACAACAGTATAAATGTGCTGTCTCCTCAAAATAATACAATGCACAGCTATTAATGTCCAAACTGCTACACCCCTAAATGATAATGTCCAAATTGGGCACCAAGTGTCAATATTTTGTGTGGCCACCATTACTCTCCAGCACTGCCTTACCCTTATTGGGCACAGAGTTCACCAGAGCTTCATAGGTTATACCTGGAGTCCTCTTCCACTCCTCCATGATGACATCAAAGAGCTGGTGGGTGTTAAAGACTTTGCACACCTCCATCTTCCATTTCCGGATGTCCCACAGATACTGAATAGGTTTTAGGTCTAGAGACATGCTTGGCCAGTCCATCACCTTTACTCCCAGCTTCTTTAGCAGTGGTCATTTTGGAGGTGTGTTTGGGGTCAATGTCATGTTGGAATACTACCCTACGACCCAGTCTCTGAAGGGAGGGGATTATGCTCTGCTTCAGTATATCACAGTACATGTTGGCATTCCTGGTTCCCTCCATGAACTGGAGCTCTCCAGTGCCGGCAGCACTCATGCAGCCCCAGATCATGACACTCCCACCACCATGCTGACTGTAGGCACAACTCACTTGGTTGCCACCACACACACTTGACACCATCTGAACCAAATGAGTTTATCTTGGTCTCATTGGACCACAGGGCATGGTTCCAGAAACCCAAGTCCTTAGTCTGCTTGTCTGCAGCAAACCACATGCAGGCTTTCTTTTGCATCATCTCTAAAAGGAGATTCCTTCTGGGACAACAGTGTGCAATGCATGGCCTGAGCACTGACAGGCTGACCCCTACCTCCCCCGCTGCCCCTTCAACCTCTGCCACAGTGCTGGCAGCACTCATACATCTATTTCTCAAAGCCAACCTCTGGATATGACGCTAAGCACGGGCACTCAATTTCTTTGGTTGACTGTGGTGAGGCCTGTTCTGAGTGAAACCTGTCCTGTTAAATCGCTGTATGGTCTTGGCCACTGTGCTGCAGCTCAGTTTCAGGATCTTGACAATCTGCTTATAGCCTAGGGCTAGGCCATCTTTATGTAGAGCAACAATTCATTTTTTAAGATCCGCAGATAGTTCATTACCATGAGGTGCCATGTGGAACTTCCAGTGACCAGTATGAGAGACTGAGAGTGATAACACCAAATGAGAGCTATAACACCTGCTCCCCCTTCATACCTGAGACCTTGTGACACTAATGGGCCTCATGACACCAGGGATGGGAAACGGCTACTTAATCCCAATTTGGAGATTGTCACTTAGGGGTGTATTCACTTTTGTTGCCAGCAGTTTAGACATTCATGGCTGTGTGTTATGTTATTTTGAGAGGACAGCACATTTACACTGTTATACAAGTTGTATACTCCCTGCTTTACATTGTAGCCAAGTGCGATTTCTTCATTATTGTCACATGAAAAGATATACTAAAATATTTATGAAATGTGAAGGATGTACTCACTTCTGTGACATACTATATGTGTCAAACTGCTAGTAGTTCCTCTGTCCTCTGTTTCTAGCACACTCTTTAGAGACAGCAGAACTGAAGTCCCATTGTATTCAAAAACTCAAGACAAACATGATTTCTCTCAAGGAAACACTGCCCCACTTGATTCTGTGGACCATGACCTGGCTTACTATGAACTGGTTGCAAGCTGGTACATGCAGACAGCACTCCTTCATGTGTGTTCCTGCTAGAACACAAAACTAAACAAAGTAGAAATTGGTCGTAGCTTTTGCTGTCTTAATCCAGGGTTTCCACGTCAAGATCAAGCCTTAATTCAAGAATCTGACTCATAAAGGGAGCAGCATCTTAGATTCTGACAACATGTTGATTCATTTAATGACTTGTACTAGTCACTAGTGGAATGGGACAAATGGAAGCAAAATGTCTTCATTCACCAACAAGCTTCTTGTCCACTAATACATACCTTCTTCATATAGAACCACTAAACCCTAGAAATAGCCAGCTTTTAAAGTAGGGATGGACAAAGCATAGCCACCCAGATGTTGCTGGACTGTTCATCTCCCAGCATTCCTCACTGTTACCTATGCTGGCTAGTACTCATGAGAGTCCAGCAATAACTGGAGCACCCAAGTCAAACCTTTCCTTCCCCAAGCTCTGCTCACCAGGAGATATAGTTTTCTCTGGAGATATTGATGGAAGCATAACAGTGGACAGGGACTTCCAATTGGCACCCTGAATTCTCACCGAAGCACATCACACCTATGGGCAAACCCGGCTGTCTCCTCAGAATCTCACGAGATGAAGAAGCTGTGATGCAGGAACACTGAATGAGGGTGTCAACCCACAGAAGAACATGTCAGTAGCGAGGCTTCTGAGCCAATGATGCCTTCTGATGTTTCCTTCCCATCTTCCACATAACTGCAGGCAGGGGAATTATGCATGACAACAAACATACAACATTTCCCCTTCTGGATGGATAACAGGTTGTAGTTGCCCCTCTGCTGCTTTCTGAAAGGGCAGCTCCACATTATCCAAGAGCCCCAGCGGCCTTTACTCTTTACTCTGCCCAAGGCCAGAGGAAGAATAAACAGTCTCACTGGTCCACGAGTATCAAAGGCTGATGTCAGGCCATGGACACTTTGTCTTTGTCTATGAGGAAATAATTGACAAAACTGGCAATTGAGGCATGCTTGCGGCTTGGAAAATCAACTGAAAGAATGGGGCAAAGAAGAATATTGCTCAATATTTGTTGAGATGGTTGCCCGGCTACAATATCCAGTAATTACAAGTCTCTCCAGATAGTGACCATAAGCCGACAGGAACCACATACGCAGTCAGACCCACCTTAATGCAAAAGAATGTTTCAGTGTTGATTTTAAGTGCAGTATTATGAGATACGCTTATGGGAATGTCTCACCGATGTCATAAAGAATCCTTGATCACTTCCACATGTTCTGCGTATGATTGCTCTTGAAGATAGTATGAAATGTCAGTGAGCCAAAAGCTTCATAGGGCCTTTTCACACGACCCCTAAGATCTGCTGGCCACTTAAATTCGGACCAGAGATCTTAGGGGTTTGTCACTGTTCCTGCGTTCCCACCCCCTCCGCACTCCTGGCTGCTGGCTGCGTGAGGGGAGGGAGAAAAAAAGGAAGAAAAGAATGCCGCTCACCTCCGTTCTGCCGTCCCAGCATTGCATTCAGATCTCTTAAAAGGGGGGGGGGGCAAAAAAAGAACAAACAGAAGCAAGGAGAGCCGGGCAGTCACTACGTTATATCCACATCAGGAATTTTCACCTCCAGAAAGCAGATACCTGAAAAGTGCTTAGGTGGGCGTGGTCGCACTTAATTATCTGTAAACTCTGGAGCTGGTGGGGAAACAATTTTAAGCTCCGGAGCTGGGAGCCATTTGCGGCGGAGTTTAGGGGTCATGTACAAAGGGCCATAGTTACTACATTGTATGTGTTGCACTAGCCATGCTGTGCCAAGTGCTAAAAGTTGCTGCTGCACTGACCACCCATTTGTTGCTACACACAGTTCAAGACACTGATATTGACTCCTGAAACTGTACATGGTTTACGCACCAAGCCCTCAGCCACTGACTCCCAGAATTTTTGGATGCAGGCTAACTGGGGCAGGGGCATTGACATCTAAAAAAACTAGATGCATGGCTTGACAACCACTGTCTTAGAGAACACCTCTCCATATATGAAACTCATTTAGAAACCCAAGCAGCTCTTTAAGTCTGGCTGAAATAAAGACTGCTGTCAGCATGGAGGAAGGCCTTTTTGCTGAAGGCACCTAGGTTCATCCTCACCATCAGAAACCAGTAAATATTTTGATCCGTCAAGCCTTTAGGAATTTTACTTTGTCTGGGTTCCCCCCCCTAATGCTGGAACTACACTTAAATGGTAGTTATAATTTTAATGACATCATATGAAACCTGATGATTGTGTAACAACAAAATCCCTTCCCCCCAGAAGATAGGGGTGAAATGTATTAAATAATACACAGCCAATATTAATTCACCTGCTCCTGTACTCCACCATAGTGTACAATCCTCAAACTAAATTTAGAGGTGTTGCATGTAGTTTTGCATGCCAGATCAAAGATGTTAGTAAACTATTAGTTGAATAAAGTTGGTCCCTACTGTTATTAAATCTTACTTTGCCATATAATTAACTGCAATCATGCAGTTGTTTCTCTCTCTCTCTGCCCTTTTGCAAATGTCACATGGTCAACAGACCAAATAAATGAACTGATTAAAAGACTGAAAAATGATTGATAAAATGATTAAGTAATAAATAGTGAATAATTGATTTGTAAGCAACATATGTAATGAATGCAACAAATGGCAGAAGTGGCAACATGTTGTCATGATTCACTTACTGCACCTTTCCCCTCCATATCAATGTGATCAATTGAAACCCAACCCCTCCTCCCTACGGTATTGCATGTTGTAGACCTTCCTTATGGTACCGTGGGGAAAATGGTGACTCTGTCTTATTCTGTTAGATACAGTGAGGAAAGCATTTCCTTCCTTAGCTTTTGTGTAGCTGAATTGCCTGATGAATGGACAGTGATGATAGATCTCACGTTCATGATGTCTGGAATATGAGTCACATTCAATTTGTTACACAGAAAAGTTGCACATTCTAAGCTTTTAAATGATTGCCCCCCTAGATTTTCATAAAGGGCAACTGCATCAATCACAGTATTAGTTACAATTATGATGAATTGTTTTTGTTGTGTTAATTCTGCAATGGGTGAAGGGGGATTTGTATATTGTGAATGAATACTTTTCAGTATTTTTCTTAATATTCTTAGTGTATTTTTAATTATTGTTTTGGTTATGGTTTCTATTGGTTTTGTTTTCCTTGTTATATTGACTATACACTTATACTATTGAGTCCTTTCTAAGGAGAAAGGTGGGATAAAATGTTTTATATAAATATACTTGCATGGGTGCTGGTTAATAAGGCTTTGGGATTGTTTTTTGGGGAGAGAACTGAGACACATTTAAGCAATAATAACAACAGCAATAGTCAAGTGGACTGAGATCTGGGAGTCTTGGTGGACCACAAATTGAACATGAGTCAGCAGTGTGATGTGGCGGCCAGGAAAGGCAATGTGATTCTTGGTTGCATCAACAGAACCAGAGTGTCTAGATCAAGGGAAGTGATAGTACCACTCTATTCTGCTCTGGTCAGACCCCACCTGGAGTCCTGTGTCCAGTTCTGTGTACTTGACAACCTCAAGCGGGTGCAGAGGATGGCGACCAGGATGGTTGAAGGTCTGGAGAAATGTCTTATGAGGAACGGCTTAGGGAACTGGGAATGTTTAGCCTTTCAAAAAGAAGGCTGAGGGGGGATATGATACCTATGTTTAAATATTTGAAAGGATGTCATATTGAGGAGGGAACAGGTTTGTTTTCCATGGCTCCAGAGACTAGGACTTGGGGAAATGGTTTCAAACTACAGGAAAAGAGATTCCATTTGAACATTAGGAAGAACTTCCTGATGGTTAGAGCTGTTCGGCAGTGGAATATGCTGCCACATAGGGTGGTGGAGTCTCCCTCTTTGGAGGTATCTAAGCAGAGTCTGGATGGCCATCTGTTGGAAATGTTGTGATAGGGTTCCTGCGTGGCAGGGGGTTGGACTAGATGGCCCTTGAGGTCTCTTCGAACTCTGTGATTCTATGATTCTATGATATCATGGAGAGGAAGATTTTAGTCTTTTGCCCCTACCATAGTACTTATCCAAATCGAGGAGCACTGGGCTTGCTGTTTACCCTTAGAAGGTTTTAATGGTTCTGTTCTTCCATGGCAAGTAGCAAACATGAAAAGAAACAGGACGATTCAGAGCTATAGCACAAACAAAAGAATAAACCCCAGCTCCCTTCTCACATACCATGCTATTGACTAGGTTCATTCCTTTTTTGTCAAGAAAGATACAAAGAGAGGCCATTTGCAACTGGGTAGAGAAACAGAAGTAGGTAGTTTGTCTCTACCTAAAGAGAGGGTGCATGAAGAGGCCTTGGCCAACTGCAAGTGGATCCTGTTGCTTTGCCAAAATTGACACGAGCAGCAGTGCTTTCCGTCTCAGCACCTTCCTATTCTCATGCTCTTTAGTTTGTCTACTATACCTGCAAATAAACAAGCATTAGCTATTGTTGTCATACATCTCCAAGGTGCTTTTGGAATGGACTCTACAAAGCAGAGTCCATTCCAAAAAAGAGTAGCCTGCCAGAGGTTTGCAGGCTGCACAATTATCAAACTGGAGGCAAAGAGCAGCTATTCAGAAAATTCAACGTTAGCACACTCCATTGCAAGAACATCAAAAAGCAAGATGAATGTATGTGACAATCTCCAGAGGCAATGAAGATTTACAGGGCATTGTATGGAATGTTCAAAATATTGCCAGCTAGACTTAACACATAGCCATCTTTTAATAAATGAATATATAAATAAAAATATAGGAGCCTGATCAAGAAATTAATTTAAGAAAACCTCTTGATAGAAATAGTAAGGACCCATCTGCAGGCTGAGCAAATACCTCTCCATTAGAGATTTCAACACTAAGATGATTAACATTTGAAACAATTAAGACACAGCTCATAAAAGAACCTACGCATTTTCTTGTCCTTCCATCCAGCCCCATTCACCCACTGAGAGAAGTTAAACAAACACAAAAATGCAAAGCTAGACTTTCAGAAAACAAATCCAGAAAAGTCAAAAGCAAAGAAATAAGACACATGAGGAAATTGACTTCAGCAAAATCAACTCAAGAAATGAACTGCCGGAAGAATCATCAACCTGGAACTGGAAAACCACAAACAACCCATTGCTCCACTGTTCCCAGTACAGGAAACAGACACTAAAATGGGATGATTTGGAGTGAGTGTTTACATCTAGGAAGGAGGAGGCCAACAACAGGAGTTACCCAGTCACAGTGCTAGAAGGACCATAAAAGGCAAAGTGTACTGAGAACTAGACTGTCAGGATATCTTGAAAAGCTGGGCTGAGCTACACTTGCCAAATCACATTTATCTGCAGGTCACTTTTAGATGGGAGCCATGGAGCTGAAGATATGTTTTCTTCTATGAACGTCAGCTGCCTATCCAGCTCCTTATCAGATGAACCACTCCTCTCCACCCATCTTGGATCAGAATTACTCTTTACCCACCAGCCTCTGTCCAATGACATTCTCTTTTACTCTTTCCAAAACCATGCTCCAGCCCCACTTCATTAGAAGATCCCAGCTCCTTCCACTCCTCAAGCTTTGGGCCTTTCTAACTGCCTTGTTCTTCAACTTTGGATCAGAATAACTCAGCCAGCCATCACTGTTGCCCTCCTGGAATTGCCACCATTACTATTATTTATCTGCTGCCAAAATGATTTTAGTTTATGGAGACCTTTGTCAGGACTTCCCAGGTATAAAGCCCTCAGTGTTGCTTGCCATTCCTTTCTTCTAACTAGCAGTACTCTGGGACAGCACATGGTTCTTTTCCTGGGAGGGCAAGTAGGGAATCAAACGTCCGACACCTGGCTCCACAACCGGGTACTGCACCACACTGAGCTATCCATTCAGCTCTTTCACCACCAAATCAAACAGTTCATTCCAAGATAGATTGCTCACAGTTTTATTGCATAAGCCAGGCATGTCCAAACTTTGGTCCTCCAGATGTTTTGGACAGCAACTCTCATAGTCCTTTGCCATTGGCAATCTAAACTTAGAATTCTGGGAGTTGTGGTCCAAAACACCAGGAGGGCCAAAATTTGGACATGCCTGGAATAGGACTCTCTACTTACCCCAGATTCTTGAGGGTCTGGTAACCATCCTAGCTCATTCTGGGCAACGCTGGTGTCCAGAAGATTAACTGAAAATTAAGACACAAACAATGATTAAGCCAGGCATTCAAGTCTAGCATTTCAAGAAAACAACAGAACATAAAATCCAAGCCAGATTATGTAAAGGACCCTAAGAATCATAGCAGCAATGCTTGTTTACCAGGGGTGGATGGATGGAAATCTACACTTCAATTTATACCACAAATAGAATTTCAACCAATGTATTTGCATCCCACCCTTCTTCCAGTGAGCTCAAGGCAGCTCAAGGTAAATTCTAGCTGGTTAGCACTAGGTGTCTTATTTTCATGTCTCCAATTTCAAGCATAATGTTCACTAAAAACAGTTCTAGTTTAAATGATAATTTACATGACAAAGTCTTTCTTAAAAATCATTTGCCATCCTCCAATATGCTGTCGCTTTGCTGCAAGACCATCACCAATGATAAAAACTTCCCTCCTGTGTGTTATATTTCCAACATTTGTTTGATATATTAGCATACATTTTCTAGTTTTACAGGTGATACATACCATCTATAAAATATCTTATGCATATTATTTCTGAAAAAATTACAGATTTTGTAATCCGTATATTAACTTTCCAGATCTGTGCCCAACCATCAATATCAATGTTATGCTCTATATTTTGAGCATACTTTATCATACAATCTTTAACCATCTCATCTTGCATTTTATTTTCCAGGATATATTCAGACAATTTCTTGATTAGCTTTTCAATTGAAACTAACAACTTTTCAAATATAGTATCATTTTTCCTCATAAAACCCCACTGTTTTATCTGTTTATGTCTTGAAATCAACTATGGATTAGTCTACCAATCTATTTGTATGTTTTGTTTCTCAAGCTAATCTTTTGATTTTAAGTTATCTTCCTTTAATATGTTTTGGTACCTCAATCTCTTTTCTGTTGATATAAAACTGGTTTGGGTAAAGGCTTTTAAATGTGAGACCCATCTCAGAATCTTTTGATATACTTGATATTGTATCTTATCCCACACCTGAATTAACAACTTCCCCCTTTACTGTCTCAATGGGTGGAGGTGTAACAATTTTCTGTCCCTTGCTCTATGATACATTTGAATAGGGTCAATAAACAATTAACTGACTCTAATAACTAGAGCAGAAAATAATTTTACTCATTGAAGATGTTCTCAATTGGAAACGTTGTTCAACATTCATCAGAAATGTAAACTATTTGGTAAGAAATATACTAATTAAATTTTTCATATTGTTATTTAACCTCTGACGCCCTTCTCCAACATTAGACAACTAGTTAACATAGTAGAATTTTCTGACATTGATAGTTGACATAGTAGAATTTTCAGAGCAATCCAAAGTCGGTGGGAAAAAGAGAAACCATGACAGTTACTGCCAAGCTCACGCTAGACTTGTGCATGTGGGTATTTTAATTCTAGCTTTAGTTAGTTAGTTAAGGGTTCTCTGTCCTACTACCTCCAATGGAAAGAAAACAGACAAGTCCAATTTTAGGCCTAATACAGATTTGCTCCTCCTCTGGTAGTATCTCAGGGAAGAGTTCCCTCTGGGAAATTGGTACGGTATACAGTACAAATAAATAAATAAATAAATAAATAAATAAATAAATAAATAAATAAATAAATAAATAAATAAATGGCTTTGAATACTGTGAGTAGATCCAAATCCTTTCCTGGTTTTACCCTGTAATAGCTTTCATCTGTTCACTCCACTGAAGTTCTACTAGAGGCTCTGGAGGAGTGGGATTTTGACAACATTTTCTGGCCTCCGATACAACCTCAACCACAATTGCTGAAGTTTATTGATTATAAGACCAAGATATAATCCCCAAGGTGAAAACTTAGGAATTAAAAATCTCAGACCACAATATCATTTTATATCCCACTTTCTAAAACTGCATGGAAGATATCTGATATTAACTCCATGTACAAACCCAGGAGCAGGAAAAGCTCTAGACACAGTAATGTCCTTGTTCTAGAAGCAAATATATTCTTTGTGTCTCCAAATAATGGCTACAACTTTTTTAAAAGGATACATTGTGAATCACTGAACTTCCAACAGCCAAGCATGGTAAGAAGCTGGCCCACACTGCTGCTCACACAAATGGATGGAAAAAATATCACTATGAACAGCACAGAAACCAGCCCACAATTATCTGAGACTTAACAGAATGGAAAAGTGATAACTTGATGCCAAGGCCATCTACCTTCAGCACACAAGAGTCCTATCTAGGCAAAGGAATGAAGAGTGACAGGGACAAATTACCAGCAACAAATCAATTAGTATTGCCTGAGGGAACAGAAGCAGGCACCATGAGGAATACCTCGCAAAGATAAAACACTACTGTATACAAATGCATTTAGGAATATTTTGTATTAAATTACTTAGCATAATGTGATTGGATCTATATTTCTAAGCCTTTGTGGATATGATGAATAAATCTTTAAGATGCCCCAATACCTATGTTTTTATTTCCGTTTGTTTTTTGTTACTCATACTTTAGGAAATTAACACAGGTAACTCTTTGAAGAAAGATTGCATGGCATTTAAGCTTAAATCCCACTAAAAGTCAAGCTGGTAATTTTATTTTGGCCTGGTGCAAACATAAGAATGATTAAGGGATTAAATCCAGAGTGCCTTGTAGGCTTAAATTGTTCCTGTGCTGTTTCTTTCTGCGTGGGCATTCTCTCCCTGCCTTCCATTTTGGGCCTATGGTGAGCTTTACGGTTGCACCTGTGTTTTTGACTAATCCTGGCCAGCATCAAACCACAATTTGCAGCCCTAATTAAAAACCTGTTCGCAAACTGTGGTTTGGGCAGTTCTGTCATTACATTTGAGATCTGTTTTCTCCCCCTTAGGTTCACTCCACAGCACACTCAAGAGCCACCACTGCGTCAAAGGGACAGATAATGACTGTAGGTCTTTCCTGCTGTGAAATCCTTGCCACCCTTTCCCATGGCTCATTTTCCTTCTTCCACCCACCCTGCCTTACAGGCTGTGGTGATACTGTAGTCTCTCTCTCTCCCCCTCACATTCCTCCTACCTCTTATTCATACTTACCTTTCCACCTCTGAATTTCATACTACTCATCTGTTCACTCACATTAATATGCACCTTGCCATTATCTACCTCTAGTTGTGATTCTACTCTACCAATCTTGATTATTGCTGATCTTTTCTTCTTTCCCTTTTAGTCAATTCCATTTTTGGCTTCTTTAGTTCTCCCCCCTCTTATGGAGATATATAAATATGCAGAGTGACTCTTCCTGATTTTCCAATGCAGCCCTTCGTCTGCCTCCCCTGTCGTCTTGTCTCATTCAACAGACAGATGATAAGCATTTGGACTCTTGTTTTAGCCCCTCTTTTTGATGTTGTAGACTTATGTGGGCTCTGTTTGCACGGAGAGAAGGGGCATATGCAGAGTTTGTGTACACATTGGTTATATCCAGACCTTGTCCTGCTCTAGAAAAACAGGATTCAATGCCACCTAGGCCTTCAGGCCCTGAGAGCTGATCCTTCCAACACAAACCAAATTTTCTCAACTTACTGATTCTCTAAGTTCTAAAGGAGTTGCTGTGTTTTCAAAATGGAACCTCAAAGTTTTATCACATTGGCTTTGTCTGTACCTAGAACCATGTACTGTAGTGTGAAATCCAACACCCACTGAACCCTGCTGTCATTTCTGCAACTTCTTTTCCTTTCACATCCCCTCAGAGCCGGCAGAACAACTGAGCTTCTCCCTCACCTCTTGATCACATCATGTACCTATTAGAGAGTGTTTTATTATTATTGTGAAAGTTTACACAAATAATTTTGTGGAATTGGTTAGTGGTTTGGATATTTGGCTGAGGAGCAAGGGTGTGTTCAATAAGGACATGAAATATCAGGTGTGTGTGTGTGTGTGTGTGTGTGTGTGTGTGTGTGTGTGTGTGTGTGTGTGTGTGTGTGTGTGTTAGTTATTTTGGGCACATTATATTTATCAATACACTTGACTTAAAGGAAGATCAGCTCACACTGTGTGACACATTAATGCAGAACATCATGGAATTCCAAAAGTTTCACATACTTTTTCTTGCAACTGTGTATTCTCTACCTGGAAAACCCTGGGAAAGGATCTCTATAAGCCAGAATTGGCTTGGTAGCACATGGTTATTAATAATAAATGTGTCGGCATAACATCATTTTTGGAATTTGTGTCATGATCAACACAGCTTCTATTGTGTTTTGTTTCCTCATAGAACATTTATTCTTCCTTCCTTCCTTCCTTCTGACCAGCAGTGGCATTCTTTTTATGAGTGTTCTCCCACATTTTTTATTTATTTTCCTTGTCATGGCTCCGAAGCTTTTCATTCCTTTATTTTCTTCTTCTCACTCATCCCTTCTATTCATTGGCTTATGCTGCTGCAATGTTTCATTCTTCTTCCTTCTGTTCTTCAAATTACAGTTTACTCTGGAGGCCCTTCACTCAGATCACCCTTCTCTTAAAAAGTGTCAAAGTTATTGCCATGCTTCTTTATTTATTTATGCCTATTTTTCAATGAAACTTTGGTGAAAAAGTAATTATCTCCATCTAATTTAAAATTCATTTTTCCTGGGTATGTTCTCTGGGTATTTAAAAAACAAACAAATTATTATTTCACTATAAACTTTCCTTGGCTTTCTTTGCATGTATAAGTTAAGACAAAATTGCAAAGAGTATCACATTAGGGTTGTTTACAAGAGGACCTCTGACAACAGGATCTAGTACACAGCTTTAGAATGGGTGGCTCTCCAGATGGTGACAGATTGTGATTCTCAGCCGTGGCCAGGATAGCCAAAGGTTAGGAACTACCAAAGGATGTTCAATGGCAAATGTATATGCCATTACTTAGCCTAGCGAATTCACAGAGATACAAAGTGGCATGTTTACGTTTTATGTTATGCTGCGCTAACCCTCATTACATTGCATGAATTATACAGTGGTACCTCGTTTGACAAATTTAATTTGTTCTACAGGTCAATTCGTTTTATTAAAAAAAATTACAAAATGTGATTTCCCATAGGAATGAATGGGAAACTGAATAATGTGTTCCAAAGGTCAGAAAAAGGCCAAAAAAAACCTGTTTTTTCCCAGACCTCTTTATAAAGTTTATTTTAAGGGCATGCAGAGCCGGACCCCTCCTCCCACCTTGTGCAAAAGCAAACACCAAGACAAAGGGGAAACTGCAAACTGTTTTGTCTGTACTTTGCAGTTTCCCGCCAAAACTCAGGAAGGCAAAAGCAAAAAAGAAAACACCATACAAGAAACCCCAGCCTGTTCATGCCTGCAAAGCAATCAAAAACAGTTCAAAAGTGAAAAACCAAGCACTAAGACAAAGGGGAAACTGCAAACTGTCAGGGAAAAGCAAAAACAAACAAAAATCCCACACAACACCAAACAAGAAACCTGAGCCCTTTCTTGCCAAAAGTGCAATGGAAAACAATGCAAAAACACAAAAGAAAGCAAAGAAACCTCAACTCCCTCCCTTTCCAAGTCCCTAAAGTCCCAAAGAATGTCCAAAATGCCTCCAAAACTTGATTTAAAAGCTCCTCCCATCCCCTGCACAAACTACAGGGGGTGCAAGGCATCCTGGGTAACTCGTTTCAAAATGCGGAATGAATTTTCGTCTTGCAAGGCATCCCACAGGGAATGTTTGTTTTGTGAAGCAATCCTTTTCCCAGAAATTTTATTCGTCTTGCAAGTTTTTCGTCTTATAGGGCATTCGTCTTATGAGGTACTACTACTGCATGTTTTCTTTCTCCTTATGGGGGCCACAAAGCAGCTCACAACAATCAAAATGATATAATAATCCCGGCTTTTCAAACTGCCATGGAAAACTATAGTAAAATAACTAAACTTTTCTCAATAGTAAAACCAGAATTAAAGAAACAATTTAAAAAAAACATTCTTTGGAAAAAGAACCCATTAAATTCAACATATACTGTATAACATTCGTGATTTGGGACATGCAGGTTATAACCCACCCCATCCCTAGCCGGTCCCCTCAGGAAAGTGCTCTTTAGCAGAAGGGCTACAGAGAGTCAGCTTAAGACTGGCAGGTTTGGTGCACCTACTTCCTGCAAGGGCTCTTCTACTACGCCCAAAAGTCCCAAATCATGGGAACCACGAAGTGTATGAATACTAATGCTGACAATTGTTTGGCATTTCCTTTCCTTCTGGGCAGGCACGTTTCCCAGACCTGCTCCCAAACAAGCCACAAAATGGGCAGAATTTGTGTGGAGAGGCTGCTTCTTGGTGCCCGTCTCTAGCCAACACCCATCCCGGAAAGGTGCTCCAGTAGGATTCCCCCATGGCCAATGGTATTAAGAGCAACTGAGAGGACAAGTAGAATCAACAGGGACACACGCCTCCTATCCAGTTCTTGGCACAGGTCATCCACCAAGGTGATCAAAGCAGTCTCCATAATTTGTTGTCTGAAGCCCGATTGAAACAGATCTAGAAAATCCACTTCATTCCAGAATCCCTGGAGCCAAGACAACATTCATTACTAAAACATCAAGTATAATGACAAATAGCAATTAGAAAGCAGCAGGTGACAACCACTTATACACAACAGTATGCAAAAATATCTAACACCTAACAACAAAAAGATACTTCTCATAGAATTATAGACTAATTCAATCATTCTTAAGCAGAAGAAATATGAGATGATGATATAGGTATTTTCCCAAAGACTGTACTACAGCGTTTGTTCTTCAATATGGAAAATAAAATAAATTTATGACAAAGTTTTGGCAAATGATCTTTTAGCAGGATTTTTGAGGCCAAGGGAAATTTAAAGCTGTAAATGTTGGGTTTATGATACTGATCAAACACTCAGTAATGCCAGCACGGTGGACAATAAGACTAAACCGGGGAATCATTGTGACTTCAGAATGATAGTAATTTAAACTGCTGAAAAATTTTCACCATGAAGGAATATGTACAGAATTTTTTGTATCTGTGTCACTGTTCTTTTCTTCATGAGTATCTTTACTATGCTGCTCAACCATAATTTTCCACTCCCAATTTTTCCCCTCACCCCACACTTTGATTCTTGTCTACAACCTCCCCTTCTTCCCTCAGGCATTTCCTCAACTCTGTCCACAGCGGGATTAAAACATGTTGAGACCCTAAACTATGTCAAATTTCAGAGGCCCTATAGGTTGCCAAAAAAAGAAAAGTGAAATATGCAAAGCTTTAACTCTAGAAAATTTGTTGTAGATTTTCTGTTAGTGTTTCAAGCCCCCAAACAATAATTTATTTCTATTATGTGCAAAATCAGGCATAAATTCTAGGGGGGGGGATGTTCAGAGCCTTTCCTCGTGGCATGGGTGGGGTAGAAAGAAAGCTATACTGTATCTTCTTTTGTAGGTTAAAGGGTCAGAGTGCCAAGAGTGCCACCACAGCCATCTCACTGTTAATAAGGAAGGGGCTATTAATAAGGAAGGGAAATTAGGGGCTACATGTATGGGCCAAGGAAGGCTTTTAAAGCTACATGGTGGAAAAATGAAGGCTGGTTTAAAGTGAACTATTTATTTGGTGTATTTCCATGAATGGCTCACACAAATTTAATGTAGATCATCCTAGCTACTAAGTAATATTTGTTATGGGAAACTGAAACTTTATGTTATTGGTTATGGAATATTGATATTTGATGTTATTGTTTCTTGAATAATTGTGTAATCATACATATATCATTGCAAGTCTAGTACTAATACAGTACATTACTCTTGTGAGTTGTGTAAACAAACATAATTTTGTGTTTTTCAAAAAAAAAATATTTGTGTTACTTCATTCTCTCCGTGCTCCCTTTTTATGGAGGCTTCTTAGCTGCTATGGTAGCTTGTGCCCTTTTGTGGTTGATGGGATGGAAGGCAAAGCAACAAATGATGGGCAAAGTCAAAGAGAGTAGAGCTTCCAACTAATTCCTGAGGTTGCCTTCCCATTCCCTCTTGCTTCCTTATACACATCCACTCAAAGTATGATGAAGCTGGAAGCTCCTCTTGAAGAAGGTGTTGGTGCCTGGGCGGCAGACCGGCCGTCGGCCTTTTCCCTCCCCCTCCCCTCGGACTTGGGGGCTCCATCTTGGCGGTGGAGGTCGCTGGCGGGCCTGCTCAGGAGCTTGGGCGGCGGACCGGCCACCGGCGTCTCTCTCCCCCCCCCCACATGGATATGGGGGCTCCATCTGGGCCGCGGCAGTCACTGGCCCTTTACCGGTGAGCCTGCTCTGGAGATCAGGCGATGGATCGGCCGTCAGCGTTTTCCTCCCCCCCCCACTTGGACATGGGGGTTCCATCTGGGCCGCGGCAGTCGCTGGTCCTCCCCTGGTGGACTTGCCTGGCGTGCCGCAGGCGTTGGAGTCGGGCGGTGGACCGGCCGTCGGCTGTTTCCCTCCCCCCCCGTACTTGGACTTGGGGGTTCCATCTTGAAGGGGCTGCCAGCAGCTATGAGGAGGGGGGATTGAGTGCAGCCCGGGCACGGATTTCCAACTTGCTGCCCCCCCTCCCCTATACCATCATAACTGCCGCTGTGCTATATTGGATTTGATCTCTCTCCCCTCCGAGGGGGCTGCTGACTTTTCGCAGGGGTGGTCCGCCTATTTGCCATCTCCTACCCCCCCGTGCCGTCTGTCTGTCCCTCCCACTCTTGACGGAGTCGACACGAGACAGCCGGTGGGGGATACCTGTTGGCCCAATGATGCCTTCATTGGGATCAATCGGGCCAGGAGGCTGTTGACCCACCCCCCCCCCGGTTAAGGGCTGTCACTGGGCCGTTTCCATCTCGACCCCCCCCCGCTGTTTTGAGATCCATATGATCATCTTCGACAGCAGAGATGGGGGCAGCTGTAATACCAGCGATGGACAATGGTGACCCTCTTTGTTCCATCATGGCCGGCGGCCTGAATAAGACTACTGATTTAAATGGCCCCCTCCTGTAGTTATCACCCACCGTTCGGCTTGTTTCTCTTTTCTCTCTCCCCCCTCCCTTCCCCTTCCTTTTTCCATCTGTTGCCCCGGTTACTGTGCCCTTGTTATGTTATGTTATTTTATTTTATTTTCTTATATTATTATTTTTATATGTTCCTTTTTATTAGAGTTATATTTATTTGATTTTATTACTTTGGTGTTATTTGGTTGTTAATTTTTTCCCTTAATTGCAGCTGTATTGGCTTATTGTTTTATATTGTATTTGCATTTGTAATTGTATTTGTACTTTTTTTTTAGTCACCATGTTGGCAGGGACCATTTGTTTCTGCCCGCCCCGGTGACTCCTGGATCCTGTTCGGTTCCGGGAAGTCCTCGGGGAGCCACCTGGCGAACTGGCTGACGATTTCGTTGACACCATGGTGGATCAATGGTTTGATGAAACCTCCCAGGCTGTCGACCAGATCGCCCCTAGGCGCCTCCTCCGTTGCAGAGCTCACCCCTCGCCGTGGTAGATGGTGTAATTGCGAGCGATGAAGCAAGAACGGAAGAGGCTGGAGCGCAGCTGGAGGAAGAACCAGATGACGACTAAAAAGGCTGCAGTTATTGTCCAGTCCAGGCGCTACGTTCAGGCGATCAGGGAGGCTAAAACATCTTACTACTCCCTGAGAATTAATGAGGCCTCGAACCACCAAGCGGAATTGTTCCGTGTGGTTTGCGACCTCACTAATCCTGGGCTGGTAAGGCCTCCTCCTACTGATTTCAGTAGTGAGAGTTTTGCAGCCTTCTTTCAATCTAAAATAGAGGCCATCCGGACCGGTTTTGACTCCTGTTGCTCTAGTCTACTCTCGGCATCCCCTGACGCTGCAGCCCCTCGGTCTCCTCGCATGGTTGAGTTTGGGCCTGTCTCCTCACTTGAGGCCTCCAGGGGTATTGCCCACTGCCGGCCCGCCTCCACCCCCTCTGATCCTTGCCCATCCTGGCTTATGAAAGCTGTTGGTGGGAGCATGCCCAAATGGGCTTCTATCATCGCCACAGCCTCCTTCAGGGAAGGGAGTTTTCCCTCTCACCTGAAGGAGACTGTGGTAAAGCCCATTCTGAAAAAACCTGGCTTAGCATCGGGAGATCTGACCAACTACCGCCCAATTGCTAATGTTCCCTTTATGGGCAAGGTAATCGAGAGGGTGGCCACGGTCCGGCTTCAATCATTTTTGGAGGGAGAACGCGTCCTTGACCCATTCCAGTCTGGATTCAGGCTGGGTTGGGGGACTGAGACAGTCTTGGTCACTCTGCAAGATGACCTCCTCCGGGGGGCCGACAGGGGCTGCTTTACCCTGTTGATCCTTCTGGATTTGTCAGCGGCCTTTGATACTGTCAACCACAGTATCCTGCTGGATTGGCTCTCCGAGATTGGGATCGGGAGCATTGTTCACAGTTGGTTCCGGTCCTTCTTGGAGGGCCACCCCCAGCAGGTACAGCATGGGGGGGGGGTTGTCTGCTCCTTGGATACTCCCTTGTGGAGTTCCACAGGGGTCGTCCCTCTCCCCTATGCTGTTCAACATCTATCTACGGCCGCTGGCAGAGGTCATAAGGAGATTTGGAGTCTGCTGTCATCAGTATGCTGATGACATGCAGCTCTATCTCTCCTTTTCCACCATTGCAGATGAGGCTGTCCAGACCCTCGACCAGTGCCTGGACGCAGTCATGGAATGGACCAGGGCCAACAGACTCAAATTCAACCCCAAGAAGACCAAGGTTATGTTCTTTGGGACTTCCCCATCTGGCTATGGAGGCCCTTTTCCCACCTAGGAGGGCATTTCCCTCCAGCCATCAGACAGTGTCCAGAATCTGGGCATAGTCCTGGACCCAGCGCTCACCATGGAAGCCCAGGTGGCTGCTGTGTCCAGGACTGCTTTTTTCCATCTCCAACAAATAGCCCAGATTTGTCCCTACCTGGATGGGGACTCCCTCAGGACTCCTGTGCAAGCACTGGTGATCTCGAGACTAGACTATTGCAACGCGCTCTACATGGGGTTGCCCTTGACTCTCCTTCGGCAAGTGCTGCGGGTGCAAAATGCGGCAGCCAGACTGGTGACGGGTGTGCGTCGGTTCGACCACATCACCCCAGTTCTGGCTCGCCTGCATTGGTTGCCCGTTGCGTCCCGAATCAGATTCAAGGTCTTGGTTTTAATTTATAAAACCTTCCGTGGCCTGGGACCTGACTACCTGGCAGAGCGGATCGACCAGCGGTCAACATCGGCCCGACCGACTAGGTTGTCGTGGGCACACATGCTGCGGGTGGCCATGCCCAGGGAGGCTCGGAGAACATCCACCCGTGTCTGAGCCTTCTCTGTGGCTGGCCCCACTTTGTGGAACCACCTCCCTAGCGAAGTGCGCCTAGCAGAGTCCCTGCCAGCGTTTCGGAAGGCATTAAAAACTCTCCTTTTCTGAGAGGCATTTGGTGACTAAAAGTGGTTCCCCCCCCACCCGCCATCTGCTATTTCTCAATTGTTTAGTTCAGTTACCTGTTTAAATTGTTTTATTTAATTGTTTGTTATTGTTATACTGTCTCTTTGGCCGTCACTTCACGAAGAACTTCTCTTCGCAGCGTGATTGCCTTCGCTATGAATTCGAAGGCGGTCACGTGGTAGTCACGTGGTCTCCATTCGCCCCCACCCCTCTTTCCGTGTCCTCACCGGGCGAGGTTTTAGGGTCGAATCCAGTAGTACTTCACGTGCTCCCTTCGCATTCGGAAGCTTACTTGCAACGTCCGGTTTCTGCTTTCTTTTATTTTTTTAAGAAAATTACCACGGTGTATCGATGCATCAATACCTGGCTGTCATTTGCGGTCAGAGGACTTGTGGGCGGCCATCGTGTTTCCCTGAAGCAGAGCTGCTGGGTTGGTTTTTTTTGGGGGGCGCGGGGCGGGGAGAGGCTTCTCTCAGCTTCATCGCCCTGTGTGCCCCGCCGCCGCTCTCTGGGTGGGCGCGCGCGGGGGTGTCTTGCGGCGGCGGCACCGACACCCCATCCCCCCTCCCTCTGCGCAGCCCTTCGCCATCCCTTGCCAGCGGAGGGGCTCTGCTCACGTCACCCGGGGACGCTTGCCCCCCTCTGTTGCCCCTGCCCCGTTTACAGAAGGCAAGATCAAAAGAACGGGTTAACCGAAATATCTATGCATCGGCATTTCGGAGAAAAAGTAAGTTAAAAAATAAATAAATATACTTTTTAACTGGCCACACGTGAATTTGGATACGAAGCGGGATGCGAAGCGAGGGAGATTCCCGGCCTCCAGCAGGGGAATCTCTCGCCCCGCTTGGAGCACGGTTTAGGGGCGTGGTCGGGGCGTGGTCGGGGTGGCGCCGCATCCAAAATGGAGGATCGTGCGGACAAAACCGACCGATTCGCGCAGAAATCACGGCTCGCCGCGCAGCGAGAGGTTCGTGAAGTAACGGCCTTTGTTGTAAACCGCCCGGAGTTCCTTAAGCCTAATAAATAAATAAATAAACCCCATGTGGACTCCTGATCTACCCACCTCTAGTTAAGAGGGCAGGCAAAAGTGAACCAGGTTGCTCAAACTTGAATTGGAGCAGTGCTGGCTTTGCCCTAATGGACCATCGGCCACGGCTCAGCAGTGCCTTGAATGATCCTGTGAGGTTAAACATAGTCATGTAATAAAAAGGAGAAAAAGAGAGAGCCGTGGCCTTCCTCAGGCTATCACCTGAGTTTGCAGCTAAGCCAAGGACTGAACCAAGAATTTCCAACCTCACACTCCTACACACTGAACAAAAACTCAGGCTGCTCTGCATTTAAATCACCTATTGATTTGCCAGTACTGTAGATGCTTTTAAGTGGCCCATATTTTCTTTTGTACTGCTATGGCGTTTCTATCCCACCCTGTATGCTGCTGTATTAATTTTTAGGACCATAAAGAACATTTCTACCATTTTCACAAGAGCCACTTGGGACCATCTGTGGAAGATTCATGGAACTCAGTAAGGCCATTGTTCCTTTGTCAAAAGTATCTTCAATAGCATAGAGGCACCAAACATGTTAACAGCAATACATAACCCCATCCCCAGTCTGAAGGGCAATTATTTTCAAGTTGCTCTCAGACTTTTGTTGGATTAGCATTAATTCACAGGTTCAGACCTCTGGGAGGATTAGCCCCGCCTACATCCATCTACCTCTGCTGTTGCAATTATTGTCTGCCTTTATTTCACTCCCATCCAAAGCCTACTTCCCCCATGAAAAGCTTCACACACTGTCTCTCCAATCAATCGAAGATTGTGAACTCAAGACTAGGCTGTGAAAGCATGACAGAAATTTCCACAAGGGTTTGTTTGCTACAGGTTCTCAGGTGCAATAATTATATTTAAAAATATGGTCTTATCTGACTTACTATGAAGACCTGAGGTGATCATAAAATGTTTTTTTTTTAAAGACTGGACCATTTCTGCCCCATGCATTCTCATCCTGCCACTGACAGACGTGCAAGAAGGAGGGGACACTCTTATGTATCAGTGCTATCATACCCAGCATCACTGACTCAAAATTACACACTGGCATATGCTCTTAACATAAAAATAAACAAAGCAAACTGGACATCACCAGTTGAAGTATATGAAAAAGCACTATCTGTGCTACGCAGCTTGTCAACAATTTCTGCTCATTCACATTGCAGGCACACTACAAACATGATACATCCACCATACAATCTCTCCATGGCCAGGACCTGTAACCATTCATCACGATCACAGGGTGGATAAAAATCAATAAAAATCAATCAAATACAACAAACAATTCACTCTACTTCATAGTATCTCCATTCTTAAACCAAGGGCTGAAATCCAAAAGAAAGGGACAACTAGAGAAGGCCTACGGAATCAATGGGACTTACATAGTTTTGACTCCTCAAATCCCCAGTGAGTCAATGGGCCTACTCTTACGACCACTTACTAATGGATTTCAGCCATTATGCCTGAATGAATGGGAGAAGGTGCCGTGTTATCTTTGGGAGGGTTCAGTGACACAGTTCTGCTCTTTTAAGCATGAAGAACACCTTTACGTACAGAATGCACAAAATGGACCTCATGTCAAGGAGGTAAAAGTAATTAACCTCTGAACAGTTCCCAATTGCACCATCTTGGTCTGATGAATGCCAATAATGCAGCTACAAAGCGCACAATGTGAGCGCAAAACATGTAATTATTTATTACCAGCTGGTTATGAGTTTCCGGATAGAAGTCTATAATATCGGGTGGTGGGGGGGGAGGGACCTTAGAAGCTGTAAAATTTCATATTATTAGCCTGTAGCATTTCAGCCTCAACAGGAATGTGAAAAACAAACAAACAAAAAATATGGCACATAAGCCATATTTTTATTTTTAAAAATCCAAAGTATGCAGTTCTCCTCTTCCCTATCTGAGTGGAACCATCAGTCAATTTTTAACATGACAGACAAAAAGTCCAGTGCCCAACTGCTGGGAGGCTTGGCAAGGGCAGCTGGTTAGGAATAAAAGCACACCACCCACTTGGAGCCTCTAAACGCCTGTGCCACCGGGAACACATTTAGCTGTTACAAATATGGCCATCTGAGAGTAGTACAGGAGTCAGGACTCAGGCATGTGACACTTGGGACTATGGTAGGCAGCACTTTAATGAGAACTCTGAATTTCAGCAAAGGTACCTTCAAAACCTACAACCACACTTGGCTCCTCTTCCCGAGATTTTACTAGCCATATTTAAGAGTGAATGGAGCAGAGGAGCTTATCATTTTACACTTTTGCCTTGTCTTAACCATTACCAATGATTGCAGCCTCTCTCTCTCTCTCTCTCTCTCTCTCTGTGTGTGTGTGTGTGTGTGTGTGTGTGTGTGTGTTTGTTTGTTGTTGCCTCACTGGGGTGGGAGCATATAATTGAGAATCAACCCCAATGCACAGAAATTACTAGTTGCAGCTCAACCCTAACTGCTGCTTGCAAACAGAAGGTACATCTTAGATGTTTGCAGTAAGATCCAAATGTAATTTGGCATACAGGGCTCCTGGCCTACCCAGAAATTTCACTATTGCCCATTAATCCATTTTTAATCACCAAGAGTGAAGAGTCGTGGAACATTGCGCCAACCTGGAATGCGGCCCCTGAGATCTTGGACCAATTGTGAGTCTTTGAGGTGCCACAAGGCTGTGCTGATTTTGCCCAGGCATAGATCATTTTAAAGCATTTATCATTTACTGGAGTGCTAGGTCTCCACATCTTTTCTTGTCCAGATGTGCAAAACATGAGGAGCAGAGATTGAGGACATCAGAGCTTTTCAGGCAAACTGTTTGTGGCTCTCTGTCCTCATGCATTGTAAGAACTGTTTCACACAAGGATGTGCAGCCAGGTGATCCTTCACTTCCAGAGGCCTCGCAGTGGAACAACACTGAATCCACCTGCCTTGCAGATGCGGACCGCCCCCCCCCTCGCCCCTTGAAAAGTCCAGGAACAGTTTCTGCGTGCCTCCCAAACACAAACCACTTCTGCACAAAAACATTAATAATACTCTGATTGCCTCCACATTTTAACTGGCTTTTGATCTTGACTATCCTGCATTTTTGTGCGTGTCCACAATTTCAGAATTGTGCAATGTTCTGATCCGAATATATAAAGACACATTGCTTTGTAGGGAATCTAGGTTTGCCACTGGCTTCAGCAGCCCAGCTTACCCACGTGGGTCCCAACTTCCCAAGGTTATATATACTGCCCATGTTTATGTGTATCAATCCTTTTGATAAAAGGGGTTCTCATCCCTCTCCCCCTCCAAAACTTGTACACATGCAGGGGTGTACACACCCCTGTCCCCTTCTCAAGTGTCGCCTGTCTCTGTGTCTCGGTTACACTTTTTCTTACAGCCTCTGGGAGCAACAATGCCTCCTCCCCGCCGCTATCATATCCAGGGGGTTGGCAAAGCTTTCCTCTCCCGCCTCCCCCCCCCCGCCCCGTTTCCTAGAAGACACGCTTACCTTCTTTCCCGGGCGCCTCCAGAGGAAGGGAAGCCCCCAGCAGGAGCAGGAGCAGGGGCTGAAAGGGAAGCTCTGCCCTCCTCCTCCTCCTCCTCCTCCTCCTGCTGCTGCTGCTGCTGCTGCTGCCAGGAGGAAACCTCCGCCCCACGTTCCCGGCGGAGGCCATCCCTCCTCCCAGCCCCGCTCCGCTCCGCTCCGCTCCGGTCAAGCAGCGGCCGCCTGAGCAGTCGCCTCCTGGCCAGAGGCCCCGGGCATGTGGGCAGCGGCTGCGGGCTGCCCTCGGCAGGAGAGCCGTCCGTCCGGGCGGGCCGAGGGACCAAGCGGAGGTGGCGCGCGGCAACCCCAGCCCGCCTGGCCCGGAGTGATGGTGAAAGGCTCCGCCAGGCAGAGGAGTGGTGAAACTTGTTCTCGCTCCCAATCAACTCACTCCCTGGCCTTGCTCGCTTTAAAGGGGCTGGCCCGGGACTTCCCATCTGGCAGACAAATAAAACTCACCTTAAAGGTAGAGCCGAGCCACCTTTCCCCGAGAGCGCCCTGTTCCCGCGGGCCTGGGCTCAGCCCCGCCGGGTGGCTCCAGAGCGCCACCTTGAGGCCTCCTGGGTTGGCTCTCCTTCCCACACGAGGTCTTGGAATCAGCCCCGCCTGCTCGGCTTGTGCTTGAAAACCACGGGAAACGGGCAGGTGCTCCTCCATTGCTTTAACTACATTTTTTAAAATAGTACTTTTTCTCTTCCTTTAAAGGATTGTTTTTATTTTATTTTTTCCCGCATATTCTGTTCGGTCGGGTATTCCCTCTCTACGAGGGGCCCCTGTTGTCTGTGGTCGTTCTGGGAACAGGAAGAGAGGCGCCCTATTCCGTTCAATATTTGAACATGTCTTGATTGTACTGGAGTGTGTATTGTCCCTCTTTACTGTAAGCCGCCTTGGGTCCTTTTCCAAGGAGAAAGGCGGGGTAGAAATACTCTAAATAAATAAATAATGTTTTACGTAAAACACACATTATCTTTTGTAAAGAAATGCCTACCTATTATCACCCCAGAACCAACCTTAGCATTACGTCTGTAGCTTTTTCCACCTGGGTTCATGTGAATACTTTCCAAGTCAGCGGAAGGTTTGGGGAGAAACAAAGAGGTAATGAGGCGCCTGCAGTGACACCCAACTTCCACACGTGAGTGTCACATGGGGGGGTATTAATCTGGATTTGAATGTGCCAGCTGGTAGATCCAGTGCTTCCTCAAGAAAAAGACTCCATTGGAAGCTTTTGAATTCGCAAGGGCTGAGCAGGGCTATCAAGACTTAGTGAAATGTTTCCCATTTATTTTTCAACTCACTTTTCAAAAATATGTCATGGCATTTTGAGGAAAATGTTTCAAGTTGGATGCCATTCCCATCAGTCTCAAGAAAAAAGGAGTTTTTGCTTCTGAAGTAACAGAAGGTAGCAAAAATAGAAACAAGTAAAGAGAATAGATGAAATGTGGCACCTTAAGGAGTAGACTACCCTATTTTAAACTTTTGAAGAACTTCAAGCTTATTCTTTTCAGATTTAATAAGGCTACTTGGAGAAGGTAGCAAAAAAGTGCCCAGCAAGGAATAACATGAATTACTTTTCTTTAAAATGAAGCAATATGTAATGGAACTGGATTAATTCTAAAATTTATGAGGACAAATTGCTGTTGAAAAACAACTTTCTGTATTCCAAATAAATTAAATAAACGGTTTATTGATACATGAATTTGATACAATGAAAAGACAGTAGCAAAACTGTGGAATCCAAGACAGAACAATAGGGATTCCAGAAAGAGAGTAACATGGATAAGAAAAACTGACTAAAAGGCACAACTGACTGTAGCAAACAAAACTACAAACAACCCTACACAGACCAGTTGAGAATTGTTGGCACAGCACCACATGAGATCTCCGGGTTTGCACTGCAGAAACTCAAGATTGCCCCATTACTTTTCAAAACAGGTACCGGGTGGGACCTGCTTATGAACACTGATGCATGGAACATGTAAAGAGGATTCTGACCAAGGTACCTTGTGACATTGTAAAGACACTGTAGAGATATTATCAGGCTTGATCTGGCCTCAGCCTTCATGGACTGCAGACTACTCCTGCCATGTACACCCCACTATTTCCTCTAGCTCAGTGGTGGTGAACCTTTGGCACTCCAGATGTTTTGGACCACAACTCCCACAGTCCTTTGTCATTGGCAATCTAGGCTTAGCATTCTGGGAGTTGTGGTCCAAAACATCTGACGTGCTGAAGGTTCGCCACCACTGCTCTACCTCATCTAATCCAAAAGCATTCTACTCCACATTCCTTAACTATTCTTAAAATACATTTTAGCATTAAGTTATAGAATAAATTGCAAATATCAGTCCACTGAGTAAGCATCCAAAAATTCCCCTTTCTTGAACCAAGTAATGATGAAACAATAGCTGATCAGAAAATGCTGCCCAGAATTGCCTATCCTATTTCTGGGTGGGGAGGGGAGGGGAGGGGAAACACACACACACACCTTGATGGAGAGATCTCATCCACTCTTCTTGGGCATTCACACAACTAACGGTGTAAAAGCCAAAATTTTATCAAACAAATCTACTGATAAATTTTTCATTAAGACTGGATTAACATCCACTGACATCCCATACTGATGGTGTATGAAGAAAGCTATGAGGAAGAAGAAATCCTTCGATTTCTACATCCCAGTTAAAATAGTCATGAGTCATGACTCAGGGCTTCTTGCTTTGCCCTCTTCCTGGACACCTCATTCCTTCGAGCAGGCCCTCTGCAGTTTCTGCAAGACCAAACATGCTCAGGCTTCATTGGACTGTTCAGTTGGGAGAGTCTCTCTCTCTCTCTCTCTCTCTCTCTCTCTCTCTCTCTCATTTATTTTTTTAAAAATCTTTGCTTTTCAAATAATCCCAGCCATGCAAACACCTCCCTATTATTGCTTGTCAGAGATACAAGGTTGGCTACAATCATGTGTGATTGAGTAGTTCAGCTTGCTCTTACAGGAAGTATTACGAAGCAATTGAAACACAATCCTTGTCCCTAAATCCTACAGCCTCTTTTCAAGTTACAAAATTAGCAGGAGAGAAAAAGTGTTTTACCAGATGAGAAACTTTTCAACTCAAAAGCAAAGCAGAAGAACCTGGAAAAGAAGCTTCTCCAGAACTTCAGGATGCGGCTCAAGAGTTTGGTAAAGGAATCCTAGTTCTGCTTCTCTCTATAAATTTCAGATCAAAACAAGATTGATTGGTTGGTTGGTTGGTTGGTTGGCTGGCTGGTTAGTGCCACCCATCTAGCAAATTGCTACTCTGGGTAGTATACAACAAAATTTTAAAAAAATGGAACATGAACTCTATAAAAATTAACTACTACAGACAGACAGATGCATGGAGGAATGTGATTCGAAGAAGCAGAAGGACAAGGGATCACTCTGAGAGTCTGAAATTATAAAATCAATTTGAGGCTCTTTCCCTCATCACGCCTGAGGAATGCACAGAGGAACAACTGTTTCCACCTGTGGATCTCTCCCTCATCACACTTGATGAGATAAAGGAAGACAGATAACAGGAACAGACTGAAGATATCTCCCTTAATATAGTTGAGGAACAGGCATATGAACAGGCTGCAGGAGAGAGGCTCCTTGTACTAGGGGATTCAATTATTAGAAATACAGAGGGATGGATTTGTGATGCACATGATAACCGTATGGTGACTTTCCTGCCAGGTGCAAAGGTTGCAGACATAACCAGATACATATAGATAGTTTGTTAGAAGGGACTGGGAAGGAGCCAGTGGTCATGGTACACGGTACCAATGATGTTGGGAAGGCAAAGTTGTCAGTCCTGGAAGCCAAATTCAGGTTGTTAGGAAGAAGACTGACATTCCGGACTTCTACAGTAGCATTTTCAGAAGTGCGGCCTGTTCCTCGTGCAGGACGCACCAGGCAGGCAGAGCTCAAAAGCCTCAATTGTGTGGATGAGGCGATGGTGTCATGAAGAGGACTTCAAATTTGTCAGGAACTGGAGAACATTTTGGGACAAGCCAAACCTGTTCAGGAGGGATGGGTTGCACTTGAATCATGATGGGACCAGATTGCTGGCACTCAACCTCAAAAAGGCTGCACAGCAGCTTTTAAACTGATAACTGGGGGAAAGCCGACAGGAGCTGAGTGGCATCCGGTTTGGAACACCTCATCCTCGGGGAATGAGGTTGGAAAGGGTAGAGAATCACATAGAGATGACATAGCAGGTATTAGCACTGAGAGAGTAATGGGATGTGGTAGTTTGTCTACTGGAATTAAAAGCTGTGGGGGGAAAAGAACAAGGCAGCAGCTGTTGTTGCGGGACCCACTGTACCGGTGCTTCTACGCCAATGCTCAAAGCCTCTGAGCAAAGATGGGAGAACTTGAACATTTGGCAGCTAGGGATAACATTCATATAATAGCCATAACAGTGTTATGGCTATTATAAGTGTGGTGGAATGCGGAGAACCAGTGGGGTACCACAATCCCAGGCTATAAACTCTATAGAAGGGATAGAGAGGGGCGGGTTGGAGGTGGAGTGGCCATCTATGTCAAAGAAGGGGTAAAATCCAGCAGAATGGATATTGATGGTGGGTCTGACTCTACTGTAGAATCACTGTGGGTTAAACTACCAGGTCCAAGGAGAGATGTGGTAGTAGGGGTGTGCTGTCATCCTCCAGATCAAAAAGTTGAAGTGGACCTTGAAATGAGGAGACAAATCATGGAGGTGTCTAAGAGGGACAGGATAGTAACCATGGGGGACTTCAATTATGCTCACATTGACTCGGCCAATGCAAGCTCGGGGCAAGAAAGACAAACCGGGTTTCTTGACATGCTGAATGACTGTGCCTTAGAGCAACTTGTTATGGAGCCCACCCGAGAACAGGCAACTCTGGATCTAATACTGTGTGATACTCAGGACCTGGTCAGGGATGTGAATGTCACTCAGCCTCTGGGGAACAGTGGCCATGCTGCAATCTCCTTTGCCATGCATGTCGGGAGAAGAATGTCAACCAAATCTGACACAAAAACCGTTCATATCCAAAGGGCGGATTTTCCTCAGATGAGGAAACTAGTTAGAAAGAAATTGAAAGGGAAGGCAAAAAGAATCCAATCTCTCCAGGGTGCATGGAGCCTGTTTAAAACAATGGTAGTAGAGGCCCAGCACAAGTGCATACCACAAAGAAAGAAGAGCTCATCTATTAAGTCCAAGATGGCGACACGATGGTTAATGAGTGGCGTTAGAGAAGCTCTAAAGCACAAGGAGAGGTCTTTCTGTAAATGGAAATCCTCCCTAAATGAGGAAAATAAAAAGGAACACAAACTCTGGCAAAAGAAATGTAAGAAGATGATAAGAGAGGCAAAGAAAAACTTTGAGGAATGCATGGCTGCAATATAAAGGGTAATAATAAAAGCTTCTTTAAATGTGTTAGAAGTAGAAAACCTGCCAGAGAACCAGTTGGCCCTTTGGATGGTGAGGGAGGAAAAGGGGAGGTAAGGGAGGACTTGGAAATTGCAGAGAAATTAAATGACTTCTTTGCATCTGTCTTCATGACAGAAGACCTTGGGCAGATTCTGCTGCCCGAACGGCCCCTCTTGAGTAAATAATTAAATCAAATACAGGTTAAAAGTGAGAACGTTTTAGGACTAATTGATAAATTGAAGATGAACAAGTCACTGGGCCCAGATGGCATCCACGCAAGGGTTATTAGGGAACTGAGAAATGAAATTGCAGATCTCTTAACGGTAATATGCAACTTGTCTCTTAAAATGGCCATAGTGCCGCAGGACTGGAGGATAACAGATGTCACACCAATTTTTTAAAATGGAAGGAGGGGGGACCCAGGAAACTACAGGCCGGTTAGTCTTACGTCTGTTCCAGGGAAGATGGTGGAAAGCCTCATCCAAGAGAAAATCTTGAAACACATAGAAGAACATAGAAGAACAAAGCTTACTGAGGGAAAATCAGCATGACTTATGTAAGGGTCAGTCTTGCCTTTAGAATTCTTTGAAAAGGTCAACAGGCATGTGAATTTGGGTGAATGGGTGGATACTGTCTATCATGATTTTCAGAAGGCTTTTGACACAGTCCCTTACCAAAGGCTGCTGAGAAAATTGCACAGTCAGGGGCAATCCTCAGCTATGTATAGAAACACTATATAAATTGAGGCAGCCCTGAGTGTTTTTTTTTCCTCACCTGAAGCATGGTGGTTGTAATATATTTATTGTATACTTGTATATATAAAAAACAAACCCTGAGAAACAGAACTGATCTCTTTTCCCCATCCCTGATTGTTCACTTTTATTTGAAGGGTTTTTCTCCTGGCCTAGCTCCTCTTCTGAAGTGAATTCAGACGACCTGGGAGAAGCAACAGGCATCCTGCACCTAGAAGAGAGAATTCCAAGTGGCCCCGGCTGAATGATAAGCTCCAGCTGCTATAATCCCTACTTTTACACATCTGTTGCACACCTATTTAAGGCAAAGAAGCCCTTGGCTCTATTTTTCATGTGGCCCCGCTTTATGAATTCCGTGTGCATTTGACTGCATTCACACATGTTAACAGAAAAGCTTAGATAAGCACGGTGAAAGACAGGGCTGAAACATATGTTCAAAGAAATGCACCTATACTGTTTTCTTCTCAGCAACAGTGACTTGCTCTGTTACATAGAACTCCATAATTAGACATGAAAAAGCAGGTATTGTTTACATTTCAAAGACAACCCAGAGGACACATGTTTTTACAATTTCACCGTTTTGCCACTTGAGGGAGCACTCCTTCTAGAAACAGATTTCTCTGAAATTAAACTGTGGACAGCCGGAAAAAATAAGCCAAGGAGTGTAAGAACACTGAAGGATCATGGGACAACTCATGGAAGGGGCCCCCACTTCACTCCTATATCAGGGGAGTCGCTTGTTTCAGTCACAAGCCATGTTATGATTGTATGGCACAGAGAATTTATGTAGTCCAGCATCTTGTTTTAGGCACTATTTTCCAAATGCTTATGGGAACCCCATAAACAGATTTTGAAGAAAGTTATTCTGTGTTATTTATCCATAGCATCTGGCACTCTAAAGCTTACTGAACATTATCTGAAGTGGATTATAATCCATTAAAGCTGACGTTGAAATAACTTCCTTAGGTAGCTGCAGTTAGGTCTGTTGGAGCAAAACCAACAAAAACTCCTGCAGGACCTTTAAGCCTAAAAAGTTTTATTAGACCCAAGCTTTCATAAACTGCATCCTACTTTTTTTTAGACCCATAGAGAGCACAGAGTGGCTCCATGTGTCTGAAGAATTGGCTGTAGTCCACAAAACATTGTGCCTAATAAAATTATTTAGGTTAAAAAGGGCCAGAGGACTACTTGTTGCTTTTGAAATAAATTTATTAGTTTTAAAGGTACCACAACACTTTTGTTTTTATTGTTGCTGAAACAAACATGACTACCTCTTTAGAAACTGCTTCTGAATGTGGAGGATGTGTAGTGATAATTGCTGTCACACAGCTGGATTAAAACTGCCAAAATTCCCCATACAGCAGGGCCACTGGCTAGCTCTAATGCTTTATTCTGGGAATCTTGGACAGATGTATCCTACACATAAACTGGTGCCATCTGCCATATATCTTGGGACAATGAGTTTCACAAGTTAATTCTGTGATGTCCAAATTGGTCATGCTAGAAGTGAATAGATTACATTCAGGGACTGTCTCCTATCCTGGAGCTGATAGGGAAATTTCAACCACCAACAGCCAACAGGTTGAGTCTAGCCCCTATCTTGCCTCAGGCAATGTGCCTGGCATGACCATTTTGGGGTATTGGATTGGTGTATAATTTTTCTCCCATATGCCTGATGAAGTGAATTTAATTCCCAAAACTTCACATTGGATGTTAGATTTTTAATGGTCTAAATAAAGGTATTATCTCTTCTATATTTGGATAGTGTAAAGGACCATATGGCTATCTTGGTTGTTAGTATTTCACTGCATTTCTATTGCATCCATGATAGATGTCTGGTAATACATCTAAGGGAGTAAGCATTAAAGAAGCATTATATAAAAGACACGGAAAATAGCTGATCTGCAGAAAAGATCCTTTCTCCCCTACCACATTTTTCACATATCTTGCCTTAGAACTGAATGTCAAAATCAGTAGGTGAAAAAAAAAGAAATTAAAGGAATGCTGATTAAACTTTCTTGTTTGAGTTCATAAATTTCTGGTCTCTGCTCACTGATTACCTAAAGAAGAATCTAGGACAGAGGGGGAGAAATGGACTAGATGTAGAATACTTTTTGGTTGGTAGTAGAGATGGGCACGACTTAGCGGTATTCCCGTTTCCATTTCCGTTACTCGTATCCGTTACTCTACTGAAACGGTAACGGGAATTACTCCGCCAGAATTCGAGCTCGAACCGACGAACGAACAATTTGGTCTGATTTGTCGTGCTCATTACTTGCATCGCGGCGATCGCGCAATGCCAAGCGGCACAGAAAAAAAGTTTTTAAAAGTTAAAAAAAAAAACGATTCCCGGTCCAAAATGGCGACCGCAATATTTTTTTTGAAATCCTTGCCCAAAACCCCACCAAAGCACCACAGAAACATGCGAAAGTAACCTATTTTAAATGCTTGATTTTTTACAGTAGCAGCAGTGGGTTTGTCTTGCCAAAATACGTCTCTGTTGATTTTATTTTATTTTTTTCTTTATTTTTTTACACCTGCGCAACGATGGGCTGGCCATGGGACGGGACCATGCAAATTTTCGGAGCCATTCCACCAATCGCATGGACAGGTTTTGACTGACACTTCTGGATGTGCCAGAGGGCATAAAAAGCCGAGGCAGTTCCAGTCCGTCACAGTCTGGGCTTGGATCTTGTGGAGGGTGGTCAGGGCTGGATTGCTGCGCTCAGTCTAGTTTCGATTTTGCGGTCGCGGTCTCGGTCTCGCTAGGCAGGGAGGGAATTGAATTGATTTTAATTTGCAAAACATAATAATTTCTTTTATTCCCTGTGGGGAATAGCAACGCAGTGTTTATTCTTTTTTGTTTTCTGCATTTTTGAGGAAGAGTTCCGTTTTTTATTTGCTTATATTTGCTTCAAGGGGGAGGGAAGATTTGAGTGGGAGCGGTAGGGGAGGGGAGGTGCTGCGGATTTATTTTGAAAATATATTATTTTATATTACACTACCATACCATTTCTTTTGTATCCCAATTTCCCACCAAGTTCATTTACTTGGCCAAGGTCTTTTTACCCTGCGCCTACAGCTTTTTTGCTGCTGTTGCGATTGGGGTTTTGGAAGGGAATCCAGCAACCCTATCCTACCCTAGTAGCAGCTTATAGTTTTATTCCATTTATTTTCTATTCTACAGTTTATTAGCAAGTGGCAAGCAACATCCAAGGTCCAGTACTAGTGCTTAGAAGGGGAGGTTGGAGGCTGTGGATTAAATTATTTTAAAAATATAATACAGACTTACAGAGTACAGACTGAGTAGGCACTAGGCAGAGTCTCCCTCGCCAACCAGTGCACTCAAATTTCTCAAACACATTTGTTGGCAACAAGGCTAGGGCACCTTCCTCTATAGAACATTTTAAAATTTCATTTTACTTAATGCTATAGATATTCTTTCACTTGTCCAACACCTCATTCATTTTTCTGCAGTCAGGCACTCAAACAAACATTTGTTGAAGGGCAGGCACCCAGCCACCTCTATAGAACTTTTTCTTCAATTACATCTTTGAAGAAGTTCCATTCATCTTAGTTACTGTGCATTATTTGTGAAAGTTGGGTGCTGCCAGATTTTGCAAACCCCTTGCTTCTATTAGCTTGGTTTTTGTGCAGTTGTAACTTACATCTGTGAAGAAGTTAAGTTACAGTTCTCCTAATTACACTTGCCCTGTGCATTGTGAAACTTGTTTGCCAGGATTGGCAAACCCCTTGCTTCTACTAGCTTGGTTTTTGTGCTGCTTTTGTGAGTCCACCTCACTCATTTACTCGCCAGTTTGCCACCAGTCTACATACACAATTACATTTTTGAAGAAGTTACATTTCTCTTTGTTACACTTGCCCTGTGCTGTGCATTGAGAGACTTGGGTGCCAGGATTGGCAAACCCCTTGCTTCTACTAGCTTGGTTTTTGTGCTGCTTTTGTGAGTCCACCTCACTCATTTACTTGCCACCACAGTCTACATACACAATCCAATTACAACTGTGAAGAAGTTACAGTTCTCTTTGTTATACTTGCCCTGTGCAGGGCATTGAGAGACTTAGTTGGGTGCCAGGATTGGCAAACCCCTTGCTCCTATTTCCTTGTTTGTTGTGCTGCTGTTGTGAGTCCATCTCACTCATTTACTTGCCACCACAGTCTACATACACAATCCAATTACAACTGTGAAGAAGTTACAGTTCTCTTTGTTATACTTGCCCTGTGCAGGGCATTGAGAGACTTAGTTGGGTGCCAGGATTGGCAAACCCCTTGCTCCTATTTCCTTGTTTGTTGTGCTGCTGTTGTGAGTCCATTTCACTCATTTACTTGCCACCACAGTCTACATACACAATCCAATTACAACTGTGAAGAAGTTACAGTTCTCTTTGTTATACTTGCCCTGTGCAGGGCATTGAGAGACTTAGTTGGGTGCCAGGATTGGCAAACCCCTTGCTCCTATTTCCTAGTTTGTTGTGCTGCTGTTGTGAGTCCATCTCACTCATTTACTTGCACAGTTCCTTGGTGCTTTTCTTTACTATCACATTATACATTCCCTGGCCTGAGCCACAAGAAGTGAGAAAAATGAGGAGGGGTCGCACAGCTAGAGGGCAGGGGAGGGGGACCCCTTCTAAGATAAATAGGGGCATGTTTCTGAGGGAAGGGACAGGAAGTAGTGCTGAAAGTGATACTGGTGCAACTCCCTCCCCGAGTAGCAGTGCCAGTGGCACAAGCAGCACTGTGCCATCGTCTGTCACCGAGGAAAGCATGGATGAGGCGTACCAAATCCCATCTCCGTTACCTGACAGCCCCACCCTGGGCCTTGATCAGCAAGAAGACAAGGGCTCTGATTCTGAAATGGCATCAGAATCAGAATCGGGCTCCTTGTATCTAAACATGCCAGATTCTGAGGACTTGTTGGCAGGGACAGACTTAAGGCAGGCTCCAGGCAGTGACGGAAGGAGCAGCCCTCTTTCCACCCAGAGTACCAGCAGTGAGAGCAGTAGTACTAGTCTACTTTCCCGGCAGGGCAGAGGCCACACCAGCACCACAGCAGCGGCAGCGGCAGGCAATAACAGAGGGGGCGTTACTTTCTGTAAGCCACGAGGGTGTCTCTGGGAGCATTTTGAGAACAGCCCCCAAGACGCAAGGATGGCGGTGTGCAAGATATGCGGCGTGGTCTTGCGCAGGGGGAATGACCCCAAACACCTCTCGTCAAGTGGGTTGCGCAGCCATCGGATGAGGAAGCACCCTGGGACTCTGCCTGGAACCCTGTCAGGCCCTTGCTCTTCAGGGAGGAAGAGAGGGGAAGAAGGGTTAGAGAAAGAAAAACACAGCTCCGCTAGTGAGAGTGGGAAGAGGCAGGCCACTCTGCAGGAAGTGGGGCTGTTGGGTGGGACTTTTGTCACCCCGCGAAATAGGGCCAAAGCACAGGAGACCACCACTCGAGTGGTGGGTGAAATGGTGGCCATGAACGGGTCGCCCCTCTCCTTTGTGGAGTCATCAGGCTTCAGGCACCTGATGAAGCACGTGGCACCATGGTACGAGACTCCATCCCGGTGTACCTTCAGCAAGCGGGTGATTCCCTCCCTTTATGAGTCTGTCAGGGACAGGATCCGGGCCCTGCTGCAGGCGGCCAGAGGGAGGAAGATCCACTTCACTTCCGACCTCTGGACCGGTGGGCACCACAGATACCTCTCACTGATGGCTCATTGGTGGCAACCCAAGGAGGTCCTGGAGCCCCGGTCAGCCCATGAGCAGCTGTAGGGGGAGGCACAAGGCAGCACCACAAGAGGGTATAGGGTGGTGCTTCTCCAGGCACAAAGCATGGAGGACAACGCCACAGGGATCAACATTGCTGACGTTCTCAAGACAGCAATGCGAGAGTGGGGATTGGGGACAGAGGGACAGGTCAATCATGGAGTCATGGTTACAGACGCGGGCCGTAACATGACCAACGCGGTTCTTGGGGCAGGGTTCCAGGGCATCGTGTGCGCAGCACACAAACTGCATCTAGTGGTGGGCGATGCCATTGGCCTGGGTGCACCAAAGGACTCCTGGAGTGAGGGGACCAGGAAGACCAGGGCCTTGCTGGACAAGTGTCGGAAGATCGTGGGGCACTTCGCTCGCAGCGTCAAGGCAGCCAGGATGATGCGTGAGAGGCAGGCGGAGACGGGCCGACCGGAGCACGTCCTGATCCAGGACGTGACCACCCGGTGGAGCTCCACCCACGAAATTGTCAAGCGTCTGGTGGAGCAGAAGGAAGTGGTGGAATACATCATGTCAACCACCCCAGTCCTGCATGAGGGGAGGGAATTGGACCTTGGTGCTACCGAGTGGCTCGCCCTCTCCCAGATGGCGGGTATCCTGCAGCCTTTTGAGGAGACCACCCACGTCCTCAGCAGCTACATCGCCAGCCTGGGCCACGTTCTCCCCCTGGTCAATGCCCTTCGCCAACGCCTAGAGACCAGTATCCGGGAAGAAGGCAATCTTCTCCCTAAGAGCAGGGCATTGGCAGACAGGCTGTTGACCGGCGTGGATACCCGCCTTGGCCCACTTAGAAGGGAAAAGGTGTACCAGATGGCCTGCCTGTGTGACCCTCGCGTCAAGGGTTCCCTGGCGGCCAGCACTGCCGAACTGAAATCCTGGAAGACGGAGCTATGCCGTCAAGTCAGGGCTCTCTCCGATGAGGGCCAGGCGTTTCAGAGGGCGCACGGAAGCCAGAGCGATGCTGAGGAGGAGTCCTCGCAAGGATCCACATCCCTCTGTACTCCAGGAGCATTCACCCAGAGACCAGGTTCCGTTCCAGCAGCCAACTACCTGGCCTCTGCCCTAGCCATGGCAGTTTCCTCCTCAGTGGAGGCCAGGGAGGAAGAAGTAGCAGACCCCGCTCAGACCATGGTGAAGGAGTACATGGCCGAGCCCCTCCAACCCCTCAGCTCGGACCCACTGCACTACTGGGCCAGAAAGGCAGACCTCTGGCCCGCTCTTTCAACTCTGGCATTGGACCTCTTGTCTATCCCACCCACCAGTGTCCAGAGTGAGCGTGTCTTCTCCCACATGGGAGATGTCCTGAGGCCGCGCCGCTGTCGCCTGGACCCGGAGACGGTGGAAAGGTTGACTTTCATCCGCTTCAACCTTTCCACCTTGGGATTACCCCAACACTCCAAGAACTAAGTTGCTGCCCATAACCTAACCTCCTGCCTGCAATCCTCCATGCCCGCCCGCAAGCCTGCCTGCCTCCCCTTGGCCCTACGAGCCTGCCTGCCTGCCTGCCTGCCTGGCCCTGTGACTACCTGCCGACTCCAGTGCCTAATGCCTGCAGAACTGCCTGCTTGACTGCCTGCCTGCCTGCCTGCCTACCTGTAATCTCTCTCACACACAATTGAAGGGTAGTATTAGTGGCCCAATTTTTCTAGCCCTGGCCTGTCTCCAAACCAGGCAGGGTCACTCAAAGTGTCATTGGAAAGGGTCTGTCTGTATTGGCCTAATGTTTCCCCTTTTGCCATGGCTGGTCTGAGAGAGACCCTAATACCTGCCTTCCTTGGTGCTTCACACCGTTCCCTGGGGTTTACGAGCCTGCCTGCCTGCCTGCCTGCCTGCCTGGCCCTGTGACTACCTGCCGACTCCAGTGCCTAATGCCTGCAAAACTGCCTGCTTGACTGCCTGCCTGCCTGCCTGCCTACCGGTATTCTCTCACACACACAATTGAAGGGTACTATTAGTGGCCCAATTTTTCTAGCCCTGGCCTGTCTCCAAACCAGGCAGGGCCACTCAAAGTGTCATTGGAAAGGGTCTGTCTGTATTGGCCCAATGTTTCCCCTTTTGCCATGGCTGGTCTGAGAGAGACCCTAATTCCTGCCTTCCTTGGTGCTTCACACCGTTCCCTGGGGTTTAGGCGCCAATCTGCTAACAAAGTGGTGAGGAAGCACTTTACAACAACCTACCTCAAAGACTGAGTATCAGGGGGCAAGCTCCCCTCCTTACAGCCTTAAAGCAATAGACCCACCCAGTTCTCCTGCTTCCACTCTGTCTCCTTGGTTGCCAAAACCCGGTCTCCTGGGGTGGCGAGAGAAACTCTGCCTGCCAAGGAAGCCTCCATGTTTGGTTCTTGGTGGATACTCTGACACACACTGACTGTGTGAGTCTGTAATTCACACAGACCTAGCTCTGTCTCCTCCGCCACTCTTTCCACTGGGCTGCCAGCTGTGGCTCACAAAGAAGGGAAACGTCCTTGTTGTGTGTGCGTACTCCTGTCCGAAAGTCCCCTGTGTGGATCTTGGTGCTGTGCTGTGTGACTCACTGTGCGCACACTCGGTGCTTAAACATTTTATAATCATTTCTGCCCGAACCCCGGAACAAAGGCTGCCGGACAAGAAAAGTTACTGGTTGCAAATCTGGGTTGTGATTGATGATGATGATTGAGTTATGGGAACACTCTTCAGGAACAGCTGGTGGTTGGCTTAGGGTTAGGGTTAAGGGGGATGTTTAGGCCTCCGCTACTCTGTCCTCTGGGCTGCACCACACTGTGTCTCACTAAGAAGGGCTGGAGTGGAATGTACTTGCGCGTACCACAGTTCTGCACAATAATCATTTGTTTCTTAGAAATAGAAGAGCCTTTCAGGAGGAAGATCCAGGCTTGGCTCTTGGAGTTGTGGAACTGCTGTGATTCACTATGAAGGGCATGGAGATAGAATGCCGGCACGGCAGTTAGGAGCAGTCTACCAGCACACAGCTGGGAAAGAAAGTCAGAAAGCTTGGCTTGCTGTCCTTTTGGAAGCCTGTGTGGTCAAAGACTCAGACTCACTCTAGCTCTGTGTCTTCTCCCTGCCTGCCTGTCAGGCTCCCCCCACTTCCGGCTTAGAGGAGGCCTTCCAGCCGCTTCTCCTTCACCCTAACATCATGGTCCAGTTAGTGCTTCAAGTTCAGCCCTGTCGCCATTGCCCTCAACTTGCCCATGCAGCAACCACGGCTGCGCCCGCCTCTTGGCGGAAAACCACTTGAAGACCAACTGTAACAGTGCATTCACTCATCAACTATTTTGTTTAGAAGAACTGGTGGACTCTGTCATCCCACATTGGGGGGGGGGTTCTTCACGCAGTCTAGGTTGGGAAATCCCTTGGCTGAGGGAGGGGCAATTCGGTGGTTCTCCTTCAACCCCCTCTAGTCTGGCCTTCTGGCCTCCCCTACCCTTCACTCTGGGTTGCACACACTGTGCCTCACAGAGAAGGGCATTGTGCTTGTGTGCTAGAAAACAGCCGTGGGGTGGGTCCGTGATTAGGCAGAACTCATGCGAAAGCACCCTTGGACTCTGCCTGGGACAGTGACAGGACTCTGCAGGAAGGAGTGCCGCAGTGTGGGAGTGTTGTCAGCCTCCGGACCGCCAATTAGTCTTCAGTGGGCTGCCATTGCCATACACTGTGGCTCACAAAGAAGGACAACTTACTGCCATGCTGGTGGCCCTCTGTCACCGTTACAAATAGGACAGTTTATCAGAAAGTTCAAGGCTTGGCTCTTAGAGTTGTGGGGAATGTGATTCACTACGAAGGGCATGCCACTGGGATGCAATGCACTGACTGTGGCTCTCTGTGAAGGGAGGGAGCAAGGAAGCCTCCACTCCAGGCTTGGTTCTTTGTGGGTACTCTGACTCACACAGACAGTGAGCCTGTGGTTCTCAGGCCTACTGTCTTCCGTGGACTGCAAAGCTATGTCACTCACTGAGAAGGGAACATGGCTGTGCTGGCCTGCTAGGAGTTTACCGGGAAAGCAGCACACAGCTATGTAGGAAGACCCTCTGGCTTGCAGTCCTTTTTTCAGAGTGGTCTCAGGCCTCAGAGTCAGACACCATGTGGACTCTGCTTTTCCACTGGGCTGCCAACTGTGGCTCACTAAGAAGGGAAGCCTGCGTAGGCGTACATAACAGATTGTCGGAAAGGTGCAGCCTGGCCCTTGTTGGTGGATGGATACTTGGAGTCACTGACTGTGAGTCTGTGAGGGAAGGGCGACTGTGTTCCATTTGCTGCAACCCACTGTGGCTCACGAAGAAGGGCATTTTCCTGGCGTCCTCCTCAGGCCATTCAGTCACACTGGGGAGCTGGAGCTTCCTGGCAGTGATCCTCCCCTACGGAGGCCCTGTGGCCTCAGACTCAGGCTATGTGGCCTCCTGCAGCCACTCTTTCCTCTTGGATGCAAAACACTGTGGCTCACTAAGAAGGGAAGAGTAGTTGTGTGCAGCACGCACTCCAGTAGTTTCTCTGACAGTTCCAGGCTTGGTTCTTGGAGTGGTGTTGGAGCTGGGATTCACTACGAAGGACATGGTAGTAGTTTGCGGGGAGTTTGTAATTCACACAGACCTAGCTCTGTCTCCTCTGCCACTCTTTCCACTGGGCTGCCAGCTGTGGCTCATAAAGAAGGGGAAAAATGTACCAGTTGTGTGGTGGTGGCACCACCATTTATAAATAGAACAGTTTTCCGAAAGTTCAAGGCTTGGCTGTTGGAGTTGTAGGAGCTGGGATTCACAACGAAGGCCATGGTCGTGGATTGCTGGCCCAGCATTCAATTACTCCAGCTTGTGGCCTCCGCCACTCTTTCCTCTGGGATGCAAGACACTGTGCCTCACAAGGAAGGGAAGAGGACTTGGGTGCCAGCACTCCATTAGTTTATTGCAAAGTTGCAGGCTTGGCTCTTGGAGTTGTGTGGGAACCAACTGTGATTCACAAAGAAGGGCATGGTAGTAGACTGCCGGGCTGGCAGTTAGCAAGTCTACCAGCACACTGCTGGGGACTTGGGGAGGAAGAGTCAGACTCAGAATGTGGCTTGCTGTCCTTTTTGCAGCCTGTGTGGTGCCAGACCAAACTCAAGGTGATTGGCCTCCTCCGCCAGTCTTTCCTCTGGGCTGCAAGACGCTGTGTTTCACACTGAAGGGGGGTACTGATTTGAACAGCGTTCGTATGTACAGCACCACCAAGACTTAGTCAAAAAGTGACATGTGGTGGACGGTGGTGCATCGCAGGCAGTGTGGTGCCAGACCAAACTCAAGGTGATTGGCCTCCTCCTCCAGTCTTTCCTCTGGGCTGCAAGACGCCGTGTTTCACACAGAAGGGGTACTGATTTGAACAGCGTTCGTACTACGTACAGCACCACCCAAGAGTTTGTCAGAAAGTGCCATGTGGTGCATCGCAGGCAGTGTGGTGCCAGACCAGACTCAAGGTGATTGGCCTCCTCCGCAACTCAGTCCTCTGGGCTGCAAGACACTGTGACCCAAGGCCAATGGCATTTAAATTCCTGTCATGCCATTCAGCTCCATCCTTTTTATACTGGAGCTGGCAATGAGCCTGCCGCACTCTGGCTCTGTGCTGTGGTGCTCTCCTACTCTGCCTTGTGGCCTGGCAGGAGTGGCCGCCCTTACTCTGGCCTTATGGACGCGTCGACCAGAGATAGTCCTCCTCCTTGTATAGCCTAGTGGGCTGTGCTGTGGGCTGTAAAACTTAAGTCAGAGCAACCCAGAGCCCTATCCCATTCCCATCCCTACCAAAAATATTCCTGGCTGTAGCAGCTACTAGCTAGGTACGTAGCTTAACCACCTCAGGCTCTAACTGCTAATGTTTTTGTTGACCATGACCAAAAGCAGGGTTGCATTGGCTTTGGCTTTATTGCTTGTCCTTTAAGTGTGTGTGACTTTGACTGTGAATGTGAAGTGAAGGCAGAAGGACCTTGGTGATGGGGGGCCAATTTGAGAGGAGTAGAGTAGTAGATCCCTCATCCAGATTTGGGGAGGAACGGAATGTCTGTTTCTCCTGCTGCCTCTGAGAGAGGTGGAGGGGAGATGGGATGGATTCAAAACCAAACAACAAAAAAGTACAACAAACAGGCACGTCAGCCAGACCAAGTAGGGTGGCTGGCTGGTTCAGCATCAGCAGATTCAGCACAGCAGACCAAGAGAAAAAAAAAGAAATGCAAATTTGTTTCTGCCCCACTTTGTTTGCTTAGGATGCACTAGCCTTGTTGTGCAGCAGCAAGTCCATCACCCAGGCAGGTTTAAACTGTATTTCGCCTGCTCATTTTGCGGGACCCGCGCCCACCCGCCCGCGCCCACCCGCCCGCGCGCCCGCCCCCGCGCTAGCCACTACCCCTGCCGCTGCCGCTGCCGCCGCCCACGCATGTACCCCCGCGCCACCGCCGCCCGCGCTGCGCCTGCAAGCCGCAAGTCTCGGTCGGACGTCAAAATGCACGAAATCGCGGCAGTAATGGAAACGAAAAAATGAAAAAACGAAAAAACGAACCGACTAATTTTTGCGAATTTTCGCAAAAAACGGAGACGACCCGAAATGGAACCGTCCCGACTAACGACAACTCGAAAATTTTTTTTTTCAAGTCGTGCCCATCTCTAGTTGGTAGCATCAAGGGCCCTCCAATCAAAGGCATTATTTGTCTCTGAGTCTTCCATAAGATTGAATGAATAAGGCAGGGCTCTTCTTATGAGGGCCAAGCCCAGTGAGTGAGCCTGGAGGGAGAATTGTCATCTCCCTGGACACTCTCTTGTGGGGTGCCTCAGGGGCTGGCAACCTCCCCCATGCTCTTTAACGTCTATATGAGGCTGCTGGCTGAGGTCATCCAGGATTTTGGAGCTTGCTGTCATCGGTATACTGATAATACACAGCTCTATCTCTCCATTTACACCTCTGCAATGGAGGCCATCCAGACACTTGATTGCTGCTTGGCTGCAGTTCTGGAGTGGACCAGGACCAACAGGCTCAAACTCAACCCTGAGAAGACCAAGGTTCTGTTCTTTGGGGGCAGGTGGATGGATACAGTGGCTCTCTTCCTAGTCTGGATGGAACTGTCCTCCAGCTGCCTGAAAGAGTGAGATGGGCACGAAATGATTTTTTTTTCATTTTGTTAATCTTTATTCATTTCGTTACATAACAAACCGAATAACGACCCTAGGGGCAAATTTAACACGAACCAAACCAAACTGAGAAAAATTGGTTTGGTTAGGTTCATTTCGTTAATGGGGTGCGGAGATGTCTCCTACCTGGTGTAGGTCTGGAGGTCCAGTCTTCCTGGCTTCTGGGACGGCTACCAGGGAAAAAAAGCCGACGGCCGTCCGTCCTACAGCTGTAGCACGGCCATGTGGGTGGAACAATTAAAAAAAAAAAGAGTGCCGACCAGGCCCCAAGGGCGGCCTGGTCAGCACCCAATTTAATAATAATAATAATAATAATAATAATAATAATAATAAATAATAATAATAATAATAATAATAAATAATAATAATAATAATAATAAATAAATAAATAAATAAATAAATAAATAAATAAATAAAACCCAGCACTGACCAGGCCCCAGGGGCCGTGCAGTTGGGGTTGAAAGGAAAACAACAACAACAACAACAACAAAAGGCCCATGCTACAGCTGTAGCGCAGGGCCTGAACTTGGAAGGGGGGGGGAACTACAATAAAATAAAAATAATTGTTTAAAAAGCCAGCGCCTCAAAAAGCCATTGCCACCAGGGCCAGGATCGCCCCCCAGGATCGCCGCCACCCAGTAAGTCGGACCCAAACTGGTTTGGCTCGGTTCCGGTTTGCACAATTAAAAAAAAAAAATCGTACGAACCCAAACTGAGCTGAACCAAGGGTGGGCCTGGAACAGACTATCCTGAACCATGGGTTTTCTATTTTGTGCCCACATCTATTTGTGAGTGAAGAATAACAAAACCAGACTTGGGATTAATTGCACTTTGATATTGATTGATTGCCAGAATGTTCTTATTTTACTTGTAGTCATATTAGTGATTACTGGGTGATTGACAGCGATTACATCATATGCATCCTATATGGCCATATTTCTACCTTAAATATTGCCTTCTTTCTGCCCATCCCTTCGAACTCTCATTTTGTTCAGTTTGGTTATTTTTTATTCCAGCGGTTCTCAAACTGGGTGCCATGGCATAAACATCCCATAGACATAAAGGAAATAATGAAAAATTCATCCAGACAGTTTCATTCATTGCATTAAAGACAACTGAGCATTAAATTTGCACTGTTTTTTTCTTTTCATAAGTATTCAAATCAATTTAAGGGTAGCTGTGACACCAAATATTTTTAGCCAAACAAGGGTGGCGCAGTGAAAAAAGTTTGAGAACCACTGCTTTATTCAGCTGTAATATGGCTATTCTGTGGCACCCAGAGAGTTATCATTTATGACGCCAGAATGATGCATTGGAGTGATGACAACCAATCTGGAATTCTCCACTGGCTGTTGCCAATATTTCAAAAGTTTGCTCATATGCGTCTGAGAATTTGTTATTAAAAGGAGGCAACAGAGATCAATTAAGGGAGTGCAATGAAGTTCTTCTGGGTATGATTAAAAAGAGTGTCTATTAACATATGGCTGTAATTGCAAATTAAAAGCTTGGTTTGAATGAATTTTGAGTCTCTGTAGTATTCGCTGAGTGCAACAGCTCAACTGTTCCACTTCTAGGATGCAGCCCAGAACACTCCAGGGTCCTGTTTAAAACCATGGCAGACTGCCAGAGTTGCACTGAATGATCAGTTCTGTCCCAGCTCCCAAACTAATAATTGTTGAGTCTCTAATCTCAAGTCTCCATCTCAGAAGACATAAGCCTAAATTTGTTGGTATCTACTGGAGCAGACCTATGGAACCCATGGGAACTGATAAATCAAAATGTATACCCCATATTTTTCGCTCCACCCTCATTTTTAGGGGTATGTGTGTGTGGAAAAAAAATCCACACATACATTCTTATGTTATATTGTGTCGGTCTGGAGGTCTCTGCAGTGGCTGCTGCCAGCTTCTTCCACAGCTGGGGTTGGAACAGCAAGGATCCTTTTAAAACACCCACCAGCACCAACCCTGCAGAGGTGGGTGTTTTAGAACAACAATCCTGCCCAGAGCGCTGGGGTCAGAGCAGCAACGATCCTTTTAAAATACTCACCCCTGAGAAGGCAGGTGTTTTAAAAGGATCCTTGCTGCTTGGGTAGGACCCTTTTAAAGACCCCTTTTAAGACTGTTTGTTATCAAGCAAATTGGGTGCTCTACTTCGGCCAAGCAAGGATCCAAGAGCAAAAGCCTGCCCTTGGAAGTGCAGCCCCACATCCCCCTCCCCAAGAGGCAGGTCACCTGCTACTCTTTGGGAAAGAGAGGATCCAAGAGGTAGGCTTTTGAACCTCCTCCTTGCTTTGCTGAAGGGCAGCACCTCATTTGCTTGAAAACACCTGCACACACCATTCAAAGCCGTGTGTTTCAAAAGGATCCTTCCCGCTCAGGGCAGGATTGTTTTAAAACACCTTCCTTTGAATGGCATGGATGGGTGTTTTCAAGCAAATCGGGTGCTCCCATTCAGGCAAGCAAGGATGCAAGAGCACACTTAGGAATCTCCTCAAAAGCCTGCCCTTCGACCCTTGCTTTCCTGAACAGTAGCACCCCATCCACCTCTGCTGGGTCCCCACAACAGCTACCCTGGAGGCTCCCAGCAGTGGTGGCCGCTGAGCTGTATTCATTCTATAAGACACACAGACATTTCCCCTTACTTTTGAGGGGTGTGTGCGTCTAATAGGGTGAAAACATGGTCAGCTCCATTGATTCTATGGTCCTGCTCTCAGTGGGATTAACAACTGGCTTTAAACCAGTGCGAAGACAATAGAACTGTATGTCTTGTTCCGACAAAGAAACAAATGCAGTAACACCAGTGACAAATTTGTCACAGGTATGCCCTAATTTTGCACATAATGGGCATCAAAAAGTAGTTATTAAGGGACATAACTCTCACATATGATAGAAAACCCCAAATTTTACCACAAACATTCCAATTTCTTTTAGACTCCTTAAGTCTATATGTCACGTTTTTATGTTTGAACAAAGTTATAAAAACAAATAAAATATTGAAACATACCTTACTCAGAAGAGTACAGCAACTCAGAGTTTGTGTGTGGGTGAAACACATAGAGCTGTTAAGGTTCTGGGGAACAACTCTGAGGTTGCAGCAGCAGCATCCGGCAGGTGCTGGTGATGGTGGCTGCAGTTGTATATAAATGTAGCACAGGGAGATCTTTGATTAAGGCCAGTCACACTGTTCCTGTGTAAGGTTAGTTGAGTTTGTGCTGGTCAAGGTAATATTATCAGGCATGTTTTTTAATGTATAATGTTTTTTGCTGAAGACAAGCTTTCTAAGTTGAATGTTTAAATATAAGATTATTTTTCTAATACAAGCTGTCTGCAAATATTTTTGTTATCCTGAAAAGCACTGGGTTTCTGCTGGGTCTTAGGTCTATTTTCCAGTATGCAATGTTTTATTAAGACTATGTTATAGTCTATCAGGGTTGTTGAGAGGGAATGCTGTGCATATATACTCCTAATTTTTCTGACAGTATATGCCTATTTAGCATAGGGAGTTTAATTATATGAAACCATATAATTTAAATAGTTGTTTTTCCTATGTTAGAAGATTTAAAGGGTTTCTAATATATAGTACTGTAATGGATAAGGGTGAACTGACATTGATGGGGAGACTGGGGTGCTAATGCTGCTGCCATTTCTTCCATGTTGACAAAAGGAATTTGCATTTTTTAAAATGTCACAGCTCAATTAGATTTTAAAAAGTGCTTCTGTTAATTCTACTTCCCTTGGCATTCATTTTAATCATACAGTACTTATCTTTATTTTTGAGATATAATATGTATCATAGTTGACAAGCATCTATTTTACTATGTCTGATATTTTTTAGTTTCTTGATATATAAATCCAGTGATTGTGGGCTTTTTATTTAGGAAAAGGAAGTAGTCCACTTTTGCCAATTAAATAAACGTTTTAGTGGGAAAATATGGGAAATGTATGAATGCTAGATTTGGAGGCACATTTATTTTTATTAAAATTATTCTACCTACCAATGACAGAGACATTTTGCTCCTGTTAACAAAATTATTTTAACTAATAACTATTCTATAATATAACTAATCTATAAAGAAAAAGTTTAATCTTCTCATTTTATTCAGTTTTGGTGGAATTATTTCTCCTAGGGTATATTATGAATATTGTATAAAATTTGTATTTATTCCTGTAGATATATTTAAGATGTTTTTGTTAATGGAGTACGTATTTATGAAGAGAGGTTCTGATTTGTTATAATTAATTTGCAACACAGCTACTTCTGCTTATTTATTTCAGATCTGACATAATTTCTTTTGCTTTTTTTCCTGGATGAGACTTTTTTTTTTTATAAAAAAAGAGTGTCATCTATGTCTGTGAAGATTCTCAGTCATCCAGGTTCGTTTAACTGGGAGTTGAGTCATGGCTACTGGACTTCTTTTTTGAGAGATAGAAACGTTTCGCTGTTCATCCAAACAGCTGCATCGGTCTGAATACAGCTAGTGCAAGAGACCTTCTTATAGTCAGCTTGACCTCTTGTCCCCTGGTCTGATTGGCTCATAAGATGAACAAAGCCTGAATAGGCTCGTTAGGGAGACATTAGTGTCCATGGCCTTAAGGTAAACAATGGCCTAAGGTGCTGAAACCCATCAAGGATGGGTCGTTAGCTGTGACCTGGTGGTGAAGGCTCCTTGATTTGCCTGGGTACTTTGGAAAGTACAGCCTGATAAGTAGCAGATAGACTATGCCGGAGCCCACCACCTCTGTTGAGGGAGGGATTTTCAATGCTAACATGAATGGCTTCCCTTACTCCTCTCTCAAACCACCTCTCTTCTTTGTCTAATATGTGTACATCCTCATCTTTGAAAGAGTGGCCTTTTTCCTTCAAATGGAGGTGTACTGCTTATTCTGGTCCTGAGCTGTTACCTCTCCTATGTTGGGCCATTCTTCTGTTTAATGGCTGTTTAGTTTCTCCAATGTAGAGGTCTGAACACTCTTCACTGCATTGGACTGCATATACTATATTGCTCCTTTTATGGTTTGGTATCGGATCCTTTGGGTGGACAAGTCTCTGCCTTAGTGTGTTCATGGGTTTGAAATAAACAGGGATGTGGTGTTTGCCAAAAATCCTTTTAAGCTTCTCCGACATTCCCGCCATGTAGGGAATGACCAGGTTCTTCCGTCGGGTCTGGGTCTCAGACTGATCCCTTGTTCTTCTGGGATGGCCCACTGCTTTGTTGAAGGCCCACCTCGGATATCCACAGGCCTGAAGTGCTGTCTTCAGGTGCCTGTCTTCCTTCTTCTTGGCTTCTGAGGAGGTGGGGATGCTCTCTGCTCTGTGGCTTAGGGTCCTGATGACTCCTAGTTTGTGTTGTAATGGATGGTGGGAGTTAAACAGTAAGTATTGATCTGTGTGGGTGGGTTTCCTGTAAACTTCTACTCCTAGGCCACGGTCAGGTCTGATGATGACTGCACAATCCAGGAAAGCGAAACGTTTCTATCTCTCAAAAAAGAAGTCCAGTAGCCATGACTCAACTCCCAGTGTCATCTATGGAACGGTTGGTTTTGTGTTGATTTCTCCCAAGTCTGTTTACATTAGTACCTGGTGTTGTCTGGTTCTTTCACCTCCCACCGAGTTCAAGTGGAATACAGTAACCCCCGCCTATTTAGGAAAAGGAAGTAGTCAACTTTTGCAAATTAAATAAACCCCACCCCGTGATGCCTGAATATCCATGATATCAGGAAGCAGTTGGGGTGGGGCCTGGGGGGCAGTGGGCAATCAGATCCCCCTGCCACACCCGGTGCGCACCAGTTCAAGACTTCTTGCACCGGTGCGCACCGGGAGCGGCAGGGGAGATCAGACCTCCCCTTGGTTCAATGCATGTCAATGGGAGAAATTTCAATGGAGATTCCCCCCCCCCCCCCCGTGGCCCCGAGGCTTGTCGGAGGGCAGTGCGATTGCCCCCCACTCCCCCCCCCCCCGCACGGCCCCGAGGCTTCTCAATGCTTTCCAATGGGAAAATTTTATCCATTGAAATGCATTGATCCAATACATGATGATAATACCTTTATTGTCAATGTACAACATATGCATAATGAAATTGGCTGAGTCTCCCTTGCCCACCCCCACCACCATCCCACCACCATCCCACTAGCAACCACTCAGTCTTATTGGCACCTTGTGTACTTGACACAGAATGCTCCAGCCCACAGGTCAGTTCTTCTATGCTTGTCCTGAGATTATTTCCCATTCAGAAGTCTGACAGCCCATGGATAAAAACTGTTCTTCAGTCTGTTGGTGTGGCAGGCTATCTTCTGCCTGATGGTAACAAGGTAAAGAGGTGCTGACCAGGGTGTGAATCATCCTGAAGAATGTTTCCAACCCTCCTGAGGCAACGATCCTTAGTGATGTTGTCCAGTGCACTTAGGGGACAGCCCGTGATATATTGAGCTGTGCTTACCACCCTCTGTAGTGTCTTCCTGTCAGCAGCTGTCAATCCAGCATACCAAACGGTAATGCAATATGTGAGGATGCTTTCAATTGTTGACCGGTAAAAGGAGATAATCAGTTGTTGCTTCACTTTGTTCTTACGCAAGACCCTGAAGAAATGCAGTCTCTGCTGGGCCTTCCTGACTACTTTGGTTGTATTGATTCCCCAGGAGAGGTCTTCACTGAGGTAAATTCCCAGGAATTTAAAGGAAGAAACTCTCTCCACACAGCCCCCCTGGATGTACAATGGGGCTGGTTCCTCTCTCTTCCTCCGGAAGTCCAGCACCATCTCCTTTGTCTTGGTAATATTTAGATGCAAGTTGTTTTCTAGGCACCATGTGGATAATTTTTGGACTTCATTCCTGTACGCTGATTCATCTCCCTCTGTAATAAGACCCATTATGGTGGTATCGACTGCGAACTTAATAATCACAGTAGATGGATCAGATGATACACAGTCATATGTGTACAGTGAATACAGGAAGGGACTAAGCACACAGCCCTTTGGGGAGCCGGTGTGAGCAGTCCCTTTGAAAGTCCTTGATCCAATCACAGATGGTGAAAGGTCCAAATCAGCCAGCTTTTTAATAAGAATGCTTGGTAGGATGGTCTTAAAAGCTGAACTGTAATCAATGAAAAGCATCCTAACATAATTTCCAGGTTTCTCCAGATGACTCACTGCAAGGTGTAAGGCAGTAGCTATGGCATCATCTGTTGATCTATTTCTTCTATAGGCAAACTGATGTTTGTCAAAGTCTGGTGGAAAACATGTTTTAAGGTATTGGAGAATCAATCTTTCAAAGCATTTCATCACTACAGACGCTAATGCAATAGGTCTGTAGTCATTTAGGTAATTAACTGCTGTTTTCTTTGGGACTGAGACAATGGTAGCTGCTTTCAAACATGATGGAACACAAGCCGTTTGCAGAGAGATGTTAAAAATTCTTGTCAGGACCCCTGCTAACTGATCAGCACAATTTTTTACCACTATTCCCAGGACCCCGTCTGGGCCTGCAGCTTTACTGGGATTCACAACCCTCAATGCAGCTCTCACTTGATGTTCATATAAAATGAGTGGCTGGGAATTTGAAGATTGGCAAGCAGGTACTATGGGGCCTGGTCTTTTAACCTCATAGCGAGCAAAGAAGATATTCAGCTCCTCTGCCAGTGAGGCATCAGCCTCAGCCATGTTCCTCATCTTGCCCTTATAGTTGGTTAAATGCTGCAGTCCTTACCACACTCCCTTTGTGTTGTTATCAGCTAAGTCTCCACCTTATGTTTATATTTTTGTTTTGCTGCCTTTATACCTCTTCTATGATTAGCCTTAGCCTCTCTATATGTATCCATGTCCCCTGCCTTAAAGGCAGAGTTCCAGGCTCTCAGAAGTGACCTTACTTCAGAGTCATCCAGGGTTTACAATTCCCATAGACTCTGATGCGTTTATCCGATGTTACATTGTCAGTACACATTTTGATATAAGAAAGTGCAGCATCAGTGTATCCATGTAGGTCTTGGTCTTCAAATACACTCCAATCAGTTGTTTCAAAACAGTCCTGGAGCTTACTAAGAGCACCCTCTGGCCATATTTTAACCATTTTAATAACTGGCTGGGTTCTTTTCTGGAGAGGGATGTACTTTGGGCATAGAAGAAGTGAAGAACGATCAGATGTCCCCAGATGGGCAAGAGGGATTGCCCTGTATGCCTGTTTCAGATTGGAGTACTCACGATCCAATTTGTTCTTCCCTCTGATGTGGAGTTTCATGTACTGTTCAATATTAGGGAAAACAGTTCTTAGACAGGCTTGATTGAAGTCCCCAGCCATGACAAAAGCATCCTGTGGATGGATTTGCTGCTGCTTAGAAATGATGGCATATAGCTTGGAGAGTGCCTCGCTGACATTGGCATCAGTTGGAACATATACAGCTATTATAATTATCACAGAGATTTCTCTAGGCAGATAAAATGGCATACATGTGACTGTCATCAATTCCACATCTGGGGAACAATACGTCTAAGCTACTCTGCTATTGACACACCAGGCATTGATCCTCCCTTGCTCTTACCGGAGTTGTTGTTTCTGTCAGAATGAAAAAGAACTCAGTTTGTCAGCTGCATGGCCTCATTAGGAACAGCTGAATTCAATACGATCGCGCCCCCCACTGCCCCACCGCACGGCCCCAAGGCGCAGGTACTGTGATCCCGCGATATAGTGGGACTGCAGTACCTGAACTGGGGTGTGTGACTGTAATAAAATGGAGTTGGGCAAGAAGGTCTCTAATACATCTCCCTTGTTAATGGATGTCATTTTCTAACACCTGTATTAAATTTAATAATCATGTTTGCATTGATGTATGAATTCTTTATTAATTATGCAAACTTTTTGACCACTTTCATTTTCTCCAGTGTTTGCAAAAGAAAATTCCATTCCACTCTATCAAATGCTTTGTTAGCATTGAGTGACAGAATGGCTAAAGGCAGTTTTTGTAGCACAGTAGGCAATGTTTCAAAAGTCATCTCACTGAATTAGTAATTTGTCTGCCACACATGAAACCATCTTGATTATTCATTACTTATATATTGAGTCTCACATTTATATAGCCTCATGGACATAATAACATATGGTCTTGATTTGTAAAAGAAATGGGTCTAAATGATTCTATTTTTCTCTATGTTTTCATCTGGCTTGGGGGAAGAATAATAATTGGTGATACATTTCAAATTCAAACTCTATCTGTTCTGTGAAACTTTGCTAAATAGTGTGGCCAAATGAGGTACCAGTATTAGGAAGCTATATTGTATGTATGTATGTATGTATGTATGTATGTATGTATGTATGTATGTATGTATGTATGTATGTATGTATGTATGTATGTATTTATTTATTTATTTATTTATTTATTTATTTATTTATTTATTTAATATACCTCCTAATTAGTATATTCATATAAGTTTGGCCAGTAGACATGTTCCATAAACATGGTAGAGATCTCCATTTATATACCTCTTGATATTATGCACAGTCAAAAAAATCTTACAGGGGATCTAGTTGTTCCGTAGGCCTGGGCTCTCAATATTCCCCAATTTCTCTAGGAGTGATGTCTTGAACCTGGAATCTCCAGATCACAGAATCAAGGCATTTACAGGGAATATAAGATACATATGCATATATAAACAATATGTAAATGTAACAGAAGAGGAGGAGGAGGACAACGAGAAAGAGGAGAGGGGTTATTTGGATTAGCCAGGTTGAACCCCCATCAAAGTACTCCCAACAGATGGCCATCTAGCCTCTGCTTAAAAACCTCCAAAGAACATGACTTCACCACCTTCCGTGGCAGCATATTCCACTGCTGAACAGCTCTGTGAGGAAGTTCTCCCTAATGTTCAAATGGAATCTTTTCCTGTACTTTGAAACCATTGCTCTGAGTCCTAGTCTCTGAAGCCATGGAAAACAAGCCAGCCACCTCTTCAATATGGCATCCTTTCATATATTTAAACATGTCTATCATATCCCCTCTCAACCTTCTTGTAGTAAGACTAAAAATTCCCAGATCTGTAAGTCACTCCTCGTAAGACATTTCTTCCAGACCTTTAACCATCCTGGTTGCCCTCCTCTTTGTTCCAGCAGAATTAAGACTGTACCAACACAAAGTCTTAGCTCAGCTCCTATATGGCACAGATACAGGAATATCTATGGCCAATCTGGCTGTGTTAGAGAAGGTCCAATCCAAATTCTTCCATTCTATCTTACAAGTCCCCCCAGGTGTTTCCAATGCTCTGATACGATTATTAGAGATGGGCATGAAATGAACTTTTTTTCATTTCCGTTATTCATTATTCGTTCCATTACATAACGAAACGACTAACAAAAATTGTGATGAAAATGGAATGAAACGAACAGAACCATGAAAATTGGGTTTGTTATGTTTCATTTTTGTTAATGGTGACACGCAATGAAATGAGCTGTTTTTAAATGTTAAAAAACGCCCTGGACATCCATAAAAATGCAGCAATAATTATTTATACTGTTTGATAATACCTACCGGGGAGGTCTTTAAAATGTGCATTTATGTCTTTTCTCAGATCGCTGTATTTTTTTCCTTTAAGGGAGTTAGGGGACATCGACCCAAAATGGCTCCCAGATGCCTAATATTGATTTCTTGGGTATTAAAACGACCTGGATATCCGTAAAAACGCAGCAATAGTGCGATAATTATTTGAAATTATTACCTACCAGGGGGCTGGGGTCCTTAAAACGTTTGTTTTTGTCTTCTCCCATCGCGGTGTATTTGTCTTTTCCCTTTAAGGATGACAAAATGGATGTCGCCAGCCACAAAATGAAGGCAAGCCATGTGATGGGATCATGTTCAATCAATAGCATGCCAAGATTGCAGACTGGGCAGGTCTGGCAGCCACAGAGGGCATAAAAAGCTCTGGCAGCCCCCGTCCTCCTTGCAGTCTCCAGTGGGAGTTAGGGTGGGATTGCTGTCTCTGAGACTCTAGCTTCAGTCCTGCAGCCTCCCTGTGTGCATGCGTGCATACCTCTCGGTGAGTACCCTCCCCTGCCCAGCAGTGCAGTCACGAGGTCAAGAAACATAGTAACCATGTAGTTGATGACTGCTTTACTGTGAACCAGGTCTAATTTTAATCTGTACCTTTGATCTATCAACTTTATGGATTAATTTAAACATTATTATGAAATGCATATTTGATAGTTATGTATATTTGCTTCTTGTATTTATTTTAGTTTGGTCTTTGATTGTAAATAAAGATAACTAACTAACTAATGGCCCTTGCTAGTTTCTTCCCAATTCCATATTACAAGATTATATAAATGTGATGGATCAACCTTAATTATTTCGATAGAGAGGAATACATGTTATCTTTCCCCCATCAATCAGAGACTAATTCTTTTTGTCCTGGAGAAAGAAATGTAGAAAACACAGAGGATGAACAACTTGACTCACAGCACATAATTCATCTCGGTGGGTTTCTCAACTATGAGCAAATGACAAAATGTTCTACTTGAGCCGTGCCTAGTGCTTTATCTGTCTATGGTAGCTGGGAATACTGCCTCACCTCATTCTTGGCTTTGCAATAACCCATTGCTTGGAGGGTACAGGAGAAGAAATCTATATCATTTATCACTTTTAATATTTTTTTCATTGGAAGTGGAATTTATCTAGCAAGAGCAGGGGGGTTATGCCGTCTGAGAGGAAGGTAAGTTTAACCCAATTTTTAACCATGAGAAATATATATAAAGTTTCAGTGGGAATAAGTCCAGCCTCTAGGTGAAGAAATATGTTGGAGACACATAAGGGAATGCCCAAAATAGCTCTTACAAAACTGGTTTGAATGATCTTTAGCAAGGGCCGTTAACATGATCACAGCTGATGTCACAAAGGAAGGTATTCTGAAAAATCAGCCAATTAGTTGCCATAGGTCAGAAACAGCTTAATAGCACATAACAACAGCAACATTCATTGTCCTTTAATTATCTACGAAATTTTAGCCAGGGGTATGACCACTAGCCTAAGTCTAAAGCAGCAAATTGCCACTAGGTGAGAACTGCTCGGTAGCTCAATGGTTTAGGTCTCTGGCTGTGCAACCAAAGGTTGGGAGTTTGATTCCCCACTGTGCTGTTCAAGCTCTGATTTATGAAAATGGGCTGTGATGGGATCTTACTGGCCACAACTAGTGCCTACATCTGAAGAAAAAGAAAGAGATGGCAGCTTTAACTGAGAGGGGGTTAAAATAAAATACCAAGTTAAATATAGAACAAAACTGTGTCTGCTGTTAGAAAGTGGCGTCTGCTGCCCCCATGAGTTAATAATAATGGGACTGCTGAGTAATTTGGTTTGAATGCTACACCCTGCTTCAGAACATCAAGGACTATCCCTAAGGGAAAGTACAGTGTGCCCTGGCTCTTGCCTGCACTCTGAGTAAGCAACCAAGTCTGTCTGTTCAGGACGGGTCTTTACTAATAGAGACCTCTTTCAAAAGGAACATCCCTGGCTTCTCCAAACAGGTCACTTGTACGTCTTGAAGCTCCCATTAAATTCTGACTATAACTGACATCCTGTTGACATCCATATAATATTTCTCTTATCCCAGCATGTACCTATATAAACAAGGAATTTTGTTTATTCCGTTCCAGTGTGTGCTGCTGCCCTTCCCAGTCCATAGGCTACTGGCACCTGCATTTTAATGTGTTGGCATTAGAGATGGGCACGACTCAAAAAAATTGTGTTTTGTTTTTCGTTTGGTCGTTTGGGGATCCGTTTCGGTTCATTTTCGTTTTTCGTTTTGTTTTTGAAAAATTTTTCGTTTCATTTTCAGTTCGTAACGAAATGAAAAAACGAAAACGAAAACAAAAAATTGCTGTTTCATTAGCATTCTTTTCAGTTCAATGGATTTGCCGCAACAAAAACGAAAAACACGGCAAAATTGGTCGTTTCGTTTCTGTTTCCGTTTTGAGCCTCGTGGCGCAGTGGTTAATGAGCCTCGTGGCGCAGTGGTTAAATGCCTGTACTGCAGGTAAAACTGTGCTCACGACCTGGGTTCAATCCCCGGTAGCAGGCTCAAGGTTCACTCAGCCTTCCAGCCTTCTGAGGTCGGTAAAATGAGTACCCAGTTTGCTGGGGGGGCAATGTGTAGCCTGCACACTGTAATCAAAATTGTAAACCACCCAGAGACTACTTGTAGTGGTATGGGGCGGTATATAAGCAGAACACTTTGCTTTGCTTTGCTTTGGTTTTTGAAAAATTTTCATTTTCGTTTTCGTTACGAAATGAAACGAAAAAACGAAAACAAAAATTTCACTGAGTCGTGCCCATCTCTAGTTGGCATTATCTGATATTAAAAAATTAAAATTAAAAAAAGTGTCAGGGGGCAGAGGAAGAGGGGGCAGAGCTGTTGCGGAGCCAGAGGCGATTCAGAGATTGCATTTTTGCATTTTAGAACCCCAGCTGCCAATGGAAACTAGAGATAGGCACGAAATGAATTTTTAATTTGTTTCATTATTCATTATTTGTTTCATTAGGGAATGAAACAAATAACGAGGGGACCCATCAAATAAAAACATTTTTCATTTTTCATTCTGGTGTACCTTGTCCTCCTGGGCAAGGCCGGGGGAGGAGGGGGAATAAAAAAACAACGGAGGCACTAGCGCTTCTCTGTAAACATAAAAAGGAGGGGAAAGCCCCTCAACTGGGACTATTTAAAATAATAACAAACAAAAACAAAAACATTCAAAATTAAAAACCCACATCCCCCCTGGAGACCCCCACCCGAGCCAGGACCAGGCGGGTGGGCGGTGGCTCTGGGGCCCCCAACTTCATCCGTGGGGGGTTCCTCAGTCCGCCCTCGGCATCCCGTCAGCGTGGGCAGGCGCGGTGGCAGAGGATGAAGCAGATGGGGTGCCCGCTTGGGGCGGCTGGAAACGTCTCCCTCACTTGCTGCCCTGACGCCCCTCAGCCTCCCCCGGCTCCCTCCACGCTGCCCCCTCTCGCTCTTGCTTGCTCTGTGTGCAGCGGTGGCACGTTCCCATCTCTCTCACCCTTCCCACAGTGCGGGCTCCCTCGACGGCGCCTGGGGCCCATCTGCTCCCCCACAGTGGTGGCTGCTGCTGCTGCTGCTGCTGCTGCTTCCACCACCACCACCACCCCAGTGAGGGAGGAGTGAGAGCGAGAGAGCCAGCCTCCAGGAAGGCGCCACCTGTTGCCGCCCATGCTCACCCCAAGCCGTGCCCCGCCCCACCCAGAAGTGTGTGTGTGTGTGTGAGAGGGGGGATCTCCATCTCTATGGTAGCGAGGGCAAGGAGGAGGAGGCACGCCACAGGTAAGGAGAGTGCGGCAGGGCCCCCGCTTCCCCTCCACTCCCTGTTTCGCTGGCTGGGTGGTCCGGCTCCATTCCCTTCCCCTTTCCCTTTCCCTTCCCCTTCCCCTCGCCTGCTCGCTTCCTTTCTGCCCTCCCGAACGGGCCCGCCAGTTTCCTGGGCTTCCAGGGAGAATGCTGAATCCAGGACCACACCCGGATTCCTGACCCTGTCCGTAGGCTGGAGGGAATGCCCCCCTAGGCTAGGGAGGGGGCCATTTTACCCGTACGAAGGCACCCCGAAGAACAAAACCTCAGTCTTCTCCGGGTTCAGCTTGAGCCGGTTAGTCCTGGTCCATTCCAGGACTGCCTCCAGGCACAGGTCGAGGGAGCATACTGCCTCCTCTGCAGAGGAAAAAAAGGAGAGATAGAGCTGTGTGTCATCAGCATACTGATGGCAGCGAACTCTAAATCTCCTGATGATGGGTGAGATTGCCAACCCCTGGGGCACCGCACAAGGGAGTGTCCAAGGAGCTGACAAATCATCACCCAGCTGAACCCGCTGAGACCAGCCACCGAGGAAGGAACGGAGCCAGCAGAGAGCAGAGCCCCCAATTCCAGCCTCAGCGAGCCGGTCCAGCAGGTTACTATGGTTGACGGTATCAAAGGCCGCTGACAGATCAAGGAGGACCAACAGGGAGGAATACCCCCTGTCGGCCTCCCTGAGGAGGTCATCCTGCAGAGCGACCAAGGCAGTCTCGGTCCCCCGAAGCGGCCTCAACCCAGACTGGAAGGGATCCAGGATACGATTTTCCTCCAGGTACAACTGAAGCCGGACGGCGGCCACCCTCTCAACAACCTTGCCCAGGATGGGACAATGGCAATCGGACCATAGCTGGACAACTCGTTCGATGCCAAGCTGGGCTTTTTCAAAGTGGGCTTCACCACGGTCTCCTTCAAATGGAAAGGAAAAATTCCTTCCCTGAAGGAGGCCATGGCAATAGAAGCGACCCACTCCGGCATGTTCCCTCCGGCAGATTTAATAAGCCAGGCTGGGAAAGGGTCAAAAGGGATAGCCGCTGGCCGGCAATAAGCCATAACCCTGGAGGCCTCCACTGGTAACACAGGCCCAAACTCAGCCAGGCAAGAAGACCGAGGTGGTGAGGCCCCAGGGATGTCGGAGGATGGGCTAGCGCAACTGGAAGGCAGAAAGGAACGGATGGCCTCAATTTTGGATCTAAAATAGGCTGCAAATTGCTCACTAGTGAACTCACTAGGAGGAGGCCCAAGCTGACCAGGATTGGAGAGGTCTCGAACCACCCAGAACAACTCTGCCTGGTGGTTTGAGGCCACATCAATTCTCAGGGAGGCATAGGATATTTTAGCCTCCCTGACCGCACGAACATAGCCCCTGGTCAGCAAATGAACTGCAGCCTGATTAACTACCTGTTCTTTATGAAATGGGAAAAAAGTACTATTAAAGCAGGCATGTTATCTCTAGATCTTTTTAAAGCCTTTGACTGTGTTCAATGGTCTACATTAAAAATTCTGCTAGAAAAATGGGGATTCAGGAAACTTTTTTTAGGAGTAATAAATCAATTATACTCAGAGGGTACTTCCTCAATAATAGTTAATGATGGAATGACTGAACAAATTACCCTAGGCCGGGGAACTAGACAAGGATGTCCTCTTTCTCCAGTTCTTTTTTGTATCGTTATAGAACTCCTGGCAAATGCTATAAGGGACGACGAATCCATTAAAGGTATTGGGAAAGATGGGGCAACAAAAATAAGTCTATTTGTGGATGATGCTCTATTGACAATTTTAGACCCAATAGAGAGTATCCAAAGAGTAAAAACCCATCTAGAAGAATTTGGGGAAATAACTGGATTATGTGTAAATTGGCAAAAATCAGAAAGTTTACTGTTTAATTATGGAAGAGAAGACCTTAAGATAATTGAAAACATTGGACTGAAATCCAGAAAAAGTATTAAATATTTAGGATTAGAATTCTATAAAGAGTTTAGTAAAACTAAGGAAAAAAATATCTCAAAATTAAAAGAAGAGATGAAAAATAGATTACTAAGCTATTCTAAACTGAGCTTATCTTGGTTTGGTAGAATAGCATTGGTAAAAATGAAAATAGAACCCAAAATCAATTTTATATTCAGAATGTTACCCGTTCAGTTTCTAGAAAAGGAACTTACAACTCTTCAAGACATGATAAATAGGTACTGCAATGGTGGGGAAAAAATAAAGAATAAATAAAAGTTTCTGGTATAGATCCCAAAAAGAAGGAGAATTGGCTATACCCAATTTAAGAATTTACTATATAGCTAATCAAATCAGTTGTTTGGGGGAAATTTTATTCAAACTGGATGAGTTAATATGGTGGGAGCAAGAGTCATTGGATATAAAGGGGGAAATATATAAATTCTTGTTTTCTGATTTTAAAAACAAACTAAAGGTTGAGAATCCCCTTTTGAATGGTTTAATGACCACATGGAGAACATATAGAAATATTTTGTCACCGAAGGGCTCCCCATTATGTTTAGTAACAGACTTGGAAAATTTTCCTACAAATTTGAAGCATTATTTAGAACTGTTTAAAGCTAAGAAAATAGCTAGATTAAAAGACTGGATGGCTAAAATTAGATTAACCCATGACATAAAAAATATCCTGCAATCTAGTGATCTAATATGGATAAACTACATCCAGTTAGGAAAATGGACAAAGGACTGGGTCAGAAGAAACAGTCAAATTACAGAATGTACAAAGTTTGAACAGTTTTTACTATCGCTGGAATCAGACCAGGATAATATAGAGAAAGGAATAGTACATAAAATATATAAAATAATAGGGGATTCATCGGACGTGAAGGAGTTAGATTCTCTGAGAGTGCTCTGGAATCAAGATCTTAACGTAGAGATGAAGAAAGAAGACTGGGCAAAAATTTGGAATATGAGAATCTTGAGATCATTATCGGTTAGGATAAAAGAAAATTATTTTAAACTGGTTTCTAGATGGTACTTAACACCAATTAGGCTGAACAGAATGAATAACTGAATACTCTAAGATGTGCTGGAAATGTGAAAAAAGATAGGTACATATATGCATCTCTGGTGGGAATGTGAAATAGTTCAAAAGTTCTGGAAAAGGGTTTTTTTTTAGAGCTAAGTGACATGATTAAGTTAAATATTGATTGCAATCCAGAGACAGCACTATTATCAGCTTGGAGAGACGTGACCAGTGAGGTGCCCCAGGGTTCTGTTCTGGGTCCAGTGCTGTTCAATATCTTTATTAATGACTTGGAGGAAGGAATAGAGAGTATGCTAATTAAATTTGCAGGTGATACCAAATTGGGAGGGGTTGCTAATTCCCTAGAGGATAGGATGAAAATCCAAAAGGACCTTGACAGATTAGAATGCTGGGCCAAAGCTAATGGAATGGATTTCAACAGAGGGAAATGTAGGGTGCTACATCTAGGAAAAAAGAATGAATTGCACAGATATAGGATGGGGGACACTTGGCTAGATAATAGTACCTGTGAAAGGGATCTGAGAGTTTTGGTGGACCACAAATTGAACATGAGTCAGCAGTGTGATGCGGCGGCCAGGAAAGCCAATGTGATTCTTGGTTGCATCAACAGAACCATAGTGTCTAGATCAAGGGAAGTGATAGTGCCACTCTATTCTGCTCTGGTCAGACCCCACCTGGAGTACTGTGTCCAGTTCTGTGCGCCTCAATTTAAAAAGGATGTTGACAACCTCGAGCGGGTGCAGAGGGGGGCGACCAGGATGGTTGAGGATCTGGAGGAAATGTCTCATGAGGAACGGCTTAGGGAACTGGGAATGTTTAGCCTTTCAAAAAGAAGACTGAGAGGGGATATGATAGCTATGTTTAAATATTTGAAAGGATGTCATATTGAAGAGGGAACAGGTTTGTTTTCCATGGCTTCAGAGACTAGGACTCGGGGCAATGGTTTCAAACTACAGGAAAAGAGATTCCATTTGAACATTAGGAAGAACTTCATGACAGTTAGAGCTGTTTGGCAGTGGAATATGCTGCCACGGAGGGTGGTGGAGTCTCCTTTGGTGGTTTTTAAGCAGAGGCTGGATGACCATCTGTCGGAAATATTGTGAAGGGGTTCCTGCATGGCAGGGGGTTGGACTAGATGGCCCTTGAGGTCTCTTCCAACTCTATTATTCTATGATTCTATGATTCTATTATCATTGTTAACTGTTAGCCTCGTGGCGCAGTGGTTAAATGCCTGTACTGCAGGTAAAACTGTGCTCACGACCTGGGTTCAATCCCCGGTAGCAGGCTCAAGGTTCACTCAGCCTTCCATCCTTCCGAGGTCGGTAAAATGAGTACCCAGCTCGCTGGGGGGGCAATGTGTAGCCTGCACACTGTAATCAAAATTGTAAACCACCCAGAGACTACATGTAGTGGTATGGGGCGGTATATAAGCAGAACACTTTTTTGCTTTTAGTAAAGATTATGATGTTACAACAAAGGAGCTAATAGCAAATCTTATGACAGCTGCTAGATTGATTATAGCAAGAAACTGGAAATCCAAACTAGATCTCAAGATGGAAGATTGGTATAACGAACTTTGGGATATAGCCATAAACGATAAATTGTCTTGTAGCCTAAAAGTTAAACGAGGAGAAATGAAAAAAGACTTTATTATGACATTTGGGGAAAATTTATAGACTTTATATTAGTTGAAGGGAAGGGGAAAGAGTCGACGAACACTTCAAGACAGTTCTGGAGAAGAGGACTTTAAGAAGAATACTAGAACAACAGAAGACGGAGTAACAAGAAGAACTTATGGATGGTCCCGGGGGGTGGGGGTACACTTGTATTGTTAATTGTTATCTGTTATTTTGTTTGAATGTAGTATAAAATTAAATAAAAAAATTTTTTTACAAGAACCACCCGGAATAACTCCAGCTGGCGGTTCGAGGCCTCACCAATTCTCAGGGAGACACGAGCTGTTCTAGCGTCCCTGATCACGCGAACATGGCGGCTCTTCAGCTGCTTAAGTGCAGCCCTACTCTCTGCTGTCTGATCCATCCTCCAAATGTCCTCAAGCTTCCTACGTTCTTGTTTCATCGCCCGCAGCTCAGCCATAAACCACGCCGAGGAGCGGGCTCCACAGCGGAGGAAGCACTTGGGGGGCGATCCAGTCTACTGCCCCAGTGGCACCCTCATACCACCTATCAACCAGGGCTTCAACCGGATCATCTGCCAGAATGCCAGAAAGCTCCCCAAAGGCCTCCATGAACAGGGTCCAGGAGCCTACAGGGGTGGGCCCAAACAAAGGGCCAACACTCCCCGCGACACTCCCCGCGGGGGGTGGGGCGGCAATCGACAGGGAAAATATTAGCAGATGGTGATCCGACCATGACATGGGTAGGTGTAAAATACCCCCAACCCTCAGAATAGAATCCGACGACGTGGAGGTAAAAACCAGGTCCAGGGTATGGCCTGCTCTATGGGTGGGGCAAACAACATGCTGAGATAGATTCATGGAAGTCATGGATTCCATGAATTCCAGAGCAGGTCCAGAGAGTTCCTCCTCGGCATGCCCATTGAAGTCCCCAACCACCAATAGGTGGGGGGACCTCAACAGGGCAGCCGAGACGAACTCCAAGATCTCTGGAAAGGATTGTGCTGGGTTGCAGGGAGCACAGTACACCAGCACAATACCGAACTTATCTCGCTGACCCAGCAATAGATGAAGGCATTCAACCCCGGGACACACCAGTGCTGCAGATCTGCTAATAAAAAACATTAAACATTAGTTTAAAAACATAATCACAATAATGTATTTATTTTCCTAAATGCATTAAATTAATTGAGCTAGACATGTAAATGTCAGCACTTTCTATTTCTTCTGTCTGATGTTTTCCTGTTGCTTTTTTATTTACATTGGTTGCGTGTTTCTCTCCCTAACATTCTAAAAACATACATGACTTGTAATTTGTATAATTTGTAATATCTCAGTAAAACATAAACAGAAAAGTAAAGTTTTTTTAAATGGTGGGTTTTGGACATTGTAACATCCAGGGTATTTTACAATTCCACTCTTAAGAAAAGCCTTTGTATTTTAACTAATCTGGCAAATTCGTTGATTGGTATTCTTACAGACTCAGGTGGATTCTGGAATCCAAGCCAAGCTGATATAATGTCAAAAGAAGGACTTGCCTTTTTTCCAACCAATGTGTCAAAATTAATATTGAGAAGAAATAAAATTGTGCTCTGTTTTAGGTTTGTTTCAATATTGATCTTAGTACTATTTAATATAATGTGTTTTAAATTCTTAAAAAAATTATTTGTATATCTATTGTTTTTAGCTTTTAAATACTGTTTTATGATGTAAGCTACTTTGGGTAGGATAGACATTTTAAAATAAATAAATACATACATCCAAAAGGAATGGGCACTGCTACAAGACTTCAGAGAAATAAAATAGAGGCAAAGATTAAAATACATACAGAGAATGGCCACATAGATGATGACGAGCACTGGAGACACATCTTAAAAAGAAAGGTCGAAGAAGCTGGATAATAATAAAAGGCAAAAGGTTTAAACTCAAGGAGGGATTTTTTTAATTTTTTTTTTTTAGTATACAGTTCACTTTTCCTCACTAGAGAAATCATGTTGCTGACTTTGGATATACAGTGGAACCCTAACGTATGAAATTAATCCATTCTGAGCGCACAATCATAACTTGATTAGCTCGTAAGTTGGGGAGCGGTTTCCCATAAGAATGCAGTGAAAGTCAATTAATCCATTCTGGAGGGAAGGATTTCAATGCATTTCTATGGGAAACCACTTTAAATGACCCGCAGCTTCCCACCATCAGGCACATGGAGGGAAGCTGCAGGTCATTTAAAATGTCTTTAAGCCACTGAGGCAAGCTGCCTCCATGGCTAAAAGTCATTTTAAATATTGTTTGCTGCTGTGTGCAATGTTTAAAATGACTTTTAGCCACTTGCCTTCATGGCAAAAAGTCATTTTAAACATTGCAGGCCTCTTCCATGCTTCTCCCAACCTCCCAGGGCGTGGGGGAGTGGTGCACGATGACTTTTATCCACTGTGTATAAAAGTCATTTTAAATGACCACTGCTTTCCCCCAATGCACCATTGTTACTTAGGGGAAACCCCAACTTAATTGTAAGATGGTGGGGTGGAAACTGGAAGCCCATTCGTAAGTCGGGATTCTCGGTTGTCGGGGTCATCGTAAGCCGGGGTACAAAGGTGAACAAATTAAACTAGATTAAATTAAAATAAACAGAATGGGAACCAAGAACATTTTGACATGACCCACAACTCTCCTTTGGTTGGCCATCTGTTATTGTATTCCATGTTTCATGAAAGATTTTAGTGCTGGAGGGGAAATTCCTGGCGAGGTAAATGTTTTAGATCTTATGAAATTACTTACAGTGCCAGGAGTCTTCAAAATGCAGGTGAGAGGGGAAGTAATGAACTGTTTTCCAATCTTAGAAAATGAGATCAGTTGCCTGTTCAGGTGGGCTTCATGCAGCAAAAGCCTTAATGTCTGTACTCTGCCTATGGTAAGGAGACTGATTGTTAGAGAGGGCAATATTTTCTCTTTGACTGGATCTAAATAATTTTTAAAGCAGAAACACGTAAGAAGTATATTGTTCTTAGGGTATAAATAAAAAATGTTCCCTTGTGCTCAACTCTTCCAGATCTAGAGTAACATATGGGAGTAAGTCTTGGATCTGTCTTGGGACCGGTGCGTTTCAATCTGTTCATAAATGACCTGGAGACAGGGATAAGCAGTGAGGTGGCCATGTTTGCAGATGACAGAAAACGTTTCCATGTGGTAAAAACCAGAGAAGATTGTGAAGAGCTCCAGAAGGATCTCTCCAAACAGGGGGAATGGGCTGCAAAATGGCAAATGTGTTTTAATGTAGCCAAATGTAAAGTAATGCATATTGGGGCAAAAAATCCAAACTTTATCAACTCATGGGCTCTGAGTTATCCATGATGGATCAGGAAAGAGATCTTGGTGTGTTGGTGGACAGCTCCATGAAGGTGTCTACCCAATGTGTGGCAGCAGTGAAGAAGGCCAATTCCATGCTAGGGATTATCAAAAAGGGGATTGAAAATAAAACAGCCAACATTATAATGCCATTATACAAAATAATAGTAAGGCTGCACCTGGAGTATTGTGTACAATTCTGGTCACCGCATCTCAAGAAAGACATAGTGGAACTGGAAAAGGTGCAAAAGAGAGCGACTAAAATGATTACTTGGCTGGGGGACCTCCCTTATGAGGAAAGGCTAAAACATTTGGGGCTCTTTAGTCTGGAATAAAGGCGCCTGAGGGGGGATATGATTGAGATGTACAAAATAATGCAGGGCATGAGTAAAGTGGATAGAGGGAAGCTCTTCTCCCTCTCACAAAATACCAGAACTAGGGGACATGCACTCAAATTGAGGGCTGGGAGAGTAAGAACAGACAAAAGAAAATATTGTTTCACCCAGCGCGTTGTTAGTCTGTGGAACTCCCTGCCACAGGATGTGGTGATGGCATCTGGCTTGGATGCCTTCAAAAGGGGATTGGACAGATTCCTGGAGGAAAAGTCCATCACAGGTTACAAACCATGAGGGAGATGTGTAATCTCCAGGGTTTAAAACTAGGGTACTTCAAGGGCCAGATGCAGGGGAGTGCTATCAGGAGACAGATATCTAGTCTCATGCACTCCCAAATGCATCTGGTGGGGGCACTGTGAGATACAGGAAGCTGGACTAGATGGGACCGTTGGCCTGATCCAGCATGGCTCTTCTTATGTTCTTATGTTCTTATGTAAGTTACGGAATGAGGTTCAACAAAAGGAGTAACTAACAGAATGGTGTTCAACACAGGGAAATGTAGGGTGATGCGTGTAGGTAAAAAGAATGAATTGCACAGATACAGGATGGGAGACACCTGTTTGGAAAATAGAACCTGTGAAAGGGATCTGGAACTACAAATTGAACATGAGTCAGTAGTAGAGATGGGCACGACGTTTCGAGTTGTCGTTTGTCGGGACGGGTTGTTTCCGTTTGTCGTGGAAATTTTCAAAAATTTGTTGTTTCCGTTTGTCGTTTGTCATTTGTGGTTTGTGTTGGGGTTGGGGTTGGGGTTGGGGTAAGTGGGGTCTGGGAGGCACCTCTCTGGGTGCCTCTGACGTCTGACCCACGACGAAGGGAAGGGAAGGGAAGTGTTTCGCGTAGCCGCCGCGTACCATACATTATGTTAGGGTTGGGGGGTAAGTGGCAGAGGCGCCTCTCTCTCTCTGGGTGCCTCTGACTAACTAAGAAGGAAAGCATACTGGTGTACTGGCATACAGGTTAGGGGTAGGGGTAGTGGGTTCTGGCTGGGAGGCACCTCTCTGGGTGCCTGTGACCTACTAAGAAGGGAAGCGTACTTGCGTACGGATCTGGGTTAGGGTAAGGGCTAGGCTTAGGGTTACGGTTAAGGGTAGGTTAGTGGGCTGCACTTCTGGGTGCCTCTGACCCACTAAGAAGGACAGTGTACTGGCGTATGGGTTAGGGTTAGGGTTAGGGTTAGGGTTAGTGGGCTTTTTATGCCCGACTGGCACATCCAGAAGTTTCAGTCAAAACCTGGCCATGCGATTGGTGGAATGGGTCCAAAAATTTGCATGGTCCCATCCCATGACCAGCCCATCATTGCGCAGGTGTAAAAAAAATAAAATAAAAATAAAAATAAAATGAAATCAATTGAGACGTTTTATTGCAAGAAAAACCCACTGCTGCTACTAGAAAACATCAGGCATTTAAAATACCTAATTTTCAAATGTTTCTGTGGTGCTTTGGTGGGTTTTTGGACCACAATTTAAAAATAAATATTTTTTTTATAACATTTTTATTAAAGAATTTTAAGTACAAAAGAAAAAAGAACATATTCAAAACATTAACCATATAAAGTCAATCTATCACTAAAGTTCGGCTTCCCTCTGTTCTTCGCGCGGTTTTAACGTTGCTCATCTCCCAGCCTTCCTTTCCAACGAACCCATTCTATATACTTATAGAAAAGGTTCTAAAAGTAGGTAATAGTCCTTCGAGTTCTATCCTAATCCGGTAAGAGTCTTTAATTCATTACAGTTGGTCTCCATGTAGTTCTTAAATTTTTGCCAGTCATTTTGGAACCTCTGGTTGTCTTGATCCCTCAATCTGCAAGTCAGTCTGGCCATCTCTGCAAAGTCCAGTAATTTCGCCCTCCATTCATCCAAAGACGGTATATACGTTGTCTTCCAGTTCTGAGCCAGGAGCATTCGTGCCGCTGCTGTTGCATATAAAAATAACGTCCTATCTGCTCCTTTAATTTCATTATCCACCAACCCTAACAGAAAAAGTTCAGGTCGTTTTGGGAATGTACACTTTAACATCTTTTTGAGTTCATCATATATCCATGCCCAATATTCCTTCACTTTCTCACAAGTCCACCACATATGATAAAAGTCACCTTGTTTCTTTTTACATTTCCAACAATAATCATCTTTCATCCTATACATCTTTGCTAATTTCGTTGGGGTAATATAACATCTATACATCATTTTCAACAAGTTTTCTTTTATCAAAGTACATGCGGTAAACTTCATATTCTTTTTCCACAATCTTTCCCACACATCTAACTCAATATTATGACCCCAAATCCATAGCCCATTTTATCATACATTCTTTGACTTGTTCATCTTTTAAATTCAACTCCAACAAAAAATTATATAATCTAGTCAACAATTTCTTTTTTGGGCCCATGATTATGGTTTGAAACTTGGATTCCTTCTCTCCAAACCCAGACATCCTTCTGTCTTTCTGAAAGGTGTCGTGTAACTGATGGTACTGAAACCAACCTGTTAACCTCTCTTTTAACAGTTCATAAGATTTCAGTCTTGGACCTTTTTCTGAGAAGAATAACACATCCCCATATGTGATCCCCACTCCTTCTGCATCTTTCCTCTTGATCGCCAATGCTTCAATCGGGGATAACCACCTTGGGGTGTGTCTCTCTAATAAAGGTTTCAATCGTTCCCAGACTTGAAGTAATGACTTTCTAATTACATGATTCATAAAACTTTTATGTACTTTCACTTTATCATACCAAAGATAAGCGTGCCAACCAAATCTATTGTCATGACCTTCTAAATCCAAAAGATCTCCATCAACTAAAGTTATCCATTCTTTTATCCAACCGAGGCAGGCCACTTCATAATATAATCTCAGGTCTGGCATGGCAAAACCTCCCCTTTCCTTAGCATCTGTTAATAATTTGAATCTTATTCTCGGTCTTTTGCCTTGCCAGACGAATTTAGACAATATCTTCTGCCATTCCTTAAAGTGGCCTGTCCCTTTAATTATTGGGATCATTTGAAATAAAAATAACAACCTTGGTAGCACGTTCATCTTTATCACCGAAATTCTTCCCATCAATGACAGATTCAATCTATTCCATGTTTCCAAATCTCTCTTAATCAAATTCCAAACCCTAGTATAATTATCCTCAAAGAGATTCAAGTTCGTAAGAGATAAATTAATTCCCAAATATTTAACTTTTTTCACAACTGAGAGAGCAGACAGTTTTTCAAATTCTTCCCTATCTTTCTTAGTTACATTTTTCAATAAGACCTTTGTCTTATTCTTATTCAGTTTGAAGCCAGCTAAATTACCAAATTCTTCAATTGCCTTCATCACCTCAATAATACTTTCTTTAGGATTCTCTAATGTCAAAACCAAGTCATCAGCAAATGCTTTTAGTTTATATTCCTTATCCCCCACACTTATACCTTTAAATGTCCCCATATCTCTCAGTTTAACTAACAATACTTCCAGTACAGTAATAAACAGCAATGGAGACAATGGGCACCCTTGTCTTGTACCTTTCCCAATCGGGAAACTTTCTGTTATCACATTATTAACCAATAAGCTTGCTTTCTGTTTGTTATATATTGCATTAACACCATTCCAAAACTTTGTTCCCACTCCCATATATTCAAAATTCTTCTTCATAAATTGCCAGGAAACATTATCAAAAGCTTTTTCAGCATCAATAAATATCAGAGCAGCTTGTTTCTCCTTCCTGACTTCTAGATATTCTATTATATCAATTATATTTCTCATGTTATCTTTCATCTGTCTGCCAGGAAGAAACCCCGCTTGATCTTTATGTAGTAATTCATTTAGCACCCTTTTTAATCTATTGGCTAAAACATCGGCAAATAATTTATAATCTCCATTCAAAAGGGAAATAGGCCTATAGTTTTTGACATCCGTCGCATCTGAGTTCTCCTTTGGGATCAGTGTTATATACGCCTCCTTCCAGGTGTTAGGTATAACTCCTTTTTCTAGCACTTCATTCATCACCTCGACCATTATTGGTAACATTTCTTCTGACAGTTTTTTATAATATTTTGCAGTCAGGCCATCTGGACCCGGTGATTTTCCTAATTTCGCCCTCTCTATTGCACTTTGTACTTCATGTGGGGTAATTTTCTCACTCCATATCGACAGTTGGCTTGTTGAAATTTTCCCCAATCCATTTTCTCTTAAATATCTATCAATCTGTTCCGGATCCTCTTTTTTCTTCATATATAAATCACTATAGAAATTCCGAAACACCTTTACAATTTCTCTTGGGTCTTCCACTAATTTCTTATCTATTACTAATTTGTTCACCACCTTTTGTTTTTGCTTCCATTTAAGTTGCCAGGCCAGCAGTTTCCCTACTTTATTTGCCGATTCAAAGTTTCTTTGTCTCATCATCTTAACCTTCCACTCAATTTCTTGATTGATAACCATTGACAACTGGGTTTGGAGCATCTTTAATTTTTGAATCCATTTCTGTTCCTTTGGTTTTTCCACCAATTTTTCCTCTGTCTCCACCATTTCTTTTAGGATCTCATATTTCTTTTTTTCTTTCTGTTTCTTCTGATATGAATTTCTTTGAATAAAGAGACCTCGCATGACAGCTTTACTCGCATCCCATACAGAGTTTATTGGTGTTTCTCTTCTCCAATTATTTTCCAAATAGTCTCTAAAAGTTTTTTTCGCTATTTGCAAAGTCTCTGTCTCATCCAATAAGCTTTCATTCAATCTCCAGCGGTATAATCCTTGCAGTTTTGTTTTAACTTCCATCACAATTGCATTATGATCTGAGATCGTTTTAGGTAGAATTTCCACTTTCGTCACTCTATGTGAAGTATCGTTAGGAACAAATATGTAATCGATTCTTCCCCAACTCCGGTTTGGTTCAGAAAAAAAGGTAAACTGTTTCTCCATTGGGTGTCTCAATCTCCAAATGTCCATCCATCCAAAATTTTCGATGAAGTCAAAAAAGGATTTCGGTAATTTCCCTTCTGAGCCTTTCTTTTTCTGGGATCTATCCAGATCCGGCATCATTACTCCATTACAATCTCCCATCAAGAAGAGTTTTTCGTCCATATAATCTAGCAGTCTTTGTTCTAAATCTCTGTAAAATTCTGATTTCCTTTCATTTCCTCATTTGGCGCATAAATTCCTACGATAAAATTTTTTTCAGATTGCCAAGTAATTTGCACCATCAAAAATCTTCCCTCTTCATCTTTCATTATCAACTTAGGTTCTAGTTTGTGTTTTGCATATATCACGACTCCTCTTTTCTTCAATTTATCAGATGATACAAATTCTTGTCCCAGAATTTTGTTTTTTAGAATCTTCATATGTTTCATTGCAACATGTGTTTCTTGCAGACAAATAAGGTCTAAGTTTTCTTTCTTCAATAAATGCGTGATCCTGTTTCTCTTGGTCTTTTCATTCAGACCATTAACATTCCATGTTAATACTCTCAGCACCATTGCAGATTTCAAATTAAATATATTTATTTCAATTTAAAAATAAATATTGCGGTCGCCATTTTGGATCCCCCCCCACCGCATGGCAAATGGAGACGACGAGGATGCCCCCCCCCAGCCTGGTACCAGCAGCCCAGGATAGGAGAGGGGGGAGAAGGCTGGGGACCCCCCCCCCAGAAACCACCACTCTCTGGTAGGTGCCCTCACTGAGGCAGGCATATTTTCGCCTGCTTTTTTGGCCAGGAATCGGGGTTTTTCTTTTTCTTTTTAAAACTTTTTTTCTGTGCTGCTTGGCATTGCGCATTCGCCGCGATGCCATGAACGACAACGAAAAATCAGACCCAATTTTTCTTTTTCAGTTCGGGTTCGAGCTGGAGCAGAGGAATTCTCATTACCATTACCCGTTACGTAACGATAACAAGAACCGAAAACGGAAATGAGAATTTCGCCGCTCCATGCCCATGTCTAGTCAGTAGTGTGATGCGGCGACCAAGAAAGCCAACATGATTCTTGGTTGCATCAACAGAAGCATAGTGTCTAGATCAAGGGAAGTGATAGTACCACTCTATTCTGCTCTGGTCCGACCCCACCTGGAGTACTGTGTCCAGTTCTGTGCGCCTCAATTTAAAAAGGATGTTGACAACCTCGAGCGGGTCCAGACGAGGGCGACCAGGATGACTGAGGATCTGGAGGAAATGTTTTACGAGGAGCAGCTTAGGGAGCTGGGAAAGTTAAGCCTTACAAAATAAAGACCTAGAGGGGACATGATAGCTATGTTTAAATATTTGAAAGGATGTCACATTGAAGAGGGGACTAGTTTGTTTTCCATGGCTTCAGAGACTAGGATGTGGGGCAATGGTCTCAAACTACAGGAAAAGAGATTCCATTTGAACATTAGGAGAAACTTCATGATGGTTAGAGCTGTTCGGCAGTGGAATATGCTGCCACAAAGGGTGGTGGAGCCTCCTCCTTTGGAGGTTTTTAAGCAGAGGCTGGATGGCCATCTGTCAGGAGTCCTATGATGGGGGTTCCTTCATGGCAGGGGGTTGGACTAGATGGCCCTTTAGCTCTCTTCCAACCCGATGATTCTATAAAAAAAACTAGTTTTAGAGAATAAATTGTACATTAGATCTAGTTTCTACACTCAGGAGATTGTGTAGAGCCACAAGATGGTGGTGCAGGTGAGTTGAGATGCCACCTATAGTATTGAATCTTGCTTTTGAAAAGAGGCCACAAGAACTACCTCTGGAAATGGCAGGATTCATCCCACGTCAGGTCCTACCTTGGTATCAATCTCCCAACATCTGGTGCAGAACACAGAGGGAACGTATACAAGCTGAAAATGTACACCTCTGCTTGAGCAGGATGGGCAGCCCATCAGCCGTAGGCAGTGCAGGAAATGGTGAGAGGTAAGTTGTTATTAAGAACATGTGGAGATATCTTCACATCTCTGTTTGGTGCACTTTATAAAGGATTAATGTGAGGAAAACAAACCCAGCCTACTTTATTGTCAATGCCCTAACTTTTCCCTCCAAGGGAATGCCTTCCATTCCTTTGGGTTTAATTTGTATCTAAACATAGCACCAAGAGGATCACCAGAAGAAAGAACAGAGGGAATTATACTTGGGCAGGTGTGAAGTATGTAAACAAAGTAACTTCAGTAGCTTCTCTCTTCCACATATATACACATACAATGAATTAAGCACTGGTCTCTCTCCTCCCCATATTCTAGTTAAAAGAAAGGTTTCCTGGGAAATCTACCAAACATGAGAAGGGCCAAAGTTGGATGTAAACCTTTGGAACGTCTTTGTATTAAGTCATAAGAACATAACATAAGAACATAAGAAGAGCCATGCTGGATCAGGCCAAAGGCCCATCTAGTCCAGCTTCCTGTATCTCACAGCGGCCCCACCAGATGCGTTTGGGAGCGCATGAGACTAGATATCTGTCTCCTGATACCACTCCCCTGCATCTGGCCCTTGAAGTACCCTGGTTTAAAGCCTAGAGATTACACATCTCCATCATGGTTTGTAACCCGTGATGGACTTTTCCTCTAGGAATCTGTCCAATCCCCTTTTGAAGGCATCCAGGCCAGATGCCATCACCACATCCTGTGGCAGGGAGTTCCATAGACTTACAACACGCTGGGTGAAAAAATATTTTCTTTTGTCAGTTCTTACTCTCCCAGCACTCAATTTGAGTGTATGTCCCCTAGTTCTGGTATTTTGAGAGAGGGAGAAGAGCTTCCCTCTATCCACTTTACTCATACCCTGCATTATTTTGTATGTCTCAATCATATCCCCCCTCAAGCGCCTTTTTTCCAGACTAAAGAGGCCCAATTGGTTTAGCCTTTCTTCATAAGGGAGGTGCCCCAGCCCAGTAATCATTTTAGTCGCTCTCTTCTGCACCTTTTCCAGTTCCACTATGTCTTTCTTGAGATGCGGTGACCAGAATTGTACACAATACTCCAGGTGGGGCCTTACTATTGTTTTATATAACGGCATTATAATGTTTGCTGTTTTATTTTCAATCCCCTTTTTGATAATCCCTAGCATGGAATTGGCCTTCTTCACTGCTGCCACACATTGGGGAGACACCTTCATGGAGCTGTCCACCAACACACCAAGATCTCTTTCCTGATCCGTCACGGATAACTCAGAGCCCATGAGTTGATAGATGAAGTTTTGATTTTTCGCCCCAATATGCATTACTTTACATTTGGTTACATTAAAACGCATTTGCCATTTCTCAGCCCACTCCCCCAGTTTGGAGAGATCCTTCTGGAGCTCTTCACAATCTTCTCTGGTTTTTACCACATGGAAAAGTTTTGTGTCATCTGAAAACTTGGCCACCTCACTGTTTATCCCTGTCTCCAGGTCATTTATGAACAGATTGAAAAGCACCGGTCCCAGGACCGAGCCCTGGGGCACACCGCTTTTCACTTCTCTCCATTGTGAAAATTTCCCATTGACACCTACTCTTTGTTTCCGGGATCTCAACCAGTTCTCAATCCATAAGAGGACCTGCCCTCTTATCCCCTGACTATGCAATTTTCTCAGCAGCCTTTGGTGAGGGACTGTGTCAAAAGCCTTTTGAAAATCCAGATAGACTATATCCACTGGTTCACCCAAATCCACGTGCCTGTTGACCTTTTCAAAAAATTCTAAAAGGTTTGTAAGACAAGATTTACCCTTACAGAAGCCATGCTGATTTTCTCTCAGCAAGGTTTGTTCTTTTATGTGTTTTAAGATTTTCTCTTGGATGAGGCCTTCCACCATCTTCCCTGGGACAGATGTAAGGCTAACCGGCCTGTAGTTTCCTGGGTCCTCCCTCCTTCCTTTTTTAAAAATTGGTGTGACATCTGCTATCCTCCAGTCCTCCGGCACTGTGGCCGTTTTAAGAGACAAGTTGCATATAACCGTTAAGAGATCTGCAATTTCATTTCTCAGTTCCCTAATAACCCTTGGGTGGATGCCATCTGGGCCCGGTGACTTGTTAATCCTCAATTTATCAATTAGTCCTAAAACCTCCTCTCTTTTAACCTGTATTTGATTTAATTCTTTAGTCAAGAGGGGCGGCTCAGGCAGCGGAATCCGCTCAAGGTCCTCTGTCGTGAAGACAGACACAAAGAACTCGTTCAATTTCTCTGCAATGTCCAAGTCCTCCTTAACCTCCCCTTTTCCTCCCTCACCCTCCAGAGGCCCAATTGGTTCTCTGGCAGGTTTTCTACTTCTAACATATTTAAAGAAGCTTTTATTATTACCCTTTATATTGCTAGCCATGCGTTCCTCAAAGTCTTTCTTTGCCTCCCTTATCATCTTTTTACATTTCTTTTGCCAGAGTTTGTGTTCCTTTTTATTTTCCTCATTTGGGGAGGATTTCCATTTACAGAAGGACCTCTCCTTGTGCTTTAGAGCCTCTCTAACTCCACTCGTTAACCATGCCGGTGTCCTCTTGGGACTTAAATGAGCTCTTCTTTCTTTGTGGTATGCACTTGTGCTGGGCCTCTATTATTGTTGTTTTAAAACAGGCTCCATGCACACTGAAGAGATTGGATTCTTCTAACCCTCCCCTTCAGTTTCTCTCTAACTAGTTTCCTCATCTGAGGGAAGTTTGCCCTTCGAAAATCAAGGGTTTTTATGTCTGATTTGGTTGACACTCTTCCTCCGACATGCATGGCAAAGGTAATTGCAGCATGGTCACTGTTCCCCAGAGGCTCAGTGACATTCACATCCCTGACGAGGTCCTGAGTATCACACAATATTAGATCTAGAGTTGCCTGTTCTCGGGTGGGCTCCATGACAAGTTGCTCTAAGGCACAGTCATTCAGCAAGTCGAGAAACCCAGTTTCTCTTTCTTGCCCAGAGCTCGCATTGGCCCAGTCAATGTGGGGATAATTGAAGTCCCCCATGGTTACTATCCTATCCCTCTTAGTCACCTCCATGATTTCTCTCCTCATTTCAAGGTCCCCCTCAAGTTTTTGATCTGGTGGACGATAGAATACTCCAACTATCACATCACTCTTTGGACCTGGTAGTTTAACCCACAGTGATTCTATGGCGGAGTCAGACCCTCTGTCAATCTCCATTCTGCTGGATTTTATGCCTTCTTTGACATAGATGGCCACTCCTCCTCCAACCCGCCCCTCTCTATCCCTTCTATAGAGTTTATAGCCTGGGATTGCTGTGTCCCACTGGTTCTCCACATTCCACCAGGTTTCTGTTATGGCTATTATATCAATGTTATCCCTAGCTGCCAGATGTTCAAGTTCTCCCATCTTTGCTCGGAGGCTTCGAGCATTGGCGTAGAAGCACTTGTACAGTGGGTCCCGCAACAGCTGCTGCCTTGTTCTTCTCCCCCCACAGCTTTTATTTTCAGTAGACGAACTGAAAGTCCTAACTTGTACAAAGCTAATAATTAGTAAGATGTAAAAATGTTAAATATGTGAAGTCACATGTCTTGGGCAGTGTAGAGCAATAGTCTTTTGTTTGTTTGTCACTGCAAAGGACAGAGGAACATGATTATCTGGACAGATGCTGCTTGAAGCCATTTCTTCCATGAAGAGCAAGGTCTTCTGGCAATTGGTTTCTCGTTCCAATCCAATTTCCTCTCCAACTGACTATCCCCCAATTTCTCCCATTACTTGCAGCTCCAGATCTGGTTTTTACAACTACTCATTTGACCTCTGACCTTCCATCCTGGCCCCCAGTCTTGGAAGATGAAATATTAGAATTAATAAGTGCCCTGAAACCTGGGAAAGCTCCAGGACCTGACGGGGTCCTATGTGAAATTTTAATTAATGACCCTAGTTGGCGGGGAGCTCCCTTGGCTAAACTATTCACTTTGAGTGATCAAACTGGGAACTTACCTGGCTCCTGGCTATCCTCAATTTTAGTCCCAATTTTTTAAAAATGTGATCCTACTTCCCCGGCCAATTACAGACTGATTAGTCAGCTTTCTTCAACAGGGAAACTATGCTCTCCCTCTCCCTCTCCCTCTCCCTCTCCCTCTCCCTCCCTCCCTCCCTCCCTCCCTCTCTCTCTCTCTCTCTCTCTCTCTCTCTCTCTCTCTCTCTCTCTCTCTCTCTCTCTTGTGTGTGTGTGTGTTTTGTGTCACTACAGTCGTGACCGACTCTTCGTGACTCCATGTCCATGGAGTTTTCTTGGCAAGAATACTGGAGTGGTTTGTCAGCTAGGCACTTATTAAAACATCGGCTGGATTGGGCCCAGGAAAAGCGCCTCCCTGGCAATGAACACATTGGTTTCTGTCTGGGATCTTCAACCTTATAAATTTATACTGTCCTTCCTATTCATTTCACTTTAAGGGAAATATTTTTGCAGCCTTTATTGATTTGTGGAATGCTTTTGATTGAATTAATAGAAAACTTTTATGGAACAAATTCACCTCCTGGGGAATTGACCCTAATTAATTAGGAGACTTTACTCTTCTATTTCTTGCCAGGTAAGGAGTAGTCATAATTGCACTCTTTCAGATAGGATCCCAATAGTTAAAGGTGTGCACCAGGGTTGTATCTTAGCTCCATTATTATTTAATCTCTTTCTAGCCGCTTTATGCCCCCAGTTATCTCAACACAAAAAGTTTGCCCCTTGCCTGAATAATAGCACATTACCCATATTGCTTTATGCTGATGACTTAGTTCATAGAATCATAGAATCATAGAGTTGGAAGAGACCTCAAAGGCCATCCAGTCCAACCCCCTGCCGTGCAGGAACCCCCTTCACAATATTTCCGACAGATGGCCATCCAGCCTCTGCTTAAAAACCTCCAAAGAAGGAGATTCCACCACCCTCCGTGGCAGCATATTCCATTGCCAAACAGCTCTAACTGTCATGAAATTCCTCCTAATCTTCAAATGGAATCTCTTTTCCTGTAGTTTGAAACCATTGTCCTGTGTCCTAGTCTCTGAAGCCATGGAAAACAAACCAGTCCCTTCTTCAATGTCCCTTCTGCTTTCTGTTTCCAGAACTGGGCTGCGACATCTTCTAATGGCATTTTAAGCCTAATGTGCATCCAATGATTTGATAATCAATTGAGAGAAAACTAAAATATTGGTCTTCTCAAACTCCTGGAACCCTGTACCCTGGAGTATTGATAACAACCAAACTGAACAAGCTAAATCAGGCCTGCCTCACACGTCGACCATGGGTGACCCGTCGCCTGCAGTGCCTTTAGGAGTCACCCACGAGGTCTCTGTGTTGGGGAGAATCCCCCCATGGCAGTGGTGGCGAGCCCAGGCCAGCACCGTTTGGGTTTTCCAGTGGTGTGTGTGGTGGCCACAGAGGTGGGTCCAGGCCGATTTGCTGGGCCTGCTTGCCAGAGACACCAAATGGGCCCAGCAAACCCACCCCCCCATCACCAATGCTGCTGCCCCTGCTGATGACCCCCCCCCACCGCCACTGACATTGCCAACCCAGTCGACCACATGGGGCCTTCAGAAGTGGCAGGTAGGCCGCAGGCTGTCCAAAGTTGGACAGCACTGAGTTAAATCATTTATATACCTAGGGATAATTTTCTACCACTGACTTGATTGGTCTGTACATAGAAATTTAGCAATATCACCAACAACACTTCACTTAAATGCAATTGCTCACTTCCATTATAATAGCGGCAGTCAGTATTTTCCTGCAGCTCTTAAAATTTTACAGATAAAGACCATGAGCCAATATTTGTATGGTGTCCCAATTTGGATCAAAGCTGTTAATAAGAAAGTAGATCTGGTTATGGCCTCCTTTTAAAGACGTATTTTAGGCATCCCCAATATGATTAAACTATCAACTATGAACCCTGATTTGGGTATCCACCTACCCTCGACTATGGCATGGTCTCTCTGGCTTTATCCCCTCTTTTGGTCATGGATTGTACTATTTCTGTAAGTTAGTAAACCCTAATGAGAGCTGTGCGTTTGTGTTAGCTAGTCTTAACATCTTTCCTTCATTAGTTTTGTCCAGAAGATTCCATAATATCCGACTTGCTCGCAGAATTTGCAATTTTTGCCACTTAGAACCTGATACAGTCTCTCACATCTTGTGTCATTGCCTGGCACACAGCAAACTATGTAAACACTTTCTGGAGCAAATTCTTCTTGATCTTCCAGGTCCCTTTGAAGGATATATGGACTTTCTTCTTGAGAACAGTTTGGAACTAGTTACTGCCCAGTGTCCAATTTTTTAGCAGCCCTGCTGGGGTGTGTGACAAAAAACCCTTTGTGAACTCTAGTTAGATCATATTGATGAGATTTACCCTATAATATTGCGTGTAACTGTTTAGCTTTTATTTTTGTATTTTCTCTGTTTTAATGCCATTAAAAGTTTATGGAATGGAATGGATTATCTGGACAGATTTTTTTTAATATACTATCAAGTCATATCCAACTTGGCTTGGCTCTAACAGGATTTTCAAGGTATGAGAGATATTTATGGTTTTATCATTTCCACACATCGAGGGAATTTCTATGGCTGAGTGGGCATTTGGACTTCTTGTCTGCCACTATTCCCACGACATCACACTGGCTCTCATTTGGACAGATATATAATGATTTTTCTACATGGAAGCAGGAAATCATGTCTGCCCCTTAAATTATTAGGCAACGAACAAAGGCCAGAGGTTGTTGCTGCTATTGTTGAACTGCCAAGGAGGGAGAGAAACACTGGTCTGGAATTTTTTGCTGCATACAATTTTTTTTGTCTGTTCTCATTCTCCCAATCCTCAATTTGAGTGGATGTCCCCTAGATCTGGTGAGAGGGAGAAGATAGTCACTCTGTCCACTTTACTCATGCCCTGCATAATTTTGTTCATATCAATCATATCCCCCCCAGGTACCCATTTTCCAGACTAAAGAACCCCAAATGTTTTAATATTTCCTCAAAAGAGAGGTCCCACAGCCCAGTAATTTTAGTCACTCTCTTCTCCACCTTTTCCAGTTCATCTATGTCATTTTTGAAATGCGATGACTAGAACTGTATGCAATACACCAGCTGTGCCCTATCTTTTTGTAAAATCATAGAATAATAGAATCATAGAGTTGGAAGAGACCTCAAGGGCCATCTAGTCCAACCCCCTGCCATGCAGGAACCCCATCACAATATTTCTGACAGATAACCCTCCAGCCTCTGCTTAAAAATCTCCAAGGAAGGAGACTCCTCCACCCATTGTGGCAGCATATTCCATTGCCGAACAGCTCTAACTGTCATGAAGTTCTTCCTAATGTTCTAATGCATTATAATACTGGCTGTTTTATTTCCAGTCCCCCTTTTAATGATCCCTAGCATGGAATTGGCCTTCTTCACCACTGCCATACACTGGGTAGACACTTTCATTGAGCTGTCCACCAGCACACCACAAAATATATCTCAAAATCTGCTTTGACCATTCTGCCATGGATGAACACCCAAGGTCCATGACTCCCAAGATATAATGATGATGATGATGAAATTGTAGGAAGAATCCACTAGGGGACAGCAAAAGCTAAGGAGAAACGTAATTTTCTTCCTCACATTTCCTCTAAACTTCCCCACAGGCTTGTGAGAAAGTTAGCAGAACAGGTTTTTGGTCTTCTCCATGGGTCAACAGCCTAAGTATAGATGTTCATGCTAGTAAATAGGTCCATGCTTCTGTAAATAGTCAGTTCCTCAGAACGGAAGACATAGTAACAAGAAAATTCAGCATGAATGTCAGTGGCTGCTAAGGATAAGAAAGAATGGTCTGTTCCTTACACAGACACATAGGGTGAAACCAAATAGGATATTAATCATGCCTTTTAATAGTGTGGTTAATGCTACTACGTGACTTAGTTCGACAGATTGGAGCTGATTTTTCACTCTAAGCCACACTTACCCCTAGCTATTTACTCTGAAAGAACTGAGTGCAATGTGTGGTTACATGTCTGAATCCATGGAAATCATGTCCTAGGATCCCAATCCAGTAAGTAGGAAACTGCCCAGAGTATCTTTATTGCTAGATAGTGTGGCATAGAAATCCAATAAATAAATAAATAAATAAATAAATAAATAAATAAATAAATAAATAAATAAATAAAATGGCAGAATGGGCCTCCAGGGCTACTATTGCTTACTAAAATGGGCACCTGTCTGCCTGAAATGAGCTACTGGGAACTCTTGCTCATCAGAGCACCTCCTGCTGGACAGCATTGGTAAGAGCTCTGTGCCATCAAGGCAGTTCTGACTTGATGGCACACAATTTCCTTTCCAGGCTTTTCCAGAAATGGTGGAGCATTCCCTTCTTCTGGGAAGGCACCCTGGGAATGTGCAGCTTGCCCAAGGCGACATAGTCTGACTTTTCCCCCCCATAGGAGGCATAACGAGGAATCAGTCTCCCAACTATCCAAATCACTAAGCTAACTAGCCAGTCCTACTGAACTCTACAATTCTTTAAATAAATGGCATGCTTATCTGCACAATCAGGGTAAATAAACTGGAATGCATTCAATTTCTTTTGATCTCAGGGAATGCCTATCAAATCCAAATTCATTTGACATCCATCTCCTCACCTCCTTTATCATAGAGGTTAGACCTGGATATTAATTTGTTCTTTATTCTGAGATTCTGTTTTCCTTCTGGGAGTGGATGTTCTGTCCAAAAACTTCCACATGAAAAAGAAAAACTAAAATTCATCCCATCACAAGGGATAATTTAAAGCTTCTGAGCCACCCCAGAACAAAATCCTCTCTGTGTGCTCTTTGGAGAAGTTTCAAGCATTCTGTTCATGTTGGATGCAGCTATTTATTTGTACAAAGTACTTAATCTTCTTTGAATGACTACTGGGAAATTTGAACTTAGAGGACCATATCCTTCGTACCATAAATGTAATATATAGCATGTGTTTACAGGCTTCACTATGACAGCGGCTTACCACACTTCTGATTATTTCAGTGAAATATGGTACTTATTTTATTTGCCTTGCCTTTTTGTTTGTTTGGGTTGTTTATATTTCACCAGCAAGCAAGCAAGCCAGCAAATTATTCAAAGGAAAAAATAATAAACCTGTAGAAATGAAAACAGTAAAATGTCAGATGAAACAAAGCTGACAATTATTTTAAAAGCCAAGGAGATTAAAAACACACCCACACCCACATACAATGATGATTTCCTTAAAAGGAAGATGGTAGAGGGGATAGGTTTAGAGCAGTCAAACTATGCAGGGAAACAGAAAGGTCTGGAGATTTTTGACAAATTAAAAGAGAGCACGAGAGGAATCTGAATTAGCACAACCAAGTGTGCTAATTAGTATTACGATTAGACATCGGCACGGAGCATCGAAATTTTCGTTTCCATTACCGTTTTTTTCGTTACCGTTACAATTTGAACTTGAACCAAAAAAAGAAAAAACTGGTCAGGTTCTTCGTTTCCGTTTGTGGCATCGCGGCGATCGCGCGATGCCACAACAAGCACAGAAAAAGTTTGTAAAAGTAAAAAAAAAAAAAAACGACTCCCTCCCGGCCGGAAAAGCAGGCAAAAATATGCCTGCCTGAGGCTTTGCCAATTGCCACCTACCAGAGGGGTGGTTTCTGGGGGGGGGTCCATGGCCTCCCCCCCTCTCCTGTCCTGTCCTGGGCTGCTGGCACCAGGCTGGAGGGGGGGCATCATCCTCGTCGCCATGCCATATGGTGGGGGGGGATCCAAAATGGCGACCACAATTTTTCTTTGTAAATCGTGGTCTAAAAGCACACCAAATGACTACAGAAACATGTGGAATTTATTTATTTTTAATGCCTGATTTTTAATAGTAGCAGCAGTGGGTTTTTTATAGCAATAAAACGTCGCATTGATTTTATTTTATTTTATTTTATTTTATTTTTTTATTTTTTTAGACCTGCCCATGTGGGCTGGGCATGGGATGGGACCATGCACATTTTTTGAACAATTCCACCAATGGCATGGCCAGGTTTTGACTGACACTTCTGGATGTGCCAGAGGGCATAAAAAGCCGAGGCACCTTCCAGAAGTCTCAGTCGGCTCTTGTATGTGGTTGAGGGAGGACTATGCTGTGCTAGTGGAGACTGGAGACTGGATTCGAGGGGGGAGGCCTGGAGGCTTTAGGCTTTAGGCAGGCATGCAGGGAGGGAATTGATTTTTTATTAGAAAAAATAGAAAAAATTCTTTGATTCCCTGCAGCTTTGGCGAAGGGAAGCAGTTAGGGTTTTCTATTTTTCCTCTTCTCTGGCTGTTTGTGGGGAGAGGAGGATATTTCTTGGATAAAGGGGGAGGGTCGACTGGGAGTGGGAGGTGTGGATTTATTTTAAAATATATATAGTTACTACCATACCATTTATTTTCTATTTTTCCCAACTTGAATTCAGGAAATTATTTTCACTTCATTCCCTGAGTGACTGCAACTAAACTATATTCATTGTTTTTGTTTACACCCAAATATCTCTTTTCGGAGGCCACTGCTTGATATCAGCCTTACAATATTATATTATTGATTCATTACTCCAGTGTTTGTTTGTTGCTTACATACATACACCTGTTGTGCTGGGTGTGCAATTGAACACACAATTAGGCACATTGCACTTCAGTGCATCCAGCTGAATTCAGGAAATTATTTTCACTTTACTCCCTGAGTGACTGCAACTAAACTATATTCATTGTTTTTGTTTACACCCAAATATCTCTTTTGGGAGGCCGCTGCTTGATATCAGCCTTACAATATTATATTATTGATTCATTACTCCAGTGTTTGTTTGTTGTTTACATACATACACCTGTTGTGCTGGGTGTGCAATTGAACACACAGGCAGGCAAATTGCACTTCAGTGCATCAAGTTTAATTCATAAATTAGAAACTTATACCATGGGCCAGCAGGGCAACATTGAATGCTTGTACAAAAGAACACAGTGTGAGAGTAAGCTTGTGGGTCAAAAGGATTTATTTATTTATTTATTTATTTATTTATTTATTTATTTATTTATTTATTTATTTATTAGACTTGTATACCACCACACCATCTGGCAACAAAGGATAAGTTTATTAGAATAGTTTGTTACCTATGCTTAACACAAATATAAAAAGAAAACATATTTCTAATACTTTTTGAGAAAAGAAAAAAAATGAGGAGGGGTGGGAGAGCCAGAGGGAAGGGCAGGGGGACCCCCACTAAAATAAATAGGGGCACATTTCTGAAGGGAGGCACAGGAAGTAGAAGTGCAGATAGTGATATTGCTGCCGCTCCCTCTCCATGCAGCAGCTGCACAACCAGCACGACCGTACCATCTTCTGTCACTGAGGGAAGCATGGATGACTGCATGCGAGCCCCAACGCCACCAGGCTTTGACATGGACACCCCCCCCCCCCCTGTTTATCAGGAGGAAGACGAGGACTTGGAATCAGAAACGGGCTCTTTCCATCTACATATCCCGGATTCTGAGGACCTGTTGGCAGGAACAGACGAAAGGCAGGCTTCAGGCAGTGATGGAAGGAGCAGCCCTCTTTCCACCCAGAGTACCACCAGTGACAGCAGCAGTCAATTGTCCCAGAAGGGTACAAGCCACACCACCACTAGCACAGCAGCGGCAGGCAGTAACAGAGGGGGCAGTACTTTCCATAAGCTCTGGGAGCATTTTGATAACAGCCCGGCTAGCAATATAAAGGGTAATAATAAAAGCTTCTTTAAATATGTTAGAAGTAGAAAACATGCCAGAGAACCAGTTGGCCCTCTGGATGGTGAGGGAGGAAAAGGGGAGATTAAGGAGGAATTAAATGAGTTCTTTGCATCTGTCTTCACGACAGAAGACCTTGAGCAGATTCCGCTGCCTGAACGGCCCCTCTTGACTAAAGAATTAAATCAAATACAGGTTAAAAGAGAAGATGTTTTAGGACTACTTGATAAATTGAAGATTAACAAGTCCCCGGGCCAAGATGGCATCCACCCAAGGGTTATTAGGGAACTGAGAAATGAAATTGCAGATCTCTTAACGGCAATATGCAACTTGTCTCTTAAAACAGCCACAGTGCCGGGGGACTGGAGGATAGCAGATGTTACACCAATTTTTAAAAAAGGAAGGAGGGGGAACCCGGGAAACTACAGGCCAGTTAGCCTTACATCTGTCCCAGGGAAGATGGTGGAAAGCCTCATCCAAGAGAAAATCTTAAAACACATAGAAGAACAAACTTTGCTGAGAGAAAATCAGCATGGCTTCTGCAAGGGTAAGTCTTGTCTGACAAATCTTGTAGAATTTTTTGAAAAGGTCAGCAGGCATGTAGATTTGGGTGAACCGGTGGATATAGTCTATCTGGATTTTCAAAAGGCCTTTGACACAGTTCCTCACCAGAGGCTGCTGAGAAAATTGCAGTCAGGGGATAAGAGGGCAGGTCCTCTTATGGATTGAGAACTGGTTGAGATCCAGGAAACAAAGAGTAGGTGTCAATGGGAAATTTTCACAATGGAGAGAGGTGAAAAGCAGTGTGCCCCAGGGCTCTGTCCTGGGACCGGTGCTTTTCAATCTGTTCATAAATGACCTGGAGACAGGGATAAGCAGTGAGATGGCCAAGTTTGCAGATGACACAAAACTTTTCCGTGTGGTAAAAACCAGAGAAGATTGTGAAGAGCTCCAGAAGGATCTCTCCAAACTGGGGGAATGGGCTATGAAATGGCAAATGCCTTTTAATGTAGCCAAATGTAAAGTAATGCATATTGGGGCGAAAAATCAAAACTTTATCTATCAACTCATGGGCTCTGAGTTATCCGTGACAGATCAGGAAAGAGATCTTGGTGTGTTGGTGGACAGCTCCATGAAGGTGTCTCCCCAATATGTGGCAGCGGTGAAGAAGGCCAATTCCATGCTAGGGATTATCAAAAAGGGGATTGAAAATAAAACAGCCAACATTATAATGCCATTATACAAAACAATAGTAAGGCCGCATCTGGAGTATTGTGTACAATTCTGGTCACCGCATCTCAAGAAAGACATAGTGGAACTGGAAAAGGTGCAGAAGAGAGCGACTAAAATGATTACTGGGCTGGGGCACCTCCCTTATGAGGAAAGGCTAAAACTTTACTGGGCTGGGGCTCTTTAGTCTGGAAAAAAGGCGCCTGAGGGGGGATATGACGTACAAAATAATGCAGGGCATGAGTAAAGTGGATAGAGGGAAGCTCTTTTCCCTCGCACAAAATACCAGAACTAGGGGACATACACTCAAATTGAGGGCTGGGAGAGTAAGAACAGACAAAAGAAAATATTTTTTCACGGGAACTCCCTGCCACAGGATGTGGTGATGGCATCTGGCTTGGATGCCTTCAAAAGGGGATTGGACAGATTCCTGGAGGAAAAGTCCATCACAGGTTACAAACCATGATGGAGATGTGTAATCTCCAGGCTTAAAACCAGGGTACTTCAAGGGCCAGATGCAGGGGAGTGGTATCAGGAGACAGATATCTAGTCTCATGCGCTTCCAAAAGCATCTGGCAGGGCCACTGTGAGATACAGGAAGCTGGACTAGATGGGCCTTTGGCCTGATCCAGCATGGCTCTTCTTATGTTCTTATGTTCTAAGACTTGAGGCTGGCGGTGTGCAAGAAATGCAGGGTGTTCATGCGCAGGGGGAATGACCCCAAACACCTCTCCTCAAGTGCCTTGCATAGCCAGCTCATGCGAAGGCACCCTGGGACTCTGCCTGGGACTGTGTCAGGCCCTGGTTCCTCAGGGAGGAAGAGAGGGGAAGCAGGCATGGGGACGGACTCCAGAGACAGCTCCACTGAGAGTGGGAAGAGGCAGGCCACTCTGCAGGAAGTGGTGCCGCTGTGTGGCACGAAATAGGGCCAAGGCACAGGAGACCACCACTCGCATGGTTGGTGAAATGGTGGCGATGAACAGGTTGCCCCTCTCCTTTGTGGAGTTATCAGGATTCAGGCACCTGATGAAGCACATGGCTCCATGGTATGAGCCTCCATCCCGTCGTACCTTCAGCAGGTGGGTGATTCCCTCCCTTTTTGAGTCCATCAGGGACATGGTCCGGGCCCTGCTGCAGGCGGCCATAGGAAGAAAGATCCACTTCACTTCCGACCTCTGGACCGGTGGGCACCACGGATACCTCTCTCTGACGGTTCATTGGTGGCAACCCAAGGAGGTCCTTGACACCAGGGGATCCCAAGAACAGCTGCAGGGGCCCCCACAAGGGAGCACCCCAAGAGGGTACAGGGTGGTGCTTCTCCAGGCACAAAGCATGGAGGACAGTGCCAAAGGCATTCACATTGCTGAGGTCCTCATGACGGCACTGCGAGAGTGGGCACCTGAGGGGGAGGTCAATCGCGGATTCACGGTTACTGATGCATGCCGTAACATGATCAACACGGCTGATAGGGCAGGGCTACATGGCATCTTGTGCGCAGCACACAAACTGCACCTAGTGGTGGGCGATGCCATTGGGCTGGGAGTACCAAAGGACTCCTGGGATGAGGGGACCCTGGAGACCAAGGCCTTGCTGGACAAGTGCAGGAAAATAGTCGGGCACTTCTCACGCAGCGTCAAGGCATCCAGGATGATGCGTGAGAGGCAGGCGGAGACAGGCCGACCAGAGCACGTCCTGATCCAGGACGTGACCACATGGTGGAACTCCACCTATGAAATGGTCAAGCGCCTGGTGGAGCAGAGGCAAGTGGTGGAATACGTCATGTCAACCACCCCCGTCCTGCCTGAGGGAAGGGTGTTGGACATTGGTGCTACCGAGTGGCTCGCCCTCTCCCAGATGGTGGGTATCCTGCAGCCTTTTGAGGAGACCACCCACGTCCTCAGCAACTACAACGCCAGCCTGGGCCACGTACTCCCCCTGGTAAATGCCCTTCGCCAACGCCTAGAGGCCAGTATCTGGGAAGAAGCCAATCTTCTCCCAAAGTGCAGGGCCTTGGCAGACAGGCTGTTGACCGGCGTGGATACCCACCTTAGCCCACTGAGGAGGGAAAAGTTGTACCAGATGGCATACCTGTGCGACCCTCGCGTCAAGGGCTCCCTGGCGGGCAGCGCTGCCAACCTAAACTCCTGGAAGACGGAGCTATGCCGTCAAGTCCTCAGGGCTGCCTCAAATCAGGCCCAGGCATTCTCAAGGGTGCACGGAAGCCAGAGCGATGCAGAAGAGGAATCCTCGCAAGGGTCCTCTTCCTCCTCTGCTCCAGGAGCATTCACCCAGAGACCAGGTTCCGTACCAGCAGCCAACTACCTGGCCTCTGCCCTAGCCATGGCAGTCTCCTCCTCAGTGGAGGCAAGGGAGGAAGAAGAACCGGACCCCGCTCTGACCATGGTGAGGGAGTACATGGCCGAGCCCCTCCAACCGCTCACCTTGGACCCACTCCACTACTGGGCCCGAAAGGCAGACATCTGGCCCGCTATTTCGACTCTGGTGTTGGACCTCTTGTCCATCCCACCCACCAGTGTCCAGAGTGAGCGTGTCTTCTCCCACATGGGAGATGTCCTGAGGCCGCGCCGCTCTCGTCTGGACCCGGAGACCGTGGAAAGGTTGACTTTCATCCACTTCAACCTTTCCACGTTGGGATTACCCCAACGCTCCAAGACCTAGGCCCACAGTTGTTTTTCCACCGGTTCCTTCGAAACAGGCCTCCCTTGCTCTAACATGCACTACCAGAGCAACACTTCTGCCTGCCTGCCTGCAATTATGCCTGCCTCCCAGCTTGGCTTCCTCCCTGCAAGCCCAACTTCCTGCCAGCCTCCCTGCCTGCCTGCCTGCCTACCAGCCTACCTGCCCGCCTGGCCCTGTGCCTATCTGCCTAACTGCCTGCTTGCCTGCCTGCTTGCCTGCCTGCCTGCCTGCCTGCCTACCTTCCTGCCTTCCTGCAGTCCCATTCAATTGGTAGGGTTCAATTACTGCCCAATTTTTATAGGCCTTGCCTGGCTCTGAACCAGGGAGGACCACTCAATGTGTCATTTGAAGGGAATCATACTCTATCTGTAGGCCCATTTTTTCTAGCCCTTGCCTGGCTCCAAACCAGGGAGGACCACTCAATGTGTCATTTGGAAGGATCTGTGCAGGTCCAATTTTCTAGCCCTTGCCTGGCTCCAAACCAGGGAGGACCACTCAATGTGTCATTTGAAGGGAATCATACTCTATCTGTAGGCCCAATTTTTCTAGCCCTTGCCTGGCTCCAAACCAGGGAGGACCACTCAATGTTTATATTATTTTGAACTGCACAAGACTGTTGGGGTTGCAGCTGTGCAACTTCCCCTAACCCCCTAACCCTAACCCACTCTAAACAATGCCTGTATGCCTCCCATCCTAACATTCCACCAGCGCAATACAGTTATGCCTAGTGGTCTGCTCTGTGTCTATATGACTGCCTGCCCTGCCTGTATGCTTCTCCTGCCTGCCTGCCTTCCACCTTTGTCTGCCTGAATGCACGTAATTCCGCGGCATGTATGGATGTAATAAGGGCTACATAATTAGCCCAGTTTTTTTAGGGCTTCCCTGGTCTTTGTAGCAGCCCAGGACTATTTTTTTCTAGGGTCAGTGTTGGCCCAATATTCCCCCGTTGGCCATGGCTGGTCTGAGTGTAGTACACCCCAATACCTGCCTTCCTCGATGCGTTCCTCCCTTCCCTGGGGTTTTGGAGCCACTCTGCTTACCAAGTGGTCAGGATGCACTTTACAACAACCTACCTCAAAGACTGATTAGCAGGGGCCTAGCTCTCCTTAAAGCCTTAAAGAAATAGCCCTGTTCTCCTGCATCCACTCTGTCTCCTGGGTTGACGAAACTCGGTCTCCTGGGGTGGGGAAACTCTGCCTCCAAAGGCAGAAACAATCCTCCCTTCTGGCATTTTGGCTTTGTGCCTTCCCTAGCCTGGGTGGGTACCCTGCAAGCCTGCCTTCCTACCTGTAACCCAGACTGCCTGCTTCTCTGCCTGCCTGGCTGCCTGCCCGCCCCTCTGCCTACCCACCTGCCTGTCAGGCTCCCAGGACTCCCGGCTTGGAGGAGGCCTTCCAGGTGCTTCTCCTACAGCCTATCTGTGGTACAGTGCTTCACGTTCCGCCTCCGAGCTGACATGAGCCCTGTCGGCCACTCTCCTCGACTTCCCCAGGCAGCAAACCCGGCTGCCCCCACCTCTAGACAGAACATCATTTGAGGAGACCAACTTTAACAGGCACAGTCATCATCAACTATTTTTTTATTTGGGGTACTCTGTCCTCCAACATGGGGGGTTCACTCCCGCCAGTTACAGTCCAGGGTGGGAAATCCCTTTGCAGAAGGAGGGGAGATTCCTTCCAACTAGCATTCCAGCTTCCAAAGGCGGAAGAAACAATCCCTCCCTAACATTTGCACTCTGGCTTCGTGGCTTTCCTGGGAGGGCTGTGTCTCCACTGGGCAGGCAAAACTCTGGCTTTATGGCCTCCCAAACTCTGGCTTTGTGGTCGCCAAAACTCTGGCCTTGTGGCCTACCAAACTCTGGCCTTGTGGCCTCCCAAACTCTGGCTTCATGGCCGCCAAAAATCTGGCCTTTTGGCCTCCCAAACTCTGGCCTTGTGGCCTCCCAAATTCTGGCTTCATGGCTTTCCTGGGTGGACTGTGTCTCGTATGGGTAGGCAAAACTCTGGCCTTGTGGTCTCCCAAACTCTGGCTTTGTGGCTGCCAAAACTCTGGCTTTGTGGCCTCCCAAACTCTGGCCTTGTGGCCTACCAAACTCTGGCCTTGTGGCCTACCAAACTCTGGCCTTGTGGCCTACCAAACTCTGGCTTCGTGGCTTTCCTGGGTGGACTGTGTCTCCTCTGGGTAGGCAAAACTCTGGCTTTGTGGCCTCCCAAACTCTTGCCTTGTGGCCTACCAAACTCTGGCCTTGTGGCCTACCAAACTCTGGCTTCGTGGCCTCCCAACCTCTGGCCTTGTGGCCTCCCAAACTCTGGCTTCGTGGCCGCCCAAACTCTGGCCTTGTGGCCTCCCAAACTCTGGCTTCGTGGCCGCCAAAACTCTGGCATTGTGGCCTCCCAAACTCTGGCCTTGTGGCCTCCCAAACTCTGGCCTTGTGACCACCCAAACTCTGGCCTTGTGGCCTCCCAAACTCTGGCTTCATGGCTTTCCTGGGTGGACTGTGTCTCGTCTGGGTAGGCAAAACTCTGGCCTTGTGGCCTCCCAAACTCTGGCTTCGTGGCTGCCAAAACTCTGGCCTTGTGGCCTACCAAACTCAAGCCTTGTGGCCTACCAAACTCTGGCCTTGTGGCCTACCAAACTCTGGCCTTGTGGCCTACCAAACTCTGGCTTCGCGGTTTTCCTGGGTGGACTGTGTCTCCTCTGGGTAGGCAAAACTCTGGCTTTGTGGCCTCCCAAACTCTGGCTTCGTGGCCTCCCAAACTCTGGCCTTGTGGCCTACCAAACTCTTGCCTTGTGGCCTCCCAAAGTCTGGCTTCGTGGCCACCAAAACTCTGTCCTTGTGGCCTCCCAAACTCTGGCCTTGTGGCCTACCTAACTCTGGCCTTGTGGCCTCCCAAACTCTGGCCTTGTGGCCTCCCAAAGTCTGGCTTCGTGGCCGCCAGAACACTGGCCTTGTGGCCTCCCAAACTCTGGCCTTGTGGCCTCCCAAACTCTGGCTTCGTGGCCGCCAAAACTCTGGCCTTGTGGCCTCCCAAACTCTGGCCTTGTGGCCTCCCAAACTCTGGCCTTGTGGCCTCCCAAACTCTGGCTTCATGGCTTTCCTGGGTGGACTGTGTCTCGTCTGGGTAGGCAAAACTCTGGCCTTGTGGCCTCCCAAACTCTGGCCTTGTGGCCTCCCAAACTCTGGCTTCGTGGCCGCCAAAACTCTGGCCTTGTGGCCTCCCAAAGTCTGGCTTCGTGGCCGCCAAAACTCTGGCTTCGTGGCCATCAAAACTCTGTCCTTGTGGCCTCCCAAACTCTGGCCTTGTGGCCTACCTAACTCTGGCCTTGTGGCCTCCCAAACTCTGGCCTTGTGGCCTCCCAAACTCTGGCTTCGTGGCCGCCAAAACTCTGGCCTTGTGGCCTCCCAAACTCTGGCCTTGTGGCCTCCCAAACTCTGGCTTCATGGCCGCCAAAACTCTGGCCTTGTGGCCTCCCAAACTCTGGCCTTGTGGCCTCCCAAACTCTGGCTTCATGGCTTTCCTGGGTGGACTTTGTCTCGTCTGGGTAGGCAAAACTCTGGCCTTGTGGCCTCCCAAACTCTGGCTTCGTGGCTGCCAAAACTCTGGCCTTGTGGCCTACCAAACTCTGGCCTTGTGGCCTACCAAACTCTGGCCTTGTGGCCTACCTAACTCTGGCCTTGTGGCTGCCAAAACTCTGGCCTTGTGGCCTACCAAACTCTGGCTTTGTGGCCTCCCAAACTCTTGCCTTGTGGCCTCCCAAAGTCTGGCTTTGTGGCTGCCAAAACTCTGGCTTCGTGGCCGCCAAAACTCTGGCCTTGTGGCCTCCCAAACTCTGGCCTTGTGGCCTCCCAAACTCTGGCCTTGTGGCCTCCCAAAGTCTGGCTTCGTGGCCGCCAAAACTCTGGCCTTGTGGACTACCAAACTCTGGCCTTGTGGCCTACCAAACTCTGGTCTTGTGGCCTCCCAAACTCTGGTCTTGTAGCCTCCCAAACTCTGGCTTCGTGGCTGCCAAAACTCTGGCCTTGTGACCTCCCAAACTCTGGCCTTGTGGCCACCCAAACTCTGGCCTTGTGGCTTCCCAAACTTTGGCCTTGTGGCCTCCCAAACTCTAGCTTCGTGGCTTTCCTGGGTGGACTGTCACGAATCGGGCTCAGCTGTCTGCACCCCAACCGTCCAAGGCAGTATGTCCAACCCCGCCACCACCCGTCCTTCCTGCTCTCTGAATGGCTGCCGTTGCCAATCAGTTCTTGAAAAAGCAGTGGTCCCTTTTTAGCTGGCAGTCCCGGGGGTGGGTCCTTTTCTTCCCAGCTGGTCCTTCTTGCAATTAGGGCACAAATGAAAAAAATTACAGGGTTAGGGATAGGGTTAGGGTTAGGGTTAGGCCACTTTCGGTGACACGGCAGGGAAGCCAGATAGGGTGGAGGTCAGCAGAGTGTCTCTGCCCTGGAGATGGGCCTCGAGATGCGCAATCTGGTAGCGGTCAAGGAGAGAGAAGGTCTGCTACTATGCTTGCTCCATGAGCGAACCGGTCTCCTCGGGAAATTCCAGCTGGCGATGATCCCCCGAGAGATTGAGGGGAACTCATCAGGATGAGTTGGGGGGCGGAAGCACCTGCATCTCTGACTGCTGGGCAGTCAAAACTCTGGCTTGGTAGCTTTTCCGCGTACATGTGTGGACTCTGTCTCCACTGGGTTGGTGGAACTGTTCTCCTGGGTAGTCCAAACTGTCCTCCAAAGTATGTGGTTGAAGGAAACCCTCCCCGTTGTTCCCCGCCATTCTGGCTTCTTTGCTGTGTGCGTGGACTCTGTCTCCACTGGGTTGGTGGAACTGTTCTCCTGGGTAGTCCAAACTGGCCTCCAAAGTAGGAGCTGAAACAATCCTTCCCCGTTATTCCCCGCCGTTCTGGCTTCATGGCTTTGCCACGTGTGTGCGTGGGACTGTGTCTCCACTGGGTTGGTGGAAGTGGTCTCCTGGGTAGTGAAAACTGGCCTCCAAAGTAGGTGGCTGAAACAATCCCTCCCCGTTGTTCCCCGCCGTTCTGGCTTCTTTGCTGCATGCGTGGACTCTGTGTCTCCGCTGGGTTAGTGAGTGGTCTCCTGGGTAGTGAAAACTGGCCTCCGAAGTAGCAGCTGAAAGAATCCCTCCCCATTGTTCCCTGCCATTCTGGCTTCATGGCTTCTTTGCCGCGTGCGTGCGTGGACTCTGTGTGTCCACTGGGTTGGTGGAAGTGGTATCCTGGGTAGTGAAAACTGGCCTCCGAAGTAGGGGCTGAAAGAATCCCTTCCCGTTGTTCCCCGCCGTTCTGGCTTCGTGGCTTCTTTTCCGTGTGCGTGCGTGGACTCTGTGTCTCCACTGGGTTGGTGGAAGTGGTCTCCTGGGTAGTGAAAACTGGCCTCCAAAGTAAGGGCTGAAAGAATCCCTCCCAGTTGTTCCCCGCTGTTCTGGAGACAAGAGCAGCTGGAGGTGGGCCCACATGTTGAGCGGGAGGGAACCCTCCGCCCGCGGCCACCTGAGACAACACCGAGGCCACTTCCGGCGACACGGCAGGGAAGCCGGACGGGGTGGAGGGCAGCGGAGGGTCTCTGCCCTGGAGATGGGCATGGAACTGCGCCACCTGGTCAAGGAGGGAGAAGTTCTGCTCCATGAGCGAACCGGGCTCCTCAGTCGCCGCGCTGGGGCCAAGAATCTGAGGCAAAGGCCAAACCTGACCAGAAAAAGGCTGGGCAGGCGGCTCGGCTGGGCCGCGCTGGTATGGCGTTTCCAGGGTGCTCCCACCAGGCGCTCCCTCTGCTCTGTCCTGAATTTGATCCTTGGGGATTCTGCCAGTCAGCTCCTTTGGATACTCAAGCTGGCAATGATACCCCAAGAGGTTGAGGGGCACTCAACAAGATGAGTGGGGGGGGGACTCTCATGCGAGTACCAGACTGAATCTCTGACCATTTACTTGGCTTTACAAGGAGTGTCATGGGGAGGGGACATTGAGAGGAGTAGAGTAGAACCTCATCCAGATTTGGGGGAGGAACGGAATACTGTGTCTCCTGCTGCCTCTGAGAGGTGGAGGGGAAATGGGATGGATTAAAGGCTTCAATTAAAAAAAAAAAAAAGGATAACAGGCAGCCAGACCAAGTAGGGTGGCCGCCGGTTCAGTCAGCGTTGACCAAGAGAAAAAAAAGAATATTGCATTCTGCCCACTTTGTTTGCTTTATTGCATAGGATGCAGTCTTATGCTATGATATATTTATTAAATATCTTATTCATCACCCAGTTTAAAGTGTTTTCCGCCTGCTCTGGGTCATTGCGGGACGCCCCCATGCTCTGGGAAGTCAAATTGCGCTAAATCGCGGTAGAAATGACAAATGAGGAACGAAACGTCGAACTAAAATTTTTTCGAAAAATTCCGCGACAAACGGAAAACGGAACGAAACGGACCCGTTCCGACAAATGAAAAATCGAAACATCATTTTTTCTGGCCGTGCCCATCTCTAATTATGATATAGACCAAAGTTAGACTGTGCTTATATCAGGAGGGAAGAGTCATACTTCAATTAGAAAGGAGTCTTCGCTCCAAAATGCATTCCTCCTAACAGCAAACTCAGTGCCTCAGAGTGAAATCATTTGGAAACAAAATAAGCAAAGCTCGGGATAGGTACAGCTTTCAGAATCCACAACCAGCACTCTTGAGCTGGGTTGCCTAGGGATTCTGAGAATTGTAGTTCCACAACAAATACTTCCAATCTCTGAGAGTTACTTAGCGCTTCTGCATACAGAAGCCATTGCAAATGTTCAGAAGTAGATGCTTCAAACCAAACCAAACCTTGCCAAATGAACATATGGTCTGAAGCAAATTGGTGAGCTTTTGTAAGAGAGCTTCTTATGCAGAATTCACCAAGAGCACATCCTAAACTGGTGTTATGGTTGTACTGCAAGTGGTAACAGTACAACTGTTGTACTGCAGCTGTAACTATGCTCATGACCTGGGCTTCAATCCCAGGCAGCTGGCTCAAAGTTCACTCAGCCTTCAATCCATCCAAGGTCAGTCAAATTAGTGCCCATCTTTCTGGGGGGTGAGTGATGTGTAGCCTGAATAATTGCCTGTAAACCATCCAGGGAGTGTTTTAAGTGCAATGGGATGGCACACAAGGAGCACACTTTGCTATTTGCTTTTTAAAAGTCTTCTCTTAACCTTAGATGTACTTAAAAGGCCCCAGTACTTAAAAGGGAATAGATAAACGCTAAAAACTATCAAAAGTCCTGTAGCTCCTTAATAGTAACACACTGATTATGGAATATGTTTTTTGGAACTATAGCCTACTTCATCAGAATATAGATATGAGATCCAAATTTTAAATATGTGGTTAAGGGTGGGGTTGTAGACACTGAGAATGGAGGAGAAAGAAAAGCAGAAAATACTGACAATGCCAGTTACATCATAACCACTGACTTCTCCTCAAATTGTGCTGCTCACACAAACATCCTGCCATTCTCAAAGCCAAATAATGCATGTAGCATGATAATGCTTTATCTCAATACAAAGCAGTAGCTACAACCAGTTACACAAAGATTAGCATGGAAATCTGGCTGAATTACAGTTTAGTAGAAGGTTTCAGTCCATAACGAGAGGTCAAAAATGGGATAATAGCATTCAATAAACTGGACTACAATCTCCCTCCAAACCCATATTGTTCTTGTGGTGAATTCTCTCCCCCCCCCAATCCAACATGCCTTTTTTTTGAGAGCATATGCAGGGCCGGTACTAGGGTTTCTTTTTTGCGGCCTAGGCATGGGCCGGGGCATGGGGCAGCGGGTGGGCGGGTAGGCGGGGTGGCGGTGGGGGCGGGGCAGCGGGGGTGGGCAGCAGATGGAGGGCGACGGGGCGGCGGATGGAGGGCGATGGCGACAGGCATGGGGGGCTGACAGCGATGGGCTCAGGGGGTGGCGGGCAGACGGCAACGGGCGGCTGGCAGTGCCAGCGGTGGGGGGGGGGCGGCAGGCTGGCCAGCGCCCTATCTCCATTTTGGCACCCTAGGCAACTGCCTAGTTTGCCTTAATGGATGCGCCGGCCCTGAGCATATGGTGAAAACAAACAATGGCAGCAGAAAAATACAAGAAAGAGAATTGGCCCAAGTTCTCAGCATCTACTCTTCACCGTAACTAGCAGATTGCATAATAAAAATCACTCTAAAAGCATTGCAAAGAGGGGAAAAATCTTTACTTAAAGTTGCACTCTTCAGTTAACAGTCAGAAGTATAAAAGAGGGGAAATGAAAGAAATGGTAGACTCGCCATGTGGGAGACTGAGCCCATACACAGCCACACCAAAGTCTTAACTATTCTATTTAATAATTGATAATATTTTACTCTATAATTTGGTCATATGATAACTTAATTGTTGAACAAACTGTTTTATACAGTAATACCCAGGTTATTGCAGGGGTTAGGGACCCAATTCGACCCGCAAAAAAGGAAAATCCGTGATATGTGGATGCTGGCTCGGGATGGGACTGGGGGCCTGTCTGGGGCGACCTACAACTAGCCTTAGGCCTGGTGCTGCCCCGAAGGGAGAGGACTTCATGGAGCAGATTTGTCTTCAGATTCAGAATATTAGTACAGTGGTACCTTGTATGAAGAAATTAATTTGCTCCAAATGAAATTCTGTTAAGCAAATTTTCCTTTATACAAATTTCCAATTGGAATGCATTGAAAATGGAGTAATCCCCTAATTGCAACCATTTTTATGTTGTACGGATTCGCCCCATAGGTGATTCTGTTACGCAAATTTCCCCCCTCTCTCGAATTTTTTATGTTGTACAGATTTTATGTTATACAAACCGTTTGCTATACAAGGGTCCACTGTACTTCAAAGAATTTGGCATTCTAGGCAGCATTGAAGTCACTGTTGACGTTAATATGAACTAAATGATGGCATCCATATCATTGCAGCAAGGCTACCTGATACCCTGCAAGAACTCAACTGAGCTTTGGAATGTTCTGAAAAAACACTTTGACCAGACACAAAGCCCATCTGAGTGGATCACAAAGACCACAAAAATTGTTTTAAAACACTTCATGGACAGTTTGAAACCCAGAGCTCCATTGGACTGATAAATATGTCCTTCCCTTTACGTCTGGAATTTAGAATGCTGGAATGGCACAAAGAGGAAATGAGATCATGTTGGTGGTTGATATTTTCTACTGTTTTCTTTGCATTTTTAAGGCAATCAGACTACAGGTTGTTTTAGGAGACCATGCCATTATTTTGCCTGTCCTTCTGTGACACAGGTTTTATTTATTTATTTATTTATTTATTTATTTATTTATTTATTTATTTATTTATTTAGCAGAAGTGTCCTGCAACTGAAGAGATAAATGCTCTCATATCCCCAGCCTGGGAGACTTGAGCAAATAACTTTCATAGTGTATGTGGCCACAAGTGTTCACTGTTCAGAAGATTCTGTCTTAAACACTGCTTAAATGATCATCCAAGCAAAACAAAACCAAAGCTTATGCCATTTTGTGCAGCAGTGTCCTTGTGCATGGTGATGTTATGCCCTCTTTGGGGGATCATGTACAAGTAGCCACTTTATGCCAGCCATGTCGTGAGATGCCCAAACTGCAAACATGGACAAGACTCCGTGATACTGAATGTGACTGGTCAACTACAGTCTCATTTACAGCAGAAGAACAATTACTGGACAGCAGAAGAGAAAGGGTTTCAGACAAGTAGCTTTGGACTTTCTCAGCTTTTCTTAGTGTTGACAAAAGACATGTTGCTGCCTAAAGGGCCCCCCAAATCTCCTTCCCACTGCAGCTGATCTTGCCTGTTCTTGGGATCTGGAAAGGTCCTGAAGCTGTCATCTGCAGCTCAGTGATAAGGGAGAAGCCAGCTGATAAATGGCCCTGTGACGTCCCTACAACCGATGTATGACCCAGCTTCCTCAGTGGTTAATAAAAATTCCCATGGAAAAGGCGGTTCCTAATCAATGGCTTTTGTTGCATTGCACATTTTGTCATCTACTGTTATCACACACAGGCCCTACTGGGAAGGTTTGTAATGGGAGACTCTCACTTGACAGCATCACATAATGGTCAATGCATGCAGAGGCTATCAATTCTACATCCTGCTTTAGTTAAAGCAACAACAAAAAAGATTAAATATACTGCTAATACAGAAAACAAGAAGCAAAGGCATCTATGTCTTGTGTTGGGGAGTGGGGAAACACAATTTACTGTACAATGTAGCAATACCCTTTCTAATTACCTTACACAGTGCAGGGCAATTAGATGTCACAAACAAGTGAGTGAATTTCAAGGTCTCCAAATGCAAGAGAAAATGCTGAGTGATACAACTGCTGACCAAGGCCTAAATCCAAAGACTTTTTCCTGTATAGTCCAGAGCAGTGGTTCCTAGCTTTGGCTTCCAGGAACCTTCTCAGCTAGCTGCGCAGGCCGAGAATTACCGGGCGGGAATTGTCATGCAGGAAACCTGAAGACCCACAATTGGAAGCCACTGGTCAAGAGCCATTGAATCAATGGGCTTTACGTACAGGTTGATCAACTCACTTGTAGAGATGGGCACGAACCAAAAAAAATGGCGATTTGTTTTGGTTTGGTTCATTTTCTGGGACAGTGCTGTTCGTTTATTAGGAAATGAAGTTTTAGAAAAAAAATTGTTTCGTAATTCATTTTAGTTCGGATTCATTTTCTTTTTTCTTTTTTTTTCTTTTTTGAACCCCACCGGTTGGGGTTTTTTATTTTTTATTTTTTATTTTTTATTTTTTTTAAATCCTGCTGGCTCATGGGACGGATCGGATTATTTTTTTAATTTTATTTTTATTTTATTGGTTTTTCTTCTGCCAATCATGTGGCCTGCCTACCAGCTGTAGCGTGGGGCCATTGGCATTTGTTGTTGTTGTTGTTGTTGTTGTTGTTGTTGTTGTTGTTGTTGTTTCTCCTGCTGGCCCATGGGCTGGTTCGGTGGCCTGTGGGTCGGGTCCGGTGTTCATGGGCCAGTCGGCTTTTTCCCTCTGGATGTCCCCTCCTTGCAGCCAGGACCAGGAGGACCGTACCAGGAAGAACCACTCCAGGTAGGAGACACCAGCGAATTGAAATTTCCATTTTGTTTCAGTTTATTTCTCTTAGAGGGGGCAGAGTGTTATTTGTTTCCTTATGTAACAAAATCACGCCTCAGTCTGGAATATCTTATAAATGGGGCACATTTCTACTTTTGTGTCCCAGCTGATCAGTGAGGCTACAAAATAAAACAGGCTGAACTTTGCTTTCATCATTGTAAGGCTAATTACACTGGTGACAATGAGGCCTGTAATAAGACTTCCTGGGGTAGGAACTGGCAAGCCACCCCGGTATCCCTGCCAAGAACATCCCATGGTCAGAAACAAAAGGCTAAAAGATATGACGCTGGAAGATGAGCCCCTCAGGTTGGAAGGTGTCCAACATGCTACTGAGGAAGAGCGGAGGACAAGTACAAGTAGCTCCAGAGCTAATGAAGTGGCTGGGCCAAAGCCGAAAGGACGCTCAGCTGCAGACGTGCCTGGAAGAGAAAGGAAAGTCCAATGCTGCAAAGAGATATACTGCATAGGAACCTGGAATGTGAGATCTATGAACCAGGGTAAGCTGGATGTGGTCAAACGTGAGATGGAAAGAATAAACATTGACATCCTGGGCATCAGTGAACTTAAATGGACAGGAATGGGTGAATTCAGTTCAGATGACTATTGGTCAGTCTCAGACTCTACTACAGACATCTACTACTGTGGGCAAGAATCCCATAGAAGAAATGGAGTAGCCTTCATAGTCAACAATAGAGTGAGAAAAGCAGTGCTGGGATACAACCTAAAAAATGATAGAATGATCTCGGTACGATTCCAAGGCAGTCCTTTGAACATTACAGTAATCCAAGTTTATGCACCAACTACCGGTGCTGAAGAGTCTGAGACTGACCAATTTTATGAAGACTTACAAGAACTTCTAGAACTGACACCAAAGAAAGATGTTCTTCTCATCATAGGGGATTGGAATGCTAAAGTAGGGAGTCAAGTGATAAAAGGAATAACTGGCAAGTTTGGCCTTGGAGTTCCAAATGAAGCAGGGCAAAGGCTAATTGAGTTTTGTCAAGAGAACAAGCTGGTCATTGCAAACACTCTTTTCCAACAACACAAAAGGCGACTCTACACATGGACATCACCAGATGGACAATACCGGAATCAGATTGACTATGTTCTCTGCAGCCAAAGATGGAGGAGCTCTATACAGTCAGCAAAAACAAGACCTGGTGCTGACTGTGGCTCAGATCATCAGCTTCTTATTTCAAAATTCAAACTCAAACTGAAGAAAGTAGGGAAGATCACTGGGCCAGTCAGGTATAACCTGAGTCAAATCCCATATGAATACACAGTGGAAGTGAAGAATAGATTCAAGGAACTAGATTTGGTGGACAGAACACCTGAAGAACTATGGATGGAGGCTTGTAACATTGTACAGGAGGCTGCAATGAAAAATATTCCAAAGAAAAGAAAATGCAAGAAAGCAAAGTGGTTGTCCAACGAGGCCCTACAAATAGCGGAGGAGAGAAGGGACGCAAAATGCAAGGGAGAAAGGGAAAGATACAGAAAATTGAATGCAGACTTCCAAAGAAAAGCAAGGAGAGACAGGGCGGCCTTCTTGAATGAACAGTGCAAAGAAATAGAGGAAAACAATAGAAAAGGAAAAACCAGAGATCTGTTCAAGAAAATTGGAGATATTAAAGGGGCATTTCGTGCAAAGATGGATATGATAAAGGACAAAAATGGTAGGGACCTAACTGAAGCAGAAGAGATCAAGAAGAGATGGCAAGAATATACAGAAGAATTATATCAGAAAGATCTGGACGTCCCTGATAACCAAGATAGCGTAATTGCTGACCTGGAGCCAGACATCCTGGAAAGTGAAGTCAAGTGGGCCTTAGAAAGCATTGCAAACAACAAGGCCAGTGGAGGTGATGGCATTCCAATTGAACTCTTTAAAATCTTAAAAGAGGATGCTGTAAAGGTGCTGCATAAGATATGCCAGCAAATTTGGAAAACCCAGCAGTGGCCAGAGGACTGGAAAAGATCGGTCTACATTACAATCCCAAAGAAAGGAAACGCCAAAGAATGCTCCAACTATCGCACAATTGCACTCATTTCACATGCTAGCAAGGTTATGCTCAAAATTCTACAAGGCAGGCTTCAGCAGTATGTGGAAAGAGAACTTCCAGAACTACAAGCTGGATTTCGAAGGGGCAGAGGAACTAGAGACCAAATCGCCAACATGCGCTGGATTATGGAGAAAGCCAGAGAGTTCCAGAAAAACATCTACTTCTGCTTCATTGACTATGCCAAAGCCTTTGACTGTGTAGACCACAACAAACTATGGCAAGTCCTTAAAGGAATGGGAGTGCCTGAACACCTTATCTGTCTCCTAAGAAATCTATATGTGGGACAAGCAGCAACCATCAGAACTGGATATGGAACAACTGACTGGTTTAGAATCGGGAAAAGGAGTACGACAAGGCTGTATACTGTCACCTTGCCTATTTAACTTATATGCAGAGTACATCATGAGAAAGGCCGGTCTGGATGAATCTCAAGCCGGAATTAAGATTGCCGGAAGAAATATCAACAACCTCAGATACGCAGATGATACTACTCTAATAGCAGAGAGTGAGGAAGAATTAAAGAACCTCTTAATGAGGGTGAAAGAGGAGAGTGAAAAAAATGGGCTGAAGCTCAACATCAAAAAAACTAAGATCATGGCCACTGGTCCCATCACCTCCTGGCAAATAGAAGGGGAAGAAATGGAGGAAATGACAGAGTTTATTTTCTTGGGCTCCTTGATCACTGCAGATGGCGACTGCAGCAACGAAATAAAAAGACGCCTGCTTCTTGGGAGGAAAGCAATGGCAAACCTAGATAGCATCCTAAAGAGCAGAGACATCACTTTGCCAACTAAGGTCAGGATGGTTAAAGCTATGGTTTTTCCAGTAGTGATGTATGGAAGTGAACTTGAAGGGTTCTCCCTAAGGGGACTTTGTCTCATGCCAAAAAATTGCATACCTTTTTTTCCTTTTGATGTGTTATCCATACCCAGGAGCTCTCACTGCCATGCTAAAACAAAGTTATTTAAAGACTGTGGCAAGGTTCCAACTAAAATTAGACTTATTTACGGCTTCTTTAAAGCCATGATTCATTCATAACGAACCTGTTTAATGGATTTCATCTGAAACTAATAACAATTACGGTAATTATAACTGGATGGTGGCTTTTGGTTGAAGATTTCAGAAGCATTTTGCTGGCAATATCTCTAGGTAAGGGTAGAAGTATTTTAGAAATCTGATCTACTAGTTAGCTTGGCAACTAGTTCTTCTAATCTTGGATTTTTTGGCATAGTGTTTTCACCAGTACTATTCAACAGCATGATGTAAGAAATCAAAGCAACATTTTTAAATTGTGGCATAAATGCTGCAGTTTGAATACTCATTAAGTGATAATGCCACTTTAGTTGAAGCCAAATGAATTGTTCAACAGAGATTTGGTATAGGTTGGGTCTCCACCAAATCTAAATGTAGTAGTAGTAGTACGTGATTTGGAGACAGAATTTAGGGGCCTGGGAGGAAGGTGCTTAGGCCTTCTGTTTCCCAGTTAGAGATGGGCATGACTTAGCGGTATTTCCGTTTCCGTTTCCGTTACTCGGTTCCGTTACTCTACGGAAACGGTAACGGGAATTACTCCCCCAGACTTCGAGCTCGAACCGACGAACGAACAATTTTGGTCTGATTTGTCGTGCTCGTTCCTTGCATCGCGAGATCGCGCAATGCCACACGTGGCACAGAAAAAAAGTTTTTAAAAGTTAAAAAAACCCGGTTCCCGGCCAAAAAGCAGGCGGGAAAATGCCTGCCGTGCCTCAGGGCACCTACCAGAGGGGTTGTTTCTGGAGGTCCCCGGCCTCCCCCCTCATCCCCCGTCCTGGGCTGCTCTGGTGGGACTCGCCGCAGGCTCGCAGCCAGCAAAAAGCCCAGTCTCGCCGCCGGCCGCCGCAATTAAAGCGCAAGCAAGCGGCACGGACGGCACAGGAAAAAACTTTTAAACTCTCCCCCCACCCATTCCCGGGCCAAAAAAGCAGGCGGAAAAATGCCTGCTTGACTAAGGGCGCAGGGCACCTACCGGAGGGGTGGTTTCTGGAGGGGGGGTCCCGCCTCCCCCCCGTCCTGGGCAGCCGGACTCGTGAGTCGCCATCGCCATGCCATGCGGTGCGGGCGGGGGATCCAAAATGGGGCGGCAAACGCAATATTGTTTTTGAAATCGTGGTCCAAAAACACACAAGCACAACAGAAACACGCGAAAATTTATAAACTGCCAGATTTTTCACAGTAGCAGTGGGTTTTTTCTTGCAACAAAATGTCTCTCCTCTCCTCCTCTGTCCTCCATTGATTTTATTTTATTTTATTTTATTTACACCTGCGCAATGATGGGCTGGCCAAGTGGCCAGCCATGTGGGAGTGGACAACCATGCAATTTTTTGGAGCCATCCCACCAGTCGCATGGCCACTTGGCCATGGAGACTTCTGGGATGTGCCAAAAAGCCCCCTAAAACCTGCCCTAGCCCTAACCCTAACCCTTGACTCCGTACCCATACGTCACAGACTGTCTTCTTAGTGGGTCAGAGAGGCACCCAGAGGTGCAACCCACTAGCCCACCGTAACCCTACCCGTCACTAGCCTAACCCTAGCTCTTGCACTAAGCCACCTTAAAGCCAGATCTACTTGCTTGCATTGCACTACACGCAGCAAGTACAATTCCCTTCTGTGTGAGACATGGTGGTGCGGGAGCCTTGTGAAGGGCGGGCATGACCCTATCACTCTCACACTGGTCTCACGTCTGCACATTATGTTATGCAATATCCATATGGCTATTGCATAGCATTTTGCAGCAGCAGCAGGTGAGGAAGGGAGACCCCCATGTAGAGGGGTCTCTCTTGGAGCCTGCTTCCCCTTCCTAGTGGCAGGAGGCACCCACGGGTGCCTCCAGGAGCCCACTTTCCCTTTATAGCGGGCCAGAGGAGGCACCCACCCCACAGAGGTGCCTCCAGGAGCCCGCTCCCCCCCCAAAAAAACCAGTACTAACGACAATGAAAAAACGAAAAAACAAACCGACTAATTTTTGCGAATTTTCGCGAAAACCGGAAACGACCCGAAATGGGACTGGCCCGACTAACGACAACTCGAAAAATTTTTTTTTAAAGTCGTGCCCATCTCTATTCCCAGTCCTTACAACTGTTGCCATGACAAATAAAAGCACCAACTACTAGGGAATAGCAAGTGGGGGAGGAAAGTGTATAAGAGAAGAATTCGATTCTACACCTCTTCCAAATTGTACCCTTCTTTTCTCATCAGATATTCAGCAGAACCACTGGTTTCCAGATCCAGGTCTGTCATGATCAAACATCTAATCTCACCAGTCATAAAACCTCATCTGGAGGACATCAAAATCAGTGTTTTTCTTTCTCCTCCTTGGAGCTCAAAATTTTTGAATAGTTTGCTGACTGGACTGATTTTATATGAAAATTACTATCACATTCAAACTGAGAAAGAATGATATAGCGGATGACCTCTTGGGAAGCACATATGTCGGGAAAATTAACTCTAGTCTGCATATTTCTTCCATTTCCAGTAATAATAAACTTTATTTTTATGCCACCTTTCTCCCTGAAGGGAGAAAGTAAGTAAGTGCAATAACTTATGATTCATGTACATCTATATGCGCATACAAGTAGCCAGTGATGGCCAGGCTTAAGTAGTCCCTCCACAAAACATATACAGTCAAAAAGATGATTGCAGCTCTTCAGTGTAGAGATGGGCACGAAATGCCAAAATGGTGTTTTGTTTCATTATTCGTTTTGGTTTTTATTGTTTGGTTTTTTTTAGAATGAAATGAATTGTTTAAAAATAATTTATTTCATTTTTTGTTTGTTGCATTTTTGTTTTTTTAATTTTTTAATTTTTTTATCTTTTTTTGTCTCATGCCAATCAGCTAGCCTGCAGGCCAGGTCAGTGTGTTTTTATTTTTTATTTTTTATATTTTTATCTCACACCGACCAGCTCGCCTGCAGGCTGGGTTGGCAAGTTTTTTTAATTTTTAATTTTTAATTTTTTAAATCTGATGCCGACCAGCTTGCCCGCAGGCTGGGTCAGCACTTTTTAAAAAAATGTTTTTAATCTCGGACCTACCAGCTGGCCTGCAGGCCAGGTCTGTGTTTTTTTTTATTTTTGTTTTTTATTGTTGTTTTTTAAATCTCGTGCTGACGAGCTGTCCAGCAGGACCAGGTCAGCGTGGTTTTTTATCTTTTTTAAAAATCTCGCAGCTGTAGAGATTGGTTGGTGCCTTTATTTTCTTTACTTTTTTTTCTATCCCCCACCTGAGTGCACCTAAGCGGGTGGGGGAAAGGGCAGGCTTTTAAAACTTTTTTCTCCGCCAAAGCCCCATGCTCCAGCTGATCGGTTGTGGCTTTGGCAGGGGAAAAAAGCCCGTGGTTTCCCCGTGCTGATCGGGCACGTGTGTGTGTGGGGGGGGAACCTACGGGCTTTCCCCCATTGAATGCAATTTCCATTTCATTTTGTTTCATTTTTCATGATGGGCCCATTTGTTATTCATTTTGTTCACTAAAGAAATGATTAACAGATAACAAAATGAATCCTATCTACTTGGGCATTATATGGTATAGTTGAGGTGTATATGGTACGCAAATGCATATGTCTTATATTTGTAGCATGTGTGTGCACACACATATATGCATTAATGGCAGGTTACATTTCTTGGTAAAAAGAAACCTGAACTGGATTACTGGATCATAGAATCATAGAAGCATAGAAGCATAGAGTCTGAAGAGACCTCAAGGGCCACCCAGTCCAACCCCCTGCCATGCAGGAACCCCGATCACAGTATTTCCGACAGATGGCCATCCAGCCTCTGCTTAAAAACCTCCAAAGAAAGAGACTCCACCACTCCAGCATATTCCACTGCTGAACAGCTCTAACCGTCATGAAGTTCTTCCTAATGTTCAAATGGAATCTCTCTTCCTGTAGTTTGAAACCATTGACCCGAGTCGTAGTCTCTGAAATCATGGAAAACAAACATGTTCCCTCTTCAATATGACATCCTTTCAAATATTTAAATATAGATATTTCTCCCCTCAGCCTTCTTTTTGAAAGGCTAAACATTCCCAGCTCTCTAAGCAGTTCCTCATAAGATATTTCTTCCAGACCTTCAACCATCCTGGTTGCCTTCCTCTGTACCCACTCAAGGTTGTCAACATCCTTTTTTAATTGAGGTACACAAAACTGGACACTGTACTCCAGATGGGGTCTGACCAGAGCAGAATAGAATGGTGCTATCACTTCCCTTGATGTAGACGCTATGCTTCTGTTCATGCAACCAAGAATCACATTGGCTTTCCTGGCCACCACGTCACACTGCTGACGCATGTTCAATTTGTGATCTGATGTTCACTCCATTCAGGACTTTTGTATATCTCCCACAGCTTGCGAATAACATTTCAGAGATAGATACTCGGCAGTGCTCAAGCATGAGCCTCAACTTCAGGAGGAGATGGTAATTCTAGGGGATTGGCCTCCTGTTATGCCTGGAGAAATTACATCTTTAATTAAACAACTAAGGGTTGGGAAAGCCCCTGGAGCTGACTATATTTCAGCTGATTTATTACAGGCAAATTTAGACTGGCAGGCCCCAGTTTTAGCCTCATTATTTTCTTGGATGAATTATACTACAAATATACCTGAGGACTGGGGCTTAGCTATTATAATCCCTATATATAAAAAGGGCAATAGGCAAGACCTGGCTAATTACCACCCAATACGTTTGTTAAGTACTGCACAATTAATAAACTGTATGTGAGATATCTTCTTGGTAAATTATCAGACTGGTTTAAAAATGAAAATATTCTAGCAGAAGAACAGGCAGGCTTTTGACTTGCTAGATCAACTGTTGACCAAGCTCTTATTCTTCACCATCTGGCAGACAAATATTCTTCACCTAAGGGTGGAACTCTATATGCTGCTTTTATTGATTTCAAATTTGCCTTTGTTCTGGTGGCTAGATATAGACTCTGGAGCAAATCTGAATCTACCTCTATCGACTGCCGCCTTCTATTGCTAATGTGGCACCTGTATGAAAATATTCATCTGAGAGTTATTTGAAATAAAGCTGGAATTTTATGAAATTCAATCCCCATCCTTCGAGGAGTGAAGCAAGGTTATATCTTGGCCACCATGCTATTTAATTTTTATATCAACGGAATTGTAGATAGTTTATCCAAGCCTAATTTTCATCTGCCTAAATTAGCTTCCCATCCTATCTCAATCCTCTTGTATGCGGATGATGCAGTTTTGTTGTCCTTTTCCAATGTTGGTCTATGAGAGCCCTGTTCTCCTTTTTCTTCTGTTGAGAGCCCTGTTCTCCTTTTGCACCAGAGAACAATTAATTGTTAATTACTCCAAGTCCAAGATGATGGTTTTCGCCAGAAGGAGAATTAAGCACAATTGGCACATCAATGGAAACCCTATAGAGCAGGTGACTAGCTTTGAATATCTCGGCATTATTTTCCATTCCACTGGATCTTGGCTCCCCCATATCAGACAAATAGCGACAAACACCAGGAAAACTGCTACTGCTTTACTTAGATTTTTTTACACCAAGGGTGGGCAACACAAACCTTCTGCGATTCATGTATTTAAGGCCAAAGTCATCGCTCAAATGACATATGATTCCCAATTATTTGTGCACTTTAATCTGAGTCCCCTTGAGAGAGTCCAAACTAAATTGCACAGAGCCTTATATGCGGTCCTGCCATGCGTTTCTAACATAGCCATTTGAATGGAGGCTGGCTTAATTTCTTTAAGAGCCCATGCCAAAGCCCAATTGTTTAATATCTGGTTAAAATTTCTTTTTCTTTCCAGTCAAATGGGAGCAGTTCTTAGAGAATGAGTGTCTGCTTTTGGGCTTCTCATTAAACCATGTTAAATCTCTGGGTTATAATAGCGCCAAAGCAGCTATCCAACAAAGGATAAGGGACATCGAACTTCAAGAGAACCGGGGCTCGTTTATGATTTAAGTATAGTTATAAACAATGTTTTTCACTCCCTTCTTACTTGAATTTTCCATCCGAAATTTAGAAAAGCACTTACCTTGGCAAGACTAAACGTGCTACTTTCCAAATTGCTAGATGGTAGATTCCAAGGGGTACCTTATTGCCATCGTCTATGCCCCTGCAATAGTGGTGACATGGAAACCATAGAGCATACGCTTCTCTATTGTGGATTTTGTTGTGTATTGATCTGTATTCCTATTATCTATAATTGCTTGTTGAAGTAACTGCCCTCCTGTTCCAAAGGGAACAGGACTATTGGTTATTTCTAGTTGCTGCATTTGGATCCTCAATCCTATTGGTTCCCGCCAAAAGGCAGCTTTGTGATTGCTTGTAATTGTTCCCTCCAAACTGTATCTTTTCCCAGCCTGTCCCCGTTCCTATAAATGTAGCTCCCTCGCCTTAGTCCCCAGCCTTGTTCTCTCCCTGAATAAAGAGTTGTTACCATAGAAGCTGCCTCCAGCCTACTATGTCACAGAGCTGAAATCACTTGCTGAAATCACTAAACCCCACGCTTTTACACTGGCGACGAGGATGGGATCCGGAATGCTGGGAAGCAGAGGATCATCACGCTGACTCAGAGTCCAGATCGCAGGGAAGAACAAGACTCACCTGCCGGCTTAGAAGATGACCCTACCCGCTGGGAGAATGGAAAGTCCACGGGTATTGGAGCCCTTCCAGCCATCGGAGCCCAACACTTGGGAGGACTATGTTGAATGCTTTGAGTTCTTCGTGGTGGCTCAAGAAATCACGGATGACAGCACAAAAAGGGCCACGTTCCTGAGTTCCTGTGGGAGTGGGACCTTCGTGTTGACCAAGGCACTGCTCACCCCAGCAAAGCTGAGACATCACTCAAAGACATTTTCGCCCGGCTGACAAGCCACTTGGCACCTGCCAAAACCAAGATGGCCTGGCGGATGGAGTTTCAGAAAAGGCAGCAGCAAGCCGGAGAATCTGTGGCTGCATTCCTGGCAGGACTCCGGGAGCTTGCTCAGCACTGTGGCTTCCCAAATCTTGAAGACACTCTCTTGGATCAATTTGTTGGGGGGCTCAGCAGCAAAAAAGCCCGAAGGCGCATTGTGGCAAAGGAAGATGTCACCCTTGACTCCGCCTTGAAAAAGGCCACCGCCACAGAGAATTATGAGCAGGAAGAGCTCAATGCCAGTTGCAAGGCCACAAAGCTGCGGGTAGAGGCTGCCTATGCCATGGATGAACCAGAGGCTAGTCCAAGCTAGAGCCCAGTCCGTGGTGTCGAGTTGGTGCATCAGGCTGATGCATGGCCCAAAGATCGCCGAGGTGCTTGCCCAGGCTGTGGCGGAAACCATGAGCGGAAAAGCTGCCGTTTTTGTGATGCTACGTGCAGGGCCTGCGGAAAGACAGGACACATCACCAGGGTCTGCAGGTCGGTGGCAGCTGGAACAACGGGATCACCTAGATCAACGCGTCGCAGATCATCCACCACGACTCATCTCCTGGATGACTGCAATTATCTCACAGAGATCAACGGAGAGACCGTGCAGTTTCCGGCGCAAGGCAAAACATCCGTCAGAGTGAAGATTGAAGGTCAACCGTGCGACATGGAGGTGGATTCCGGATCGGGATTCACCATTGTCTCAGACCAGACTGCAAGGGGGCTCTTCCCGGGGGGTAAGTTCCCCTCTCTGGAACCATTCCCAGCAACCTTGCAATCATACACAGCTGGCCGCATCCACATTCTAGGAATGCGTGCTGTGAGGGTACAATTCCAGAAGAAACAGGCTGAAATCACTAAACCCCACACTTTTACAGATTTTATAGGGACTTACTTAAAGATATTTTGTACCCAATTCTCCAAAAGTTCCCGGGGAGATCTACAGAATTTTATACTCACTATTTACGTAACGACAGGATTACATATATTATAATGGCCATGGCCAAATTTTGTGTGGCAGCTATGGCTTGCTGAAAGATGTTGTCCATATCTAAACCCTAGATTCCCAGAGCCTTGGAAGCTCATGGTTTTATATTTGTTACTTTTTATATATATTTAATATTTTAATATTTTAATTACTATGTAGAAGAATATTCTTTGTATTCCTGTTTTTACCCATAATTTTAATTTTTAGCATAATTAGGTTATTAGAATATCTATCTATAAATTTTACTCTTGTGGGGTTTTATCGTAAACAAAGACTTCTTCTTCTTCTCAATTTGTGGTCCACCAAGACTCCCAGATTCCTTTCACAAGGACTTTTTTCCAGCCAGGTATCTCCCATCCTATACCTGTGCAATTTATTCTTTTTAGCTAGATGCAGCACCCTACCTTTCTCTCTGTTGAAACCCATTCCATTAGCTTTGGCCCAGCACTCTATTCTGTCAAAGTCATTTTGGATTTTCATCCTCTCCTCTCCTCCCAACTTGATATCATCTGCAAATTTAATTAGCATACTCTCTATTCCTTCTTCCAAGTTATTAATAAATATATTGAACAGCACTGGAGCTGTCAAAATCAGCTGGGAGATGGTGGGGAGGAGGCTTTTGAACCCCCACCACTTCAGCTAGAATGCTGGTGTCGCAGTGGTTAAATGACTGTACTGCAGGTAAAACTGTGCTCACGACCTGGGTTCCATCCCTGGTAGCAGGCTCAAGGTTCACTCAGCCTTCCATCCTTCCAAGGTCGGTAAAATGAGTACCCAGCTTGCTGGGGGGGCAATGTGTAGCCTGCACACTGTAATTAAAATTGTAAACCTCCCAGAGACTACTTGTAGTGGTATGGGGCGGTATATAAGCAGAACTTTTTTTGCTTTGGTGTCATGGGGGATTCGTTTTGTTTCATAAGTAATGATTTTTTTTTTGAAAAAATGTGTTGCTTACAATACAAAGTGAAACGTGAGGGGATGAAATGGAAAGGAACGAAGCACCGTTTTTCCATTTCATTCCTATCCCTATTCTGCATATGTGACAACAACCCCTTTCATGGCAGAATCTGTTGGTATGCAAAAAAATTGTATTTTGGTCAGCTTGTTTACTCTACAGTATTCTACAATGACCCTTGGTGGCCCAAAGCAGTAGACACAATGAAAAACTCAATTTAATTGACCATATAAACTGCCTATGTTTAGGAACTTTGAATAGAAAAAAATAAGAAATTCATGTTACTGAAGCAGCAATAGAATAGAATCTAAAAATTTCTCGCTGGGTTTAAAAACATCTTTTACATGTATGGCTAATGGGGGCCTAGTTTTCAGTGTTGTAGTACACCTAATCTGGGGTCTAGAAATTGGGACTACAGCACAAGGATTTATACTAGTAAATCTTACAAACAATGTTATATCAAACTAGAATTCGGAGAGAAGGTTGCACTTCAATAAATTTTCTGACATGTGGTTTTCAATGTGGATGGATTGATTAATGTTTTAATCAGACTACACACATTTCCCGGGTTGTTGTATCCTCACAGTGAGAAGTATGCTGGAATATGCTCAGAGCATCTGATGGGCAATCCTGGCTAAGCTTCACAATATTGGGTAACCTGGTTTCATGAATAAACTGAGCCTACGGGAAAGCTGACTGTGTTATCTCATGAGCATAAACACACTCTCCATGTGTATTTTACGGATAAGCAGACACTGAACTGTTTGGGGGTGTGTCCTACCTGAGGAAACTTTCAGAATAGCTTCATAGAATGAAGTGATCATTTGCTTCTATAGACTGTAATAAGAGACACGGCCACTGTCTGACTAACCAAGTGGCATGGAGTGGGCACATACAACTGGAGTACTTCCCTCAGGCACAGGACTCCTCAAAGCATGATTTCAGCAATAGGCCTCCCCCCCCCCCGAAATAACAGAACTGCTCCTTAGACAGAATTCACAGCCTCCTCCTCGAAGCTTTCAGAATGACCTTCAGAGAAGGAAAAACATGGAGAAGAAGGCTTCCTAACTGGTAGGTTGAGTGTTGTTTCTAGACAAGGAGTCTGACTCCCACACAGCCGGCTGTGTGCTTTTGCTCTGTGCTACGAGAAGCTGGATCTCAGGATTTAGCCAGCGCCCCCATTCTTTTCTCTTGTTATCTTGTTCTGTTGACTCAAAGCCAAACACATGGAGCATAATCATCCATTTTCTCAAAACTGTCTGTGAAATGGGAGGTTTCCATTTGCTTATGGGCTACTTACCACACTGGCCTCCTTATTTTGTGATAGAAGTTTTAAACAATTGTGTCTTACTTTGCAGGAGTCCACAAAGGCTGAAAACAACGTAAAACAAACACAATCGTTTAAAAACCTTTCATCACAAAATAGAGAGGTCAGCATAACAGGCAGCCATGAACAGGTCTCTAGCCCCAGGCATTTTCATGATCATCCCCCAAACAGTAATTAATTTACTTATACTTCTGTTTCTATTTCATTTTCCTTCTGAAAAAGCTCCCAAGGTGTTTAGAAACTTTGTAGTAGTAAGTTAAATCAAAACCAGTGGAAGGATTCATAAATCCTTGTGGTCTAAGGCACTCCACATAGGCTGTGCTTATAGTGCCACTGTACATCTGGTGTTTTGTGTGAGCTAACAGATCAAGTCTCTTCTCAATAGGCACATCTTTTAAGTTATGAGGTTATATCTTTTTTGGGGAATGGGTTTCAGTTGTCATTACTTTTGAGTTGAATATTCAAACCACTTAATATAGATATTATTTTATTGTATTCTGGGTTAGGTGACTTCTGACAGTCCAGGAGATTGGCTGGCTGGCTGGGCATGTCTTTCTCTTGACTTCAGAAGTAAGTGCTTGTTTTCCACACTCATCTTCTGGTTTTAAAACACTATGCAGCTTCTAGGGGACATGGGGGAAATTTAACCCTATAGACCCAAATGGATCCAAATAATTATGAGTCTGAAATAGACCATGAAGATGGGAAACAAGAGGAATGTGCTTGTACGTCCCTTAGATGCTGCGATGGGTCTTTTACTAAAAGAAAAGCCCAATGGGGGAGGGGGAGTCCGATGGAGGTGGTGTGGATAGATGGGAGCCATATTTGGGTCTTGAGACCACATATGGCCCACAGGCTACCTTTGCCCGTTCTTGTATTCCAGGGATGGGAAACCTTCGGCCCTCCATATGTTTTGGACCACATCTCCCAGAATTTCGAGCCTACATTGCTAATGATAAAGAACTGTGGACGTTGTAGTCCAAAACATCTGGAGGGCTGAAGGCTCCACACCCTTGTTGTACTCTTTCCTGGAGCCATGTAGAGTAGGTGAATTAGGCTTCCTAATGACCATACAGTGTTAGTGTCAGATATAGTATTACATCCAAAGTTTATATAACGTTTTGAGGAACTTCCTGCCAGAATGAACAATAGTGGCAGAGGTTAATTTCCATTTGGCCCTGGTTTTGTTTTTTATTTGTTTTTTAAACTAAAACTAAAGTTTTGGTGAGAGCTGTTGGAGACTTTTTAGTAACAAATAAATGATAAGCAAATCCACTAAAGTACAAAAGAAAACAGTATCTGAATATTGGGAGAGGCATGCTGCATTTATTTCTAAGTTCTTTGAGTTACTCTTTCCCGTCACACTCTCTCACCAGAGAGAATTATCATCTTAGAACTGCAGAGCTGGAGACCCTTTTGATCACTTTAATTCCAGTCCATTTCAAGGAGGAATAGTGGGGAAACAAACTCCCAACCCATATTTAAACCAATGAGCAGGCTTTCAGTCAGGTGAAGGAACCGAACTTGTATAATTTATAGGCTCCCTTAAAGTAGAAACCCCAGGAGTGTCTAACTAGGAGTATTGCAGCCTTAAAGCCTTCTTTTAAGTCTAAACTCAAACTGCCTTAATCCTCTAAATCAGGCTTTCACAACAGGTAGACCGTGGGCTACTGGTAGCCCGTGAAGGGTTCAAAAGTAGCCCTCCGGCCATCAATAAAAAAAGTGAGGGAATAAGTTCTCCACCCCTCCCTCCCCCATGACAAGGACCACCACTGCCCCAGCCAAGTTCTGGGTCTGCCCACTTATTGTCTCAGCTGAGCGGGGCAGTTCAAGGGCCATGGCACATTGAAATCTGTTCCCTCCTGAATGGATTAATTGCTTTTAAATGCATTCCTACCAGAAACCGCTGCTCTACTTACAGTCTTTTTTTACTTATCAGCATGTGCTTGAAACAGATACAATTCATAAGTAGAGGTTTAGTGTAGTAGCCCTCAGGCACTTTAGGCAGAAAAAGTAGACCTCGGCCTGTTCAAAGTTGAACAGCCCTGCTCTCAATGGTAATTCAGAGGCAATACATTGCTCTAGCCATATATAAGAATAATTTGATAACATTGAGTAACCTTTCCCTTCCGACTTCCTTTCTCTATGAAATGTCCTCCCTGTAGAATGTGAGCATTGCTAGTGAAGATGATAATTGGGGGAGGGATGGATCTTAAAGGTTAACCCTGTTTAGAGGGGCTCCCTGTTGGGGGTTCCTGCATGGCAGGGGGTTGGACTAGATGGCCCTTGAGGTCTCTTTCAGCTCTATGATTCTATGGTTTATGATTAAGTACCTGCCTGCTCCTTGTAAAACTGTTCCACAGGTCATCATTAACGACAAATGAGCCCATCCAGCTCACTTCAGAGTGTCATGTGTAGTTTGATTATTTACAACTGTGAGAAGTTTCTGTAATGCAAAGTGAAGAAATGGTGTGGGGAAACCTCACAGAAGAAGCATATAGTTTACAGCTGCTTCTAGAGGTTGGGGGAGAAGCAGGATCAATGGAGCCCACAGCTTATATTATTTAAAACCTGAATGCTAGCAGAAGCCTGAGGGCCTGACTTGCAGCAGGTTGAAACAGGCAATGTACACAAAACATATCAGACCAATGCAGGCATGTGAAGTAGCAGGGTGGCGGTGGGCTTGGCAGTAGAGCCGCACAGGGCTGAAATAGAGCCTTGAACGCTCTGGGTTGTTGGGGCACAGATGTCAGTTTGTGATGCACAAGACATTCTGGTCTTTGAAGGGATGTGCAACAGGCAGTTCTGCCTGGAAGGAGGGAATGATATTGAGACGTAGAAGCTGTAAATGGCAGATCAATAAAAATGAAAATAAGTAGTGGGCCATCATAGGGATCACAGGCTGTGTATGAGCTTACATGTTCTAGGAGGAAAGGGTGTCAGAGATGGTGGGTGGAGCAATTACCAAATTCTGTTTTCTTGAAGGATGTTATTCTGACCCGGCTCTCTGCCACTCCTCCTCTTTAGTGCCTTCAGCCAAAGTAAGAAGGGAGAGCTTTGTCTCTGATCTTAAATGATATAATTTGCTGTCCTTGGGGGAGAAGTCGGAGGGGCAAAAGAACCAGAAAAAAGTTTCACAGAGAACCCTGCCGTGAAAATATGAGGACTTCTCCACAGGTAGTGCAAATTCCAACTGTCTCTCTTATCTTTTTATTCATTTAATTCTACTCAACAGCATTTCCTCAGTCTTCTCAGCTGTTACATGTCCGGAGGAAAATTTTATAACTGTTTTTGCCAGATTTCTGAGACGTTATGTTGTAAATTTCAAAATATAATCTCTCTCTCTCTCTCTCTCTCTCTCTCTCTGTGTGTGTGTGTGTGTGTGTGTCTTGCACGGGCGCATAAAATTCTGTATGCTGATTAGCAGGTTAATTCATAATTTCATGTTATCTGTTCTCAGCACCTTGCTCATATGTGAATGAGTAATTAAGATGACCACATTTTGAGCACCTTCAGAATTATCATTATTTCATGGAAGGTTTTCTGAGGCTAGAGTGAGGATTCAGAGAACAATTCTAGACCAAAGACTGTCAATTCACAGTAATACTTTCAGTTTTAGAAATTACTCACTGTATTTGTCTTAGTGGCTTCACTTTCTGGCTCCCAGTCTGAACAGAGTCTTAGTTTTCTGTGAATATACCACATTTTGGTGCATTTCTGCAGCCATGGTTAGCAGAGCCCTATACAGGGCTGCTGACATTGGTTGTAGTCCCATTTTAAGCACGTTGAAATGAATAGGATTTGGTTCTCAGTTGATTTGTATAGGCTTCTACTGTAGATTTTTTTACTCGGCTAATTTTCCCAGGGCTTGATTTTCATAAAGCACAAAATCTTGTTCAACTGCCCTCTTTACCTTGTTTTGGCATGCTAGGTTCTTGTTGAATGGTGTACAAATTCAGCCTGACAGTAAAATGAGAAGGATCTTTTAAAGGGTTAGCATGTACTTACACATTGCATTGCCTTCCAGGCCTTATTGTGTTCCAAGATTCTTTGATGTTGGATACTTTGATAGTGGCAGAAGGAAGTGTGGATGTATCTTTTCTGCACATGTAATGGCAAGTGCTGGGCTAAAAAGATTTCAGCACATTGCTTCCATCCAACAGCCCAATCTCCCAGGAATGATTCATCTAGATTGTAAATATGACTAGTTTCATAACTGCCAGCATCCAGTCAACTCCAGATTGCTTTAAGTATTCTTAAATCAGAGCAGATCAAAGCAACTTACTGTACATCAGACAAACTGGACTTTTGACAATGTGGCCTTGGCAATGATGGATAACTCTGGCGTTGATGTTTGATGTGAGACCAGCACTGTTAGGAGTGCAAAATAGTCACTGTCTCAATTTTCTTTTCTCACATGTTGTCGGGAGAGCGTGACCGCAGTGCCACAAGTTTAAAATGTGTTACTCCAAATTTTTCTGGGAGTTGAGTCATGGCTACTGGACTTCTTTTTGAGAGATAGAAACGTTTCGCTATTCATCCAAACAGCTTCATCGGTCTGTTTGGATGAACAGCGAAACGTTTCTATGTCTCAAAAAAGAAGTCCAGTAGCCATGACTCAACTCCCAGATAAACACACCTGGATGACTGAGAATCTTCACAGACGTACTCCAAATTTTGTCTGGACGGCTGAAACAAGACTGTTATGGGGTTTTACAACTGTTTGCAGTCACTTGCCCACAATCAGGTCACTGAAATTAATTTTTATTTTTATTTGCTATATGTTGCCATAAACCCTAACCAATACAAAGCCAATCCTGATTAATCCCTCTCTCCAAAAATCAGGTTTTTGTTTTGGCTCATAGGATTTAGCTGGGGTGACTGTGCTGGCAATTGAGCCAATTGGCATTTGGTGAATGAAATGAATGGATTGGCTGGTGAATGAAACAAAACGTCGGAGTTAGAGCGCTTGTCACATGCACAGATATTATCACTGCCACCATTTAACAATTTTAATATTGGAACGAAATGTATTTTCCTAAATAATGGAGTCTCACAAGTTTCTCTTTCAAATCAAACAAAAATAGTTTATTGTAATACAAATGGAAAAAATAAAACATTCGTTCTTTTAGTATCATTCAAGTTACCACTTCATTGTCTATGCATCTGCCAGGTCTTATCTGTCTTTACATCTTTCATTCCCATTTTGACCCTATCAAGCCCCTATCTCAACACATGTAAGGTTCCTATCTATCTTTTTACATTTTCCAGGCACTATCGAACTCTCTGAAGGCTTGCACAGTGTTATAGTCCAACATTGCGAGGAAAAATAGGTTAAGCAAAGGGCTTGTAAGAAGGACATGCAGGCTTAAATGTCTCTACACCAATGTACACAGCATGGGAAACAAACAGGAGGAGCTGGAACTCCGAATACAGCAAAATAAATATGATATAATCGGCATTACTGAAAACTGGTGGGATGAGACTTATTATAGGAATGTTGTTATTGGAAGGTATAACCTGTTTCAGAGGAATAGGCCTAGTAAAAAAGGAGGAGGAAGAGCCTTACATATTAAGGACATTTATGCTGCTGAAGAAATCCAGGATACACAACAGGGAAGTCAGGTTGAAAGTATTTGGTTGAGAATTATGGGAGAGAATAATGGGAGGAATGGGGGTATATTATAGACCCCCCAAACCAGCCAGACAAGTTGGATGATGCCTTCTGTGAGCAGATGGGCACAGTCAAAAGGGAGGGATGTAGTGCCAATGGGAGATTTCAACTATCCTTATATATGTTGGCAGTCCAACTCAGCTAAGTATGCAAGGTCCAATAAATTCCTTAATGGCCTTGTAGACAATTTCATGGCCCAGAAGGTAGATGACGCAACAAGAGGAACAGCTATTTTAGATCTGATCTTAACCAGTAGGGAGGACCTTGTAAATGGGGTCGAAGTGTTGGGATCTTTAGGTAGAAGTGAGCATGCTCTTTTGGAATGTGTTATGCAATGGGAAGGGAAAGCTAAGTATAGCCAAACAATCATCCTGGACTTTAAGAAAGCCAATATTTGGAAACTGAGGGAATTATTGGCTGCAATTCCATGGACCGAGGCATTGAAGAGAAGGGAGTCCAAGATGGATGAGAATTCCTTAAAACTGAGATATTAAAGGCACACTCTAAAATGGTTCCAGCAAGAAGAAAATGGGATATGTCTAAGGAAACTGCAATGGTTGACTAAAGAACTTATAAGTAAGCTAAATATATAAAAAAAACCATGTACAGGAAATGGAAAAATTGGGAATGCACCAAAGAGGAATATAAGCAAATAGCCAGTATATGCAGAGGGATGGTAAGAAAAGCTAAAGGACAGAATGAACTTAGACTTGCAGAGAGATAATAAAAAGGGTATAGTTATGTCCGCAGCAAAAGGAAAAATAAGGAAATGATAGGGTCTCTACACGACAAATATAACCAATTACTAACAGGAGACAGCAACAAGGCAGAATTACACCTTCTTTGCCTCTGTTTTCTCCCAAAAAGAAAAAAGAGTTCAGTCGGGTCAAACAGTAAATGAGGCAGGGTGGAAATTGCAGCATAGAATAGATAGGAAGGTCATACAGGAATACCTGGAAACCCTAAATGAATGTAGGTCTCTGGGGCCAGATGAATTACACCCAGGGATATTAAAAGAACTGGCAGAAGTAATTTCAGAACCATTTGCAATAATCTTTGAGAATTCCTGGAGAACAGGGGAAGTCACCATAGACTGGAGGAGGGCAAATGTGGTCCCCATCTTCAAAAAGTGGGAAATGAGGACCCGAATAATTACTGCCCAGTCAGCTTGACATATATTCATGGAAAGATTCTAGAACAGATTGTTAAGCAGTCTGTAATTATTTAACAAACAATGCTGTCCTGACTAGAAGTCAACACAGGTTTCTGAAAAACAAGTTATGTCAGACTAATTTGATCTCTTTCTTTGACAGAGTTACAAGCTTGGTGGATGAGGGGAATGCTGTGGATGTTGTCTATCTTGATTTCAGTAAGGCTTCCAGTAAGGTTCCCCATGACATACTTTCAAAGAGGGTAGTAGAATGTGGGATAAATAATACTACTGTTAGGTGGATTTGTAATTGGTTGACTCATCATACGGAAAGAGTGATTGTAAATGGCTTCTCCTCAGCATGGAGAGGGATGACGAATGGGGTGTCCCAGGGTTCTGTTCTGCTTCTGGTGCTATTTAACATCTTTATTAATGACTTGGACAAAGGAGTAGAGAGTAGACTGATTAAAGTTGCAGATGATACCAAATTGGGAGCGGTTGCTAATTCCCTAGAGCAGGGCTGTCCAACTCTGAACAGGCCGAGGTCTGCTTTTTCCGGCCTAAAGTGCTTGAGGGCTACTACACTAATACCTCTACTTACGAATGTTATCCATTCTGAGCACATGCTCATGGCCCTTGAACTGCCCACTCAGCTATGACAGTGGGCTGACAGACCCAGAACTTTGCTGGGCAGTAGTGATCCTTGGGATGGGGGATGGAGGGGTGGAGAACTTATCCCCTCACATTTTTATTGATGCCTGGCGGGCTACTTTTGAACCCTTCACGGGCTACCAGTAGCCCACGGTCTACCTGTTGGACAGCCCTGCCCTAGAGGATAGGATGAAAATCCAAAATGACCTTGACAGATTAGAGTGCTGGGCCAAAGCAAATAGAATGAGTTTCAAAAGAGAGAGATGTAGGGTCCTGCATCTAGGCAGAAAAATGAATTGGATAGCTATACGATGGGAGACACCTGGCTGCAGAGTAGTACCTGTGAAAGGGATCTGGGAGTCTTGTTGGACCACAAATTGAACATGAGTCAGCAGTGTGACACAGCGGCAAAGAAAGCCAATGTGATTCTTGGTTGCAACAACAGAACTATAGTGTCTAGAGCAGGGGTGCCCAAACTTTTTGTAAGGAGGGCCAGATTTGGTGGCTGAGAATGTGTCAGGGGCCGGTTGTTCCCCAACCCTGCCACCCCACTGCAAGCCCCACCCACTTTCTTTTAAAAAAAACATGGGGTGAAGGAGGGGGAGGGAGGGGTGGGCCAGCCAGCTGCGGGCCACTCAGAATGGCCTGGCGGGCCAGATTTGGCCCCCGGGCCGGACTTTGGGCAGGCCTGGTCTAGAGCAAGGAGGTGATAGTACCACTCTATTCTGCCCTGGTCAGACGCCACCTGGATTACTGTGTCTAGTTCTGCATTCCTCAATTTAAAAAGGATGTTGACAACCTTGAATGGGTCTGGAGGAGGGCAACCAGGATGGTTAAAGGTCTGGAACATATGCCTTAGGAATCTGGGAATGTTTAGCCTTACAAAAAGAAGGTTGAAAGGGGCTATGATAACCATGTTTAAATATTTGAAAGGATGTCCTATTGAATAGAATAGAATAGAGTTTTATTGTCATTATGCATATGCAAAATATGCACAACGAAATTAGAGTGCTGTTCCACTACACACTCTAAGCATACAAAACACATAAAACATATAAAACACCATACAAAATATTAAAAACTCTTAAAATTGCTTACAAAATTTAAAACACTACTTAAAACTGATTAAGATAGTGCTAAAACTGTCGCATTTAGCTTGGATACCGCTCTGTGATAAAAACTGTTCTTTAGTCTATTTGTCCTTGACCTAAGAGTCCTGTATCTCCTGCCAGACGGCAACAGTTCAAAAAATTGGTAGCCAGGATGCGAAGGGTCTCTCAAAATTCTAGATGTCTTCCTTGAGCATCTGGAGTTGTATAATTCTTCCAAAGGAGGAAGAGGACAGCCCACTATCCTCTCAGCAGTGTTTATGACCCTCTGGAGTGCCCTTCTATCTGCCACTGTGCAACTGGAAAACCAGACACAGAGACAGTAAGTGATAGTGCTTTCTATAAAGCCCCGGTAGAAGGTTACCAACAGTTTCTTAGACAGTTGTTCCCTCCTGAGAAGTCTCAGAAGATATAATCTCTGTTGGGCCTTCTTAACCAGTGCTTCAGTGTTGGCACTCCAGGTCAAATCCTCCTGTAGAATAACTCCTAAGAGTTTGTTTTCCATGGCTTCAGAGACTAGGACTCGGGTTAATGGTTTAAACTACTGGAAAAGAGATTCCTTTTGAACATTAGGAAGTACTTCCTGATGGTTAGAGCTGTTCAGCAGTGGAATATGCTGCTGCGGAAGGTAGTGGAGTCTCCTTCTTTAGAGGTTTTTAAGCAGAGGCTGGATAGCCCTCTGTTAGGGGTACTTTGATGGGGGTTCCTGCATGGCAGGGGGTTGGACTGGATGGCCCTTGAGGTATCTTCCAACTCTATAATTCTATTATATCTACACACACACACACACACACACACTGGAGTATGGAAATACAATATCTTTTTAAGATTGTAAATAATTAACAATCATGAGTTAGGGTTCCACACCACATCCCTCCCCCCTTAATATGTATGTTTTATAAGGGGAAACTTTAAACTGTTTGTTCTCCTAAAGTAAACAGTAGAACACACACATTCTAGATAAGTACACACTCAATTGCATTTCCATTAATCATCAACTGGACTCTTGGACAATGCATCAGCTACAACATTATAAATTCCTTTTACATTTTTAGTAACAAAAGTAAAGTCTTGCAATAACAATGCCCATCTCATCAGTTTGCCAATGTTCACTTTTAAACCATTTAGCCATGGTAATACAGAGGACAAATTTTAGTCCCTTCTGCAAAGTCCACAGGATGGCAAGACATTCCTTCTCAATAGTTGACAAAAGCTTTCCTCTGTGATGTAGTCTCTCCCTCACATAAGCTACTAGGGGCAAAGTCCAGTTTATGTCATGTTGACAAAGGACAGCTCCAAGTCCAATATTGGATGCATCAGTGAAGATGGTAAACTCCCTGCTGAAGTCCGGTTCAGTCAATACAGGTCTCAAAGTAAGAGCTCTCTTCAGCTGGTCGAAAGCTCCTGCAGTCTGCTCAAGCTGCTTCGGTGGTTCCACAAACATGGGTTCAAGCAATAGTTCCATGCAGCCAATAGGTTTCTCCAACCTTGTGCTGAGGATCCAGTTCCAGTTCCAGGTCTCTCCCTCTCTTTGGCTACCGAAGTATATCACCGCAAGAACTATATATAGTAATGTCCACAAGCTGAACACCGCTGCACAAATCAAATATCTGCCAGATGGTTGTTCACATTTCTCTTAATTGCCTCCATTGTTGGAGCACTCACCACTTCACAAGATAATTGGTTCCATTGCTGTACTGCTCTAACAATTAGGAGGCTGGGTTCAATCAGCCGAAAGCTGGGTTCTCTTAACCTGAGCCCATTATTGCGTGTCCTGCACTCTGGGATAATCGAGAACAGATCCCCCCCCATGTGGCACCCCTTTAAATATTTTAAAAACGATATCCTGTCTCCCCTCACTCTTCTTTTCTCAAGGCTAAACATGCCCAGTTCTTTTAGTCTTTCCTCACAGAGGTTGATTTCCAGCCCCCTGATCATCTGTGTTGCATTCCTCTGAACATGTTTCAATTTGTCAGCATCTTTCATGAAGTGCACTGTCCAGAACTGGACACAGTATTCAAGGTGAGGCCTAACCACTGCTGAATAGAGGGGGACGAGCACCTCATTTAAATGTCTTTTGCCACAACAGCAAAATAGTGTGGGGAAAAGATACTTTATTTAGAATAGTTCCAAAAGGTATGCATTTTATATATAAAATGTCAAGTCTCATAACTGATCATTAGTTTGAATGTGTTCTCTTTCTCATTTACTCTATACCTTAATAACTTTTTAAACTCAACATTTCACTTTAAGTGCAGAGTTGGGGGGGAGCACTGTGTTGATTGTAAAGTAGGATTTTGAAAAAAAGAAGGAAAATATATATTCCTCTCTCTGCATCTCTGGAATTCCCATCCCTTGGAGTACTGCCAAAGCCTCTGTATAGTTTTCAGGAGCAGTGTCAAGATGTTTGCTTTCCAATTAGATGCTAGTGAGCAGGAATAGAGGGTGGAGGAAGGGGAAGTTTTATGTAATTGATTAATGTACTTTTTCCTGGCTGCTAGGGTAGGATAGATGACAGCTTGTTGACTGGCAGGTTACTCCCAGCGCATTCATGAAAGCCTTTTTGCAGGGAAATGGGTGTAGCATTGCAGCTTAAGGGTGAAACTGCACATTAGTGATTATAACTTGTCGCTGAAAGCTGGAAGCACGATGTCCCAGGGAGAGGATTGCAGCTGTGCTTTTTGCTGGACAATTCATAGTAGTGAATGGATCCCATATTTACTTCTGATGACCAGCCACAAAGCAAAGCAATGAATTTGCAAGATGTGGGAGGTGTGAAATGCTCATCTTTCCCAATCAGATGTCTTTTAGCATTCGGGGCAGTACTTCCCAAACTTTTTTGACTCATGGTTCCCTTGACTAACTGCCAACTGGCTGCAGCTCTTCGATACAGTAGGACTGCCATAGCCATGGGATCATTACATGTGGCATATCCAATGTGTGAATAAATTAAAAATTTAAAAAATTGAACACATTAATACACCTTACCAGGATTGGCCACTAGATAAAACCAGAGAATATAGTAAATATAGGGGACTTAATGGCAAAACACTTATGGCCGAGGGTAGCAGCTTTAAGTAAATGGGGAAGCTAAATTTTTAAAGGGAGGGGCTCCCTTGCAAACTGGAGGGCAGGAAACCCCATCCTTTGGCAAACGTGGGCCAAGGTCCCCTCTCTGCACCATGCACAGACCTCAGAAAAACTACAAGTAAATACTGGACAATACTTTGGTTGAGGCAGGGAGAAGGGACTGGAGAAGGATTAAAGGATTCAACGGCCAGCCCTGGTGCCCACTTTAGGAACCCCTGACTCGCGGAGTTCACCCTTCTGAAGCCTACTCTAATTAAGTAGCTACAAAATAATGCCACTCCAGTGACACTCAAATAATGTGTCCTACAGCCTTGTAGAACAGGCCACAGCCCATCGAGTCCAGCATTTATTTAAGTCTGAAATCTTTTTCACCAGAATAATTATTCAACAAGGCACCTTCACTTGAATAATAAGTAAAAGCATTTATTTGGCTAAGAAGGATTTCACATGAATATGCTCTTACTGGAAAATAAAAACATGATTTCCCTTCCTAACATAAAGAAATCTAAAGCAAATTTCAGAAGCAAAAGCCTCACTAATTCTATTTTAACACTACATTGCTAAGCATTAGTCCATTAGTCCATATTGCAGAATCTATTCAGGAAAAATCTCTCTCTGCATATCTCTCTGTCTCTGTTCACAGCATGAGAAAAAAGTCACATGTTGCCTCTTTGACTAATCAGGGTTCACTTACTTGTTAGATGGAATGTGTCTTCGGGCTTTGTTTACACTCATTTGAGATAGAAAATCTACAGCAGGCTAGGCATAGTACATTTATATTTGCAATGTTTACATTCAGCCTTAGAGAAAGGCTTCCCTAATTCTAAATTACGTTGCATGTCCCTCCATGAAGATTAAAAAGCCTAAATTAACATTTAGCATTTTAAACTACAAACTACAATAAGAATAAATGTAAACAATACTACATAAAAATAAGAAAGAGGTAATTAAAAATCAGAGTGCAAAAGAAATTATAACATGTGCAAGAGAAAGCAATTGAAAGAGGTAGTACTAATGAGGAATATATGCATTCTACATGTAGATATAGCAAAATACTGAATACCTGGAATGTGTGCAAGCTTGAAATGTCTGAAAATCAGATAAGAAAAAAATTAGTACACATATATGCATAGCAATGAGAAACACAATGATTATACTAAGTAACAAACTTAACAAGAAACTTTAACCCTACTATGGAACAATGATATCTTCCTCTCCAGGCAAATTCTCTACACCAAAGTACATTCTAGAAAGGCTGTCAGCCAAAACATTCTCAGACCCTGTTGTACATTGCATCTCAAACTCAAAATCCTGGAGCACCAAACTCCACCTAAGTATATGTTGGCTACTTGCTTTCAGACGGTGTAGCCACTTCAAAGATTGATTATCTGTTTGTAGGATGAAGTGTAATCTCCAAAGGTATGGTCGCAACTTGTTCAGAGTCCACACAATACCTAGGCACACTTTCTCAGGTACGGAGTAATTTCTTTCCCTGGGCTTCTTGCTGAAGAAGGACACTGGATGAAGTAGACATTATTTTTTTCTGTAACAAAACACAACCTAAACCAAACTCTGAAACATCTGTTTGTACTAGAAAAGGCTTATCAAAATCAGTATATTGCATTAAACAATTTTTCACACCATAAGAACATAAGAACATAAGAAGAGCCATCCTGTATCAGGCCAAAGGCCCATCTAGTCCAGCTTCCTGTATCTCACAGTGGCCCCACCAGATGCATCTGGGAGTGCACGAGACTAGATATCTGTCTCCTGATACTACTCCCCTGCATCTGGCCCTTGAAGTACCCCGGTTTTAAGCCTGGTGATTACACATCTCCATTATGGTTTGTAACCTGTGATGGACTTTTCCTCCAGGAATCTGTCCAATCCCCTTTTGAAGGCATCCAGGCCAGATGCCATCACCACATCCTGTGGCAGGGAGTTCCACAGACTAACAACGAGCTGGGTGAAAAAATATTTTCTTTTGTCAGTTCTTACTCTCCCAGCCCTCAATTTGAGTGTATGTCCCCTAGTTCTGGTATTTTGGGAGAGGGAGAAGAGCTTCCCTCTATCCACTTTACTCATGCCCTGCATTATTTTGTATGTCTCAATCATATCCCCCCTTAAGCGCCTTTTTTCCAGACTAAAGAGGCCCAACTGTTTTAGCCTTTCTTCATAAGGGAGGTGCCCCAGGCCAGTAATCATTTTAGTCGCTCTCTTCTGCACCTTTTCCAGTTCCACTATGTCTTTCTTGAGATGCGGTGACCAGAATGGTACACAATACTCCAGGTGTGGCCTTACTATCGTTTTGTATAATGGCATTATAATGTTGGCTGTTTTATTTTCAATCCCCTTTTTGATAATCCCTAGCATGGAATTGGCCTTCTTCCCTGCTGCCACACATTGAGTAAAGACCTTAATTGAGCTGTCCACCAACACACCAATATCTTTTTCCTCATCCATCACGGTTATCTCAGAGCCCATGAGTTGATAGATAAAGTTTGGATTTTCTGCCCCAATATGCATTACTTTTACAACCAATATACATTACTTTTGGCTACATTGAAACACATTTCTCATTTTGCAGCCCATTCCCCAAGTTTGGAGAGATCCTTCTGGAGCTCTTCACAATCTTCTCTCTGGTTTTTACCACATGGAAAAGCATGAAAAGCATATTTACATCCACTTGTCCATACTACTTTTAAGAGGCATTTGTTTATGTGTCAGTTCAGTCAATAGATTTGTACTTGACTGAAATGAGGAATGAACTTTCTGTAATAACCAACCAAACCAAGGTATGTTTGAACTCGCTTTTTGTTTTATTTATTTATTTATTTATTTATTTATTTATTTATTTATTTATTTATTTATTTATTTATAGTTTTCAGGAATTGGCCAATTTTTTCACTCTCGATTTTAGCTTGCAAAGGTTCAATTGTTCACCTACTAACCCAATGACCGAAATATACAACTTTCCTTCTCAACCATTGACATTTTGAAGCTTTAATAGTCAATCCTGCATCCTGCAAATGTTGTTGTAGTACAATTTTGACATGTTCCAGGTGATCTTTAAATGTGTCCCTCCCCTGATAAAAACCCTCCCGAGTCCCAAGCAGAGCAGAGCAGAAGCTGTTATGTTTCTTTTAGCACAGAGAAACACACAGCAACACAAACAGGGTGTGTGTGTATTGAAGAATGGGGGAAGTGGTGGGAAAATTGTGGGTGGGAGAAATTGTGGGTGGGAGAGAAGGAATGTACTTTCAAGGGGTAGTTGGGTAATAAAGAATAAATAAAATTAAATTTTAAAAAGAAAGCTTGCCCAAATAAATTCCCTAGAATCTATCCAACCCTCCAAAAAGAACAGAACAGATAAGCTCCCTGTGTGCCTCTACATACACAACTATACACAAAGCAGCTTTACATTAAGCTCAGCAAAGCACAGATCAGCATTGAGAAGCTAGCCAAATCAACTGCTTCAGCTAACTTTAACCCCACTGCCAGAGATATCTATCTCCTTGCTCATTCCACCACGGATGATGAGAAAGTGAAGCAAGTCAGCATCTTATATACCTTGCTGCCATGAAGCAGTTAGAAAGCACAGCCACACACCCCAAAAGCACACTTTACAATGGATTCCGATGGGCACCACATTAGGAGTTGAATAACGAGGTCCCATATACCCCAAAGCTCTCCAGATTGGGGGTGCTTCAAGGGGAGGGAGCTTGAGGAAGCTCCACTGAAATTTTCACACTGCTAGCTGCCTGGGATCACTTTTTTCTAGCACAGAAAATTACACTTAGAAATGGGAACCCCATTTGAAGTTGAATAACTCGGTCCCCTAAACACCAAACCTCTCCAAATTTGGAGGGCTTAAATGGGAGAGTCTAAGGAAGGTTCACTCCAAATTTGGTGACTCTAGGACACACAGAACCCATTTTTAAGAAAAATGAAACAGTTCATTTTCAAAGGAAAAAAGTTGTTTCATTTCATAACTAACGAACCACCACCTCTCCATTTTGTTTCGTTTCATTACGTAACAAAATGATGAAACAGCATTTTGTTTTTCATTTTGTGCTCTACTAAACAGAGTCAGAGGCTGGGCTTGTTCCAGCCATCTCAGGTATTAAGTTCATTAGAGGCCCTTTTCTTGGTCCTGTCACTGTCACAGGTGCGTCTGATTAGTACTCAAAAGAGGTCCTTCTCTGTTGCTGCTCTGAGACTTTGGAACTCCCTCCAACAGGAGGCCAGGCTGGCTCCATCTTTGCTGTCCCTTCCACAATTAGGCAAAGACCATTCTCTTCAGCCTAGCTAGTAGCTAACTGTTAACATTATTGTTTTGTTATGCATTAATGTTGTATTTTTAATCATGTAAGATGTAAGATGCCTCTGCACACTCACTGTATCTAATTTTGTGTTATATATATATCAGTGCAATTGGTGCAACAGCCTGAACCTAAGATTTTAATTGAAATTAAAAGGAAAGGGAACAGAATAGCAGAAAGTTTGGTTAATACCTAGTAAACTGAATGTCGAAACTCCCAAGTTTATAGTCTATTGTTTTGGATTAACCATTTCTTTGTTATTTCATCCATGCCTTTTCAGGTAGGGAGTCAAGAAAAATTTGACGAATTTGATTCTGTGTTCCTAAACAGTCCAGGGGTTCCTTATATTTTAAAAATAATTCCACATTTATAACATTTTTTAAAAATTCTGTAATCTGCAATGAACTGCTAGATTTGCTAGTCTTACCAAATAATGCCGAGTTTCATTTTTTTAGAATTACTCATTATACTTGATAATGTTTCCTTTTCTAAGCAAAGAAACAAGCTGCTTTTAGAAAAATTATTTTCTTGTTTGGGTGAAATAAGGATTATAGATATTCCATCAGAAGTGGCTCAGCTTTTATGCATGTAGAAAACCTCTCCTAAGCATCCTCCTGTAGCTACTCAAATTCAAGGGTACATTGTTAAATTAATAATAAAAAGAGTAGCATTCACTTCCTTCAAAGCAAGTGGAAGACTTTACAGAGCAGGGCCCTTATATTTGATTTTTTTAATAACACAAAACATGCCCATGCATTCAAACAAAGACTACTTCTTAAACAGATTTCAGATATTTCTTTTTCCACTGTTCCACTCCCATCCCATTGCACACAAATAAATGCTTGTTGTCAAAACAGATTTGTCTACTTTGCAGATTTCTAGCAAAATGTTCTATGGAGCATTCATAATATTTCCCTAGTGCTCTTCATGTTACCTTTTTTCCTGTACTGAGGACAGAGCATAATGGTGCAAAATCCTCAGCTATTCAACATGATTTTATATCAATAGCATGATTGATATGTACATTATAAGATGTCTCATGTTGGATGACAATGAGAACTTGCCAGCCCAGGATGAAACAAAACTGCCAGGGGGAAAATAGCTGAGCAATTCTAAACATTCCTCCTCCCTTCCCCCTTCCCTTTCCCTGCCTACCTTCAAGCTCAGACTCAGCCAACAGGGATAAAATGCTGATCAGTCTTATCTTTCAAAAAGCCTGCAAGTGGAGTCCAAGTCACCTAGGTACGAATTGACTTGGAGTCTCAAGTCACCTGTCCCCACCCCTGCTGGACAGCTTACAATATCACAACACAGACATGAAATAAAATAATAATAATCAAATAAAAACCTCAAACAAGGACAAAAGAATCTTTCTCTCTCTATGGCCGCTATCTCACCTGGGGGAAGATCCAGATATAGTGAAAGTCCAGCTTTTCTTCTTTCTTGGTCACATGACTGAAGATGTGGGTTCTCCATTCCCACGATTTTAAAAAAGCACAGTTCAGCCCCAAAACCAGCAGGTGGCACTAGGGGGGAAATGAAAAATAATTTTTAAAAAAACAGCACTGACAGCCTGAAGGCCAGCTGATCAGTGCTGGAGGGGGGAAGGGAAAAAAAAATTAAAAGTACCAGCCAGCCCCAGGAACTGGTGGGGCTAGGGAAAAAACGAAAACAAAAAACACAAACAAAAAACAGTGCTGACAGCCCAAAGGCCAGCTGATCAGCACTGGGGGAGAGGAGAAAGTTTAAAAATAAAATAAAAAGTGCCAACCTGCCCCAGGATGAGCTGGTTGGTGCTAGGGGGGCAAAAGCAGAAAACCGGATCATGTGCGAGCTCCCATGGACTTCTGGCTCGCATTTTTTACTGGATCAAAAAGTTCCCAACTTCTCTGGTAGCTCATGGAAAACTCGCTAAAGGGGGCATATCCAGGGTGTTGTTTTTTTTAAGCCTGGTGGCTGTGGGGACAATATTTTTGGAAACGTGTTATCTTGAAATTTAATCAGCATTTTAAAGGACGTGTGATAGAACAAATTATGTATTAAAAAATACAAAAGATGTTGGCAAGACAGTGAAAATTATTCCAAAACTGATGAAGTATCAACAATCATTTAGGCAACTGGCTAGTTTTGAGTCTAAAGGATCCAGGATAGTCTCTGACTTCACAAGGGACTGACATGCAGTTTTATTCTCTCTAATTCCAGACATCCGAGGTCTCAGGAAGAGCTGCGAAGAGATGTCAACGGGGGAAAATCCTGCTCATTTTCACACTGCTGCTCATTGCTCTTGTTGGCCTTGTGCTGTTCATTGTCTTCACCACCCGCAGCATAGGTACCAGAAGGTTACTTCTCTTCAACTTCCTGTGCTTCTCTGTTTGAAGAGTCTTCTCTTCTCATTTGTTTTTTCCCTTTCAGCCCTGGGCCACTGGCAATATGGGGACTTTCCAGGCCAAAGTGGACTCAAAAAGTATTCCAGCCATTTTTGAAACACTAGCTCAAACTACAAAAAGTTGATAAGCAAATAGTGCTTTGGAATAGCTGTAGAAACTCTTCTCACTCTAAGAACTGAAATAGGTACCAGGGACCACAGCCTGAGTGGGGCCAGTGCAAATTGTGCTTCCTTCCCTACACTTGTATGCAGAGGCACACTCTCTGTCCCTTGTGTGTGTGCGCGTGTGTGTGCACATTTTCCAGCTTCTCCTCAGAGGGAGATTTGGCAGAGAGGCCATTTATGCTACTCAGCATTCAGAAAAGACACCTCTATGGCATCATTGGAGGGTCAAATCTCATGAGCTATATGATTCCCTCCCTTCTGGCTGGCGTGATATGAAGGGAGAACAGCTGGGATTCAGCTTTTTTCCTGCCCCTTCAGGCAGCTGGAGAGATTGTGCTGCCTGTTTTTGAAAGTCATTCTGCTTCTCTGCAGCTCAGTCCATTGTCTGCTGATAATCACACTCAGTTGATTCCACACTCTTCCTTTCTCTTCTGCAGTTGTCCAAAGGTCCCAAGATGTATTTGTGCTAATTCATAGAACAGCCCTCCTTTAGGGAGAGCATGTTTTTGGGCAGAGCAGCTACCTACTCAACTCAAAGATGGAACAACCATCTCTCCACATCTCTTGGTATAATTAGGAAACACAGCCAGAGGAAAATGGGTGGTAGACTGTCATGTGCTATGATTGTGGAGGCTGTAAAAATATTGGGGGTGGGTGGGATGGAAAATCCTCAGTCACTTCATAATTTAAGTGAGATAATCTGCTCTGTGGAAATGTTGATAAAATGTCTCCCTGTCCTCATGAGGGATCAGTATAATGTTGGTGCCAACTTTTTCTGGGGGGGGGGGAATAGTTTTGAAAAATCAAGGAGAGAAGAACAGTAGTCTGCTATCTTTGTACCCAAACTAACTGCCCCTAATCTTTAATTCAAAAATCACAGATCAAATTACAAGAACCTTTATTGTCATAAATTAATATAAAACATGCAGCAAAATGTAAAATAAAGAGGTAGGAAATAAATAAATATGTAAAAATGATTAAAATATTGGGTTAATAGCAGGCCTTGGCCCCAGACTATTTACTAATATGTAAAGCAGTGGCCAAGTATTCAGCCACTGAGGCTGTCAATTCCGGAAGTTTGTCCTCAAGAAGGTGCTTTGTTATACTCTCCAGGGATCCAGAGAAATTAGAAATATAAGGAGTCAGAAAGCGAAGGTGGAGCTTGTGGAGGGAGGAGCAGGAGAGAAGGATATGAGAAGTTGAGTCGGGTTCCAGTAAACATAGTTTACAGAGTCTATTCTCAAATGGGACGTTTGTGGTGTCTTCCTGAAAGAACTGCTGAGAGATGTTCAATCTAGCAAGCATAAAAGCACGACACAGGCAAGGATTAATGAGATGTTTCATATAATTTGCTCCTAGTCCTGGAATTGGCATCAAACCATAAAAGTGAGGAGAACACGTTGGATTGAGCCCTGATGAAATGGTTTGACACTCTATATCCCAGATTCTTTGACGGACTATTTTGAAAATTTGGGATTATTCGCAGTTGATTAGGGAGTCTAGGTTGATTCCAATACAGTGAATTTTGGACTGGATAAATTGATACCATTTTGAAACATAAGGGTCCCTTAATAGTTCGTATACAAGGGAGTTGGAGTCAGGGTGAAAATGAATACGTAGCCAAAACTTAATAGTGACTGTCCAAGCAAAAGTTGATGGCAAATGGAGTCCCAGTTCATTAGCAATAGTATAAAGATTGATCATATTGGGAACACCTAAGATACGATGAAAGAAGCTGGCAGCAGTCCGGTCGATTTCAGAGTCGACAGCTGAAATCCAGATCAGGATCCCATATAAAAGCTGGTTTATAATTTTCTCCTGAAAAATCTGGAGAGCAGCAGGAACATATTGGTTCCCAGTGTGGAAATGGAACTGAGAGATAGCAGATAAATGGTTATTAATAGCTGATATAGCAGCCCTCCGATGATGAGACCAGGAGAGTTGATGGTGGGACAGGAGGCCAAAGTATCTGAAGGATCTCACTTGTTCAACAGGTTTCCCGTCCACTTTCCATGAAAGAAGTTTCCATTATTTGGAGAATATCAAGATTTTAGATTTCTCAGTGTTAATAGTCAGATCATTCTTAGAACAGAATTCTGAGAAAGCTGACAAGAGGCAAAGGAGGCCCTGTTTGGAAATTGAGAAGAGCACGGTGTCGTCCGTGTAGAGAAGTATGGGAACCGGAAGTTCATTCAGTCATGGAGCATGACTATCAAATTTGGCTAGATGGCCTGGTAAATCAGACAAGAAGAGATTGAAAAGGGCAGGAGCAAGAAGGCAGCCCTGCTTTACCCCTTTGGTGACTAGAATCCTAGGGGTAAGGAGGCCTTCATGATTTAGGCGAACTTGACAGCTATTCGCAGAGTGGAGCTGACGGATCAGAAATAGCAGGTGCGGGTCAATTCCCATATTGGTAAGTTTGGGCCACAAAAGAGATCTATTGGTAGAGTCAAAAGCTCCTCGAAGGTCAATGAATGCTGCAAAAAGTTTGCCTTTGAAATGCTGGGAGTATTTCTCTGCCAAAAAGGATAAAATGAGAGAGTGGTCAAGTGTAGAATACCCAGTCAGATAGATGTCGCAGAAGATGTTTAGAGTACAACTTCCCAATTACTGAGAGTAGGTTTATGGGTCGATAGTTGCTGGGTGTTTCTGGGTTGCCTTTTTTTTTTGGACTGGAATGATGATAGAAGATAGCCACGAGTCAGGGAGTATCCCAAATTTGTCCACAAAGGTGAATAGGCAGGCTAGAGGTTCAGCCCACCAGAGTGGATGAGCTCTTATGAGATCAGCTGGGATGCCATCTGGGCCTGGGGCCTTACCAGGCTTCATGCTGGCTATGAGTTTGAGAATTTCTTCTTTGGAGACGGGGGGGCAGGCGGGTTCATCAGGGGGCATTAGTGGAATGGCGGAGAGGTCTGGAAATATCGAGTCTGAAAATAGATCATTTGAGTAATGTCCAGTCCAGTCCGAGGCAGAGATTGGTGGGTTTAGAACTGCATTAGAGGAGTGGTTCTCTCGTGAGACCAAGGCCCAGAACTCTTTCATGTTCTTTGAATGAGTTGCATGTAGCAGTCTAGACCAGTTGTTCCGTGCATGAGTGTGTCTTTTCTCAACTAATAAAGCTTGGCAAACCTTCTTCGCTTGGAGGTAGAGGGCTGATGACTCAGAAGAATAGTGGGCGAGTGACCGTTGGTAAAGCCAGCGGAGTTTTTTCTTTAATTTTTATATTCCAAGTGATCCATTGCCCCAGTGGTCCAGCCGTAGGCCCCAAATAGGGTTTATGGCACCCTTGTACTTGATTTAAGAAATTTCTCTTGTTTGTAGCGTTAGAGGTTTCACAAGTTTTCACAGGAGTTCCAATATTTTCTTCTGGTTAGCTGTAATCATTCTAAAGCCAGTCAACAACTCAACAAAGCCAAGCTTTGTGCCACATTTCTGGGTGCTGGCTTTTCTAAAAACTGTCCACTGTTTTTCTGAGGTTCAAGTGTTGTCTGTTCTCAGTTCATGGCTATCATGCATTTTCCCTAGAAACCTGCAAGATGCCAGCTTGCCTTGTGCTCTTGGAGAGGTTGCAGCAGGCTCGCAACAGTGCTATCAATCCTTGTGAGGATTTCTACAGTTACACCTGTGGCAACTGGGAAGCTAACAACATCCAAGGGATGAATGTGCCAGTGGTCAATGTCTTTGATGCCCTCTTGGAGGAAAACCAGCTGATCATGAAGAGGCTCATAGGTAGGGAGAAAAAGGGAGGTGGTTTTTTTGTTTTGCCCACCCTTCCTGACACTGATCTGCTAGAAAATGTGTTTGTTCAAGACTGTTGTTTCTCAAGGCATCATTGCCTGCCAACCAAAATGTACTCACTAGCTACAAGAATGTTCATGCCACCCTGTCTTAAGAGGTGGAATAATGTTCACAGTATCCCACCTGGAAGCATACATCCATAACCTGCATCCAAAGCATTTCAAGTCTTAATTTTTAATGTAGGAACATCACTGCTAGGCATTGTTTTCCTTTGGCTTTCATGTGGCGAGACTTTCTTTTGAGTGCATCCAAATTATGTGACCGGGGGGGGGGAGCATTTTATTTATTTATTTATTTATTTGTTTGTTTGTTTGTTAATTTATTTATTTATACTGAATATTTTTACCCCACCTTTCTTCTTGGAGAAGGAACCAAGGTGGCTTACAATAATCAGGGACAATATACAGTCCAGAACATTTAAGACATATTCAGGTTAAGAACAGGGTATTAGAAGAATCATCTTAGAATATTAAAAGGTAACATTAAAGCTACAAACAGCATGCAAAAAGAAAAAGAATCCATTATGAGGGGTGGAAACTAACATGGAAAACACTGGTGTTCTTATGAAATCATTCAATGTAATCATGCATGGTAACCCATATAAAAGTCACATACTAGGTAGTCCCTCATTCAGGGAAAGCTTGCTTTAAAAGGAAGGTCTTTGGCTGCTTCCGGAAAGACAGCAGAGATGGGGCATTCTTGGCCTCCAGTGGAAGGGAATTCCAAAGTCTGGGAGCAGCAACAGAGAAGGCCCTTTCATGTGTTCTTAGGAGACATACCTGTGAATTGCAAACACTTGTGATAAGAATTAATAGAATTAATAAATATGAGAATAAAGCTGAGAACTATTATAAAGTGTTAAACCCAACTGTGGGTATTAGGTCATGCTGGCATAAACACAAAATAGATAAAAAAACGTAGATGCCAGCCTGTAGAGTGTAACAAATATTTGTGGTTAACCGAGATAGAGCCAACGGGGAAGCGAAGACAACACAGATACGTGGGCACCATCTTATGGCACCAAAAACGCCATTTTGTTAACAGCAACACGCAAGCAATGGGAAAACAATCTCGAACTAAAGAATAAACAAAAGCCATTTCTAAGAATTATGATAACTTACCAGGTATGATTACGTATGACATGCGCACGAAATACGTAAGCTGCGGTTACAACAAACGTATAAAAAGGAGACCACTCTGGGAGAGGGGAGCAGAGTCTCGGGTCTATGACCCAGATTATGCTGTGATGGAGCTCCCACTAATACCTTGGTTGTATGTTGCTTGTCTTGTGTGTGATACTTGTCTTCTGTAACTATATATTGCCTATAACTCTGTGCTCCTATACCTGTCCTTATATCTGTCTAATAAACTGAATGAACTAATCCCTTGCGTGGCAGTTTCCTGAGAACCACCAAAATCTATCACTTGTCATTGCAGTGGCCCATCTCAGTTCTTTTTCAGCCTTCCTTTTCTTGTTCCTGAAGGGAATGGAGAGCAGGAGATGGGGATGGAGGTGGGGGTGACTGGCCTCTGATCCAGGGTGCAGGGCAGGGCAGCTGATCTAGGCAGCGAAGCCTGGTGCTTCTCCTCTTGCCGTTGGTGTGGCTAGTCTTCCTCTTCTCCTTTCTCCCTTCTTTTTGGAAAGAAGCCATTTACTCCAACAGAGGGGCTTGCATATGCCATACCGACTGAAATAGTTTAGTTTGGCATGTGATTTAAAAGTAAATGGCCCTCTGCCAAAGTAGTATTTTGCCTTGCCTTCCACCTAAATCCCCTCTTCCTGCTTTTTTTTTTCTTAGCCGAAATCAGCAGTGGTTCTACTTGGTAGTGTAATCACATCCTTAGTCTCTCAGGAATTTCTTCAAAGCCTTCAAGTCACTTCCTCGCCTGTTTCTGTGGAGATTCTCAGTCATCCAGGTTGAGAGTTCAGCCATGGCAACTGGACTCTTTTCTTGCGTGATCGAAACATTTCGCTACTCATCCAAGCGGCTTCCTCAGTCTGACAAAAGTTGGTGGAAGGTTTCCCATTTATAGTTCATCTTGGTTTCATCCCACCCTGGTCTGAAGAGACTAATTTGATGGGCAATGGACGAAATAGGCTTGTTTGAAGGACATTGGCCTGAAGTGCGTGGGATGGGCTACATTGGGGATCTAGACATGTCTAAACAAAATACATCAGCATACCCAATCAGTGTGAGAGATTTGCCTCCATAAGCATATTTCACTGTACATTGTGTAATATGAACTATGAACAATTTGCCACGTCAAATGGGTTTTTTTTGAAGTTCAATAGGTCTCTCTGAGACATTCATGTCATGTGTGTCCCCATTCAAAAGAAAGGTTCACCACCATGTTGGGTGATAAGTACGAGAATCATATCTATGCTTCTGTTTTCATAATAGCATGAATATCCTGGTGTCCAAATTTCTGAATAGTACTGATCTCTAGAGTACTCCTAGATCCAGGAAAGGGGGCCTGTAATGCTCTGCTGGTCCTTTTTGAATGGAATGAATGTGTCTGATATGAAGATACCTATGTGGGGCCATGGACTGCAGGCAATAAAAGAGGACATAGGAGTGGATCAGGGAGAACATAAGAACATAAGAAGAGCCATGCTGGATGCTGGATCAGGCCAAAGGAAGGGAATCCAGGAAAGATAGGAGGAATTGTTGTCTAATATCAGTTCTGTTCCCTGATCAGGTTTGCGGTATTGTTATATCCCTTCTACCATCTCCACGTTAGTTTGCTCTATGTAATGGACAGTGTTGTAACCTTTCCACCCTTTAATGTTACCTGCCTTCTCTTCCCCAGAAGAGCCACAGCTTGGGGCTAGCAGCTCAGCAAAGAAGAAAGCTATAAGGTTTTATGCGTCTTGCATGAATACAGAACAAATTGAAGCTCGAGGTTCTCAGCCTTTGAAGGAGCTCGTAAATGAGGTGACTGCTGTGCATCAATATGTGTGTACTGTCCCTATCCTATGTAGAACCAGCATCAATATAACAGTATAACAACAAGATTTAATTTGTAGCCAGTGGCCCTCTGATCATTCAACGGTACCAGTTTGTTTGATAGGTCATTGTATCTCCATTCCTTGTGGACAGGTGGGATCCACCTGTAATATTTGGAACTCAGCCTAAAACATATGGTGTATGTTTTTTTGTATTGCTTGAATCTAATAGCTACTCCAGGGTTAATCGAGCAGCTGTCCCAGCCCTTAAAACGTGATTACAAGGTATAAAACATGACTAAAAACACGAAACACCTTTTGAAATCTGAGGGCTGAGGAAGATTGGAGAGGGGGAAAACTGTTGCAGGGAAAAGCACCATCTTCTGTCTTGCAACTCTGCTGTTCAAAATGTTTCTTTGTCTTTTTGAAACAACAGAAATAACATCATCACCGAGGCCCCACTGCACACGCTTGCTCATTATATGCGTTGAGAACTTAGTTCATTGGATTCAAGAAGTATTCACTGTTTGCCTGCATCCAAAAATGATCCCATTTTAGCTAAACACATTTATGATAATGGAGATGACATTAATAGGGATTTAAAATAAAGATAAATATTGTACCTGACCTGGGGGTTTGGAAAATAACATTCTTTCAGAGTGGAGTGATTTAGGGATTTTTCTTTCCTGTTTCTGCCACAAGGCTTTCTTCTCATCATGTTGTCTTCATTTTCTACTCTCCTTTGTTGCCCTTGGTATGGTATTACGAAGGTCAGTGCGAAAATTCCTGGACTTTGGTATATATCTTTTTCAAAATCGTTTCCCCCCAAGATTTTCTCCTGAGTGTTCACTTTTAGGCAACTGAAGCATCAAATGACGATGTACATCTTTGAGGATGATCACATGTCCAACTGTCAAGAAACATCATATTACCTCATATTTTTTATTGGGGTCATGTTCAGTTGCTGCCTAGCACAAAATGTACAGCCGTTAAGTGCAGAAAAAGTGATGTCCATGCACATATGAACTAGTTCACAGAAGCAAATTCTCAAATGAAATTTATTTTGTTTTATTTAATTTTTTTAAAAAAAACTATCCCTGCTTTCTCCTCCATAAGACCCATTCAAGATCCAGTTGCACATTACAAGGGGCATTCAGTAAGCACAGTGGTGGGGTGGCATGTAACACTGACGGAAATGCAAGTTCTGGTATATTTCCTGAAATATGTACCATCGATGGGTTTGCGCGTTTGCTCATTTACATACAGATGTATATTGTAACCCATCCTTCTCCAGTCTCTCTGTCAGCATTTCTACACCTCTCCGTGTCTGTATCTTCTTTACTTTCTTGGAAAGAGAGACACTTATGTTTTCTTTTATCATCTCAGTGCAGGGATTCACTGTGTGCTCCTTAAGGGTAGAACCAGAGTTCAGCTTAACCCAGCAGGAGGCATGTTCTGCAAGTAGAGCAACTTGTTAATGGGGTGCCATGGTGTTCTGTAAAGGCAGCATCAATGCTCCAATGTAACACATCCCATAAGTGATGGGCTTTCATGGAACATAGCTTACCCATGGACCTCCTGGACTTGCACTTGGATTCTGTAGAAATGGACCCTTGTTGTCACAGGTGTGCATGAGTCCAAGCCCCAATATTTTGGACTAAAACTCTCACAAGTCATAGTCAGCAGGGACAGTGGCCAGTGATTGTGAGAGTTTTATTCTAGAATGACACCTGAAGAGTACCAGGTCCTTACCCCTTGTTTGGATTTTGTTTGTTAAGGCTCTTTGCACTGAAGAGGAGTTTAAACCTGCTAACCTTTTTCTCATTAGACAGTCTTGGAGTATGCTTGAAGAAGTAAAATTGTTTATAGCAGTGTCTCTACTTCTAACATAAAGTCTCAATACATATCAAAATATTCTCAATGTAGATTTTATTCTTATCTAAATAGCACAGGCTTGACACATTTTGGCTGTAACCTTCTAGACCTAAGCCTAAAACAAAGATATATATATATTCATTTAAAAACAGAGGCATAGCTAAGGTTTGGAGTGCCTGGGGATAAAGTCAGGTTTTGCGCCCCCTCCTACCTCTCAACTGCATCTTACCCACTGAGCAAGGGGGCCCCGATCCTGGGGGAAGAGCAGGGGAGGAGAGAAGTGTCCCTCTTTCTCACGCTCTCTTCAGGGGCCTCCCGGACAAGGATCTCCTGTGCAAACCCCACAGCGCACAGATAGCACCAAGCAGGTGATTTTTTTTTTCAGGCATCACCTCCGTAGCATGCTTCCCCCCTTCTTTTGCCCCAGCTAAGGCTTGGTGATCATTAGCCCTGGAGAAAGGAGGATCGGGAAGCAGGTGATGGGATTTCCCCCCCCAAGAAGCACCTCCATTGCACGTTTCCCTCTCCTCCTTTCCTTGGGCTAATAGTCGCCAAGCCTTAGCGGGGGTCCACCACCACCACCGCTCATCCCCCTCACTGAGTTGGGGCCGCCACTTGCCCTGGAAGGATGGCATAACCTTTCTTCCTCTGCCTCAATCTTGATTACTCCACTTCCAAGCTGTTCCTGTTATTGCTATTTCCAGTTGATGCATTTTCTTCTGGAGCAGATAGCAGCATGTGTGCGGATTTGCATTGAGAACATGATGAAAGGGGTTAAATCTCCTGGCTCTATGTCTACCATTATTATTATTATTATTATTATTTTTAATTTATAGATTTCCTAGTTATGTCTCCATGGTGGCCCTCGATGAGGTCCTGGCTCATGGGATTTGAAGGAGACATTTCCTAGCTCAAAATGAATGCTTGTAGCTATGATACTATTTTTGTCCTTGGAGATCATGATCAAATCTTTCTCATTTCATCTTTCTCAGGTTGGTGGCTGGAACATCACAGGCTCCTGGAAGGAGACAGATTTTAATGAGACACTCCGCACACTCATGGAAAGATACAACACTTTCCCTTTTTTCAAAGCCTATGTGGGGCCGAGTTCCTCTGATCCAAGCACCAATATTATCCAGGTAGAAGCATCAAGAAGATGCTGCTAGAATGGAATCATAAGTGTAATGACTCTTCATCATGTCTGTAAAAATCAAAGCTTTATTTAGGAGATAGGGGTAGCCTTAGGATATAGGGGAGCCTTAGGACTTGATGAGGGGACCTTTAAAAGTCAAAAATTGGTCCCACCAGGATTGAGATTGCTGGACATAATCCAGTGATGATCTTTGACTTTTAAAGACTTTCCTTTACCTAAGGAGAATGATTGAATAGCATGTGTTTGGGCTGAGAGAAAGGGACAGAGTAGGACTTAGGTATAAAAGGTACTTGGGAGGGAAAGAAGGATGGAGAAGTGTGCTCTGTTTGCTTTGAAAGTTTGTTATGGGCACACCTACGCTGGCCCTTTTGGTGCAAACTGGGGCCGTCTAAATATGGTTGCTTAATGTTAATTGGTGGAGTAGGAACTGGCAAACCACTCCAGTATTCCTGCCAAGAAAACTCCATGGACATGGAGTCATGAAAGGTTGGTCACGACTGTAACAACACAACACACAACGTTGATGGGAAGAGCCATATGCCATTTGGCATGAACCTTGTGTCCAAATGGTTCACCAACTACAAGTGACTCCCCCCAGCATCTTTTTTCCATTGCATATTTCCCCTGCTCCTCTGTAGATGGCATGGAAAATGAAATTATTATTTTTACCTTTGATGAGCCATCTCTGGTGCACTGAATCACTTACATTAATTTTAATCTCCCCCTTTGCTTTGTCTGTTGTGCCAGTCAAGGAACTGCTCAGAAACATGGTTTCAATTGGCACTTCACACAAAGGCAATTAAAAAGATTTAACTGCTTCAGTGTATTAGTGATTGTTCTAGCACGCACACACGCACGCACGCACACACACACACACACACACACACACACACACACACACACACACACACACACACACACACACACACACACACACACACATTCCATTCTCAAGTCCCTCCAAAGAGAAGCAGAAGAAGTGTTCAATTTGCCACTTCACTATATACTAATACCTTGGTTTAAGAGTGTTTTACAAGACAAGCAAACATTTCTTCTAAATTTTTCCTTGATCAACAAGCAGTGTCTTGCAATGTGAGCACTGGAGCAGGTCACATGATAACAACAGAGTCAAGGGTGGCGTTCTCGCTCTTCTCCGGCTGGATTGTGGTGGTTGTCTGGAATGTTCTGTTTTAGGCAGCCTTCAAAGCAGAGGGAGGAGAGAGGAATGCAGGTCTCCCTTGCACCAGCCAGGAACATTTTCAAAGGGCGTTGCAGGTTAAGGTTTAATTTATTTAATATTTATATTTTATCTAATACAGTGGTACCTTGTATAAAAGAATTAATTCGTTCCAAATGAAATTATGTTAAGCAAATTTTCCTTTATACAAATTCCCATAGGAATGCATTGAAAACAGAGTGATCCCGTTTTTATGTTGTATGGATTTTCCCCACAGGCGATTCTGTTAAGCAAATTTCCCCTATCTCCGGAATTTTTATGTTGTACAAATTTTATGTTATACAAGCTGTTTGTTATACAAGGGTCCACTGTGATTTCATATTTTTCAAACCATTTCTAGTCATGGGGCAGCTAGCCAAGTGTGCATATGGCTACAAATTGCACCTTATTATTGTCACATTAAAAACACAGAGTAAAATCCAGTTGTTAGTCCCAAGCAGAGCAAATTCCACAGCCAGGTACCTAAACCATGGTGTGGACGTGGACTTCTAGCCAACTTCTTTGGTGAGTTTTGGCATTTTGTGGGTAAAGTATGTGGTCTATGGGGCCCCAGATCTGAGTTTCCATTATTTCTAATGGAGAAATTTGCTTTGATATAAGAGTGTTTTGGTTTACAAGCATGTTTCCAGAACAAATTATGCTCATAAACCAAGGTATTACTGTACTGGCAATTCAAACCAGAAGGCGCCTTAGCAGCTTTGTATAGCTGCAAAGTTTGGTGTTCCGTCCGTTCTAAGAGATTACATGTGGTGGGAATGGGCTAAAATAGAGTGCACTAACCCCCATGCAAAAAAGAAGCACCATAAAGGACTCAAAGAGATGCAGGTTGGGATGTCCTTGGTCCAAACTGGACTACTTGTTGTGTAGTGCCAGAAAAAAGGGCCAACCCACCCATCCCTGCAGTGTGCCAAACAGTCCGACACATGCCCATCTGAACTAGTCCTAAATTATGCTTTATTTTGACCCTTGTATTGCTGGTTACAGATTGATTATAAAATGCATCCAATCTGCATGGTATTTTGGAGCAGACATTCTCTCTCATAAAAACACCACAGTTTTTAACAAAAGGAAAACATGGTTATTTATGCAGGATGCCAGTGTTTGTAAACTGATCTATTCTTACCGGTTTGCTGTTTCAGCAGAATGTTATGCCATCTTAGTTTTTGTGCCCTGACCTTTACTAATCCACTACTAAGATAACATAAAAAATTCCTGGACTTATCTTTTATTTCATTCAGAGTACTGCCTGTACAAGAGAGGAAACAGGAAATAATAGCAATGCAGTGTGTGGCATGCAGAAACATTGCCAAGGCATCTTCCCTTTCTTTCCCATGTGTAAATGAAATAACTTTTTCCCCTCCCCTTCCTTGATGTGAAATAGGAACCCACAGAGTCGATGATGCTTTGTTGGGAAGAAAATCACCAGAGATATGATAAGCCTGTGCTTGTTTGCTATGTTCAGTGGAACTTACTCCCAACTGTGTGTTTGTTTGATCTAGTCAATTAAATGTACGCCCAAGATTTAGTCCCTGTGTACATAGGAGTGCAGCCAGAAGACAGAATAATCAGATGGAGACCATGCTAAGCGGCAGGTCAAGCTATGAGACTTGGAGTGTGTCTTCGGCACCTAGTTGTATCATATCGCTACCCGTTATAACTGTGACAGCCCCATCCTACAGAATCTTCCTACAAAGAAATAGAAAGCAGTCATTGCATTGGCAAGCGTAGTTGTTATATTCATGTTGTTTACTCAGGACTGGCAAGTGCTCTAGCAGGATTTTTTGGGTGTTTACAGAAAAGGGAATATAAGGGTTAGTTCCTAACATGTAGGCAGGAGGACAATAAGAGATACTGTTTTCTTCTAAGAGCAAGAGAAAGAGATTTCTAGGCACATCAGTGAGACATTAAAAGGTAGAGTTGCCACTAATTTCTTACCCCAAAAAGGGAAGAAACTTTGCATAAAATATACATGTGCTTCTTTAAATATGTAGTAGACATGGCCAAGGAATCCATCTACAGTACATTATATCAGTTCTTCTTCGTGGACTCTGTGAATCCACACTTAGGGTTTTCGCGCCTGCACGCCTGAGTTACTGGTCATTCCAAAGCTCAAGGCGTATAAGCCCCTCCCCTCCATGCGCATGCTCACCCTTCTCCCGCCTTGCTGACTCAGTTCCTTTTTGCCGCCGCTGAGCGAGGTCGCACTTCTCCGAGCTCCTGCAAAAATAAGGAAAGTGAAACTGTTTAATTCTATTTCAATTTTTATTATTTCGTTCATTTTCCTCCCTAAGTTCCCCCCCTCCAAAGTTATTAGTTGAACTTTTTCTTTCTGGGCGCCCGCCCCTAGGGCGGAGGGGTGGATACCCCTCTCCGTAGTTGTGGGTGCGCCAGTAGTTTATGGCCACGGCAGCACTTTTTAAACAGTGCGAGGCCTGTTCAAGGAGAATCCCTTTAGCCGCCGGACACAGCTTGGGCGAGGCTCACCAAACAGCACTCTGCCCACATTGCAAAAAGCTAATGAAACCAGCTCTTAAACACCGCCTGGAACGTCTAAGGGTGTATTTCTGGGGAAAATCCCTCAAACAGATGGAAACCCACTCGGAAACATCTATGCCTTCCACTTCCTCAAAATCAAAGTCTTCAAACAAAGGGAAGACAATGGAAAAAAGGAAGAAAAAACATCTTCAGCAAGCTCCGATTCCGGAGAAAAGATCAAAGGACTTGCTCTCTGATGTGCAAACATCTGCCTTATCTTCTTCTACACTGTGTCATAAGAGCAAACGCTACGCCAAGAAGAAGCGACGTCGTACTCGTATGATGTCTACTTCATCCGACACAGATTCCTCTACGACGTCTTCTTCCGCCTCTCCCAAACGTAGAAGGCATAGAAAGGGTAATCCCAAGTCCAGAGTTCAGCGCCCTCTGGCATCAAACGATGACACCATCCCAGCTGCAGGCTTCCCATTTCAGTACCCGCAAGTAGCTACTAATGTCACACCACAAACAGTGGCTCCTCAGGTACCGCAACCACAGCTGTCAGATTCACCAGCTACTATGGATCGCCCAATAACGGATGATTCCGACACGGGAGCAGCCTCTCAGTCCTCCCATGGGTCGACTATCTCAAAATCCAAACACTCTGATGCTGATATACAAGACAAACCATCTGCCACACCAATAGAAGATTTTTAAAACTATTCTCAGATGGTACAGAAGATTGCACAAGTCATGGGACTCCAAGTGCAACTACCAACAGCCAGCGATGCGTGTAAGTTTTTTGGCCACTTACACAAAACCAGGCAACCCCCGTTGAGGATGGGGTTCATCCCTTCGATGCTTGAAAAAGCCAAAGAAGCCTGGGTCAAACCTTCTTCCAACCCATTGACTCCAAGGAGAATCGACAGCCTGTACAAAACACATGGTGATGGCACAGACTTCCTTATGAAGCACCCCCTACCCAACTCTGTGATAGTGGATGCCACTCAAAACAGAGGGAAGTCACACTCCAATACTACTCCGAGCAATAAGGAGGCTCGGAAGCTAGATCTCATTGGCAGGCGTCATTACTCCCTTGCCTCTTTCTCCTTGAGAGCACTAAACTATCTATGTGCCGTGGAGGCTTACACACGCCACCTCCTACTTACCTTCCCTGAATCCATGCAACATCTTCTGGAAGAACAAAAGGCCAAGGCACAGGCTTCATATTCAGAGGTTCTCTCCCTGATAGATTACCAGATGATCACCTCTCTCCACATCACTGATGCAGCCTCTAAACAGTTAACGACTGCCATACACCTTCGCCGTCATGCCTGGCTCAGAACAGCAAACATCACAGATGATGCCAGGAACCGCATAGAGGACTCCCCATTCGATGGAGAATGGCTCTTTGCTACCTCCACCGATGCGTCACTCGATAATATTCAAAAAATGAGAAAAGCGGCCAAATCTTACACGTATCAGGGAACCTCTTCACAATCATCCTCCAGACCTCCACCGTCATCTTGGAGGAGGCAATATACACCGTCCCATCAAAGGACTCAGGGACGATACCGGCCGCAATACCAACAGTCTCCATACCAACGCCAGGCACTGCAGCCAAGGCAAGGGCAACAGCAGCAACCCAGGAGGTTTGACCGCAAACAAAAACAGTTGCCCTGACCCGGCTCCTACACAACAGGATATCCGGCTCCACCCATTCCTACTGACCTGGCGAAGCATCATGACAGATGCATGGGTATTGTCAGTTGTCGAAAGGGGATACCAAATTCAATTCCACCATTGACCCCCACTGGGAAGAGTCATCTCCACGCCACCCTCTCAAGTACTAAGAGAGGAAGTCGCAGCTCTACTAAAGAAACAACCTATAGAGCTAGTACCATCAGGAGATCTATTAGGCTTCTACTCTCGATACTTCACAATACCCAAAAAGGACGAAGGCATTCGTCCCATCCTAGACCTTCGAAAACTAAACACCTTTATTCGAAGAAAGAAATTTTGCATGGCCACACTAGACACCATCATACCCATGCTACAAAAAGGAGACTGGTTCATTGTCCTAGACCTACAAGATGCATACTTCCATCTCTCCATAGCCCCCTAAGACTGCAAATACCTTCGCTTCCGGATGGGAGGCTCCACTTACCAGTTCAAAGCCCTGCCCTTTGGTCTCTCCTCCGCCCCGTGGGTGTTTACAAAGTGCATGGCACCGGTGGCGGCCTTCCTCAGGCTCCAGGGAGTCCACGTCTTCCCATATTTAGACGACTGGCTCCTGGTAGCGCCTACAAAACAAAAGGCAGAGAAGGACAGAGACCTCACCATAGAGCTCCTGACATCATTGGGACTTCAACTCAACAGGAAGAACTCCATCCTCTCTCCATGCCAGTCAGTACAATACATAGGAGCGCTCCTGAATGCACAGAAGGCAGAGGCATACCTGGCTCCAGACCGCCCAAGAAAAATCAAGCAGGCTCTGCAGCCCTTTCAGACCTACAACAAGGTATCGGCACTTCAAGCCCAACGCCTATTAGGCCTGATGGCCTCCACTACAGCCATCCTACCACATGCCAGACTCCGCATGAGGCCTCTGCAGGCATGGCTACTAACCAGGTTTCACCCCCACCGCGACAACCCTGCAAAACGACTCAGGGTCACCTCCTCCCTTCTCACTGCTCTGAGGTGCTGGAAGGCCTCCCGCAATCTCAAAGTGGGGCGACCTTTCGAGCAACGTTACCCGTCCATTCAGGTAATGACAGATGCCAGTACCACCCGCTGGGGCGCCACATGCAGCCACCTCTCGATACAACACAGGTGGACACCCAACGAGCAACTCCACCACATCAACTACCTGGAGCTCCTAGCCATATTCAAAGCCCTCAAAGCATTCGAACTCCTCCTGGCTCACAAGATGGTTCAAGTAACAACCGACAACACCACAGCGCTCTATTACTTGAACAAGCAAGGAGGCAGTCACTCAAAATCTCTACTGCACCTCACTCTCAAACTATGGCGATGGTGCATCAACAAGGACATTCACCCGGTAGCTATACACATTGCGTCTTGCAACAATGTGATAGCAGACAAACTGCGTCGCCTCACTCACGACAATCACGAGTGGAGCCTCTCAGAAGCAGTGTTCCGCATCCTTTGCACCAGGTGGGGAACCCTGATCATGGACATGTTTGCATCACAAGCCAACGCCAAGTGCAGCATGTACTGCTCCAGAGCAGGGATCGGAAACCACTCACAAGGAGATGCCTTTGCCACCATTTGGCCCCAGGGTCTCCTTTATGCATTCCCGCCAATACCTCTCATTCAGAGAACCCTGATGAGGATCAGGCATCACGGAGCCCACGTCATATTGCTGGCACCGTGGTGGCCGAGGCAGCCATGGTTCCAGGCACTACAAACAATGGCGACCGACACCATCAGACTGCCTTCAACACCCGATCTCCTGACGCAACACCAGGGCCAAGTCAGACACCCAGACGTCCTGACTCTCCACCTGACAGCATGGTACATCAGCTAACCATTGCAGATGTGCTCATGAACTCCAGGAAAAAGTCTACAAACAATTTGTACGAGCATAAGTGGACATCCTTCCTCCACTTCACTCGAGCCCACTCTCAACCCTCCAGTCCAACCAATATCCAAGTCCTCCTGGAATTCCTCCTCTTACTCTTCAACAGAGGACTCTCCCTATCCACCCTGAGAGTCTACACTGCAGCCATTGTGGCTCACCAGCCACCTGAGTCTGAAGCTGCAGCCTTGTTTACACATCCTAAACTTTTTTTTAAAATGAAAAACAACTGTATTGTCTTCAGTACAGGCGCTGGGGCTTCCCCATGGTGCTCTTGATGTACAAGGCCCGCACATTTTGCCAGTTTTTCTTCAGTAAAGATACCAGGAAATTGATGACCAGGTGGATGTTGTAGACCAACTCATCCTCAGTCATCTTCACATGGCCAACGGCCACAGCAAGACAGAGCACCTTTTTCATCTGAAACTTTATTGTGGATTTGACCTCATTAATCTTGGACACCATGTTCTCGTTGTGATTGAGGAGAGAAGGGAACTTGCCAGCCTTGTTTATTCCTGGGCCTAGGATTCGAGGAATTTTCTTGATCAGGGACTCGGAGGCCAAAAAAGCATCATACTTCTTGGCTAGTTTCTTCACTAGCTTCTTATTCTTATTAAGCTTCTTCAGAGCCTCTATATCCATGTGAGGGATGTCAACAGCTTTGGCCTCATCACAGTGTTGCTGGTCACCCAACACACAGATTGAAAATTTAGGCCGTGGAGCAGACTTGAGCATGACAGTGCCAGAAAAACGCTTGTCCTTTTGTGGGTCATAGTTTTTCATACTGATCTGCAGGTCCACAGTCTCCAAGAATTTGCATGGCTTCGCTTGACTCCCGTGAAGGACTTCCTTCATGGCTTCGTACAGCGTGTCACGAGATACTTTGCTGCTCATCTTGCTGCCTGGCGAGGAAACAAAAGGACACGCCCCTTCCGCTTCTGAGAGAACTAGACCGTTTACACATCCTAAACTGAAGAGGTTCCTAAGAGGCATTGCCAACCTCCATCCACAACACAGAGCCCTGACACCACAATGGTCTCTCTCCTTGGTGCTTAATTGTCTAACTAAACCGCCATTTGAACCTATGGCTACGACATCCTTATACCTGCTTACCCTGAAAACAGCATTTCTAGTGGCAATTACATCCGCCAGAAGAGCATCAGAGCTCGCTGCTCTCAGAGCGGACCATCCATTCCTAAAATTCCATCACGACAGGGCGGAACTCCGTCCAGACATCTCTTTCTTGCCCAAGATAGTGTCTTCATTCCACGTGTCTCAGCCACTTATTCTCCCAACCTTCTTCCCAAATCCGACTACTCACCTGGAGAGGACGCTCCATTCACTTGATGTAAGGAGAGCACTCCTCTACTACACATCCAGGACAGCTCCTGTACGAAAAACACACAGGCTCTTTATCAGGACCTCCGAACCATCTAGAGGTCACCAAGTCTGTCCTCAATCCATCTCCAGATGGATCACCACAACTATCAAGATGGCATATGAAAATGCACATGTCTCCATACCTGTCACACCTAGGGCACACTCCACAAGAGCAGTAGCTTCCTCCACTGCCTTCATGAAAGGAGTGCCCTTGGAAGACATTTGTAAAGCGGCAACTTGGTCTCGACCGTCCATGTTCCTGAAACACTACAGGCTAGACGTCCAGACACAGAGATCGGCCGCATTGGGCAAGGCAGTTTTGACAACTGTGCTACCATGACTACCTTCCACCGGTAAGTCAGCTTGCCAGTCACCCTATGTGTGGATTCACAGAGTCCACGAAGAAGAAATGCAGGTTACTTACCTGTAAGTTAAGTTCTTCAAGTGGACCTCTGTGAATACACACCACCCACCCGCCTCCCCTCTCTCCGTCATGGCTCTTCAACTCTATATGGGTCAGCGGTGGACCAGAGGGGAACTGAGTCAGCAAGGCGGGAGAAGGGTGAGCATGCACATGGAGGGGAGGGGCTTATACGACTTGAGCTTTGGAATGACCGGTAACTCAGGTGCACAGGCGCGAAAACCCTATGTGTGTATTCACAGAGGTCCACTCGAAGAACTTAACTTACAGGTAAGTAACCTGCATTTTCCTGCCGGCTTCAACTGGCAGATCTCCTTTCAGTGACGTCAGTCAGATTTGTCTTTTGTTTGATTGTTTAGAAATCTTGGCTGGAGGGTCTCTAGCCCAGAATTCTGGGTACATCCATAAACTATAAAACCAGGATTCCATATGATGGAGCCCTGACAGTTAAAACAGTGTCAAGTGTTTGTAAATGTAATGTAAATAGACCTGAGTAGGTGATGTGCGTACCTGCTCTGTCTAAGTGTCTGCTGTCAGGAACTGCCTCAAGGTGCTGTATCTCTCTTGAAAGGATGAACCTATTCACCTAAGGCAGTGGTTCTCAATCTTGAGTCCACAGTGTGAACTGCAGTTCCCAAAAGCCTTCACCACTAGCTGTGCTGGCCAGGATTTCTCAGAGTTGCAGCCGAAGAATACCTGTTGAGGACCACTGGTTAAGGAGTCACTGTAATCACCTGATAGCTTTAATTAACCCCAAACAACATTCAGGTTGTTCTTGAATAGCTTTACCGATGTATTCTGCATCTGGGACCAAATAAAGAATTCATGTTAAAATGCTCATTCCTATTGAATTTTGTCATTTTATGAGGCTAGGGATACTTACCAAGAAAATCCAAACTCTTATGAGATTTCTTGGCTGGAAGTTGAAAGTGAGATATCTTGTCTCCCCCGACATCTCCAGTGGGCTCCAATATTATTAGTCAGAAAACCATGACTGACCTCAAAAATACAAGGTTTCTACTAAAAATTTAGAATTTTGCATAAGACGCCAAGGAGTGCATGGAGATGTATGTGCTTAGGAATGCACATCCCTGCTTATCTTCTCTGGCAAAGAATTTCAAAAATGTTCTCTTTACCCTACTGCAAAGAGAACCAATCAACAGTTATTATGCAGGTTTTTGTATAAACTACTAAAATCTATGTAGCTCCTGCCTTGTTTTGTGGATGTTTAAGAATCAGAAGGATCACAAGGGTGGTTTGAACATCCACCAGTCCTTTTGTACTTGCTAAACCAGTGTGCTTTGCTTATCAAAGAGAAAGAATATTGGATTCATGCAGATACTGAATGAACAATTTTACATAAATGGTGCGTCTTGAAGAGATTCAATACATTAGTCAAAATTGCACTCCGTGGTCTTGTTGCTTGATTGTTTTTAATAGTCAGACAGTCCTTCTGTGCTTGCTCTTTATGGGCTTTGCTTTTGAGGTAGAAAGGATTCTAGATTTCTAGGCTACTGATGAGATATTGTCCACAAGTTGTACAAATCTTGATGACGAAGCACTCAGTGGATGGAGTGCTGCAAGGTGGCAAATATATTTCACAGCTCTACAAAGCATGTTGTGAGATACCTAGCCAGCACTGGAGGCAGAGGCAAGTAACAGACAAACCAGCTCACTGCTGCCTGCCTGTCTGCAGCTGCAATTCTTGTCTGTTGGTAGCGCCTGCCTGCTTTTTCCAGACAACCCCCAGAAGAACTCACTTCAAACATACTTTTTCCTGCAGTTTCTGCACCATAGGTTGTGGAAAATATAAACATAATCTGCACAGCTTTCCACAAATAGCTTTTTTTCAGACACCCTCAGAGTGATGGGTCTTGTGGCAAGAAGAAGTAATAACTTTTTCACCTGGCTGCCAAGAGCGAGTGATAACCAGATATATGATCCCATTCTATTTAATGCCATTCTGATTTTACAAATCAGAAGAGAAAGGGGATTCAAGAATGGCAAAAGGTGGCAGGGCGCTCTTCGGCAGCATCGTCAGTGCAAGGTAGCCATGGCAGCAACCCACAGGTGGCATACCAGAAGTTTCTCCACGAGGTTGCCTTTCCCGAAGGGACCATTTGCTGCCTTGGAGGACCCAGGTGGCGGGCATGCATCCCATAGGAGCAGAACCCATCTAGTGGCAGGAGAGCGAAGCGACATTCGCCAGTAAATTCCCTATGGAGTTAACAATGCAGTGAATAGCTTTTAAAAGACAAATGCGCTGAAGTATGCTCTGTGATGCAATGAAGGCAAGGCTTCAGAGAATTGAAACATCGAAAAACAGAAGGTCGGGCCAAAAAAAAAAAAGGAGAAAAAATGCATGGAATTTCACATCTCTTCAGGGAATGAGGACATGTGGAAACAGTCATGCCGGTATCATCCATCACGCCCATGCGTACACAGGAACAGGGACAGAACCGCAAGAAGACCTTGTGACCATGACTGACATCAACATGCAACAAACTTTCTCCCGGGACGAGAACGGACATGAAGTAACTGTCCAAGTCTGTTTCTGTGAGTTCAGTTGTCAAGCCCTGCACACAGAATACACACACGAACAGAGTTCAGTCCTTTGCCAAGGTCTTTAGTGAAGAATCAAGCAGGTTCAAGTTCTTTGCCAACAATCAGGTCCCAGATAGATAACATAATTTAAACCACAGTAATTACCAGTCCAGGTCAACACAAGAATGTTTCACGGAAGCCAGATGCCAAGCCGAAGGGAATAGATCAAGCCGTTGCAAGGAAACCAGTCCAAAGTCAGGCAAAACAGAGGCAGGAACAGGCAGGAACATGGTCGCAAGTTCAAGTGATGCGTTGCTCCCACGGAGAGCTCAAGGTGAGCTTGCCAGCTATATTCCAAAACAGGGAAGATGCCCTTACTCCTGGGAAGGCTTCTGCTAATAATCAGGGCTATCCGACCTGATTCTCTGTCTAGAACCAAAGACTCTTTCTCTAACTATCCTGGTAGCACGTTGTTGCAGAATCCTGCTCATGGCCCTTCTAGGAGGCAGAGATATGTTTTCATCTGAGTCATCACACCCATCAGACCCAGCTGCTTGCTGACTTGAGCTGCATGTCTCTTCCAGCAGCTCTTCACCAGTTAACCCCTCAGGGTCAGGTTCTGTGGCAGGCAAGGAAGAGGGATGAGGTTTCCAATTTGGACAAGGTTTCAGGGATCAAATAGAGGAAAGAAGCCAAGATGAGAGCATGGGGGTGGAAACCGTCAAATGGGCAGTGCCACGTTGTTTCCTACTTTTCAGTTATTTTTTCCAACAGACATACAAAGTGTAGGTCAATTGTATATCTTGCACAAACAAGCCCTGGTATCAGAACTTACCAGTTGCTAAACCGGGGTTCACTTCCACACCTGTCTACTCCATAGTAGAACCTAATGCAAGACCTTTCTGGGCTACAAATCAATGCTCAGATGCTTTCAAAATTTATTGCCAGGCACGGACTGGAAGAGCCAGTGATTTTCAATCACCGATTGAAGGTAACAACAAAAGAAATTAACAACCAAAGGGGAACTTCAAGAACACATACTGTCAGCTGGCCTAGGGTTAGGGTTCCTTCCTCAGCTATTGATGCTTCCTATCCATAACAATGAGCTCAGGAATCACCATAGGACTCCTTTAGCACATTTTTTTCATTCCACATGCCCACATTTATTTTGTGCTCATAACTCAAAAGTTGCTGGAATTTAATCTTTCTATTTCTTCCTTTCTCAGATTGATCACCCAGAGTTTGAATTGCCATCAGAAACACACTTTAAGAAAACAAGGAATTATCCCCAGGTCAGAAATCAACTTATTTATAAATTCTATTGATTCACTGGTTTTAAGTAGGCTTTTTTCCATAGTCATCTTTTACTGCTTACATGGTATTGTATGGATCTAAGAAACCATTGGCCGTTTATTTGAACAAATTAATCACACTTGACGAGAAATCAAATGATACGTACACATGGGTAAACTAGCTTTGTGTGTGTAGCAGCTCTCCCCTTTTCAAGCCTTTGTGTATAAATTTATATATGGCTATGTTGATCCAATTTGTACTGTATATAAACTGCTTTGGGTGCCTGGGTTGTAGACAGTCAAGGGGGTGAGTGCTGGGGTGACTGGTGGCTGTGTAGCTCCATGTTACTGTTTTACGTGGTTGGAATGTTCTGGAAAGGTGGCCTGGAGGTTTGGTGAGAATTGAGATATAATTTTTGAGGGAGAAACATCAGAAAGGGAAGAGCAGAGAACTGCAGGGAGTTAGAAATCTGTTTGAGAGTTACTGGTAGTCTGCAGTAGCATTTATGAGAAGTGTGTTGATAGTGGCTACAGCATGTGTGTAAAATGACTGATAGCCTCTCACAATTATTTTGAACTTTAAATACAGAATAAATGTATTTAGCTCTCCCTGTTGTTTAACTTATATCCTTCATATCCAAGGATCTCCCTTTCTTACCTATTATCTGTGATCCGGATATCATAGTTTTGCTGGAGTGTTCAAACCAATATTTATTTATTTATTTATTTATTGAGCTTATATACCGCCCGTCTTCCCGGGGGAACTCCGGGCGGTTTACAACAAAAGGAATATAAACAGAAACAAACAACAAATAAACAATTTAAAAACAGGAATGATCAAACAGAACACAATAAAAAGTAACAATTAACAGATGGGGGGTAAAGAGAAAAAAAATTAAATTACTAATCACCGAACGCCTCTTGGAAAAGCAGAGTTTTTAATGCCTTCCGAAAGGCTGGCAGGGACTCTGCAAGGCGCACTTCACTGGGAAGGTGGTTCCACAGGGTAGGGCCGGCCACAGAGAACACTCAGGTACAGGTGGAAGTCTTCCAAGCCTCTCTGGGCGTGGCCACCTGCAGCATGTGCGCCCGCGACAACCTGGTCGGTCGGGCCGATGTTGACCACTGGTCGATCCGCTCTGCCAGGTAGTCAGGTCCCAGGCCATGGAGGGTTTTATAAATTAAAATCAAGATCTTGAATCTGATTCAGGACGCAACAGGCAACCAATGCAGACGAGCCAGGACTGGGGTGATGTGGTCGAACCAGCGCACACCCGCCACCAGCCTGGCTGCCGCATTTTGTACCCGCTGCAGTCGCCAAAGGAGAGTCAAGGGCAACCCCATGTAGAGCGCGTTGCAATAGTCTAGTCTCGAGACCACCAGCGCTTGCACAACTGTCCTGACGGAGTCCCCATCTAGGTAGGGACAAATCTGGGCTATGCGACGGAGATGGAAAAAGGCAGTCCTGGACACAGCGGCCACCTGGGCTTCCATAGTGAGCGCCGGGTCCAGGACTACGCCCAGATTGTAGACACTGTCCGAAGGCTGGAGGGAAACACCCTCCAAGGTAGGAAAAGGTCCCCAATAGCCAGATGGGGAAGTCCCAAAGAACATAACTTCCTAGATAGCTGTTATATGTGTAATAGAGATGGGCATGAAATTAATTTTTTATTTGTTTCGTTATTCATTTTGTTACATAATGAAATGAATAACAAACCACCCCCTCAAAGAAAAACAAAACAAAACAAAAAAAATTTCATTTTGTTCATTTCATTTTCTATTCCCCCGCCGCTGCCGCCAACCAGCCCCCTTGGAGGGGGCTTCCAAAGCAGCAATACCATTCAGCTGTAGCATGGCCCACGATAGTTTTTTTTAAAAGGGCCCTCAGCTGGCCATGTAGCAGCTGATCAGTGCTTGGGGCTCAGCGGGAAAAAAAATCGCTCCTTTCCTGCCATCCAATGGGTGGGGGGAGGAACAATTTTTAAACCTTTTAAACCTTTTTGCTAGCCCATTTTTTTTGCCTCCCAATTTTTTTGCCACCCTGAATTGTTTTGCTGCCCTAATTTTTAACCTTTTTTTTGGCCGCCGCAAGCGCCAATCAGCTGTTCGGCACTTGGGCTGAGGGAAAAATAATCCCCTGGTTTGACCATGCCCAATCGGGTGGGGGAAAAGGTGGGATTTTAAAACATTTTTTACTGCCCTGAGCCCACACTAGAGCTGATCGGTGCTTGGGGCAGCAAAAAAAAAGTCAAAAGACCCACCTTTTCCCACGCCTGATCAGGTGTGGGAAGTTACACAAGCACTCTACACACACACACACACACACACACACACAGAGAGAGAGAGAGAGAGAGAGAGAGAGAGAGAGAGAGAGAGAGAGAGAGAAACACTCTTTTTCTGCCTCTCATGCTCCAGAAGAATCTTTAAAGGGACTGGAAATTTCTTGGTTTGGTGCTTTATGCAGTCTAAATCAGTAAATCTAAATCACCTAGAATAGGAAATTCGGATTGCAATCTACAAAACTCTTAACAGGAAGCCCAAAAGCAGCATGGATAGAGAAATAAAGCCAGGGTTAGCATCTTTTTAGAACTACATGGAACTATGCCCTGCCTGTCATTTGGCCATTACAACAGCATTGTGAAGGATGTAAATTCTTGGTTCTCTCTTCCTTACCCACAAGAATGAGAAACTCTAAACATTTCTCTAATCTGTGAAATGGCAAGGTATTGTCCATCAATCTTGATGATAATTTTTATATTTCCAGGACTGACTTTTACGTATGTTGTGTAAATTTCACCAATTGCATTATTAAAATGAAATAGCTACTGTGTTATTGAATAGGGTTCTTAGGAACAGAATCACAGAATTACTATTTTCTGCTTTTTCCTGATTCAGCTGCTTCTATGTTTTCTTGGTGCATATGCTTTGTTTCACAAGGGGAAAGACACTCATTTTGTGCAGAAAGATTTTGCGCAAATTACAGAAACTTTGACAAAAAAAGAACTTGTCCTAGTCCTGAAAGTAAGAAATATCATCTGAGTTGGGGAACTCTTGGCCAATTGGCTTGCCATAAATCAGTAATCCTGCACAGTTTCTTCCTGTTTCTAAGTGCTACCCTTGGTAAGTGCAGCATCACCTTCTGTCCATCTGCTGTGGCAGTGCTGAAGTACAAAAAGACCAGCAAATCCTCCTATGGTGAGGTATTGCAATGGCAAGGGACTAAGATCCTGAAGTCCCACTGTCAAACATTGAGGCCCTGGGTCCTCATGCCTGCAATTTCTTTCAAAGGTAGATGTTTGAAATAATTATATGTAACAGTGCTGACCCTTGAATCTTGGTTGAGAGATAAATATACAAATACATATGGGTGGGTGGGTTTAGTAGAGGGGCTTGAAGAGTTTTATACTTTCCAATCAAACCAGATGGCTCAAAGAAACTTCAAACAACTTTTCATTTCATTTCATTTCATTTCATTTCATTTTAAACAGGTCCTACGTTCATACTACTTGTACCTCTTGAATTTAGGACTACTGATGGGAGGGAGTACAAATGTTACCTCTACCTACATTTCTTTGGCATTATCCTTCATTTCAAATCTCCAGAAGTCAGTTACCCCTTTGAGAAAACGACAGGAAAAAAGGATGCTGTTTTATCACACCAGCATCAGGGAACTCCAGGTTTGTGTATCTGCTGAACTGTGATTATGAAATAGGGGGTGGTTGGGTCTCCAGCAAATTCTGGAATTTGCATGAAATTTCTGAATAATTGGTCACTGGCAGGGGGAGGGGAGCTAGACTAGGTAGTTCATTCTGTTAATCCTGGAAAGCCTTTTAAAATGTTTTCCTGACTAGAATGGTTCCATTCTCTTTTTAAAGTCATTTTTTCATTAAAATAGCAATCTTGATTTTGTAGTACTGTACACTATTGGATATTTGAAAGGCCTAACAAAGGTTGAGCTTTCCTCATGCCACAGAGTGAGAGGGTTAGCAGAAAGGTCTCAGGTTGCTATGGCTGAACTAGTCAGAACTCAGGTCCAGGGAGGATTAGGATGGAAGCCCAGGTGAAATTGGAACTTCAGAAAGGAACATCAGGGGTGGGGGGAAACTAGATGACATGCTTAGCAGGTACAGTATTATGAAGCCATTTGCCTTCAGGGGGTGAAAGATGCCTGTTTGTCATCACATTGGCTTTTCCTGACCTCCATATCTTGCCCTCAGGATATGCTTTATTTTGTGATTGGTCACCAAAGGATGCAATTCTGTTGCATCTTGTAGTTCTCATTGCTGGGTTGTACGTGCTGTGCTAATTGTATATTAATTGCATATTTCTCCTAAAGTCAAGAAAGAGTACTCTAGAGCCAGAGAACTGGAAGGGAGAAGAGGCAGGCAAGAGAGCTGTATGTGTTTGTGATCAGAGATTAAAAAGTACATTCAGGGTGTGACTACACTGTCAAGCTGAATTGGAGAAATTTGGCTTTATTGTGGCTTGACTCTCAGTCTCTTCTGTGTTTATACTCACCTTAGGTGATCACACAAAGATTTTAGGTTATTTTGGTGCTAGTAGCTTCGCTGGTCCTTAATCCTGTGCAACTTAATATTTGCCCACAGCCCATGCCGCCCTACCTTTGGTGTCACCCACCTGGCAACCCAATCTCTCCTTGATTTTTTTCTTCTGTGCTGAGGTGATCCAGTGCTAAAGTCATGTATCAATGCAGTGATAAGGTGATCTAGCATTAATCAAAGTAGTGGACTTTTAAAAAACTCTTTGGAATGTCTAGGGAGAAAGGCGGAGCAGGTGGCTGTTCCTGCTGTCCCATAGCAATCATGCTTCATCTTCATACATCACCATAACACCACCCAGATCCATAGAATCATAGAATCATAGAGTTGGAAGAGACCTTGAGGGCCATCCAGTCCAACCCACTGCCATGCAGGAACCCCCCATCAGAGTACTCCTGACAGATGGCCATCCAGCCTCTGCTTAAAAATCTCCAAAGAAGGAGACTCCACCACCCTCTGTGGCAGCATATACCACTGCCGAACAGCTCTAACCATCATGAAGTTCTTCCTAATGTTTAATTTGAATATCTTTAATTTGAATTCAGTCCTACACATCCTTATGTGGATCGAAACAAACAATCACACAGGGAAAACACAGTTCGAATTGTTCCAACTTTCAAAAAGTAGAAGCCCTGAACAGCAGGGGGGAAATCTCCCGGGTGTGAAGGTTATTCACATTGACCTTTGTGTCATGTGATCGTTGAAAAATACATTGAATTCAACCTGCTAATTGCAGAGCAAACTCCAAAGTATTTGTCAGTGTCATCATAGCCTTACTCCCCACCCATCCCTGGAATAAGCAGCTTTGGACTGCAAGGCTGACAGTTCAGTTCAGGAAAAAATTGACCCTAATCCCTTTACCACTCCTTCACCAGTTCCTGGGCAGTTGTGCCTCCTCTCATCCTTCCTTCCCACACTGCCCAGCCATAGCATCAAGTTCAGTTCAGGAAAAAATTGAGGGTGGTGGAGTAGAAGTAGGGAAGCCTTTTCTCTAAGGCCAAAGGTAAATAATGCCAATACTAAACTGCATGCTAGCTTGCTGCAGATTTGCTATCTCAGTGTCTGTGTAAACATCAGCCAAGGCACATTCCAGCTAAGAAGCAAGTGAATCCTGATTGGTGACATTTTTCCCATGCTGTGAACAAGCTGGAGAGGATTTTTTTTCCTGAATGGATTCTAATTGACTAATGCTTAGCAATGTAGTTTTAAAGTAGATATTGGGGATTTTGCCTCACTTTTTTCTTGAACTGAACTTGCTGCAATGGCTGGGCAGTGTGTGAAGGAAGGATGAGAGGAGGCACAAGTGTCCAGAAACTGGTGAAGGAGTGGTAAAGGGAGGAGAATGGACAAGAATGCATTAATTGGCTTTCAATACATTCCTATGGGTAACTGTGCCCCTTAAGATGAATTTTTCATAAAATGAATTGACCCGTGGAACGAATTAAAATTGTCTTAAGAGGACCATTGTATTTATCATTCCCTTGCCCATTCTCCTCCTTTTACCACTCCTTCACCAGTTTCTGGGCAGTTGTGCCTCCTCTTATCCTTCCTTCCCACGCTGCCCAGCCATAGCAACAACGAGAGTATAAGAAGAAGATGGACAAAGACATCCCCTTCTGATTCTTGAAAGGTATTTTGCAGTTCGCTTCCTCAATGGAGATTTCACCAATTGTGTTGTGTTGGGTGTTGTCTGTAGGAAAAAGCCCCTGCTATTGATTGGCTGTCATGCCTCCAGGCGGCTTTCCATCCTGTGAAGCTGAACGTGTCTCAACAAATTGTGGTTCATGATATGGATTATTTAAAAGGAATGTCGCAAGTGATTGAAGCATGGCAGAGGAGGAGGTAAGGAATGACAGCACCTGCTTTCTGCAAGGATCAAGAATAAGCATGTTGATCTCCTTAAGAAATGACAGGAGGAGGCCAGCAATGGTGACTCCAGCCACACAAGTGAAGTAACAGAGGGCATTGCTGTGCTATGCAAGCAGGTCCTTCAGAATTCTCAGAAGTTGTATTTCTCCGTGTGTGTGTGTGTGTGTGTGTGTGTGTGTGTGTGTGTGTGTGTGTGTGTGTGTGTGTGTGTGAGAGAGAGAGAGAGAGAGAGAGAGAGAGAGAGAGAGAGAGAGAGAGAGAGAGAGAGAGAGAGAGTTTGTGTGTGTGTATGTACACTCTTTTTGCTCAGGCATCCACAAATTTGGCAGAGAGGAAGAGCACTCCTATTTTTTTATTAGCGTGGCGAACCTGGATTTTGAAACCCCCCGCCACTCATTTTAACTGTGATGTGACCTGGTTTCTTTTCCACTGCCACCATTTCCCAAAACAATTATGATTTAGTTAATAAATAAACAGAGACTGACATCTGTTTTAATGTTTCAAAGTAACACTGGAGTTTATTTAAATTACAAAATAAAAGAATCAGAAAAACATACTATTCACTTAAGGCTTTTAATTTTTTTTTTAGCTTTAAACACAAAAACAGTTATATGTTCATTTTCTTATTCAGTTCCCTTAAAAAATTCCTATCCAGACCCCATCCAGGCCCTGTCTAATTGTCAGTTCTATACACACTGGTTTATATACTCTCGAGCCCTACCTACAGACTATTTGATTGGTTAAGCAGATATTCCTTCATACATATTCGTAGCTTACCTGTATGTTCAGTTACAATTAGCCTTATGGAATGTTGAATGTGGCTAAAGTGCAATATATTGGTGCCCTACCTGGCAGCAGTGATATACACATAACATAGTGCTGTATTATAACAATTTATGTGAAGATAAATCATTAATTATTACCCTCTTTCTCAGATTTTCTTGGCCATTTCTCTTCCTTAAGCTTCTTTGTTATTCAGAGACACTTGAGCTTAATTGTTTATTTGAAGAGGAAAACTGTAATTTATATGCTCACAATAATTGCCAGATACGGTTGTGTCTTTCACAGTCAGTAAAGATAAAGTGCATGGATTTTAAAATTGATTAAAAATAGAGATGGACACGCAACACCAAAATGGTGTTTCATTTCGTTTTTCATCTCTCCCCCACCCCACACCAGTTCATTTCATTTATTATGAAATGAATTTTTAAAAAAACGTCATTTCGTAATTTGTTTCATTTTGGTTTTTCTTTAACTTCCCGGCCCCACCGGTGGTTTTTTTTTATTTATTCTTTTTATTTTTTATTTCTGCAAGCACCCAGCAAGGGTCGCACTACAGCTGATTTGTTTAAGAAAAAAAGCCTGGACCAGCTGTCACCAGGGCCCGTGCTCAACACTGTTCTTATTATTTTTTTAAATTATTTTTTTTTCCTGCAAGTGCTTAGCGGGGGTGGGGGGGGGGGCACTACACCGGATCAGGGTTTGTTTGTTTTTAAAGCCCCAACCGGCTCTCGTGAGGGCCCATGCTTTGGGGCTTTAATAAAAATTGTTTTTTTTTAAAAAAATTTATTTATGCAAGCACCCAGCCTGCACTAAAGCTGATCACTCGGGTGTGGGGTGGAACTGCAGGGTTTTCCCCCATAGGAATGTATTGCTAATGCATTCCTATGGAGATGCAAAATGGAACTGAATGAAACAGAAATTTCTGATTCATTTCGTTTCCTTTCTCGGGGTTCGTTATTCATTTCATTAGGGGATGAAATAAAAAACAAATTAAAAATTATCAGATGATAAATATTCTGTAATCAGTTAAGTATATTCTTTAATGAGTTTAAATTAATCTTTAGGTCTCAGCCAGTTTAGGGAGAAAATGATGGGATTTCATTGTAGTTGGAACACAGTGCTTTATGCTCTTTTTTCGCATATTGCCCTCAAGCAGTTGGCCAGCCTCTATGACCCTGTTGAAATTTCCCGCTGATTTACGATGAAAAGTGATACCATATTATAAGTGTGATAAAAGCAATTTAGGTTCACATTCATTGATAATAATTAATAATAATTAATAATTCTATTCAGAGGAGAGAGGGTAGCTAATGTAACTTGCTGTTTGCATAGGGCCATTTGAATCAACTGAAGTTTTGAAGGAGTTGACTCACTAAATCTCCAGTGGATTCAGTGGGCCTGTCTAGGGTGAGTTATTACATTAAGTAGCAGGATTTTTATCATGTGGGTTTTTTTAAAATGTATTTAACTGCTGGCCAAACTGGAATTAAAGGTACAGTAATGCATATTCTCTCTGATTGAATCCATCCCTTCCAGGGGATTTTTCAGATATGTGCCTCAGCAGTCAGAAAAGAATTATCATCCAAAGAAGCAAAAACAAAGCATGATAAATGCAAGATACGTACTGTAGGTTGGGGGGAATCAGATGCTATAACAAATGGATCACTTTTAGCCCTTGAGAGAGTAATCCAGGCACCATCCAGTCCAGTGGTTTCCAAGCTTGGGGTCCCAGATGCCCTTATGCTTCCCAGAAGCTGTAGCTAACACCAGCAAAGGTCAAGGCTTCTGGGAGCTATAATGCAAGAAAAGCTCAAAGTGGGAACTTGTGGTCTAGTCTGACCATCTGTGGACATGAATTGCATATTTTCTCTTTTTTGGAGGGATGTTCTGCAGATCTACATGGTACTGTGCCTGGTGAGAAATCTTTCACCAGCCCTGGATAGACGATTCGAAGAAGCTCATCGGGAACTGACAGACATGATAGATAACAGTACAACAGAATCACTTAAAGTAAGCTGACTTCCCTTTATGAGCCATTTTCTCTGATGCAGGATGAATTCAGAGTGATTTGAGAAGCTCCTGAAACAGTTTAACACTGTGGAGTAAAGTTACTCCAAGTGATGCTCTGTAGGGGAGCATCACAGCCCATTGGGCGGCACATAGTAAAGTCGTTGTTCATGGTTGTTGTTGTTGTTTAGTTGTTAAGTCATGTCCGACTCTTCCTGAGTCCATGGAACAGAGCACGTCAGGCCCTCCTGTCGCCCACTGCCTCCCAAAGATTGGTCAAATCCATGTTGGTTTCATCCATGACACCTGGTAGTAATGATCAAAATCTGTTTTTGAAAAAATGATTGGGAAGACATTGCGACTGCTGCTGATTAGCCAGTAAGGCCCCCCCTTCCCAACAGTCTGACATTCACAGCACTAGCGGCCATGTTCCCAGGATATATCTTTTACTATCATAGCGTAGTTTACAGAAGGGAGGAGCATAACTTTCATTAATTGTTTGTATGTCCTCAAGAGAACTTCACAGTTAATGGTATGCAGTTCACCTGTTGCTTTCCTCCATTTCCAGGTAGGAACTGAGCGCTGGAGAAAATGTCTCAGTGAAACCAGCACTTTTTTTGGGCCTATACTTGGGAAGATGATTGTGCAGGAGATTTTCCCCCAGAAGGCCAAGGATCTCGTAGGTATTCAATAATACCAGATACTGACTCACTCTTCTGAATACACTTGTAGCTTATATACTATTGAACATGGTGTACCCATTGCCTACTGATTGTAAAGGAAGCTATAACTTTCATTTGCAAGAATTGGGCTCTCCCACTGCCTTGCCTCTCTCAATGCTGCTCCAACACAGCCAGTTGGAATGGTTTCAGAGACATTGGCTACAGACCCCTCAGGATTGGCTCAAACAATCACACCATCTGGATCAATGTGAATACCTTCATTTCCAAAAACATAGAAGCTTCAACAGTGGAGGAAAACACTATGAATTGAGGGGAGAAATGTTCCAGGTTGATTCAAATTTGACTTGTACACTATATTGTTAATAGAAAAAATGCAAACCAATCGTTCTAATCCCAAAGAATTTCCCTTTTATCATTATAGTTGTAACTATGTAAAATGCACATGCTGGTCTAAATACATCTTCTAGAGTATTATCTTAATTCTGAGGTCTCCCTGCTTTTTCCCGGCTAGGCAGAGCTGATATTTGCTGAGATCCGCGATACCATCCACAGCCGTCTGGATTATGTACAGTGGATGGGTTACCAAGCCCGCCAAGAAGCTAAGGAGAAAGTAGGTACCTGCCTTAGAGTGACTGTGAGGAGGAGAATGTGATTGTGTGTGGCTGGACCAAAATCACAGTCTGGAGACAGGGTTCTCAGCTTCAGCTTTCACAGGGTCAATAGCTAGAACAGGATGGGAGTGGATTCTGTACTGACAAGTCAGTTACAGGGCAGCTCTTCCTATTTATATCAGGCTAATTCAGAGGTATTGTACTGATTACTACAGATGGGCACAAAATGAATAAAACATTCATTTCGTTATTTCTTATTCATTATGTTACGCAACAAAACAAATAACGAACCACCCCCTCAAATAAAAACAAAATGAAAGAGAAACTGTTGTTTTGTTCCAGTTCATTTTTCATTCCCGGTGTTGTCTCCACCGGCCGCCGCTGCTGCCACCAGCCCCCAGGGAGGGGATTTCCAGCCACAAAGCAAAACCTTTTAAAAAGTAAACCCCCTCCAAAAACGCCGACCAGGCCCATGCTACAGCTGGTTGGTGGGCCACATGGTCGGCAATTCAAAAAATAAAAAATTTAATTTTTTTTAAAAAATAACAAAAATTTTAAAAAAAGATCCAGCCCGTTTGGCCTCTGACCCAACCCGCGTGCTGCCAACTTGACCCACAGGCCACTGAACTGGCCCACGGTCAGCACAATTCAATAAATAAATAAATAAATAAATAAATAAATAAACTGACCTGGCCTGTGGGCCGCTCACCCACCTGTGGGCCACTGACCTGACTCATGGGCCATTGGAAAAATAAAATAAAAATTAAATTAAAAAAACGCCAACCAGGCTCGTGCTACAGCTGGTCAGCAGGCCATGTGTGCGGTGATTCAATAATAATAATAATAATAATAATAATAATAATAATAATAATAATAATAATAATAATAATAATAATAATAATAATAATAAAAACCCAGATCCGGCCCATGTGCCAGCAAACCGGCCCGCAGGCTGCCGACCCAACCTGCATGCTGCCAAACCGGCTTGCAGTCTGTGTGATTCAAAAAAATGAAATTAAAAATAAATTAAAAACCCGACATGGCCCACGGGGCTCCGACCTAACCCGTAGGCTGCCAAACAGGCCCTGTGGTCAGCACAATTTTTAAAAATAAAAATAAAATAAATATAAAATCAAAAAAATCAAAAACTGCCTACAGCTGGTCGGCAGACTACATGGTCAGCAATTCAATTCAATTCAATTCAATTCAATTCAATTCAATAAAATAAAATAAAATAAAATAAAATAAAATAAAATAAAATAAAACCCATTCCGACCCGACCCACACGCTGCCAACCTGAACTGGCCCACTGTCAGCATGATAAAAAAGCAAAAAAACAACCTGGCCTGCGGGCCGCTGACCTGACCAAAATCCCCCCAAAATCAAAAAATCCCCCAAAACTAAAAAATTAAATTAAAAAAAAAACACTGACCAGGCCTGCACTACAGTTGGTCAGCGGGCCACATGGTTGGTGATTCATATAATAATAATAATAATAATAATAATAATAATAATAATAATAATAATAATAATAATAATAATAATAATAATAATAATAATAATTTTTAAAAATTAAAAATTTAAACCCTGATTCAGCCCGAGGGCCGCCGACCCGAGCTGCATGTTGCTGAACCAGCCAGTTTTTGGTGCAATTAAAAAAAATTAAAAAACATTCAATAATCCGACCTGGCCCGCGGGCTGCCAACCCAAACCATGGGCTGCTGAACCGGCCCATGGGTCACGTGGTAGGCACAATTTTAAAAAATCAAAATAGTAATTATTTTAAAAATAAAATCAGAAAAGGCTGATCAGAAACGTGCTACAGCTGGTCGGCAGACCACCAAACTGTCCCACAGGCCACCGACCCAACCCACACGCTGCTGATATAAAGTTAAAAAAAAACAACCCAACCTGCAGGCCGCCGACCCAACCCACGGGCCGCTGAACCAGCCCCGTGGGCCATGTGTTCAGCACCATATATATATAGTAATATACCTGCGGGCTGCCGATCTGACCCATGGGCTGCTGAACTGGCCCATAGGCCATGTGGTCAGCATGATTTAGAACATCCTAAATAAATAAATAAATAAATAATTTTAAAGCGCCAACCCAGCCTGCAGGCCAGTTGGTCAACGCTAGTAGTAAAATAAAAATAAAAAATACTGTTTTTTAAAAAAGCACCGGCCTGCCCCCTGGGCCAGCTTATTGGCTCTAACCGGTTCAAAACAAACAAACAAAAAAGAAACAAAAAATAAAAATAAAAATGAAATGAAAATCATTTCATAATTAATGAAACAAAACGGGGTGGGGGGAAATGAATAACGAAACAAAATGCCATTTTGGCATTTCATTCCCATCTCTACTGAATACCAATAACAAAGGCTTATATTACACAACCACTTTTCCTTCTGAGGATGGCTTGGAGGCCATGTCTACACAGTGCCAGGGTGTTCACCAGGTCAAATCCTAGTCATTAACATGGGGTTCATAGTTCAACCCTCACTGCCCATAACAGTGGTCTGTACGTGAGAGGGAAAGAGAGAAATACCCACCTTGATTAATGAATTTGGGAAATGAATGATAGGGCAGACCATAATGCCCATGTATCCAGAACTGATGAGGAAATCATTACATACCAAATTCCGTAACATCTTAATGCATGCAGGTTCTAAAGGGAGGAATTTTTTTAAAACTCTCTCTATTATTTTTAGATCTACAGTCTCCATGTTGAGATTGGCTACCCAAGGAAAACCTTCCAGACAGATGACGTGGATGATGAATATCAAGATGTGAGTTAATCGAACATCCTTTTCCCTAAAACTTTCTTCCAAAAGGACACTAGAAAGGCCAGTGGTCTACAAAACAAGGAGCAGGAGAAGAATAAATAAAATAAAGTAAAATAAAATTAGGAGTCAAAGTCCCAAAAAGGCAACTGTCAACTGGGAGCCTAACAAGCTTAAGCAGCCAATTAGCTAACCAACATAAATGTGTCGTGTGTTGCTCTGTCACTTCTTTCTTTTATTTTACTTAATAGAAAAGTGGGGGTATGGTCAGGTAAAAAGAAAAATCTATAGTTATTGTTCTAAGGTATCCATTTGTGATAAAACAAGATGAAACCTAGACCTTCGTAGGCAAGCCTTTGTGTATTCAAGCAAAAGAAAAAAATGAAGTATTTCCTTGAAGTGTGGATGACATAAGAAGGAAGTGTCTAATGAGCAGTTACTTTAGTTACTTTCAAAGATCAAGAGAGACGAGAGTCACAAGCCCACCTCGCTAACCACTGATCTGTTCCCCCCCCATCCCCATCCCTGCTTCCTTTAACTGCAAAATTAGTGCACTTGCTTTGTGAAGAGAATGATATCCATCAGGAACATAGACTGCAGAGTTGATTTTACCCTGTTCTCTCCAGATAAAATTCCTTCTAGTAGCAGTAAGTCTTAATAGAAAAGTTCCTATTACCATACTATTAAGTCTTTTTAAAAATTCAATAATTTAAAAAAACTTGCAAAAGAAACTGCACTCTACAGATGAGATTAGAAATGGGCATGACTTAAACAAATTGTAGAATTCATTCAGATATCGCTAATTTGTCCATTTGTATTTATACAAATTTATATCCACAACCATTTTTATTGATTGATTCATTGGGCTATAAAATGCCCCCCAAGGCACCTAGGGACAACAGATTTTCAGGGAAGGTTCCATTGACCTTTCTCTGCAATCTCTCCAAGTTTGGAGAACATTGTTTTTACTCAAGCCAGTTGCTAGACACTTTCCTAGGGACCCCCACATTGTGGATCCACAACTCAGATGTGTGAAACCCAGTCTTCACCAATTGTAGATGAGAGTCATGGGAGGCTTCCTTACAAGCGTGGTGTCTCCAGGTACCTTGGAGGCCGTTTTATATGGCTTTAAACTAAAAATGAATTTACAAATCGATTAATCAGTTCATCAGGACAAAAATTGTAAATCCTTTTTGTGTGTGTGCTTTCTTGACCTTGAAAAATCACAATCAAAATGAATCACCATTTTTTCTGACCCCCCCCATCTCTAGTTGAGGTGCATGCAGGTCAGTGAATAGTGGGCAAAAAGACTGTTTTTTGAAGTTGATCTTTAAACTGATGAGCTGAATCAATTTAGTAGTAGCAGAAAAACCTGAGAGGAATGCCACTGTTCAAGAAAGTTTGTTGTTGAAGCAAGACTTGATTACAGTGAGAATGGCTTTGCCAGCCTGCCTTTTTATGAGTGCCAGTCATTGAGTGTCTTTTTAATGAGTGCCTGCATCCCTCAAGTCATTGCCTGATTTTTTTCTCTTCAGCTGGAGATTTATGAGGATGACTTTTTCCATAATGTGGTTTCCTGCCTGAAGGCTCTGAGGAAGAGGTTCTTGCTGGGACTTGTCAATCCTCATCTGCAGGATAAGTACGTTTTTCTTGTAGGAAGAAGGAAACATTGGGTAGAAGGAAAGCAAACCATGGTCTGAGTTCTGAGTGCCCATCCCTCCTCTGTTCTTTTGCTCTGCCATGTGTTTGCTTTGCCCCATGTCCTGCCATGCAGCCTTCCCGTTTTGCTTGAGAATTTCCTAAAACTTATTTCAGAAACTGAAGGTTTTATTGGGATTGTCCAATTGTTTGCCAATTTCTGATCTGCACCTCTTCTTTTCTTAAAAACAACAAGAGACTAGTATGCATGTTATCTTGACTCAAGGTGTTACTTCTACAGTGTGATTAATTCGATATGCCATGTATGCCCATGGGCAACAGTGACCTTCAAGAGACGTTTAAAACACGTGCCATTCAAGTGGGCAAACTTGTTTTGAAGAAGTTCCAAGAAGTTAAAAATGGAAGAACCCCAGACTGCTAACTATGCTGTAAACCATTCCTGCTGCACACATGTTTGAAAAATTACCTCATAGGCACCAACAGCTGCATCTGGAATTCAACTCTCGGGGTGGGAGGGTGGGGTGGAGTGGCGGTGGGATTGTTACATTCAAGTGAATTATTATAACAACTCTGTCATAATAAATCTGAGAATTACTGTGTGTCCTGTTTTGGGACCTCCACAGTCTGCCACCTGAGAAAAGCAGGGCTGAAGGGCTGTCACTTCCCCAGCAAGGGCTGGCCCAAGTACACTTCTGTCTGATGTAGCAGCATTTGTCCCTCTAAAACGGTTTTTGTGGTCTTAAATTGTCCCCATTCCACTTCCCCCCTAGAAATAAAAGGGTGAATGAGCGTTCTTTGAAGCCTTTTCAATAGATCACAGGTTCCCCCCCCCTTTTTTTTAAAAAAACTGGAAATGACCCTCTGGTCCTCAGGCCCAAGGGGAGCCCCACATCCATTGTGTTGTATGAGTCAATCCTGGAGATCACCAGCACCTGCACAGCTGCCCTCAGGGCAGATGTTCAATATAAAACATCCACACCACCCACAGAGCAATAAAATAGACCCTAGAGCAGTGGTTTTCAAACTGTGGGAACTCCCAGAAATCCCTCCCAGAACAGCAAGTGGTGGAGGCTTCTGGGAGTTGTAGTCCAGGGACATCTGGGGACCCATAGGTTGAGAACCACTGCCCTAGAGTTACCAAAATTGCTCACCCCAGCACTAGATTCATGTTGGCCTCTTCACACATGAAACAAATCACTTCCTATTTCTGTTTTGAAGGAATTGAAGAACCGTGCCTTTTGAGATCCCCAGCACTGCCCTTGACTATATGAAGAGGGCAGAGAAAGAATAAAAAAGAAGTGATTCATATTTTTACCATCGTATTTTTAAACTTTTCAATTCCAGCTGGGAAGTGGCTCCTTGGTCTGTGCATTCGTATTACTCACTGAGGCGCCATGCTGTCGTTTTCCCCGCTGGAATGTTCCGCAGCCCTTTCTTCCACAACGAATTTCCCAGGTAAGAAAGGCAAGGAAAGCTGCCTCTGGAGGTATCACCTATTTCCTCAACGGTGCTCCAGGAAGCATGACCAAAACTGTCAAATCCAGTTTCTAGAAAAACTGGATGTTTGTTGCATTAGTAATGACAGCTATATGATACTATGCTGAGTGATCTGAAAGAGTGTGCCCTGTCTGTTTAAACTGACTTGGTATGTGGAGTAGTGGCCGCCTGTTCCTTGAGTACTGGAATAGGTGCTTGCCTTGACACTTCACAGCACCACATCCTCCAACAGGTACCATCCCAAAGTCAGCAGCACCATAAGAACATCATGAGAACATAAGAAGAACCATGCTAGATCAGGCCAAAGGCCCATCTAGTCCAGCTTCCTGGATCTCACAGTGGCCCCACCAGATGTGTCTGGGAGCACACGAGACTAGATATCTGTCTCCTGATACCACTCCCCTGCATCTGGTCCTTGAAGTACCCCAGTTTTAAGCCTGGAGATGACACATCTCCATCATGGTTTGTAACCTGTGATGGATTTTTCCTCCAGGAATCTGTCCAATCCCCTTTTGAAGGCATCCAGGCCAGATGCCATCACCACATCCTGTGGCAGGGAGTTCCACAGACTAACAATGCACTGGGTGAAAAAATATTTTCTTTTGTCTGTTCTCACTCTCCCAGCCCTCAATTTGAGTGTATGTCCCCTAGTTCTGGTATTTTGTGAGAGGGAGAAGAGCGTCCCTCTATCCACTTTACTCATGCCCTGTATTATTTTGTACGTCTCAATCATATCCCCCCTCAGGCACCTTTTTTCCAGACTAAAGAGCCCCAAATATTTTAGCCTTTCCTCATAAGGGAGGTGCCCCAGCCCAGTAATCATTTTAGTTGCTCTCTTCTGCACCTTTTCCAGTTCCACTATGTCTTTCTTGAGATGCGGTGACCAGAATTGTACACAATACTCCAGGTGCGGCCTTACTATTGTTTTGTATAATGGCATTATAATGTTGGCTGTTTTATTTTCAATCCCCTTTTTGATCATCCCTAGCATGGAATTGGCCTTCTTCACCGCTGCCACACATTGGGGAGACACCTTCATGGAGCTGTCCACAAACACACCAAGATCTCTTTCCTGATCCGTCATGGATAACTCAGAGCCCATGAGTTGATAGATAAAGTTTTGATTTTTTGCCCCAATATGCCTTACTTTACATTTGGCTACATTAAAATGCATTTGCCATTTCGTAGCCCATTCCCCCAGTTTAGAGAAATCCTTCTGGAGCTCTTCACAATCTTTGCTGGTTTTTACCACATGGAAAAGTTTTGTGTCATCTGCAAAGTTGGCCACCTCATGGTTTATCCTTGTCTCCAGGTCATTTATGAACAGGCTGAAACGCACCGGTCCCAGGACAGATCCCTGGGGGCACACTGCTTTTCACTTCTCTCCATTGTGAACATTTCCCATTGACACGTATTCTTTGTTTCCTGGATCTCAACCAGTTCTCCATCCATAAGAGGACCTGCCCTCTTATCCCCTGACTGTGCAATTTTCTCAGCAGCCTTTGGTGAGGGACTGTGTCAAACGCCCTTTGGAAATCCAGATAAACTATATCCACCGGTTCACCCAAATCCATATGTCTGTTGAACTTTTCAAAAAATTCTAAAAGATTTGTCAGACAAGACTTACCCTTACAGGAGCCATGCTGGTTTTCTCTCAGAAAGGTTTGTTCTTCTATGTGTTTTAAGATTTTCTCTTGGATGAGGCTTTCCACCATCTACCCTGAGACAGATGTAAGGCTAACTGGCCTGTAGTTTCCCGGTTCCCCCCTCCTTCCTTTTTTTAAAAAAAATGGTGTGACATCTGCTATCCTCCAGTCCTCCGGCACTGCGGCCGTTTTAAGAGACAAGTTGAATATTACCATTAAGAGATCTGCAATTTCATTTCTCAGTTCCCTAATAACCCTTGGGTGGTTGCCATCTGGGTCCGGTGACTTGTTAATCTTCAATTTATCAATTACTCCTAAAACATCCTCACTTTTAACCTGTATTTCGTTTAATTCTTTAGTCATGAGGGGCCATTCAGGCAGCGGAAAGTGCTCAAGGTCTTCTGTCATGAAGACAGATGCAAAGAACTCATTTAATTTGTCTGCAATTTCCAAGTCCTCCTTAACCTCCCCTTTTCCTCCCTCACCATCCAGAGGGCCAACTGGTTCTCTGGCAAGTTTTCTACTTCTAACATATTTAAAGAAGCTTTTATCATTACCCTTTATATTGCTAGCCATGCGTTCCTCAAAATCTTTCTTTGCCTCTCTTATCATCTTCTTACATTTCTTTTGCCAGAGTTTGTGTTCCTTTTTATTTTCCTCATTTGGGGAGGATTTCCATTTATGGAAAGACCTCTCCTTGCGCTTTAGAGCCTCTCTAACTCCACTTGTTAACCATGCCGGTGCCCTCTTGGACTTAAATGAGCTCTTCTTTCTTTGTGGTATGCACTTGTGCTGGGCCTCTGTTACCGTTGTTTTAAACAGGCTCCATGCACTCTGAAGAGATTGGATTCTTCTAACCTTCCCCTTCAATTTCTTTCTAACTAGTTTCCTCATCTGAGGGAAGTTTGCCCTTCGAAAATCAAGGGTTTTTATGTCTGATTTGCTTGACACTCTTCCTCCAACATGCATGGCAAAGGAGATTGCAGCATGGTCACTGTTCCCCAGAGGCTCAGTGACATTCATATCCCTGACCAGATCCTGAGTATCAGACAGTATTAGATCCAGAGTTGTCTGTTCTCGGGTGGGCTCCGTGACAAGTTGCTCTAAGGCACAGTCATTCAACAAGTTGAAAAACCCAGTTTCTCTTTCTTGCCCGGAGCTCTTATTGGCCCAGTCAATGTGGGGATAATTGAAGTTCCCCATGATTACTACCCTGTCCCTCTTAGACACCTCCATGATTTGTCTCCTCATTTCAAGGTTCCCCTCAAGTTTTTGATCTGGTAGACGATAAAATACCCCAAGTATCACATCACTCCTTGGACCTGGTAGTTTAACCCACAGTGATTCCATGGTGGAGTCAGACCCTCTGTCAATCTCCATTCGAGCATTGGTGTAGAAGCACCTGTACAGTGGGTCCTGCAACAACAGCTGCTGCTTTGTTCCCCCCCCCACACAGCTTTTATTTTCAGTAGACAAACTATCACATTCCATTATTCTCCCAGTGCTAATACCTGCTATGTCATCTCTATGTGATTCTCTACCCTCTCCAACCTCATTCCCCGGGGATGAGGTGTTCCGAACCGGATGCCACTCAGCTCCTGTTGGCTTTCCCCCAGCTATCAGTTTAAAAGCTGCTCTGCAGCCTTTTTGAGGTTGAGTGCCAGCAATCTGGTCCCATCGTGATTCAAGTGCAACCCATCCCTCCTGAACAGGTTTGGCTTGTCCCAAAATATTCTCCAGTTCCTGACAAATCTAAAGCCCTCCTCTCGACACCATAGCCTCATCCACGCATTGAAGGTTCTGAGCTCTGCCTGCCTGGCGGGTCCTGCACGAGGAACAGGTAGCACTTCTGAAAATGCTACCTTGGAAGTCCGGGACTTCAATCTTCTTCCTAACAACCTGAATTTGGCTTCCAAGACTGACCGCTTGGCCTCCCCGACATCATTGGTACCAAGGTGTACCATGACAACGGGCTCCTTCCCAATTCTCTCTAACAAGCTATCTAGATTTCTCCTGATGTCTGCAACCTTTGCACCTGGCAGGCAAGTGACCATATGGTTATCATTCTCATCACAAATCCATCCCTCTGTATTTCTAATTATAGAATCCCCTAGTACAAGGAGCTTCTCTCCTGGAGCCTGTTCATCTACATGTACCTGATCCTGTATCTCATCGATTGTGATGAGGGAGAGATCCTCAGGTGGAAACAGTTGTTCCTCTGTGCATGCCTCATGAGGTGTGATGAGGGAAAGAGCCTCAAATTGATTGTGCAATATGAGACTCTCTGAGCGATCCCTTGGCCTTCTACTCCTTTGAGTCACATTCCTCCACACATCTACCTCCTGAGTTGGGGAAGTGACTTCATTCTCAGAAGTGTGTCCTGTCTCTTCTTGGACCTGGATAGTCTGTTCCGCTCTGTCCAAGAACCGCTCAAGCTCCTTAATATGTTGCTGGTTCGATATGCGGGCCTCTAGCTCCTGGACCTTCTCTTCTAATAGTGCAACCAGCTTCCACTTGCAGCAAGTGTAGTTCTCCGTGCGCTTTGTCAAGATGACAAACATGGCACAAGTGTTACAGGTAACTACAGCTGCTCCCTCAGACTCCATTTTAATGAGTGCAGTATCCTGGGCCTTGAAAAATTTACAGTTTTACTAACTACTAATCTAGAAATAATAATCTAGTACAATTTTCTTCCTTTGATGTTAAAATGAAATCTCGCGTGCCATCAGGTCAAACAGCCCTAGTTGAACTACTCCAACCCAGAAACTTAGCAGTGCTCACTTCTTTCTCTTTTGCTCTCCAGCAGTAGGTCTGTTTGGTTTCACACACCAGGCTCAAATGCTGAGGCTAACCTTCTTCTTCAGGGGAATATACTCAGTGTAACTCCACCCCCAAGCTCAGAGGAAGGCTTAGTATGGCACCACCCCCTGCTTCCTAGCTACTTCCTTTGTTTGGCTGACTAATGGCTCTTTGTATTTAAATGAGCAGTTAAAGTTAGCAGAGGCAGAGGTCAAACAGCCCTAGTTGAACTGCTCCAACCCAGAAACTTACCAGTGCTCACTTCTTTCTGTTTTGCTCTCTCGGAGTAGGTCTGCTTGGTTTCACACACCAGGCTCAAATGCTGAATACACTTAGTGTAACTCTACCCCCAAGCTCAGAGGAAGGCTTAGTCTGGCACCACCCCCTGCTTCCTAGCTATTTCCTTTGTTTGGCTGCCTCCCAGAGGAGGCAGTTCAGGGGTGCCAGGGTGGTTTGTGCCCATCTCTAGTAGGAACATTAAGAAGATTCATTCTGAATTCCTTATTGACATCAGTTTGGGCTGTCTCAGTACCATCCTAGTGAGGAATTTGGCAACCTTATACAGTTCCTTCCAAAAGAGAATTAAACAAAGGGTCCCCTCCCATTAAGGTATCCTTAAGCACACATAGTAAACACTACAGAACTGGCTTGTTGCTAGGAAAGTTGCAAGCAATCTACCAAAGACTTTCATTTCACTTGGTGGCTGTGTTGCTTTATTGCTGTACTGATCATTTTGAGCAAATAACCACAACAAACCAAAAAATGCATATAGAGTGGTACCTTGCATAAAGGAATTAATTCGCTCCAAATGAAATTCTGTTAGGCAAATTTTCCTTTATACAAATTTCCCATAGGAATGCATTGAAAAAGGAGTAAACCCTAATCGCAACCATTTTTATGTTGTACAGATTCACTCCATAGGTGATTCTGTTAATCAAATTTACCCTATTTCCGGAATTTTTTCTGTTGGACAGATTTTATGTTATACAAACCGTTTGTTATATGAAGGTCCACTGTATAAGGAATTGTTCCAGAGGCAGTCTTCACAGGTGAATGGTCCTTAGCCTCTCCTGCAGGGCTTACACAAGGAAGGATTTATACCCCTAATGTTTGTTTATTTATTTATTTATTTATTTATTTATTTATTTATTTATTTATTTTATACAACTTATATGCTGCCCGCTACGCAAAGGTCTCTTGGCATTTACAGAGAAAGAAAACCTGTGAGCCTTGTTTCTGTTGACAGTACCCTCACAACATTATACTTTAGTTTACAGTCTATGAACATTTCCAGATCCTGACCATTGTGTTTTTTCAGTGCTGCAAATTTCGGAGCCATGGGGTTTTTCATGGCACATGAGCTGCTACACTCCTTCTATGATTTTGGTACGTACTATGAGAAACTGTAAGTCGTCTTTTGGGACTTAATATTTTCAATTAATTTAATGGATATTAGGAATTCAGGTTTGTTCTGGATCGATGCTCACTTCTTAGAATTGCAGTCTGATATTTAAATTGCTATGTTGGTTCACACAAATTGTTTAAATTATTTCAGGAAGGTGTGTTCCAAATGTCCACACATCACATAGCCTCCCTTCTCTCTCCTCTTTCACTGCTGTAATCACCAGCCTGCCCAATTTTGCTAGTTTCCAAATCAAATTTTGTTTTAAAATGTTAAGCAAGCGAAAGAGTGCTGAACTCACATGGTAGGCATTTGAATTGCTGTCATATCAGTTTTGTTCTATAGTACTAAATTTAGTTAGGTTTAGCTATGGCACTAAATTAGGAGGACAAATATTTTTAAAACTTCAAATTACAAATTGCATTGCAATTATAGTTCTTACTGGTGCAAGCAGAAGATAGCTGGAAGGAGTTTCATTTTCACACCATGGTCTACTTTGTGTGTCATCATTAATGTCATCTGAACACACTCAACAGTGACCCTAAAGAATTGATTATAGAACTGATTATAAGCCCAAAATGAGACAAAATAATTTAAGTGAAAACATAAGGCTTAAACTAGCTTTTATGCAGTTGCTTCATGCACTGAAATCCTAGGGAAATCTTATCTCCTAGAGCAGGGGTCCTCAACCTAAGGCCCCGGGGCCAGATGCGGCCCCTCAAGACCCTGAATCTGGCCCCCGGGACCAATTGCAACCCCCCCACCTACCCCTGCTTTGCGAGCAAGCCAGCCTCCACAGCTGCTTCTATTGCTGAGGCAGTTCAAAGCAGTGGGCTATGTCGCTTCTCCCACTTCCCCCAACTACCACCCAGATCAGGATGCTGGCTAGTGGGACATTCAAAGTGGGAGGGCTACGGCAAGGTCCCCCACTCCTCCTACCCACCGCCCAGATGGTCAGGGTGCCGGGTGCAGCTGAGCGGGGCAATTTAAAACAGGACAGCTGCGGCGAGGTCTCCCACTCTCTCCATGGCCCTGAGGCCCCACCCGTGCTCCTCCTCCATCCTGCCCACCTGCCTTCCTTGTGTGGCTGCCGCCTGTGTTATTGTAGTTGTGAGGAATGAAGGGGGCAGGCGGAGGCAGTGCCAGCCAGCTTTCCGAGCCAGAGCAGCCATGGCAGTGGACCGCTGGAGGGATGGATGGCAGGTGACCGAAGGGGAAACGGAGCTACCTCCCACTGACCCAGCCCCCTCTGAGCTGCTGCCTTGCTCCGTGGAGCGAGGGAGGGGAGGAGGGAGCCCAGTCATGGCCAGAGGCTGAAGCTGCCACCACCATCACTGGGTTAGAGACCAGCGAGGAGGAGGTGGTGGAGAAAGCAGAGAAGGGAAGAGAAGGCCAACGGTGGCCCGGTCCTGGTTCCTGGGAGACTGGCGGGGCTGCATTTGTCCCCGGTTGGTGATGGGTGGGCTGGCGAGCCAAGAGAGCACTGCAGCCTGGCTGGACTCAGCCAGTGAGCGGGCTACTGGTGGCTTTGGGCATGCCTTCCTGCCTCCCCTCCCTCCATCCCAGCCCTTGCTTCCTCCCTCCTTCCCTCGCTTGCAGCGCAACAAGTCAGGCCGGGCCAAGCCAGGCCAAGAAAGGAGGCAGCTTTCCCTCCGGGGAGCAGCGAGGGCATGATGACCAGGAAGCACGGCTGGATCTGCGCTCAGTCGCACCAGCCTTGCTGCCCTTGCCATGGCTGCTGCTCCTCATCCTGAGTGGCCACCCAGAAAGTGATGAGGGGCCTGAGTTTGCCTGGGCTGCCACCTCCTTCCCGACGCAAGGAAGGAAGGAAGGAAGGAAGGAAGGAAGGAAGGAAGGAAGGAGAGCCACTCCAGCCGCTGCCACTGTAGGAGGGGGAGGAGGGAGGAGGAGGAAGAGGCGCAGCAGACGGATCCCAGTGGTGGCATCTCAGGGTGGCGATCTGGAACAGGAGGCATTGCTGGGGCCCTGGAGATACAATGATCATGGTCCAGTCGTGATGAGCTCCGCCCACTTGCCCCTCCCTCCCCAGCCTTTTTTTTTTTTTGGATAGTGGTCTGGCCCCCAGTGGTGTCTGGGGCGTGGTGGACCAGCCCACTGTTTGAAAACGTTGAGGACCCCTGCCCTAGAGCATCATCAAGGTAATCAATCAAGGTAATCAATCAATCAAAATAACAAGAGTAATTCCTCAATTTTTCTTTCTAAAGGTGAAGCAGCAGATGAGAATTGAGAGCCAGATTATGAACAATTCTGCTTAAAAATGTAACATGAACACCATTAAGCTTAAAAGATTATAGATGTCTATAGATGCCTATAGTACTATTTCCATATATTTAGATGTATATATCTTCATATGTTCATTTAAATGTATTTGCTAAGAAACACCAGGATGTTGTATTTGCATACCACAAAGTTCTGACCAATCAGAAGCCAATCAGTCAGTCATATAAAAAGCAAAAGCAAAGAGTTCTGCTTATATACTACCCCATAGCTCTTCAAGTACTCTCTGGGCAGTTTATAATGTAATTATGCTGGCTACACAATGCCCCCTCCCAGCAAGCTGGATACTCATTTTACCGACCGCAGAAGGATGGAAGGCTGGGTTAACCATGATCTGGCTACCTGGGATGGAACCCCAGGTCGTGAGCACAGTTTCACCTGCAGTCCAGGCATTTAACCACTGCACCATGAGGCAGATGTCACATAGAAGTCCAATAGGAGACATGAGACAGAGACAAAGAGGTGACATAGTGACAGGGTTCAATATGTTATCTGGTGGAGCATATCTCCCTCATGTCATCTCATGCCCGTCCCAGTAGAGCCTTTCAAGTGCTCTCGCTCAGAGTAGCCACACTTATCTGCTAAAGTAGATAAGGAAAAACTGTTTTCCCTATCGCACAACACTAGAACTAGGGGGCACTCCATGGAACTTTTGGGTGCTAGATCTAAAACAAGCAAGAGGAAATTTTTTTAACCCAGAGGATCACTGGTCTGTGGAACTCCCTGTCAGAAGAAGTGGTGACAGCTGTCAGCCTTGATGGCTTTAAGAAAGGATTGGGCAAGTTCATGGAGAACATGGCTATCAATGGTTATCATTATGGATGCCTAAAGACAACTTCCAGGTTGGAGGGATAGGCAGGATATCTCTCAATGCCATTTGCAGGGAATTATAAGCAGGTGAAGACATCTGCTTGGGAATACCCTGAAGCAAATGGTGAGCCGCTGTGTGAGACAGAATGCTGGACTGGATGGGCTGTGGCCTGTTCCAGCAAGGCTGTTCTTATGTTCTTATCATCCTAAGGCCTCCTTGAAGAGCAAGGTCTTCATAGCTCTCCTGAAGGCAGGAAGAGAATGTATCAGGTGAATCTCGCTGGGAGTGGAATTCCAGATAGTCAGGGCAACCAAAGAGAAGCCCTGGCTCCATGTACAAGCTTAGCAGTTCTCTCTGGGGGTGGCTACTCTGAGCACAAGCACCTGAGAGGCTCTAGTGGGAGGGGCATGAGATGACATGAGGGAGATATGCTCCCCCAGATAAGCAGGGCCCAAGCTGTGGAGGGTTTTGTAAACCAAAACCAAAACCAAGACCTTGAACCTGATTCAGGAGGCAACGGGCAGCCAGTGCAAGTGGGCCAGCATAGGGGTGATGATGTCAAACCTGCCTGCACCAATCACCAGCCTAGCAGCCACATTCTGCACCCACTGCAGTCTCCGAATCAGGCCCAAGGGGAGCCCCACGTAGAGTGTGTTGCAATAGTTGATCCTGGAGATCACCAGTTCATTCACCACTGCCCTCAGGGAGTCCTCGTTGAGAAACGGGTGAATCTGGGCAATCAGCTGAATTTAGTAGAAGGCGGACTAGGACATGGATGCCACCGGGGGTCCCAGGGAGAGGCTCGGGTCCAATATCACGCCCAGACTCCTCACTCTCTCAGCCAGCTGGAGGGGAAACCCTCCCAGACTGGGGAGAGGGCCATAGAAATCATCAGACGACCATCCCAAAGAGCAGAACCTCAGTCTTCCCGGGGTTCAGACTGAGCCTCTTAGTTCTGGTTGGTTCTGGCACCCCATGTTGGCAGCCCTCAGGAGGTCACCCTGCAGCATGACCAGGGCTGAACCCAGACTGGAACGGATCTAGGACATCGTCCTCCTCCAGGAACATCTGGAGACATTCGGTGACGACCTGCTCAACCACCTTGACCAAAAAGCGAACAATGGCTATTGGACGACAGTTGGATAAATCGTCTGCCAAGCTGGATCTTTTAAGAATGGGCTTCACCACCGCCTCCCTCAAGCAAGCAAGAAAAGTCCTGTCCCTGAGGGGTGTGTTAATAATAGACGAAGCCCATTCCAGCATGCTCTTCCTGCAATCTTAATCAGCCAGGAAGAGTAGGGGTCAAGTGGCAAAGCTGCTGGTTTGCAACGTACCAGACCCCTGGAGGTGTCTTCTGATGAAAAGGGCCCAAACTGAACAATCAGGGAGACTGAGGGGGTGCTGCACAGGGGATGGCCAGGGACAAGCCATCATAACGGAAGTCCAGATGGCCTCAATTTTAGATCGAAAATGGGCTGCAAAAGACTCACTAGTGAAATCACTAGCAGGTGGCCCTGGCTAACCAGGGTTGGTGAGGTCACAAACCACCTGGAACAATTCTGCCTGGTGGTTCATGCTCGCTCCAATTCTCTGAGAGAAATAAGCTTTCTTAGCTGCTCTAATGGCTGTTACATATCTCCTGGTCATAGCACCAACTGCAGCCCTGTTGGTGCCAAATGGTCTTTCCTCCATCTGTGCTCAAGCCTTCTCCATTCTTGCTTCATCGCCCTCAACTCAGCCATACACCATGGCAAGGAACGGGCTCTGCAATGGCAAAGGCGCTTGGGGGCGAGTGAGTCTACCACCCGGGGGACCTCCTCATGCCACCTCTCCACCTGGGCTTCAACAGGATCGTCAGCCAGGCCTCCTCCTCCTCCTCCTTCACGTTTGTTCCACTTGGTGATGGGGTCAGCTATTCTTGTTTTGGCCTTCCACTTGGCACAGTCATTGGCTAGGTCCAGGTGAACCCAGGGCAAGTTCATGTTGTTGCCAAGGGTATTCATCCAGTGCTGTTTTGGTCGTCCCCTCAGTCGGGATCCTCTGACCTCCAGAGTGAGATCTTTTTTGGCCAGTTTCCTCTTTGGCACACAAGATGTACAGAAGTTCCACACTTATTGCAGGGGTTAGGTTTTCTAACCACCTGCAATAAAAGAAAATCTGTGATATGCAGACACCATCACAGTGACAATGTCAGCATATCGGGTCATGTCTGGAGACCTCCTCTGTGGCCGCAGCTGGGTCCAGAGGGCTGACGATCTGCACTGTGGGAGTGGGTAAACGCCAAGGTACTGGGAGGGTTCCGCCTGCTGCATGAGCCGACTCAAGCTGAGCCAAGACTCCTGCAAAGCATCGCCGGCTGGGAAGGAAGGAACAGGTGGAGACACTCCCATGATTGCCAGTCCAGAAAGCCAGAGGGAGGCACTCCTGGGCATGTCAGCTCAGCTCAGTGGCACTGCCCGGGCAGCTGCCTCCAGGGCTTTGCACCTGTATTACCCAGGCTGCATGACAACAGTGAGGTTGGCCCCGATCCCCACTTCCATCACCTCCCCCTCCTCCTCCTCCTCCTCTGGCTGCCTGGAACTCATCCAGATGAGCCACGAAACTCGCCCTTGTTCCATCGCATCATGGACCCAGCATTGCTCTCCTAGCAGCTGCCAGACAAATTCCGCCTGTCTCTCCTTCCCAGGCAGTGCTTTGCAGGAGGCTTGGCTTGGCTTGGATCCACTCCTGCGGCAGGCGGAGCTCTCCCAGCACTTTGATGCTTACGCAGTCCCACGGTGCAGTTTGGTGGTCCTTTGCACTGCCCAGAAAAATTCACGATATACCAGGACCACAGTATACGAACTGCAATGTGGCGGGAACTACTGTATCCTTACCAACACAGTGAGATTTCACACATCTTGTTGGTGATTGATTGCAATGCCACATTTAGATATGTGGCAGGCACCAAAATGTGTAATAGGAACCTGATAGGTTGACATGGTTATGGGTGTAACTGTCAGGATTTGGTAGGTCCAGGAAAGGCTTACAAATATAACAATATATGGGTAAGAGTTAGTCATTTGCTGGAGAAAAATATGTCTTTCAATATGTCAAGAACATGTGTGACAAATGTCTATGCATTATGAGTTATGTCATTTTACATATGTTTCTGAGTAGTAAAAGGTATTTAATGTTTTAACAAATGAAACATGATTGTTATCAATTGCTTGCACAAACACACATAAGGGAGAACATCAAATTTAACTATATCAAGTCAATTGGTTTTAATTGATATGCTTCAAGCTGTACTGTGCAGACTGCAAGTTAGAGGTTATAAATTATTTATTATAATATAAAGCCAACAGAGAAGACAGACAGATGATGAAAAATTACGCATAAAAGTGTAACATGAGCACTATTAAGATTAAAAGATCCTATAATAGTACTATTTCCATTCCTCTGTCTCCAGTCACATTCCATTTTCCACACTACATAAACCAGAGGTGGTAGACCTTTGTCCCTCCAAATATTCCTTAGCTCTCATAGTCCTACCTACCCTGGCTCATTGTCAGCAAAGATGTGATGTAAACTTTTAACCTAAGTCAAATCAAGAGCTCACCTCTCTTGACATTCCCAAGCATTTCTTATAAGAGCCTCGTGGCACAGTGGTTAAACACCTGGACTGCAGGCAAAACTGTGCTCATGACTTGGGGTTCAATCCCAGGTAGAAGACTCATGGTTGACTCAGTAAAATGAGTACCCAGCTTGCGGGGGGGGGGCAATGTGTAGCCTGCACACTGTAATTAAAATTGTAAACTGCCCAGAGACTACTTGAAGTGGTATGGGGAAGTATATAAGCAGAACACTTTGCTTTCTATAATATGGATGAAAAAAATAAAAGACCTCTTCCAGCCTTCTTCAACCCTTAAGACATGGTCACATTATAGGACCCACAAAGATGCCAAGTAGAAACGGTGTAGATTTAAATGCATTGTTAGTACCACTTTCTCCTCTTGGCCTTCTCCTCAGTTCTTCATCTGTGCAAGAGGGAAGTGTATAAACTGCCTTGTGATCCATACAACATTTACTGAAGTGTTAACAGCTCATGTTGTAAATCAACCATGTAGGATCTATTGTCATGGATTTTCCTTTTCCTTTTTTTTTTTTTTGCAGTCTTGACCAAAAACTGTTCCACTTGTGACATTAAATCAATGGAAGAAGGTATAGATTGTCTCATGAGACAATATGAGAGCTATTCCCTGGACGGCCACAGCATCAATGGCTCCTTCACCCTCTTAGAGAATGCAGCTGATACTGGGGGACTTGCTATTGCATACCAGGTACCAAAATCAAAATAATCAAAGTGTCTCCTCCTTAGTCATAATTTGCAGCTGCCACCCCCCTTCTCTTTTGCTCCTTACATGTCCTTCCCTTCTCTCTTAGGTGGTGTCTGGTTTCTTAATTCCTTCCTATTGTCCACCTCTTTGCTTCTTACAACCTGATGCTGCCCGAGTTCTCTCTCCCTTCCCGGTGGGAGTGAAGCATCTCTTATTGAGAAGCAGTGTCTTGATTGCCCACTGCTTTTGGACAAGCCAATTCCCTGAGCCCCAGACAGGTGGTGCTACCTAGTTCAAATAGCAGGCATTCTTCTCATTGGTCTTGGGGACCTTTGAACCAGTTTTTCCATTTCCCAGAGGGAGGGGCCTCCATCAGCCAGGCTTCCCTTCCCTTCCCTTCCCTTTCATGCCAAGTGTTGTCTCTTCTCCAGTTTGCTGTGGGTAGTGTCTCAGTTTCAGCAGCTACAGCAGTTTGGAAAAGAGGTTGACTAGCTAGGGAAGGACTAAAGAAGGAATAGGTAGGAACAATCATGCCAGCCTCCCCCAGTACATTCCCTGAGTGGGCTGACTTAACATCCTAATGAATGGAATGCATCTAATTAGGGGCTGTTCTTGGGAAATCCTGCCTGAAATTTGAAAAAATGGATGGTGATTTTGCACTTGGATTTTTCTTTCTCCCCTTTTCCCTCAGGCCTATCAAAACTGGTTGACAAAACACAGAAGGATGACGGAGTTACCTTGGCATGGGATCTCGCACCATCAACTCTTCTTCATCAGCTTTGCCCATGTAATTCGGCCTTTGAGTTCTTTCCTTGTTTCCTGTGGGTTGTTCCACCACTGTTTAGTTGTATCAACAAGCCTTCCTCCTGTATTTGACATGCTTGCATGTGGCCGACCTTCCTGCCTTCTTTTATTTAGAATTGTGAACAACGTATTACTTCCATAGAACTATAGGAATCAGCTTCTTCTTGCCTCTTTCCCATGGCCCCAGAGCCAATACTGGTCAAAGGGTGCTGAAATGGACATGGTTCAGACTGAATGTTGATGCCATTTGCCCTCATATGCATTATCTCTACCCGCTTTTGGCTCATGCATGTCTCCCTGTGCTCTCTTTCTGTAAAGCTTCTGTTGGTGTATAGTTATCATCCTTGAAAATGTATGCCCAATAGAACCTTTTAGTCTTTAAGATGCTACAAGACTCCAATCTGATGCTATACAACAACACAACTGCCCCTGGCAATCAATCATTTTATTCTGGTTCTTCTACAAATTATTGTTTGTGAAATACATAGCATCTTTTATTCAGAGAAAATAGAAAGCAGCAATTTGCCAGAACCCAACTGCTGATTTGTGCTTGCATAAATTTTGTAGATTTTGGTGGCTAACTGCCACCTTGGCACATCCAGGAATACAGTCTGAACCTTGGTAATGAGTGGCAATTTGCTACTAAGACTTGTTCAATTTCCTTTAGACCAGCATAAATCGGCAAGAGGGTTCTGCTTTGTGCAGAGAAGACAAACAGAAAATACAGCTTCATGGTCAGATCACACTTCAAGAGAAATGTGTCTTTGCTTTTCTTACAATATTTTCCTCCCAGGCATGCAAATATTTCAGTGCTCCATGCCTGAAACATCAGACATGCAAGCTAACCAGTGCCATTTCCTAGCCGACTAATCGAAAAACCAAAGGAGGCTTATTTGCCAACTGCAAATTAAGATAAGCTCTTATTGGAATAAACAATTTAAGAGAGCTTTCTTTGGAGTGACTGTGTTGTCTAGTTTGGCCCTCATTTGAACTGCTGACTAGATCTGGTGGCAAGCCTCTATAAGACAACTTTGAAAAAATGTGAATTAAATATGAAGTACTACTGTGAGAAAGTATCTTGAAATCTTTTTTTGAGAGTTACAGAGATTTGGGCATGTGTGCATGAGCACTTTTTGCACATTAAACTCAATATCTCAGTTGCGTTCACAACATTTGAGCAGAGTAAAAAATTCCGGAGATAGGGGAAATTTGCTTATTTTTCCCCTTGTGGCATAGATTTGGCTACTGAGAGGTCATCTTGCTTTTTTCCTAAACAACTGTAGTAACTTTGTTGTGCAGTTGTGCAAACTATGAAACTTTTAGACATGAATGACTTGAAGTTACAGATTATATCCTATGCATACTTATTTGCACAACTCAGTGTGCAACTGTAGTGTTTATATGATGGCTGGCACCTAAAAGGTACACCCTTTGTATAACTGCACAACAGGATTTCTATCAATGTTTGAGAAATGAAAAAAAAAACAATTGCAAGATCTGTTTGAGCATAGACTCAGGAGGGCAGAAATGAAAAATAGCATGGATAGTGTGATGCATCCATCAATCCCAAGAACTCTGTGTGTGTGTGTGTGTGTGTGTGTGTGTGTGTGTGTGTGTGTGTGTGTGTGTGTGTGTGTGTGTGTGTGTGTGTGTGTGTGTCATTACAGTCATGACCGACTCTTCATGACTCCATGTCTATGGAGTTTTCTTGGCGGGAATACTGGAGTGGCTTGTCAGTTCCTACTCCAGGCGCCTACAGCACCTGGTATTCCCTGGTGGTCTCCCATCCAAGTACTAACCAGGGCTGACCCTGCTTAGTTTCTGAAATCAGGTGAAATCACAAGTGCTTGGGGCATCTAGGCGACTTCGTATTATTAAAACTCTATTTTATATGGAGCTCTCTTTATTGCACACTAATATACTGTAGGTGTTCTGTAGATAGATGTTGCAGTATTAACAGAGAAGAGTTTGAGAATTTTGTAGATCAGTTTTCATAAGCACTCTAGACCCAGATGGCTCTATTCATGGAAGCAGTTTTATGCATCTTCTCTTCTGACATTAAATGTTTCCTGTGAGCAGCCATTGGTTAAACAAGGCTGAAAGTAGTGTCTGAATTGGTTCCAACAATTTTCTCGTGTCTGGTGTCATCAGATGGTTGGACTATAATATCCAACCTAGGCAGTGAGCACTGTCATTGAGGAGGACAGAAGTTGTAGTCCAGCCCATATGGAGCACACGTGACTAGGAAATCTGGGAATAATAGTGCTCATGTTTCACTCCTTGAAAAAGTCAACACCTGCCTTATATAGTATTCAAAAGTATTCTAAGGCAAACTGCTTAAAGCTAGAGAATAAGCTCTTCAAACCTAATTTGAATCAACTATAAGTATTTGATAATGTAGCCATCCATCCACCCATTCCATTCCATTGATATCCAGCCTTGCCCTCAGTGAGGTCAAGGCTCTCTTCTACCCTGCTTTATCCTCACAAGCTCCCTTTAAGATCAGTTAAGCTATGAGAGAGCCACTGGCCCAAGGTGGCTCCCAGTGACTGCCCCACTGGGGTTCAGGACTGGCATCTTCCAAGTTCCCATCTAACATTCCTACCATTCTACTCTTGGTGCATAGTTATGGTAATTATGGGCCAATGATGTCTTATACAACGATTCCTTTAACTAAACCCTGTGGCATTTTTAGAAAGTAAAAGACATCCAGGGATCAGAGAATAATAAACAAGAAAGTTGTTCCGAATTAGTTCCTACTGCAGGCAACTTTCCCCCTCACTGTGTTCTACCAGCACATTGGTTCTATGTCCGCCTGTTTCTTTCCCAAAGGTTCTCTTCTGCTTTTCTGTCCCCGAGTGTCCAGAGCTGCAAGTAGATATATGTGAGGGTGTGCAGAAAATGACTCACTTGTTAAATATTCACAAGCTTGTCTTCTCCACAGGCAATGTGTGGGCGCCAGAACCCTAAGGGACTGGAAACGTTCTTACACAGGGATCCACACAGCCCTCCAATACTCCGCGTCCTTGGGTCCTTAAGCAATAGCCAGGATTTCTCCAGGCACTTCCACTGTCCAAGTAAATCACCCTTGAACCCAGCTCTGAAGTGTCACATCTGGTAAAATGACCTGAAGAGGACAATTACTAATACAGAGAAAACAAAACCAGAGACTGAAGCTGTGGAGTCTTGTGGATTCAGTGACATTTGCCATGCTTGTTACATGAGCTTATTCCATTCTTTTCTTTGCAATGTTTCTTTTTTAATCCACTACATCGGTGAACTGGTCAAGGTGGAAGAAGATTCCATCCATTTACCAAGAAAGAAAAGCGCACAGAGAAGATGCTACACTGTAGAAGTGTTATGCTACTTTTTGTATCCCACCCTGATTGGAGAAGTCTCAAATTGGGCAAGTGATGGCAATTTGAGGATTTTCAGTGACTGTGTCCAGTCAAATATGAAAAGGACAGCTTTCTGACTATTATGACCTTATGAGATGATGAGGCACTAAGACTCAAGACAAGCCAAAGGATGGTCTTCACTGACTGTGGTTTAGAATTAAGCCATCATCTGATTTTCATCATCAAGGTGGAAAATCAGAGTCTGTACTATATCACTGAATAATGTAGGGGTGTGTTGAGGGGATGTCACTTGATTGAATTCTTTCTTACGTATTAAAAATAGTTAAAACACTGGACAGCTGAGAGAAGAGAGATACCTTTGCCCTCTCCCTTAAATTCTAGTTTTCTAGGTTCATGGATGTTACTTCATTTTGTCCTTGGGAGGAGTAGAGCTCTATCTTTTGGACCTCCACTTGAAATCTATAGTGATACATCCCAACATGAGTTGGTTATATCAGTGAGAATTAATCCAGTTTGGAATTCCAAATGTTTAAACTGTAATTTGGTGTTGTGACTCTGCTTTTCTTTCTGATATCTCAGTTTCATCCATCTGAAGACAAAGCAAAGGCCATAACTATGCTGAAAAAAATCACACCCACCATCTAACCCAAATTTGCACATAACACTTGCTTGTAAATCTACTTCAGATCATGGTTTCTGATTCTAGATTGTTGATAGAGTGCACAGCATGGTTTGTCAGTTCAGTTATGGTTTGCATATTTGAATTGGGCCAAAATTAATGTACACAGCTTACTAAATGTGTTGTTTTTAATTTCACATGTTCTACATGTGATACAGTAATGAGATCTGAATTGCTGCTCACCCTTCACAGAGGCAAAGATTCTTCTTCTTAATTTTGTGACTGAGAGGCTTAACCTACATGTAGACTGAATCTACTTTGTGAAGCAAATTTATTTCCTCTATTGGGGATCAGCCCAATTTTAATCAAACCATCATTAAAATACTCTACCTACTCATTTGCCACATAAGGAAAAGAAATCACTATGTATAGTTTTTGTGATCATATTGTATTGTTACCTCTGATATGTTCGGGGGGGGGGGAGAACCATTCATTCCCCTCATGGGAGTATTTCAAGTTCCACATTATTGTCCCAACTCTAAAGCCAAAGAAATCCCAGAATCTAACACATCTGCTTAGTACCTATGAGTGCCTGTTCGATCAGAGGGTTCTATAGGCAGGATTAGGCTGAGCCTAGTGGCTTCTCCATCAAAAGTGATGATACAAGAGAAGAGCCAGGCTAAATTTTGTGCCTGGTGAACTCAGGGTTGGAGTTAATAGCAAAATGATCTTGAGACAAGAAGCATTCACTCTGAACTTAGAACTGTACACACTCAGAATGTGCTTCTCCTTCTGAAGACCAAGATAAGGTGACTAATAAGTGACCCATTCTCAGGAATACAGGAAGTGGAAAATAGTGGACCCAAGGAGCATAAATAAATATTGGCCATTCATGATCAAACATACTGGAAGAGTGGCCAGCTGTAGCCCTGCAAATGTTTTTGGCCAGGAACTCCTAGCTGCCCTTGTCAGCTCAAGCCATGAGGAAGGCTGATGGTTTGCACGTTTGCTGCTGCAACAGATCAAAATCTATGATTTCAAAAGGCCTCCCTTCCAGATAGGAGAAATATAAGCTCCAGTTCATTGTCTTCAATAAGGAGAGCATGCAGAGCAAAAGAAAACATGTGAGCTGCAGAAAGAACGAAGCACATCTTTCTTGGTCTCTGCTGTTCAATATGAGATTGCCTTCCCTCACTCCCACTTCTTCAAAATTCCAGTGGCAATATTAATGTAACAAGTAGCTGGTCCATGTTCCTTATGACTTAGAGGCCATCCACCTCATCAACCTTAGCCTAATATAATTAAATCCTTTATGGTTTCCACAGATAAAAGAGAAAAAAGTTTTGGGTTTGTTTAGCCACACTGTATCATTTATTAGACTAAAACAGCTTTAAGTAAAAAAAAATACACAAGTATCCCAAGTTTTTTTCCAAGTCTGCTTGAAAATAAATATATAAACATAAATAAGAAAATGTGCCAAACATACATGTAAAACTCAAGAACATTATCCAGTCAGACCTCTGTTCAGTATAAGCATTATTGATTCACCAGGATCTAGGTCATAGTGGGTTAAAGCATTGATTGATCTTATCACTCTCTAGTCATAGACAATACAGTAAATCTGTTGCAAGTTGTGGGCATGATTCACCAGGAAAAATTGTGTGTGCAAACCCTGCTGGAACAAAGGGCGGTTGAATGAGTTCCTGCTTGATTCAATGGGTTTGCAATGGAAAGATTCCTTTGTGGACTATGATGTCTCTTATTTCTTCATACATTTGACTTCAATTGGCAAAAGACAACCTGCCCACAGTTTAATTCAAGAAACTATTGTACTGTTTTTGCAATCTCCTCTTTTGAAAAACACAAAATTGGATTTTAATGGATATGTATACTTGATTTTATCTTTATGTTGTGGTGAAGAGCGCAATCAATAAAACTAGCCAGTTTTTTTGTTTCTAGAATGTTCAACAAGTGTTATAAAAATCCTATATTTTAACAGTGGGATTACTATAATGATGGGGTTGTAAACAGCAGGATTTGGAGATCCAAACAAAGATGTATGTTAATTTGCTTTTTAAGGTAAATGCAAGTCTCAGTCTAATGCTTGTTCTCCACACCGGAAGACAGGAAGAAGCAGTCTTTTACTGCTGTGCTGGAGAGGTACAAAATATAAGCCACAGCCCAACAGGCAGACATTTTCTTGTACATACACTCTGAATGGTGCAGACACCAACTTATTCCATGGTTGACCCAGAGGCATTCAGAGTCAAGGACAAACAGCAACTATGAGGGACAATTCCTGGGCCCCTGAGAAATCTTGCGATTGTATTTCCCTAAATGTCCTGGGATTTGGAACATGACAGCAGAACCATGTCCACCAGGATTGGGCAACTTCTGAGGGCCCAGGGGACATTTGTACCACGCCCTGGACTTTAGTGGGCTTATCTCCTTCCTGATTCCTCAGTCCACAAAAAACAATTAAGTCCTGGAAATGGAATCTGATCCCTTCCAGAAGCTTTTGGAGGACTCTGTTTGCCCTCTTGTTGAAGATGTTTATAGGCGGGGGACCTTTTTTTGTGGGGGGAAGGTCAAATGTTGACCAGCCAATCAGATACTTCTCATTTTCAAAAAAAAAAGCAGCTCTTTTTGGGTGCCCCAGGATGGCTATATTACTGTAGGGGGGAGATCATACCACCCAGAGGCTTTCAGGGGAGATGAATTGTTATTTTGGGGGACTCCAAGGACCTTTTTCAAGGTACAGAGGGATGTAGGTGATCTTTAGGACTCTGAAGGGGGCTCTGGTATTTTATAGGGGATGGGGAAGCATGGGGCCCACTGGTCATACTTTGCTCGTTCTTCTTATATAGATACCCTGACATGTCTTGGAGGATCTAAAGAGGAAGGAGCAGCATTTAGGTTTGTATTATGGGAGCCTGTATGCATTTTATACCCTTTAGAAGAAAGAAAAGGGACTGAGTCATACCACCACCACATTCAACATGGCTGGGTTTTGGCTAAGAGAAGCCAGATGGGAACTGCAGTACATGGGAAGGGGGCTCTTCCTATTGTGGCCCCAACAGAAAGGATGCATATCGTTGTCATTCTTCCTTCTTGTATAGATAAGCCATGACTCTGCAGTACTCTCAATGCTGAAGAAAGATACCCTCTGTGGCCTTGACATCTACTCAAAATAAAGAACAGGTCTCTGGACCTCCCTTTCTGTTATTCCTCATTGTTATCTCATTCAGCTAGGTCCCTCAAAGTGTTGGGAAGCAGAGGATAAGGAAGATCAGGCGTTGCCACTTATTTCTATATGATTGTAAAGCAACTATTTGCTTCTTTCTCCAGTTGTTAAGAGGGAAAGAGGGAGCATTTAGATAATTCAAAAACAACAACAACCCTATAACCATGCTACTTTTTTAGGGCGGTTATCATCTAGATCCAGATTTTTTGAATATCTGAATAGAAAAACAGATTATTAAGTGATGAGAATGCACTTGAGGTATGCTATAGAGTGCAAAGTCACAAGACTGAAAACTACATCACTAGTTTTATTTTTGTGTCTGTGTGTGGCAAAAAAATCATTCTACACATTAAATAGTAATCTAGCTGTGAGAACAGTAGGCTACAACTCTTCTCTGTGACCTATAGCTTTATAATGCAGACCAGCCATGTAATTTCTTATGTGCTTTGGTGGCACAGTCAAGGAGTGGTTTTAACTTATGATGAGAAAGTTCCTAAAGCCCATGAGCATCCAGACACAAGCTATGAAAAAAGTGCCACAAGGGAGCAATCAATCAGCAACAGTGTGGCTTAAAACAGACTCTACAATCTTTGGTTAGGGGGTTTATTGCCCATCTTGAGGGGCCATGGTCTTGAGGCAACATATCTAGTTGGTACTGAAGTCCCTGTTTGGTGGAGTCCCCAGATTCCCTGGGCAGGAGCGATGAAACTGCAGCTACCTCTTAGTAGGCAATCATGAAGCACAGGTAGATGTTCAGGTTGTCTTCATCCATCACCATTGCTAAGACTTCTGGCTCTATGTCACGCATAAAAAAAAGAGCATGACACTTGCTGTGTTCAGAGAGATGGCTAAGTCCAGTAAGATGTCCTTGACGGCTGCATTTCCCAGCTGTTGGGAGTCTTCGCTCTCAGCCATGTTGATCACCTCCATGCCTTCCCCTGTTGATGAAGCCACAAATGTTTCTTCCATCTTTTCCCCGCCTTAAACACAAAGGGGGAATCAAACAGTTCTCTTTCTTGACTTCTACCTTGCCTCCTTTGACCCAATTATCTACTGAAACTCCATGCTACCTTATTCCCTCTCCTGAGTCATGTTGACCTTCTTTTCTTGGTTTTTTCTATCAACATAAGAACGGCCTTGCTGGAACAGGCCAGAGCCCATCCAATCCAGCTTTCTGTCTCACACAGTGGCTTACCAGTTGCTTCAGGGTATTCCCAAGCAGATGTCCTCACCTGCTTATGATTCCCTGCAAATGGCACTCAGAGATATCCTGCCTATCTCTCCACCGTATTTCAGGGAGTTTACATGAGGTTCAGATTTACCGGGAAAGGGACATTTAGAGGCACTGAGATATTTGCCAACCCCTCCCTCCTTTATTCTGCTGTTCAGTGCATTCAATACATTTGCACATCTTACCTCCTGCTGCTGATGGTTTGGCAATGGTGATAGCTAGGAGGAGCAAAGATCTGGGCCAATTCTCACTCCACCACTACACTGGGTGGTACCATGTCATGGCTATCCCGCACTCCCTAGTAAAGCCTGCCAAATCTACTCACACTTATGCAAAATTGTGCAGCTCTATTAGGGAAGAATTTGTATGGACATACCTAATACATTCCAATGAAGGTAATGCAGGGTGTATACAATGGCATCTATATTTGGATGCTCAGTGGGATTAAGTTCTCTTTCACCTAACCCAGCATTCATCTCTTTGCAAACAATTTTGCACTGTTTCACACAGAGGTGTGAAAAAGAGCTGAACTGTAGTTTTGAGGAGGCATAAATGTTTGCAAAATGGACTTCCCCTCCATAGCCTAGCACAGTTCTCCAGTCTTCTGTTCAAAGTAGTCTGTGTAGCAGTGAGTTTCCACTTCCCACTCAGAGAAGGCTTAACTTGGTGTCAGGCACCGGAAAAACCCAAAGTGCATCCACATTGTGGTATTGTTCCCAGTTCTAGGTTATTTAAGTGATTTTTTGTTGTTGTTGAAAATTTAGAGGTCATCTTGGTACTGACAACTAGAGATGGGCACGACTTGAAAAAAATTTTTTTTCGAGTTGTCGTTAGTCGGGCCGGTTCCGTTTCGGCTCGTTTCCGTTTTTCGCGAAAATTTGCAAAAATTAGTCGGTTCGTTTTTTCGTTTTTTTGTTGTCGTTAGTACTGGTTTGGGGAGGGGGTAGCGGGCTCCTGGAGGGAGCTGCAGGAGTCAGCCAGAGCCACAAGTGACGGACTGGCAGACTCTTTGCACCCGCTGTGTCTCACATACTTGCATGTAGTGCAATGCAAGTAGATCTGGCTTAGGGTTAAGACGGCTTAGCGCAACGGCTAGGGTTAGGCTAGTTACGGGTGAGGTTACGGTGGGTATTGGGGTGCATCTGGGTGCCTCTCTGATCCACTTAGAAGGACAGTGTACTGGCGTATGGGTTAGGCTTAGGGTTCGGGTTTGGGCTATGATTAGTGGGCTGTTTATGCCCGATTGGCACATCCCAGAAGTCTCTGTGGTCAACCTGGCCAAGCGGCCATGCGATTGGTGGAAAATTTGCATGGTCTACTCCCATGGGAGAGCCCATCATTGCAAATGTGCAGGTGTAAAAAAATAAAATAAAATAAAATAAAATAAAATCAACGGAGACTTTTTTTGCAAGAAAAACCCACTGCTGCTCCTGTAAAAATTCAAGCATTTAAAATAGCTAATTTCCGCATGTTTCTGTGGTGCTTTGGTGGGGTTTTGGGCAACAATTTCAAAAAAAATATTGCGGTCGCCATTTTGGATCCCCCCCCACCGCATGGCAAATGGATGCGCCCTCCCAGCCTGGTACAGTCAGCAAAAACCTGGCCATGCGATTGGTGGAATGGCTCCAAAACTTTGCATGGTCCACTCCCATGGGCGAGCCCATCATTGCGAATGCGCAGGTGTAAAAAAAATAAAATAAAATAAAATAAAATAAAATCAACAGAGACTTTTTTTGCAAGAAAAACCCACTGCTGCTACTGTAAAAATTCAAGCATTTAAAATAGCTAATTTTCGCATGTTTCTGTGGTGCTTTGGTGGGGTTTTGGGCAACGATTTCAAAAAATATATTGCGGTCGCCATTTTGGATCCCCCGCACTGCATGGCAAATGGATGCGCCCTCCCAGCCTGGTACCAGCAGCGCAGCAGTAGCAATAGCCAAGGAGAGGGGGGCGGGGAACGGGCGGGGAACCCCCCCCCAAATAAAACACCCTTCTGGCCTGGTAGGTGCCCTCAGACAGTTTTCGCCTACTTTTAGGGCCGGGAATCGGGTTTTTTTTAACTTTTAAAAACTTTTTTTCTGTGCCGCTTGGCATTGCGCGATGCAAGTAACGAGCACGACAAATCAGACCAAATTTTTCGTTCGTCGGTTCGAGCTCGAAGTCTGGGGCAGTGATTCCCGTTACCGTTTTCGTAGAGTAATGGAAACGAGTAACGGAAACGGAAACGGGAATACCGCTAAGTCGTGCCCATCTCTACTGACAACCACACAGGGGGGAAGTATATGTTGCTGGATGTTGTTGGATACCGTGGGTCCCAGCATCCAAGATTGCTTCCTGGGGTCTTTCTAACGCCTATTACTGTCCTCTTTGTGCCTTGGGTCCTTTTCCAAGGAGAAAGGCAGGGTAAAAATACTCAATAAATAAATAAATAAATAAATAAATAAATAAATAAATAAATAAATATGAGCACTTTCCCCTCCCTGTCTATTTCACTCTCTCCTCCCTTCCCTCACTGTTTACACCACCCATGGTTCTCAAGCCCTCAGCTTTGCTCTGTAATTTGTCTTTAATTTTTAGGACTCATTTTTGCACTATAGTGGAGAAGTTCTAATATTTTGAAAAAAAGCAATGAAGGAACAGTTGTATTGTATCTCAAGAAAACTTAACAGGAGTGGCAGTAAGGCATGGAGGGGTGGAGAATAAACCACAAATGACGCTCTGAAGGAAATGTCATCAAGGAAAACCAACCCACAAAGTGCACAGATCAGAACACATCCAAAGAACACTAGGGTCTACACAGGCAGACTGTGCAGCAGAGCCAAGCAGAACAACCCTGCACCACAATCCAGCAGAATTCTTTTCCCTGCTTTGATTTGCTAACGTTAGTTTCAGTCCTGGTTGGGATGGATGGTTTGGATGCAATATTTGGCTAGGACGCAATATCAGCATCATGAGTACAAAGAAAGTTGAATAAATTCACAGTGTGTGTACCTATGCCTCCTTCCTTTTGAGATCTGTACCAAAAGCTTTTACTTATTCTTGCTTTTTTACCACTGTTACAATATCTATTTATCAGTTCTTGAAAAGCTTTAAGTCCAGCTTTTGTATACTGAATAGGTAACATTCTAAAAAGGAAATTAATTTTAGGAAGTATCTTCATTTTTACCAATGCAATTCTGCCAAACCATGATAGATTTAATTTGGAATAATTTTGTAATTTGTTTCTGATTTCTTCCTTTAATTTGATATAGTTCCGTTCCTTAGTCTTAAGAAAATATTTGTCTAAAACTATCCCTAAATATTTAATATATTTGTGGCTTTTCAATCCATAGTTGGAAATCTTCTCAATTTCTTGTTTATCATGATTAAACAACATAATTGCTGATTTTTAACAATTTATACATGATCCAGTTATTTCACCAAGTTCCTTTAAATGTGATTTTATTCTTGGTATATTTTCTAATGGGTTTCTAGCCTTAGAAACTATTATATAGCTAATCAGCTTAGTTGTGTGGGTGAAATATTATATAAACCGGAAAAGTTAATATGGTGGAAACTTGAATCAGATGAGCTAAAAGGAGACATAAATAAGTACTTGTTCAGACTCCCCCCAAAAAGATATCAAATTTAAAAACCCCTCCTGAGTTCCTTAATAACCACTTGGACAAATTATGGGAGGAAATTGGTACCGGAAGGATCCCCTCTTTGTTTAGTGATAGATCAGGAAAAATTCCCCACAAACATGAAGAAATATGGAGAATTATTTAAAATAATGAAAGTGGCAGGCTTAAAAGAATGGATTAACAAGATGAGAACAAAGCAAGAAATTAAGCACATACTACAAGCTAAGGATTTAACTTGGATGAATTATGCTCAGCTAGAAAGTTGGACGAAAGACAGGATAAGGAGAAATACACAACTTAGATAACATGCAAAGTTTGAACAATTCCTGTTAACATATGAACCAGAGAAAGGAAATCCAGGGAAAGGAGCGGTAGGTAAAATATATAAAATAATCGAGGACTCACTAGAGGAAAGGGAGCAAGATACAATAAGAGAGGTTTGGAAGCAAGACATTGATAAAGAAATAAAAAAGATGAATGGAAAAGAATTTGGAATATGAGGATTTTACGATCATTATCAGTCAGAATAAAGGAAAATTATTTTAAACTAATTTTAAGATGGTATATGACACCGGTCAGACTGAATAGAATAAATCCAAGATATTCTAAGCTTTGCTGGAAATGTGAAAAAAAGATAGGCACCTATTTTCATCTTTGGTGCGAATGTGAAATAGTTCAAAAGTTTTGGCAACAGATTTTCAGTGAGATAAAACAAATACTTCAAGTTGATATTGAATGTACCACTTACTAATGAATATGATATAAAAACAAAAGAATTAACTGCAAATCTTATGACAGCAGCAAGACTGATTATAGCTAAAAACTGGAAACTGAAGTTATATTTTAAAATTGTGGATTGGTATAATGAAGTGTGGGATATAGCCTTAAATGATAAATTGTCTTGTCTTGCAGTTTAAAAGTTTTGCGAGGGGAAATGAGGAAGGATATTTTTTATGATATCTGGGGGAAATTTATAGACTATGTACTACTAAAAGGGAAAGGGAAACAACCGGCTTACAATCCAACACAGTTCTGGAAAAAAGGACTCTAAGAAGCCAACTAGAAAAAGAGAAGATGAAGAAAGAATAGAAGCTAAAGGAACAACTGGATGGTCCCGGGGGAGTGAGGGTGCACTTTTATTGTTTGTATTGTTTGTTTGTATTATTGTTTATATTGTTTGTTTGCTAGTTTTAAAATAAAAATTACATTAAAAAAATAAATTCACAGTGTGGACAGACTCTTAGTCCCTCACAGAATTCCTGTCAGTCATAGAAATTCTGGAGTAAATGCTGCTACCAAGCGGTAGATACCCAAAGGATATTGTACTGTAGCTTCCTATTGCCTACCAACACTTCTATACAAAATCTTCCTAACATTCAGAGATGTTGGCAAGTCACTGCGTCCACATCCTACGTGTAAGTCTTTAGTATCAAATCTAAATCTGAGTCTTTGGTGATATGTCCTGAGTCCCAAGACCCAAGTCTGAATCCCTCTAAAAAACAAGCTCCATGCCCCCCCCAAAAGGGAAGTGGGTGGACTCTAAAATGTGAGTCAAATTTGAGTTGTTGAAAAAAACAAGTTGAGTGCAAGTTGAGTAACCCATGACTTAATCTCAACTTCACAGCAAGTCCTGAGCCTCAGGGCTCCAATTTCAGCTAACATTGGCCGTCATCCCACGTTTGCTTTTGGGCACTTTTTCTATGGTTACAGGTGCTCCTTTTTTGATGTCCTAAAAATGGCTAGTCGCCTTTTCATTCAGAAAAAGGTGACCGTGTCCCCTTTCACTCCTCTGAGCACTTTTTCTTGGAACCACCTCTGGAGGCTGTCCTTTTCTCCAAGGCTTACGGAGGCACCTTGAAACAGCGACTCTTCTTTGCTTTGGACATTAAAGGGTGCTTTTTATCACTAAGGGCGAGAGGACAGCTAAAGTGCCTTTTTGGGCATGCTACCACGTGACTGAAAAAGATGTATTTTCAAAATAAACACCTCAAATCCACCGTGAGATAGCAGCCATTGTTGGAGGCAAGCAATTCAAGCTTATCTACAACAACTGATCCTCTCACAAAGGAATTCCTATCACTGAGAAATCTACAGAGTTTTTGCAAAACATTGTTTTGAAACCCAGTGCTCTGCAAGCCATTCGGGAATGAAGTCAAGAAACTGAGCGCTTTGCACAAATTGAGTTTCCACAAATCAAAAGCAACATACCAGCCTCACTTTGTGACAAAGATGCAAATGTGCTTTGGCAGGTAGCCCACGAATGACACTGTCCCGCAAAAGCACTGGAGGGACAGCTCCTTCTCCTCCTCCTCCTCCCAAAATGGCCACACAATCTGCCACTAAAAACATGGTGGTGCAGCTTTCCCTCACTTTCCCAGCTTATCAGCAGCTTTTTTTGTTATTCTAATTTCTTGGAACATATTTCACACCTTCGGAGCTATTCAGGCTATTACTACTTGTTTCATTCCATCATTAAGGAAGTCTTCTGTTGGAATAAGTACTGCCTTCTGAGTTCAGAGGCAGCCAGAAACTTTGTTTCTGTATACCCACCCTCATGTGAGTATGCTTGTGTTTTAGACATTCTGACAATGGCCAAATTTTCCTCTCCCTCTCCCTCCGATTGGCTTTCTTCCATATTAATTTCTTAATATCTACTCTTTTCCTTTCCCCCTTCTCTTATTTTTCAGGCTGTCTCTCTCACCCTTTCCCTTCTTTCACACCACTCACCTCCTTCCTGCCTTTTGTCCGTGGTCACCTGTAGGACAGCTTGGCTGATGAAGCCATCAGAGAACGCAAGGAAGGGAGTGGTGAAGAGCACAGCCAACAGGCAGATGGAATGCCCCAGGGATGCCATTGGGACTTGATCACCCCTTTCCCACCTCTTCCGTTTGGCAGGAGACCCCCCTCCTCATGCCCCCCCCCCCCGTGAGTCAGTGAAGGACTGAGCCGTTTTCTCACTCCTCAGGTGGGCTCATGACATCATCACAGGGACTTTATGACATAGGAGAGTTTTTCCCCTCTGTTCTACATCTTACTAGTGGAATTAGTGATAGCACTCAGAATCCTATCTTTGAATGGAGAGAGTTTCCATGCAAAAATGGGCAGAAGGGCACAGAGATACATACAGAGGTAATTTCTGTCTCTCTGTGTGTTGTGACATTACAGTCGTGACCGACTCTTTGTGACCCCATGTCCATGGAGTTTTCTTGGCAAGAATACTGGAGTGGTTTGCCAGTTCCTACTCCAGGCGCCTATAGTGCCTGGTATTCCCTGGTGGTCTCCCATCCAAGTACTAACCAGGGCCGACCCTGCTTAGCTTCGAAAATCAAGCAAGATTGGATGTGCTTAGGGCACCTAGGCAGCTAATTTCTGTCTATTCAATATTAATATTGTATCAACAGAAGTTGGAGGATGGGAAGTGACCTCTAGGTTTAGAATTAATGTGATTGTGGGGGAAAATAGATTTTAGATTAGTTTAGCGTTTGAAATATATGATTATACAGAAAACTGTCCATGTCCTCACACACACACACTTTTCGTTTTTGCTGAATAGGGGCCCATCCCTGTCCTAAATATCTGGGCAACTGGCAGTAGGGTTACCATCTGATCCATATAGGGTTGTCTTATCCTAAAATTAAGTGTGTGTGTGTGTGTGTGTGTGTGTGTGTGTGTGTGTGTGTGTGTGTGTGTGTGTGTGTGTGTGTGTGTGTGTGTTTGACAGCAAAATGTAGGTATTTATTACAAATGCAAGAGCAAACAATATTTCTATAGGCCACTAAAATCATTGTACAGTATACAAGCTTTGTACCAGTGTAAAATCTGAAAGTCCCATAGTTCTTGGACCCTTCTAAAAATAAATATTATCTAAGGTGTCCTCTAGGTGGTGATCTAACATAATTTATTATTAAATCATTTGGTACATATGTTCTGAATAATGACAATTCTGGTGTCTGAAAGCCAAAAATGAACTCTTTGGGGCCAATTAATATTAATCATCCTGTCTTATGTTCATATTGTATTTGTTCAGCTGGGATGGCCACACTGGTGTGCAGTTGTCTGAAGCAAGAAGACAGGCAACACTGCATTGCTGTCCATCAATGCCCTTTTGTCACTAACCCTAACCCACTCCCACCACCACCACCCAGATGGTCGGGGCACCAGCTGCAGCTGAGTAGGGCAATTTAAAACGGAAGGGCTGTGGTAAGGTCTCCCACTCCCTACATGGCCCCAGGGCCCCACCCCTGCTCCTCCTCCAACTTGCCCGCCTGCCTTCCTTGTGTGGCTGCCGCCTGTGTTATTGTGGTTGTGAGGAAGGAAGGGGGCAGGTGGACGCAGCACCAGCCAGCCTTCTGAGCCACAGCAGCCACAGCAGTGGACTCATGGAGGGATGGACGGCAGGCGACTGAGGGGAAAACGAAGCTACTTTCCACCCACCCAGCCCGCTCTGAACGGCTGACTTGCTCCGTGGAGTGAGGGAGGGGAGGAGGGAGCCCAGCCATGGCCTGAAGCTGAGGCCACCGCCACCACCACCATTGGGTTTGAGATCAGCGAGGAGGTGGTGGCGGAGAAAGAAGAGAAGGGAAGGGAGGGCCAATGGTGGCCCGGGCCTGGTTTCTGGGAAGCTGGTGGGGATGCATTTGTCCCAGGTTGGTGATGGATGGGCTGGTGAGCCAACAGAGCAGCAGAGCCTGGCTGGGCTCGGCCAGTGAGCAGGCTGCGGGTGGCTTTGGGCACTACTGGAATCAGATTGATTATGTTCTCTGAAGCCAAAGATGGCTCTATATAGCCAGGAAAAAGTGACCTGATGCTGACTGTGGCTCAGATTATCAACTTCTTATAGCAAAATTCAAACTTAAACTGAAGAAAGTCAAGTAAAATCTAAGTCAAATCACTTATGAATACACAGTGGAGGTGAAGAATAGATTTAAGGAGCTAGATTTGGTGGACATAATGCCTGAAGAACTATGGATGAAGGCTTGTAAAATTGCACAGGAGACTGCAGTGAAAACCATCCCAAAGAAAAGGAAATGCAAGAAAGCAAAGTGGTTGTCCAATGAGGCCCTACAAATAGCAAAGGAGAGAAGGGACACAAAATGCAAGGGAGAAAGAGAAAGATTCAGAAAATTGAATGCAGACTTCCAAAGAATAGCGAGGAAAGGTAGGACAGCCTTCTTGAATGAACAGTGCAAAGGAATAGAAGAAAACAACAGAAAAAGAAAAAACCAGAGATCTATTCAAGAAATTTGGAGATATTAAAGGGGCATTTCATGCAAAGATGGATATGATAAAGGACAAAAATGGTAGGGACCTAACAGAAGCAGAAGAAATCATGAAGAGATGGCAAGAATACACAGAAGAATTATATCAGAAAGATCTGGATGTCCCTGATAACCAAGATAGTGTAGTTGCTGACCTCGAGCCAGACATCCTGGAAAGTGAAGTCAAGTGGGCCTTAGAAAGCATTGCAAACAAGGTGGTGGCATTCCAATTGAACTATTTAAAATCTTAAAAGAGGATGCTGTAAAGGTTTCTACAAGCAATATGCCAGCAAATTTGGAAAACCCAGCAGTGGCCAGAGGACTGGAAAAGATCAGTGTACATCCCAATCCCAAAGAAAGACAACGCCAAAGAATGCTCCAACTATCATACAATTGCATTCATTTCACATGCTAGCAAGGTTATGCTCAAAGTTCTACAAGGGAGGCTTCAGCATTATGTGGGAAGAGAACTTCCAGAAGTGCAAGCTGGATTTCGAAGGGACAGAGTAACTAGAGATCAAATTGCCAACATGCAATGGAGAAAGCTACAGAGTTCCAGAAAAAACATCTACTTCTGCTTCATCGACTATGCAAAAGTCGTTGACTGTGTGGACCACAACAAACTATGGCAAGTCTTTAAAGGAATGGGAGTGCTTGATCACCTTATCTGTTTCCTAAGAAATCTATATGTGGGACAACCAGCAACAGTCAGAACTGGATATGGAACAACTGACTGGTTTAAACTTGGAAAAGGGGTGCAATAAGGTTGTATACTGTATCGCCTTGCCTTTTTAACTTATACAAAGACTACATCATGCGAAAGGCAGGACTGGATGAATCACAAGCCAGAATCAAGATTGCTGGAAGAAATATCAACAACCTCAGACATGCAGATAATACTACTCTGATAGCAGAAAGTAAAGAAGAATTAAAGAACCTCTTGTGTGTGTGTTGTGTCATTACAGTCGTGACCGACTCTTTGTGACCCCATGTCCATGGAGTTTTCTTGGCAGGAATACTGGAGTGGTTTGCCAGTTCCTACTCCAGGCGCCTACAGCACCTCTTAATGAGGGTGAAAAGAGGCAATGACGATTTTCTTGGCCTCCTTGTTCACTGCAGATGGTGACTGCAGAAATGAAATTAAAAGACACCTGCTTCTTGGAGGAGAGCGATGGCAAACCTAGGCAGCATCTTAAAGAGCCAACTAAGGTCAGAATAGTCAAAGCTATGGTTTTTCCAGTAGTGATCTATGGAAGTGAGAGCTGGACAATAAAGAAGGCTGATTGCTGCAGAATTGACGCTTTTGAGTAGAGATGGGCAAGAAACGGAAAAATTGTGTTCTGTTTCTGTTCTGTTCATTGCCCATCTCCCTTCGTTTCCGTTTTTTGGAACATTTTTTTTAAAAATTCACTCCATTTTTCTTTTTTCGGAAACAGGGGTCTCGCTTCCCCACGCCGGATGACGGCGCCCTGTCATCTGGCGCGGGGAAGATCCCTCTTGCCACCCTCCGCCTCGATGCATGGCAGCCACACGGGCTGTCATTTCCGGGGCAGAGATCTGGACAGGGGTCTCCGATCTGGCTACGCGCGCGGAGACCGGATTGCAGGCGCCTCCCGCCACCCTCCACCCCAAGAATGACAGCATGCCGGGCTGTCATTTCTGGGGCAGAGAGCTGGACAGGAGGCTCCGATCTGGCCTCCGCGCACGGGGACCGGATCGCAGCCCCTTCCTTCTCGACTCCGCCCCAGAGCCAGACAGCCGCGGCAAGAGGGGGCTGGGATCCGGCTTCTGCGCGCGGAGACCAGATCGCAGCCCCTTCCTTCTCGACTCCACCCCAGAGCCTGACAGCGGTGGCAAGAGGGGGCTGCGATCCGGCTTCTGCGCGCAGAGACCGGATCGCAGCCCCTTCCTTCTCGACTCCGCCCCAGAGCCAGACAGCCGCGGCAAGAGGGGGCTGGGATCCGGCTTCTGCGCACGGAGACCGGATCGCAGCCCCTTCCTTCTCGACTCCGCCCCAGAGCCAGACAGCCGCGGCAAGAGGGGGCTGGGATCCGGCTTCTGCGCGCGGAGACCGGATCACAGCCCCTTCCTTCTCGACTCCGCCCCAGAGCCAGACAGCCGCGGCAAGAGGGGGCTGGGATCCGGCTTCTGCGCGCGGAGACCGGATCGCAGCCCCTTCCTTCTCGACTCCGCCCCAGAGCCAGACAGCCGCGGCAAGAGGGGGCTGGGATCCGGCTTCTGCGCGTGGAGACCGGATCGCAGCCCCTTCCTTCTCGACTCCGCCCCAGAGCCAGACAGCCGCGGCAAGAGGGGGCTGGGATCCGGCTTCTGCGCGCGGAGACCGGATCGCAGCCCCTTCCTTCTCGACTCTGCCCCAGAGCCAGACAGCCGCAGCAAGAGGGGGCTGGGATCCGGCTTCTGCGCGCGGAGACCAGATCGCAGCCCCTTCCTTCTCGACTCCACCCCAGAGCCTGACAGCGGCGGCAAGAGGGGGCTGCGATCCAGCTTCTGCGCATGGAGACCGGATCGCAGCCCCTTCCTTCTCGACTCCGCCCCAGAGCCAGACAGCCGCGGCAAGAGGGGGCTGGGATCCGGCTTCTGCGCGCGGAGACCGGATCGCAGCCCCTTCCTTCTCGACTCCGCCCCAGAGCCAGACAGCCGCGGCAAGAGGGGGCTGGGATCCGGCTTCTGCGCGCGGAGACCGGATCGCAGCCCCTTCCTTCTCGACTCCGCCCCAGAGCCAGACAGCCGCGGCAAGAGGGGGCTGGGATCCGGCTTCTGCGCGCGGAGACCGGATCGCAGCCCCTTCCTTCTCGACTCCGCCCCAGAGCCAGACAGCCGCGGCAAAGAGGGGGCTGGGATCCGGCTTCTGCGCGCGGAGACCGGATCGCAGCCCCTTCCTTCTCGACTCCGCCCCAGAGCCAGACAGCCGCGGCAAGAGGGGGCTGGGATCCGGCTTCTGCGCGCGGAGACCGGATCGCAGCCCCTTCCTTCTCGACTCCGCCCCAGAGCCAGACAGCCGCGGCAAGAGGGGGCTGGGATCCGGCTTCTGCGCGCAGAGACCGGATCGCAGCCCCTTCCTTCTCGACTCCGCCCCAGAGCCAGACAGCCGCGGCAAGAGGGGGCTGGGATCCGGCTTCTGCGCGCGGAGACCGGATCGCAGCCCCTTCCTTCTCGACTCCGCCCCAGAGCCTGACAGCGGCGGCAAGAGGGGGCTGGGATCCGGCTTCTGCGCGTGGAGACCGGATCGCAGCCCCTTCCTTCTCGACTCCGCCCCAGAGCCAGACAGCCGCGGCAAGAGGGGGCTGGGATCCGGCTTCTGCGCGCGGAGACCGGATCGCAGCCCCCCCTTCCTTCTCGACTCCGCCCCAGAGCCAGACAGCCGCGGCAAGGGGGGGCTGGGATCCGGCTTCTGCGCGCGGAGACCGGATCGCAGCCCCTTCCTTCTCGACTCCGCCCCAGAGCCAGACAGCCGCGGCAAGAGGGGGCTGGGATCCGGCTTCTGCGCGCGGAGACCAGATCGCAGCCCCTTCCTTCTCGACTCCACCCCAGAGCCTGACAGCGGCGGCAAGAGGGGGCTGCAATCTGGCTTCTGCGCACGGAGACCGGATCGCAGCCCCTTCCTTCTCGACTCCGCCCCAGAGCCTGACAGCGGCGGCAAGAGGGGGCTGGGATCCGGCTTCTGCGCGCAGAGACCGGATCGCAGCCCCTTCCTTCTCGACTCCGCCCCAGAGCCAGACAGCCGCGGCAAGAGGGGGCTGGGATCCGGCTTCTGCGCACGGAGACCGGATCGCAGCCCCTTCCTTCTCGACTCCACCCCAGATCCTGACAGCTGTGGCAAGAGGGGGCTGGGATCCGGCTTCTGCGTGCAGAGACCAGATCGCAGCCCCTTCCTTCTCGACTCCGCCCCAGAGCCAGACAGCCGCGGCAAGAGGGGGCTGGGATCCGGCTTCTGCACGCGGAGACCGGATCGCAGCCCCTTCCTTCTCGACTCCACCCCAGATCCTGACAGCTGTGGCAAGAGGGGGCTGGGATCCGGCTTCTGCGCGCGGAGACAGGATCACAGCCCCTTCCTTCTCGACTCCGCCCCAGAGCCAGACAGCCGCGGCAAGAGGGGGCTGCGATCCGGCTTCTGCGTGCGGAGACCGGATCGCAGCCCCTTCCTTCTCGACTCCGCCCCAGAGCCAGACAGCCGCGGCAAGAGGGGGCTGGGATCCGGCTTCTGCGCGCGGAGACCGGATCGCAGCCCCTTCCTTCTCGACTCCGCCCCAGAGCCTGACAGCGGCGGCAAGAGGGGGCTGGGATCCGGCTTCTGCGCGCGGAGACCGGATCGCAGCCCCTTCCTTCTCGACTCCGCCCCAGAGCCTGACAGCGGCGGCAAGAGGGGGCTGGGATCCGGCTTCTGCGCGCGGAGACCGGATCACAGCCCCTTCCTTCTCGACTCCGCCCCAGAGCCAGACAGCGGCGGCAAGAGGGGGCTGGGATCTGGCTTCTGCACGCGGAGACAGGATCGCAGCCCCTTCCTTCTCGACACCGCCCCAGAGCCTGACAGCGGCGTCAAGAGGGGGCTGGGATCCGGCTTCTGCGCGCGGAGACCGGATCGCAGCCCCTTCCTTCTCGACTCCGCCACAGCGCCTGACAGCGGCGGCAAGAGGGGGCTGGGATCCGGCTTCTGCGCGCGGAGACCGGATCGCAGCCCCTTCCTTCTCGACTCCGCCCCAGAGCCTGACAGCGGCGGCAAGAGGGGGCTGGGATCCGGATTCTGCGCGCGGAGACCGGATCACAGCCCCTTCCTTCTCGACTCCGCCCCAGAGCCTGACAGCGGCGGCAAGAGAGGGCTGGGATCCGGCTTCTGCGCGCGGAGACCGGATCACAGCCCCTTCCTTCTCGACTCCGCCCCAGAGCCAGACAGCGGCGGCAAGAGGGGGCTGGGATCTGGCTTCTGCGCGCGGACACAGGATCGCATCCCCTTCCTTCTCGACTCCGCCCCAGAGCCAGACAGCGGCGGCAAGAGGGGGCTGGGATCGGGCTTCTGCGCGTGGAGACCGGATCACAGCCCCTTCCTTCTCGACTCCGCCCCAGAGCCTGACAGCGGCGGCAAGAGGGGGCTGGGATCCGGCTTCTGCGCGCGGAGACCAGATCGCAGCCCCTTCCTTCTCGACTCCGCCCCAGAGCCAGACAGCGGCGGCAAGAGGGGGCTGGGATCCGGATTCTGCGCGCGGAGACCGGATCACAGCCCCTTCCTTCTCGACTCCGCCACAGCGCCTGACAGCGGTGGCAAGAGTGGGCTGGGATCCGGCTTCTGCGCACGGAGACCGGATCGCAGCCCCTTCCTTCTCGACTCCGCCCCAGAGCCTGACAGCGGCGGCAAGAGGGGGCTGGGATCCGGCTTCTGCGCGCGGAGACCGGATCACAGCCCCTTCCTTCTCGACTCCGCCCCAGAGCCTGACAGCGGCGGCAAGAGGGGGCTGGGATCTGGCTTCTGCGTGCGGAGACCGGATCGCAGCCCCTTCCTTCTCGACTCCACCCCAGAGCCTGACAGCGGTGGCAAGAGGGGGCTGGGATCCGGCTTCTGCGCGCGGAGACAGGATCGCAGCCCCTTCCTTCTCGACTACGCCCCAGAGCCTGACAGCGGTGGCCAGAGGGGGCTGGGATCCGGCTTCTGCGAGTGGGGACCGGATCGGAGCCCCTTCCTTCTCGACTCCACCCGAGAGCCTGACAGCTGCGGCGAGAGGGGGCTGGGAACTGGCCTCCACGCGCAGAGACCGGATCGCAGCCCCTTCCTTCTTGACTCCGCCCCAGAGCCTGACAGCCATGGCAAGAGGGGGCTGGGATCTGGCTTCTGCACGTGGAGACAGGATCGCAGCCCCTTCCTTCTCGACTCCACCAGAGAGCCTAACAGCTGCGGCGAGAGGGGGCTGGGATCTGGCCTCCACGCGCAGAGACCGGATCGCAGCCCCTTCCTTCTTGACTCCGCCCCAGAGCCTGACAGCCACGGCAAGAGGGGGCTGGGATCCGGCTTCTGCGCATGGAGACAGGATCGCAGCCCCTTCCTTCTCGACTCCGCCCCAGAGCCTGACAGCGGCGGCGAGAGGGGGCTGGGATCCGGCTTCTGCGCACGGAGACTGGATCAGAGCCCCTTCCTTCTCGACTCCGTCCCAGTGCCTGACAGCGGCGGCGAGAGGGGGCTGGGATCTGGCCTCCACGCGCAGAGACCAGATCGCAGCCCCTTGCTTCTTGACTCCGCCCCAGAGGCTGACAGCGGCGGCGAGAGGGGGCTGGGATCCGGCTTCTGCGCGCGGAGACCAGATTGGAGCCCCTTCCTTCTCGACTCTGCCCCAGAGCCTGACAGCGGTAGCAAGAGGGAGCTGGGATCCGGCTTCTGCGCACGGAGACCGGATCGCAGCCCCTTCCTTCTCGACTCCACCCCAGAGCCAGACAGCCGCGGCAAGAGGGGGCTGGGATCCGGCTTCTGCGCGCGGAGACCGGATCACAGCCCCTTCCTTTTCGACTCCGCCCCAGAGCCTGACAGCGGCGGCGAGAGGGGGCTGGGATCCGGCTTCTGCACATGGAGACTGGATCGGAGCCCCTTCCTTCTCGACTCCACCCCAGAGCCTGACAGCGGCGGCGAGAGGGGGCTGTGATCTGGCTTCTGCACACGGAGACTGGATCGCAGCCCCTTCCTTCTCGACTCCGCCCCAGAGCCTGACAGCGGCAGCAAGATGGGGCTGTGATCCGGCTTCTGCACATGGAGACTGTATCGCAGCCCCTTCCTTCTCGACTCCGCCCCAGAGCCTGACAGCGGTGGCGAGAGGGGACTGTGATCCGGCTTCTGCACACGGAGACTGGATTGCAGCCCCTTCCTTCTCGACTACGCCCCAGAGCCTGACAGCGGTGGCAAGAGGGGGCTGGGATCCGGCTTCTGCGAGTGGGGACCGGATCGGAGCCCCTTCCTTCTTGACTCCGCCCCAGAGCCTGACAGCCGCGGCAAGAGAGGGCTGGGATCCGGCTTCTGCGCACGGAGACCGGATCGGAGCCCCTTCCTTCTCGACTACGCCCCAGAGCCTGACAGCAGCGGCGAGAGGGGGCTGGGATCTGGCCTCCACACGCAGAGACCGGATCGCAGCCCCTTCCTTCTTGACTCCGCCCCAGAGACTGACAGCCACGGCAAGAGGGGGCTGGGATCTGGCTTCTGCACGTGGAGACAGGATCGCAGCCCCTTCCTTCTCGACTCCGCCCCAGAGCCTGACAGCGGCGGCGAGAGGGGGCTGGGATACGGCTTCTGCGCACGGAGACCGGATCGGAGCCCCTTCCTTCTCGACTACGCCCCAGAGCCTGACAGCGGCGGCAAGAGGGGGCTGCGATCCGGCTTCTGCGCACGAAGACTGGATCAGAGCCCCTTCCGTCTCGACTCCGCCCCAGAGCCTGACAGCGGTGGCAAGAGGGGGCTGGGATCCGGCTTCTGCGCGCGGAGACAGGATCACAGCCCCTTCCTCCTCGACTCCGCCCCAGAGCCTGACAGCGGTGGCAAGAGGGGGCTGGGATCCGGCTTCTGCGCACGGAGACCGGATCGCAGCCCCTTCCTTCTCGACTCCACCCCAGAGCCTGACAGCGGCGGCGAGAGGGGGCTGGGATCTTGCCCCCTCGCGCAGAGACCGGATCGCAGCCCCTTCCTTCTTGACTCCGCCCCAGAGCCTGACAGCCGCGGCAAGAGGGGGCTGGGATCCGGCTTCTGCGCGGGGAGACCGGATCGCAGCCCCTTCCTTCTCGACTCCACCCGAGAGCCTGACAGCTGCGGCGAGAGGGGGCTGGGAACTGGCCTCCACGCGCAGAGACCGGATCGCAACCCCTTCCTTCTTGACTCCGCCCCAGAGCCTGACAGCCACGGCAAGAGGGGGCTGGGATCCGGCTTCTGCGCGTGGAGACAGGATCGCAGCCCCTTCCTTCTCGACTCCGCCCCAGAGCCTGACAGCGGCGGCGAGAGGGGGCTGGGATCCGGCTTCTGCGCACAGAGACTGGATCAGAGCCCCTTCCTTCTCGACTCCGTCCCAGTGCCTGACAGCGGCGGCAAGAGGGGGCTGGGATCTGGCCTCCACGCGCAGAGACCGGATCGCAGCCCCTTGCTTCTTTACTCCGCCCCAGAGCCTGACAGCGGCGGCGAGAGGGGGCTGGGATCCGGCTTCTGCGCGCGGAGACCAGATTGGAGCCCCTTCCTTCTCGACTCCGCCCCAGAGCCTGACAGCGGTGGCAAGAGGGGGCTGGGATCAGGCTTCTGTGCGCGGAGACCAGATCGCAGCCCCTTCCTTCTCGACTCCACCCCAGAGCCTGACAGCGGTAGCAAGAGGGAGCTGGGATCCGGCTTCTGCGCACGGAGACCGGATCGCAGCCCCTTCCTTTTTGACTCCGCCCCAGAGCCTGACAGCGGCGGCGAGAGGGGGCTGGGATCCGGCTTCTGCACACGGAGACTGGATCGGAGCCCCTTCCTTCTCGACTCCACCCCAGAGCCTGACAGCGGCGGCAAGAGGGGGCTGCAATCTGGCTTCTGCGCACGGAGACCGGATCGCAGCCCCTTCCTTCTCGACTCCGCCCCAGAGCCTGACAGCGGCGGCAAGAGGGGGCTGGGATCCGGCTTCTGCGCGCAGAGACCGGATCGCAGCCCCTTCCTTCTCGACTCCGCCCCAGAGCCAGACAGCGGTGGCAAGAGGGGGCTGGGATCCGGCTTCTTCGAGTGGGGACCGGATCCGAGCCCCTTCCTTCTTGACTCTGCCCCAGAGCCTGACAGCCGCGGCAAGAGAGGGCTGGGATCCGGCTTCTGCGCACGGAGACCGGATCGGAGCCCCTTCCTTCTCGACTACGCCCCAGAGCCTGACAGCGGCGGCGAGAGGGGGCTGGGATCTGGCCTCCACGCGCAGAGACTGGATCGCAGCCCCTTCCTTCTCGACTCCACCCCAGAGCCTGACACCGGCGGCGAGAGGGGGCTGGGATCTGGCCTCCACGCGCAGAGACTGGATCACAGCCCCTTCCTTCTCAACTCCGCCCCAGAGCCTGACAGCCGCGGCAAGAGGGGGCTGGGATCCGGCTTCTGCACGCGGAGACCGGATCACAGCCCCTTCCTTCTCGACTCCACCCCAGAGCATGACAGCGGTGGCAAGAGGGGGCTGGGATCCGGTTTCTGCGCGCAGAGACAGGATCGCAGCCCCTTCCTTTTTGACTCTGCCCCAGAGCCTGACAGCAGCGGCGAGGGGGCTGGGATCCAGCTTCTGGACACCGAGACCGGATCGCAGCCCCTTCCTTCTCGACTCCACCCCAGAGCCTGACCGCGGTGGCAAGAGGGGGCTGGGATCCGGCTTCTGCGCATGGAGACCGGATCGGAGCCCCTTCCTTCTCGACTTCACCCCAGAGCCTGACAGCGGCGGCGAGAGGGGGCTGGGATCTGGCCTCCACGCGCAGAGACCGGATCACAGCCCCTTCCTTCTTGACTCCGCCCCAGAGCCTGACAGCCGCGGCAAGAGGGGGCTGGGATCTGGCCTCCACACGCAGAGACTGGATCGCAGCCCCTTCCTTCTCGACTCCACCCCAGAGCCTGACACCGGCGGCGAGAGGGGGCTGGGATCTGGCCTCCACGCGCAGAGACTGGATCGCAGCCCCTTCCTTCTCAACTCCGCCCCAGAGCCTGACAGCCGCGGCAAGACGGGGCTGGGATCCGGCTTCTGCGCGCGGAGACCGGATCACAGCCCCTTCCTTCTCGACTCCGCCCCAGAGCCTGACAGCGGTGGCGAGAGGGGGCTGGGATCCGGTTTCTGCGCGCAGAGACAGGATCGCAGCCCCTTCCTTTTCGACTCTGCCCCAGAGCCTGACAGCAGCGGCGAGGGGGCTGGGATCCAGCTTCTGCACACCGAGACCGGATCGCAGCCCCTTCCTTCTTGACTCCACCCCAGAGCCTGACCGCGGTGGCAAGAGGGGGCTGGGATCCGGCTTCTGCGGGCGGAGACCGGATCGCAGCCCCTTCCTTCTCGACTCCGCCCCAGAGCCTGACAGCCCGGTGGGCTGTCAGGCTCCACGGCGGCGATCGCTGGACAGGGGGCTCTGATCCGGCTTCTGTGCACAGAGGCCAGATCGCAGGCCCCTCTCTGGCAGTGATCCCTTGGGAGAAAGTCACAGTCTCTGAGTCCTCTCCTGACCGCTCTCCGCCACAAGGGATGACACCCCAGCTGGCTGTCACCCCCTTGGAAATCGGATATTGAGATAGCCGTGGCCTCGCCTCCGCTTGCGAAGGCGAGAACGTGGCTCTCACAGTCTTCCCCCGCTGGTGATGACAGCTGGGCTGTCATCGCCAGCAGGGAGGAACAAACCCAACGTAACTGAATTCATTTGTTCTGGTTCTGTTTGGTTCGGTCCTAATTTACTCTGGGCTCCATTAGTCGTTCATAACGTAACGTATGTAATGGAACGTACGTATGTAACGGAACAAATAGCAGATAACGGAATGAATTTTTTTTCCGTGTCGTGCCCATCTCTACTTTTGCGCTATGGTGCTAGAGGAGACTCTTGAGAGTCCTCTATACTGCATGGAGTGCTCTGAGAAGGCAATGAGAAACTACTTTTGAGTACTCTCCACCTAGGGAACCCTGAAATGTTGCTGTAAGTCAGAAGGCTTAAATAGAAAAATATGACCAAAGTACCTCCTAGCCCTCCTGGAGGGCAGAAAATGAATTTTGAACCAATGTGTGGTGTGTAGGTTAGCTCTGGATGCCATTAGCGGGGGGCACATGATGGCCCTGGGGAAAGATCAATTTCTCCCACCCCTTCACCACTGTACAGGAAAATAAAATATAGTGCAACCTTGATTTACCCCTAAAAGAACTATTAGATATTTTCACAAGCTAGAGATAAATACCAGTTCCCAGAAACAAGGGGCTGTCCCACAACTAGACTGTAGTAAATAACAATTGAGGAGAACTTGTCCTGTGCAGTGTCAAGATCTGGGGACAACACAACCAAGAACCAGCTGACTTCTGACTTCCAAGCTAACTCTTCACCTTTCTGATTCAGTCATTTGTGGAATGAAGGAGTAGCAAAACAGCCAGCCTAGATTATTTTGTTTCCTGAAGCAAGACTCCCAGGCAAATGAACTCCACACAGAATGAGTCAGAAACATTGTTGTGGTGATGAGTATGAGATAAAGTTCCAGAGAGGAGAGAGCACATTAGACAGTGGCAGTCGCTCACACGTTCCATGTTGGCCAGCATTTAGGTTGCCCAGCTGGTTTCAGTCAGGCCTCTCATTGCCTTTTATCACACTATACAGCTGTTTAACTTCCTTTCAGATGGAGAGGAGATGATGTTTATTTTAGAAGAGCTGTTAGGCTTGAAAAATTGATTTCTATGTTGAATTCCAATGGGTGTGCATGTGTGCATATTGGGTATGAGCATTTCCCTCAGCTCAGCAGAAAAAGACCAGTCTCATATATGGTTTATTTAATGCATCTACATGGAACCCACTCTGTTTATATTCACTGCACACACTCATCCAGTACAGAATAACCCAGTTACCTCAGAGATAATCAGGGTGTGTAAGAACATTTGAATTATCTCAGAAGGAGGATTGTGAGGGGTAGAGGAAGTGAGGAACCAAAGTGCTTCCTGAAGGACCCTGTCAAAAGGCACACTGTATTCCATTGCCTTTCTAGAACATGCATAAGAGGTGCATAAGAGGTGCTACAAAATACAGTATGTATATAAAATACACATGAAATGTCATCCCTCCCTGATCCCCTAATAAGTAATGCCATACATGAAAGTAGCTTGACTCCAGGGTTCACCCAGACCTAACCCATGACTGTGCCAAGTGGAAGGTGAAACGAGAATAACAGACCCCACTACCAAGTGGGACAAACACTAAGAACAAGGATACATGACAATAGCTAAAATACTGTTGCACTGCTGCTAAGGCTCAGCAGGCATAGTGTCACTAATATCCTCTAAACCCCTTCCAACACAGCGAGTAGTGGAGGCTTCTAGGAGCTGCAGTCCAGGAACATCTGGGGACCACTGCTCTAAAGAGTTTCTGCTTCAATGTTGGTTTGCTTTCTCTCTTGTATGCAAGTTGCATGTAGCCCAAAATCAAAGCAGAGATGTTTTAATTAGAGGCATCTGACACTGGCAGTAAGATCATTGCCACTATATCAGTGGAGTCATATAACAGGATACTGGACATCTTTTTCACATATCTGCCTTTCTCCAACATTGGAACACAAAGTAACTCACAAGGTAGTTTTTAAAAACCATATACTGTACAACTAAAAACACAATAAATTATAATATTAAAAATAATTAAAGATAATATCATACTGAAGCAAACACTGAATTTAAATAATGTAAGAAAATTAAATTTCCATGCTGATACATGGCTGCAAACCCTATTTTGAGTACATAAAAACATTGTGTACTTGAAAATAAGGTACACAACCATGTATCATATTGAAGCAAACACTGAATTTAAATAATGTAAGAAAATTAGAATCATAGAATCATAGAATCATAGAATAATAGAGTTGGAAGAGACCTCAAGGGCCATCTAGTCCAACCCCCTGCCATGCAGGAACCCCTTCACAATATTTCCGACAGATGGTCATCCAGCCTCTGCTTAAAAACCACCAAAGAAGGAGACTCAACCACCCTCCACTGCCGAACAGCTCTAACTGTCATGAAGTTCTTCCTAATGTTGAAATGGAATCTCTTTTCCTGTAGTTTGAAACCATTGCCCCGAGTCCTAGTCTCTGAAGCCATGGAAAACAAACCTGTTCCCTCTTCAATATGACATCCTTTCAAATATTTAAACATAGCTATCATATCCCCTCTCAGTCTTCTTTTAGAGAGGTTAAACATTCCCAGCTCCCTAAGCCGTTCCTCATAAGACATTTCCTCCAGACCCTCAACCATCCTGGTAGCCCTCCTCTGCACCCGCTCGAGGTTGTCAACATCCTTTTTAAACTGAGGCGCACAGAACTGGACACAGTACTCCAGGTAGGGTCTGACCAGAGCAGAATAGAGTGGCACTATCACTTCCTTTGATCTAGACACTATGGTTCTGTTGATGCAAACAAGAATCGCATTGGCTTTCCTGGCCGCTGCATCACACTGCTGACTCATGTTCAATTTGTGGTCCACCAAAACTCCCAGATCCCTTTCACAGGTACTATTCTCCAGCCATGTATCCCCCATCCTATATCTGTACAATTCATTCTTTTTACCTAGATGTAGCACCCTACATTTCCCTCTGTTGAAATCCATTCCATTAGCTTTGGCCCAGCATTCTAATCTGTCAAGGTCCTTTTTGGATTTTCATCCGATCCTCTGGGGAATTAGCAACCCCTCCCAATTTGGTATCATCTGCAAATTTAATTAGCATACTCTCTATTCCTTCCTCCAAGTCATTAATAAAGATATTGAACAGCACTGGACCCAGAACAGAACCCTGGGGCACCCCACTGGTCACGTCTCTCCAAGCTGATGAGAGGCCATTTATGATCACCCTTTGGGTGCGATCAGTCAACTCATTACAAATCCACCTAACAGTAGCACTATCTATCCCACTTCCTACTAACTTCTTAGCAAGAATACCATGGGGAACCTTATCAAAGGCCTTGCTAAACTCCAGATAGGCAATATCCACAGCATTCCCCTCACCCACCAGGCCTGTAATTCTATCAAAGAAAGAGATCAAATTAGTCTGGCATGACTTGTTTTTAAGAAACCCGTGTTGACTTCTTGTAATGACAGCATTGTTTGTTAGATAATTGCAGACTGACTGCTTAATAATCTGCTCTAGGATCTTTCTGGGAATTGAAGTCAAGCTGACTGGGCGGTAATTATTTGGCTCCTCTTTTTTCCCCTTTTTGAAGATGGGGACAACATTAGCCCTCCTCCAATCGATGGGAACTTCTCCTGTCCTCCAGGACTTCTCAAAGATTATTGCCAATGGTTCTGAAATTACTTCTGGCCTTTCTTTTAATATCCTTGGGTGTAATTCATCTGGCCCAGGAGACTTAAATTCATTTAATGTTTCCAGATGTTCCTGTACTACCTCCCTACCTATTCTATGTTGCAATTCCCATCCTACTTCATCTACTCTTTGTCACAGCAGATCTCTTTCTGCCTTTTTGGAGAAAACTGAGGCAAAAAATGTGTTGAGTAGTTCTGCCTTTTCCTTGTCTCCTGTTAGTAACTGGTTATCATTGCCACGCAGAGAGCCTATCATTTCCTTATTTTTCCTTTTGCTGCGGACATAACTAAAGAAACCCTTTTTACTATCTTTAATCTCTCTGGCAAGTCTAAGTTCGTTTTGCGCTTCCCCTGCATATATTAGCATATATCATAATAGCCTGCTTAATTGCTAAAGGCTTGCTAGAATTTTTTTTGCCTGTTTTCCCCATCTGTCTGTTTAAGAAACCCTGAAAAATGATGTTTGCCTATTCACAGAATGAGGAGTGAGAAGGAGAGGCAGAGCCTCTACTCCCCTCGAAGGAAATTTGATGTCCTGGAAGAAGCCATGGGAAGGAGGTCTCTCAAGTCTTCAGCAAACATACCTGCAAGTGCAGTAGGACTCTCTGGAGACCTCAAAACCCAAGAAGGCTCATACAAGACATGTGCCCCCCCAGAGAGCTTGAGTCCAAATTGTACAGGGCTAGTTGACAGCATTTTGAACTGCATTCAACCAGAAGCATTTTGAACTGTGCCTAGGCGTAGCTATAGAAGCAGTCCTTACAAAGATGATCCCTTTCTGCCAACCATGGTCAAGAGTTTGACTGCAGTATTTTCGAGCTGCGAATGCAAACACAGTAACCCCCAAAAGACTGTTAAGGTTGTGCGGGAAGCAGGATCCAGCTGCAAGACTGCAGAGAGTCCTGAAGATGTTCTCTTCATCACTTTGGTTGAAGTAATTGATAATTATAGCATATTTTAAACATTTAACCCCATTACCAATCTATTTTTCTACACAGAGAAAGAAGGCAGCCAGCATCTAGAATCAATCCACGAAGATGAATCAGGTTGCACCTGCTGTCCTTTATTTTATGTACCTCTTACCTGCACTTGTCAATCAGCCTTGTGTGCAAGGAGAAGACCTGCACACAACCTTTACGTTCAAGTACCTTTTCTCTGCCATCTGGGACCCATCCAAATGCAGGGCCCCTAGTTGTGTCTAGTTAGCCAAGACACAAGTCTCTGTATACTTGGAAAGGAAGGGGGTGAGTGTCGAATTTATTTTCCCTTACATTTTCATGGGGGAAAACGGAAGGGGGAGACTGGAATGGAATAAAAAATATGTCTGTAAGGGCAAAAGAAAATTGTTATAAAGTTATATGGAGATGGTACCTAACATCAGTGAAATGGAATATGTTAAATTACCTTCTTTATGCTGGAGATGTGGAAAAGAAAAGGGTACTTATGTGATGGATTTATGAGACAAGAAAAAAAGGAATGGTCAGTGGTTCCTTTGAACACAATTAACAGTAGTCAATTAAAGAAAGAGAAAAAGGAATCAATTGCTATTATGGTTACTGTGGAAATACTGATACTTGGAAAGAATTAGAACAATAATGCTAAATTTAATATGGAAAGATGGTATAAAGAAATGTGAAATATGGTCATTAATGATAATAAATTAATTTGTGAAACCGTGGATAGAAAAGGAATACTGAAATGTAATGATTTCAAGGATATATGGAATTTACTTCTGGCATATGTATTTTAGGAATACAAGGTGTATGTATACACCTGGAGAAGAATCAATGTATTTTTGGAGAGAAATGAAGTGGCATAAAATGTAACTTAAAATATAACATATTGACTAGTCCTGAGGATGGGGATTGTGTACAGGGGTGTTAATTGTTGCTTTGTTTAGTTTTAATAAATGAAACAAAATGAAAAACAAAATGAATTTTTTCAAAAAATGAAATGAAACACCATTTCCTGGACCAACAAATAAGACAATTTCCTGGACCAACAAAGCTCGCCACCACTTTCTTCTTGGTCAAACAGGTACTACCTCTCTTCATCTCCCCTCCAAGGAGACTTACCCTTTTTAGGATCCTTTTTATCTGGAGGAATTGAACCTGATAAACCACAGAGTTTTCAAGTTTTCTCGCCACAGCCTAACTGGAACCAGAAGTCCCTGTGATCCATATTTTATAGTACATAATGTTTTGTTATGTTTATGTAGTTGAAAATACAGATCACAGCCATGTATCAGCACCAAAATCATGGTGGCGATTCGACAATCTCTTCCCTATAAGCCCCCAAAATTTGAGGAGGTTTGGGTTTTAGGGGGCCAAGTTATTAACCTCCAAAGGCGGTCTCCATAGCTAACTGCAAGAGCGTGTATGGTATGCAGCAGCAATATAGGGGTGAATTTAAGCAGCTTAACCCCTATTAACTCCTATATTGCTGGCACGCATCATACACACTCTTACAATTACCTACGGCAGGCATGTCCAAAGTCAGGCCTGGGGGCCAAATGTGGCCCGTTTTCAAATTTCAAGCAGCCCGCAGCCTCTTTTCCCCACCGGCTCAGCCTGTCATGCATCCCCGGCAGCTGCCCCATCCCCATACTGGATGGGGATATCAGCTTGCTTGCCTGCCCTCCCTGCCTCTGTTCCTTCCCCCCAGCCACCTGCCCAGTCTACCCACCCTGGCTCCGTTGATGTAGCATCCTCCCCGCCTCCTTGCATGTCCTAGAGCAGGCATGTCCAAACTTTGGCCCTCCTAATGTTTTGGACCACAACTCCCAGAATTCTAAGCTGAGATCGCCAACAGCAAAGGACTGTGGGAGTTGCAGTCCAAAACATCTGGAGGGCCGAAGTTTGAACATGCCTGTCCTAGAGGCTTGTCTAAAGTCCAGCCCGGGGACCAAATGCAGCTGAATGGTCGGCCCCCAAACAGTTTCACCTCACCAAATCTGGCCCTTCTTGCAAAACGTTGGGAAACCCCTGACCTATGGAGGATGCCTTTTGGAGTTTAAAAACTCAGCCCCCGAAACTCAACCCTCCCCAAATTCTGGGGGCTTACAGGGAAAAGTCCATTGAAGCTACATTGTGATTTCCATGCTGATACATGGGTGAGTACCTTATTTTCAAGTACATAATGTTTTTATGTACTAAAAAATAGGGTCTGCAGCCATGTATCGACATGGAAACCACACTGTAGCTTCTTTGGTCTCTTCCCTGTAACCCACCAAAATTTGGAGAGATTTGGGGGTCGGGGGGGTGAGGTATTAAACTCCAAAGATGGTATGCCTAGGGGGAAAAAATCTAATTGAGTGGGGAAGCAGCTAAACACTTGCTCATGGTGGTGGGGGTTGGGAGGCTATCCTGATTCAATTAGATTTTTTTTCTGGGGGACCCCCTTTGGAATTTAATAACTCATCTCCCTGACCCCAAAACCTCTTCAAATTTGGGGGACTTACAGGTAAGAGTCCAAGGAAGTATCCCTGTGATTTTGGTCCCTCTAGGACACAGGGGAGCATAGAATCATAGAATCATAGAGTTGGAAGAGACCTCAAGGGCCATCTAGTCCAACCCCCTGCCATGCAGGAACCCCCATCACAGGACTCCCAACAGATGGCCATCCAGCCTATGCTTAAAAACCTCCAAAGAAGGAGACTCAACCACCCTCCGTGGCAGCATATTCCATTGCCGAACAGCTCTAACTGTCATGAAATTCTTCCTAATGTTTAAATTGAATCTCTTTTCCTGCAGTTTGAAACCATTTCCCCGTGTCCTAGTCTCTGAAGCCATGGAAAACAAACCAGTCCCTTCTTCAATATGACATCCTTTCAAATATTTAAACATAGCTATCATATCCCCTCTCAGTCTTTTTTTGTAAGGGTAAACATTCCCAGCTCCCTAAGCTGCTCCTCATAAGACATTTCCTCCAGACCCTCAACCATCCTGGTCGCCCTCCTCTGGACCCGTTCAAGATTGTCAACATCCTTTTTAAATTGAGGTGCACAGAACTGGACACAGTACTCCAGATGGGGTCTGACCAGAGCAGAATAGAGTGGTACTATCACTTCCCTTGATCTAGACACTATGGTTCTGTTGATGCAACCAAGAATCGCATTGGTTTTCTTGGCTGCCGCATCACACTGCTGGCTCATGTTCAATTTGTGGTCCACCCAGACTCCCAGATCCCTTTCACAGGTACTATTCTCCAGCCAGGTGTCTCCCCATCCTATATCTGTGCAATTCATTCTTTTTACCTAGATGCACCACCCTACATTTCATTTTGTTTTGTTAGCATTTCATTTTGTTTCATTATGAAACTACTTTAAAATGCATTACTATTAAATAAAACAACTTAAGAAAGAAAACAAAACAAAATGAAACACTATATTTCTGTTTCGTGCCCATCTTTACTCAGCCATGGAAACTTGCTAGAAATGTGGAACCGAGAAAACTACTCACTCCTTAAATTTCTCACTTACATTGAAAGCCCTTTCAGGGTCACCATACGTTGGCTCTGACTTGATGGCTACTAACAGCAATGAAGTGGGCATAGGATGGTTGTACTTTCATAGCTTGTCTTTGTGATTTACAATAACTGATCCAAAAGCATATCAAATCCTCCACAAAGTTTTTTGCTTGTCATTTTCCTCAGGCATTTAAAAGCCAGCATTTCTATGTTGCTAATTAACTGAGCATTTATTACTGCCTGAAAGGAGATTGCATCAGTGAGTCATATGCCTTATCAACCAAATCACTGAATGCCACACTTGGTTCTGGAAAAGACCCAATAGGAATCAAGAGATGATGGCAGGGCAGATCAATTTAAAAAAGAGAACTTTCAGAAGCAGGAAACCTGTTGGCATCACAAGAAATAAAGCTGTATGGGACTTGTATGGGATGATTATTTATTTATTTATTTATTTATTTATTTATTTATTTATTTATTTACATTTTTGAGAGCAGGGAGGGTGCTCCAAAGTGGAAGGCGGTAGTGTTTAGGGAGTTTGTAGTTTGGTGATTGCAGCTGATCCAAATTGCTCCATTTCCTTCTTACAAAATTCCATTAATTTGAAAGAGGAAAATGAATTAGCTATGGCCAGAATAACTAGAACAACTTATATTTGCCTTACCTACTACAGTGGTCCCCCGCCCTTTCGCGGTTCACATACCGCAGTCCCGCTATATCGCAGGACCGCAGTACAGTACCCCGAAAGGGCTTGAGGGAAAGGGGAGCCATCACTGCCCGCACGCACACCCTCCCCTGGGGTAGCAGGCGCATGGGGAGCAATCTTAAAAAGGCTCTCGGCCAGGGGACAAGCCCTTGTCCCCACAGCCGGGAGCCCTTTCCAAAGATTGATCCCTGTGCGCCCGCCTTCCCCTGGGGTAGCAGGCGTGCAGGGAGTGATCTTTAAGTCTCCCTGCAGCGCGCCCGGGTGGCCCTGGCAGATTGGATCCGCCGCCACCACCTGGACGCACCGCTGTGAGAAGACTCCCTGCAGCGTGCTTGGGTGGTGACGGCAGCTTGGATCCGCCAAGGCCACCCGGGCGCGCCACAGAGAGAAGTCTCCCTGCGGCGCGCTGGGGCGGCAGCGGCAGCTTGGATCCACCAAGGCCACCCGGGCGCACCATGGAGAAAAGTCTCCCTGTAGCGTGCTGGGGTTGCGGCGGCAGCTTGGATCTGCCAAAGCCACCCAGGCACGCTGCGGAGAGAAGTCTCCCGGTGGTATGCTCAGGCAGCCCTCTCCATGACTGGAAAGGATTTAAAAATGAGTTTGCCGCTTCCCCCTCCCCCCGCGGGGGCTCCAGAGAAACTGCACATCCATTTTAAAATCCCTTCCAGTCCCAGTCGATCTCCGTTGCTTAAAGTCATTTAAAACATTGCACCCAGCTTCTCCTGACCCCCCCCCCCGGGTATGGGGGAGCAGCACATGATGCCTTTTCTGGCAGAGCAGCAGAGAGGAAGGAGCTGGTCAGAGGAGCACACGGCCAAAGGGCAGAGCTAACTTCTTCTTTTTGCAGGAGCAAGGGGCGGAGTTTTAGCTTTAAATAGCTGCTACCAGCAGTCTCGCAGTCCTTTTCTGGCAGAGCAGCAGAGAGGAAGGAGCTGGTCAGAGGAGCACACGGCCAAAGGGCAGAGCTAACTTCTTCTTTTTGCAGGAGCAAGGGGCGGAGTTTTAGCTTTAAATAGCTGCTACCAGCAGTCTCTCAGTCCTTTTCTGGCAGAGCAGCAGAGAGGAAGGAGCTGGTCAGAGGAGCACACGACCAAAGGGCAGAGCTAACTTCTTCTTTTTGCAGGAGCAAGGGGCGGAGTTTTAGCTTTAAATAGCTGCTACCAGCAGCACGCACCTTACGGCGCGTGCAAACTAAAAAAAAAAAAAATCTGGGTTTAATTGAGTTCCCAAGCCAAGCAACTCCTCAGGAGGTCCTACACTTCCTGACGTGCTTGCAGTTGGAGTAGAGGTGCTTTAGCGGCCCCTACACTGTTAGATTTTGACTAAACAATAAAAGAAGTAAAGAGTCTTACTAGATTAAAAAAAAAGTGCAAGTTTACATTTTTGAGACCTTGAGTACATTTTATTGTAATAGTTAAAATGGAGTTGGAGGGAGCAGCTGTAGTTACCTGCAGTACTTGTGCTATGTTTGTTATCTTGACAGAGCGTGTGCAGAACTACATCTGCTGCAAGTGCAAGCTGGTAGCGCTATTGGAAGAGAAGGTCCAGCAGCTAGAGGCTCGCATAGTGGACCAGCAACATATTAAGGAGCTTGAGCAGTTCCTGGACAGAGCGGAAGAGACTATCCAGGTCCAAGAAGAGACAGGGCACACTTCAGAGGAGGAAGTCACTCCCCCAACTCAGGAGGTGGATGGGTGGAGGAATGTAACTCAAAGGAGTAGAAGGCCAAGGCATCGCTCAGAGAGTCTCATCTTGCACAATCAATTTGAAGCTCTTTCCCTCAGCACACCTCATGAGGCACACATAGAGGAAGAAGTGGTTCCACCGGAGGATCTCTCCCTCATCACTATTGATGAGATACAAGATCAGGTACATGTTGATGACCAGGCTGCAGGAGAGAAGCTCATTGTGCTAGGGGATTCTATCATTAGAAATTCATTAGAAATACGGAGGGACGGATTTGTGAGGAGCATGATAACCGGATGGTCACTTGCCTGCCGGGTGCAAAGGTTGCAGACATCACCAGAAATATAGATAGCTTGTTAGAGAGAACTGGGAAGGAGCCAGTGATCATGGTACACGTCGGTACCAACGATGTCGGGAAGGCCAAGCGGTCAGTCTTGGAAGCCAAATTCAGGTTGCTAGGTAGAAGATTGAAGTCCCGGGCTTCCAAGGTAGCATTTTCAGAAGTGCTACCTGTTCCTCGTGCAGGTCCCGCCAGGCAGGCAGAACTCAGAAGCCTCAATGCGTGGATGAGGCGATGGTGTCGAGAGGAGGGCTTTAGATTTGTCAGGAACTGGAGAACATTTTGGGACAAGCCAAACCTGTTCAGGAGGGATGGGTTGCACTTGAATCATGATGGGACCAGATTGCTGGCACTCAACCTCAAAAAGGCAGCAGAGCAGCTTTTAAACTGATAACTGGGGGAAAGCCGACAGGAGCTGTGTGGCATCCGGTTCGGAACACCTCATCCTCGGGGAATGAGGTTGGAGAGGGTAGAGAATCACATAGAGATGACATAGCAAGTATTAACACTGGCAGAATAGCGGAATGTGACAGTTCGTCTACTGAAAATAAAAGCTGTGGGGGGAGAAGAACAAGGCAGCAGCTGTTGCGGGACCCACTGTACAAGTGCTTCTACGCCAATGCTCGAAGCCTCCGAGCAAAGATGGGAGAACTTGAATATCTGGCAGCTAGGGATAACATTGATATAATAGCCATAACAGAAACCTGGTGGAATGTGGAGAACCAGTGGGACACAGCAATCCCAGGCTATAAACTCTATAGAAGGGATAGAGAGGGGCGGGTTGGAGGAGGAGTGGCCATCTATGTCAAAGAAGGCATAAAATCCAGCAGAATGGAGATTGACAGAGGGTCTGACTCCGCCATAGAATCACTGTGGGTTAAACTACCAGGTCCAAAGAGTGATGTGATAGTTGGAGTATTCTATCGTCCACCAGATCAAAAACTTGAGGGGGACCTTGAAATGAGGAGAGAAATCATGGAGGTGGCTAAGAGGGATAGGATAGTAATCATGGGGGACTTTAATTATCCCCACATTGACTGGGCCAATGCGAGCTCTGGGCAAGAAAGAGAAACTGGGTTTCTCGACTTGCTGAATGACTGTGCCTTAGAGCAACTTGTCAGGGAGCCCACCCGAGAACAGGCAACTCTAGATCTAATATTGTGTGATACTCAGGACCTCGTCAGGGATGTGAATGTCACTGAGCCTCTGGGGAACAGTGACCATGCTGCAATTACCTTTGCCATGCATGTCGGAGGAAGAGTGTCAACCAAATCAGACATAAAAACCCTTGATTTTCGAAGGGCAAACTTCCCTCAGATGAGGAAACTAGTTAGAGAGAAACTGAAGGGGAGGGTTAGAAGAATCCAATCTCTTCAGTGTGCATGGAGCCTGTTTAAAACAACAATAATAGAGGCCCAGCACAAGTGCATACCACAAAGAAAGAAGAGATCATTTAAGTCCAAGAGGACACCGGCATGGTTAACGAGTGGAGTTAGACAGGCTCTAAAGCACGAGAGGTCCTTCTGTAAATGGAAATCCTCCCCAAATGAGGAAAATAAAAAAGGAACACAAACTCTGGCAAAAGAAATGTAAAAAGATGATAAGGGAGGCAAAGAAAGACTTTGAGGAACGCATGGCTAGCAATATACAGGGTAATAATAAAAGCTTCTTTAAATATGTTAGAAGTAGAAAACCTGCCAGAGAACCAATTGGGCCTCTGGATGGTGAGGGAGGAAAAGGGGAGGTTAAGGAGGACTTGGACATTGCAGAGAAATTGAACGAGTTCTTTGCGTCTGTCTTCACGACAGAGGACCTTGAGCGGATTCCGCTGCCTGAGCCGCCCCTCTTGACTAAAGAATTAAATCAAATACAGGTTAAAAGAGAGGAGGTTTTAGGACTAATTGATAAATTGAGGATTAACGAGTCACCGGGCCCAGATGGCATCCACCCAAGGGTTATTAGGGAACTGAGAAATGAAATTGCAGATCTCTTAACGGTTATATGCAACTTGTCTCTTAAAACGGCCACAGTGCCGGAGGACTGGAGGATAGCAGATGTCACACCAATTTTTAAAAAAGGAAGGAGGGGGGACCCAGGAAACTACAGGCCGGTTAGCCTTACATCTGTCCCAGGGAAGATGGTGGAAGGCCTCATCCAAGAGAAAATCTTAAAACACATAAAAGAACAAACCTTGCTGAGAGAAAAGCAGCATGGCTTCTGTAAGGGTAAATCTTGTCTTACAAACCTTTTAGAATTTTTTGAAAAGGTCAACAGGCACGTGGATTTGGGTGAACCGGTGGATATAGTCTATCTGGATTTTCAAAAAGGCTTTTGACACAGTCCCTCACCAAAGGCTGCTGAGAAAATTGCATAGTCAGGGGATAAGAGGGCAGGTCCTCTTATGGATTGAGAATTGGTTGAGATCCCGGAAACAAAGAGTAGGTGTCAATGGGAAATTTTCACAATGGAGAGAAGTGAAAAGCGGTGTGCCCCAGGGCTCGGTCCTGGGACCGGTGCTTTTCAATCTGTTCATAAATGACCTGGAGACAGGGATAAACAGTGAGGTGGCCAAGTTTGCAGATGACACAAAACTTTTCCATGTGGTAAAAACCAGAGAAGATTGTGAAGAGCTCCAGAAGGATCTCTCCAAACTGGGGGAGTGGGCTGAGAAATGGCAAATGCGTTTTAATGTAACCAAATGTAAAGTAATGCATATTGGGGCAAAAAATCCAAACTTCATCTATCAACTCATGGGCTCTGAGTTATCCGTGACGGATCAGGAAAGAGATCTTGGTGTGTTGGTGGACAGCTCCATGAAGGTGTCTCCCCAATGTGTGGCAGCAGTGAAGAAGGGCAATTCCATGCTAGGGATTATCAAAAAGGGGATTGAAAATAAAACAGCCAACATTATAATGCCGTTATATAAAACAATAGTAAGGCCCCACCTGGAGTATTGTGTACAATTCTGGTCACCGCATCTCAAGAAAGACATAGTGGAACTGGAAAAGGTGCAGAAGAGAGCGACTAAAATGATTACTGGGCTGGGGCACCTCCCTTATGAAGAAAGGCTAAAACAATTGGGCCTCTTTAGTCTGGAAAAAAGGCGCTTGAGGGGGGGATATGATTGAGACATACAAAATAATGCAGGGTATGAGTAAAGTGGATAGAGGGAAGCTCTTCTCCCTCTCTCAAAATACCAGAACTAGGGGACATACACTCAAATTGAGTGCTGGGAGAGTAAGAACTGACAAAAGAAAATATTTTTTCACCCAGCGTGTTGTAAGTCTATGGAACTCCCTGCCACAGGATGTGGTGATGGCATCTGGCCTGGATGCCTTCAAAAGGGGATTGGACAGATTCCTAGAGGAAAAGTCCATCACGGGTTACAAACCATGATGGAGATGTGTAATCTCTAGGCTTTAAACCAGGGTACTTCAAGGGCCAGATGCAGGGGAGTGGTATCAGGAGACAGATATCTAGTCTCATGCGCTCCCAAACGCATCTGGTGGGGCCGCTGTGAGATACAGGAAGCTGGACTAGATGGGCCTTTGGCCTGATCCAGCATGGCTCTTCTTATGTTCTTATGTTCTTATGCCTTCATGGAGGCAAGCCCCAGGCTGCAGCTGATTGGTGCTTGGGTGGGTGAGAAAAACCTTTTCTTTTCCCACCCCAGCACCAATCAGCTGGAGCCCAGGGCTTGGGGAAGGGGGGGAGATTTAAAAAGCCCCAGCTTTTAAAACCTTCCCCCCCCTCCGTCAAGCCCTTTTGGGGTACCACTGTACTGCAGTCCCACAATATAGTGGAACTGCAGTATATGAACCGTGAAAGGGTGGGGGATCACTGTACGCAGAGATACAGATGAGTAACTGTATGATGTCTAAGATGAAAGTAAAATTGTGTGTTTGCATTTACAGCGAAAAGAGGGTCATCAACACATACACACACCTGCAGGTTGACAAGAAAATACCTACTGATTTACCTTTGAAAAGAAGGCATCTAGTAATCATGTGCTTTGAAATCTGAAATATATTTCATTGTTAAACCTGAAAATAAGGTGTGTTCTCTGGAGGTAGAGAAAGGGGAGGAGGAAGAGAATAAGAATAAGAATAAGAATAAGAATAAGAATAAGAATAAGAATAGGAAAATAGTGAATGCCAGAGATTGGCAGTGGCGTGGATCTAGAAGACAATGCATCAAAACTTATTAAATAACCATCTATTTAAAAAGGAATAAGTGTTTGCTTGTTAATGAAATATATAAAGAATAATCTTGCCACTGACACTGTGGACACAAGCATGCACCCATACAGAATTTGTGTTGACAAAGCCAGGTTCATAGCAGACTGGCTCGTTTGTGTTCATAGAATCACTGAATCATGGAGTTGGAAGAGACCTCAAGGGCCATCCAGTCCAACCCCCTGCCATGCAGGAACCCCCATCACAGTGCTCCCAACTAGAGGTGGGCACAAAACAGAAAACCCATGTTTCAAGTTCATCTGTTTCAGGTCCACCCTTGGTTCAGTTTGAGTTTGGGTTCGTACGAATTTTTTTTAAAAAAAATTGTATGAACCTGAACCCAAACTGAACCAGTTGGGGTCTGACTTACTGGGTGGCGGTGCGGGGGGGGGGGGTGGCGATCCTGGCCCCTGTGGCTTGGGACCAGTGTCTCGGGGGGTTTTTTTCAAGCACCGACTACGTGGCCCCTGGGGCCGGATCACTTCTTTTATTTATTTATTTACTTAAATTTTATTTTAGAGAGCCGACCTGGACAACCCTGGGTTGGTGCTCCTATTTTTTTTTTAAAAAATATTTATTTTTATTTTATTTTATTTTTACTGCGGACCATGTGGCCTGCCTACTAGCTGTAGTGTAGCGCAGACTGGTTGGCTTTTCTTTTTTCCCCTTACTTTTGGCCCATGGACCAGTTTGGCGACCCACAGGCCCGGTCTGGGGCTCGTGGGCCGGTACCGGGCCCGCACACCGGATTGATTTTTTTAAAAAAAACTTTTGGTCCCCGGGCTGGGTCCGGTAACACAGGAACAGTTTGTTCTGGGGGTTTTGGCTTGCCTGCAGGCTGGTTCTGCTACTTGTCTACCCAACTGTATAACAAATTCCAAAAGGGAATGCTCACTTCTACCTAAAGATTGCACCACTTTGACCCTGTTTACAGGGTCCTCCCTATTGATTAAGATCAGATCTAAAATGGCTGCTCCTCTTGTTGCCTCCTCTACCTTCTGGACCATGAAATTGTCTGCAAGGGCAGTAAGGAATTTGTTAGACCTTGCATTCTTAGCTGAGTTGGACTACCAGCATATATCAGGATAGTTAAAATCCCCCATTACTTCTACATCTCTCCCTTTTGACTGTGTGGCCATCCACTCGCAGAACTCACAGAACTGCTCACAGTGTTGATTTCTTGTTTATAAGACCAACAGGATGAGAAATGAAATTCCTCTTCCATCTCCCTCTTCTTTGAGTCACTCTGTTTTAACCTGTTCTAACGGCACCTTGGGCTTTAAATCCCATGGTACAAGTATGACCAGTCAGCACATTGGTGGCCAGACCCCTGTTCAGTTTCACCTGTCTCTAGAAGGCCCTCTAAGTCAGGCCTGGCCAAAGTCCGGCCTGGGGGCCAAATCTGGCCCATCAGGCCATTCTGAGTGGCCCGCGGCTGGCTGGTCTGCCCCTCCCTCCCCTTCCTTCACCCCATTTTTTTTAAAAAAAATCTTCTGCCAACACTGACACTGCCGGGAAGCTTGAGGGGCAGGGTGGGCCGGCCAGCCGGTGAGCAGAAGCTTGTGGGGTTGGGTGGGTGGACGAGGGGGCAGGCCACCACCACCAGAACCACCGGGAAGCTTGTGGGGCTGGGCCGGCCGGCTGGCCAGCCATCGTGCAGGCTGCTGCCACCGGCACTGCCAGCAATTATGTGAGGCTCGGCGCACGGGTGGGGGTGGCCCGCGGGTGGGCCACCACAACCGGCACCACTGGGAACCTTGTGAAGCTCGGCGTGCGCACGCAGGGCGGTGCACAGGCGGGCCGCCGCCACTGGCATAGCCGGGAACATTCTGAGGTTGGGCGCACATGAAGGCAGTGATCGGGCGGGCCGCTTGGGAAGCTTGAGGGGACGGGCGGACGGGCGGTCTGCCACCACTGGCACCGCAGGGGAATGTGTGGGGTGGGCAGGCCAGCGGGCCTCTGCCACTGCCAAGGAGCTTTGGGGTGGGCTGGTGGGTGAGCCGTCATCACTGCTGGGGAGCTTGGGGGGGGGTGCAAGGTCGCACAGATCGCCTCTTCCAAGGGGCGACCTGTGGCCACGGCTCCCTGTGCTTCCTTTGGTCCCCACCTTCCTTCCTTCCTCCCTCCCTCCCTTGTTCCCCACTTTCCTTCCTTCCTCTCTTGGTTTCCACCTTCCTCCCTCCCTCCCTCCCTTGTTCCCGGCCTTTCTTCCTGCAGGTGGGGTTGCAAGGGGTCAGTGGGTGGGGCTTGCAGTGGGGTGGCAGGGTCAGGGAGCAACCAGCCCCTGACACATTCTCAGCCACCAAATTTGGCCCTCCTTACAAAAAGTTTGGGCACCCCTGCTCTAACTGATACATTTATTCACTGTCTCATTCACTAGGAAAATCACAAATGGGCAGCCACTGAGAAATCTGATGTTATAAAATTACAATCTCTTGTTCTGCGCTCTAGCTCCCTTTGTATGAGGCTTTTCCTGCTAGATGACTCCATCTTTCACTGTGGAATTTTCACCAGTTTTGTCCTCTGATATGAATTGCTGTCTGGATGAATGGTCACTGAAGGCTGAGAAGCTGGCCTTCTCAGTTATGCAATGACTAAAATGAGAAAATTAAATGTTCAGCCTTCCTAAAAAAAAAGCAATAATGTTGCAATGGCCTGGAGGAAGACCAAGACCAAGATTGCACTTCATAGAACATGCAGGGCAGGCCGTAGAAACAGGGTCCAGCGAGTACAGAGTTCATAACATCTTGTTAATAAGCAAGATGCAGAAATATGAGGGACTGCCTGCCTCAGGAGGAATGACCGCAGAGACCTCACTGTGTACTCCTTGACACTGGAACAGTAGCATTGCCACAGGGATAGATCTACTGATGCTTATAATTATTTGTGCTGTTCTTCGTCCACGTTTCTGGGGTGGTTTTACTGGTAGTTGCCAAAAATGCCTAAGTCAAATTCCACTGTGATATTGCAGTTTCAACAGTACCCCTTTCCCCTTTCCTGGCCTCTCCTGCCTTAGATGAGGGCATAATTTGAGCAGCTACTTTGATCAAAGTCTCAGATTAGGGATGCGGAGACCAAAGGACCTTGAGTGACTTTGACACAGTCTCTGTCTTTCAACTTACCATAACCTACCACAGGGGGCTGTTATTATACCCTCTGTGTATATTATTATTATTATTATTATTATTATTATTATTATTATTATTATTATTATTATTATTATTATTATTATTATTATTATTATTATTATTCAAACATACCAGGCACAGTCAATCAAATTTATAAAAACGTTGACTAGTAATATATAGCAGACTCAAGTTTTAACCAAAAACTTAAATATCTGTTAAATAGTGCAATATGTATACTTTCCTAATATTGCTGTTTTTGTAGCTCTGGTGGTGTTATTGCTGACATCTGTAACTGCTTGTAATATTGTGTTAAATGTCTTGACATTATTCCCAAACCCAGTGACTATGGGGACCACTGAGGTGTGCCTCATCCACAAGCGAGATATTTCAATTGCTAGGCCTCTGTATCTAGAAGTTGAGTCATAGCAACTGGACTTCTTTTCCTACGAGATTGAAACATTTCACTGCTTATCCAAACAGCTTCATCAGTCTGAGGAAAGCTAGTTGTGAGTCCTCCATTTTATAGTTCACTTTGACCTCATGTCACCCTGGTCTGAAATAGGCTCTTAAGATGTACAATGGCCTGAATAGGCTCCTTAGATGGACAATAGTTGCAACTAGCTTTCCTCAGACTGACGAAGTTGTTTGGATGAGCAGCAAAACGTTTCAATCTCTCAAGAAAAGAAGTCTAGTTTCCATGACTCAACTTCTAGATAAACTCACCTGGATGACTGAGAATCTTCACAGACATATTGCTATGAATTCTGGGGCAGATGCCCTGAAGTTGGTGCGAAAATATGAAAGAAAATATGAAAGAAAATATGAAAGAAAAGCAAGAAAAGTAGCAGACTACAAGAACCACTTGTGTTTCAACCTGAGATGCAGACAAAAGAGCCTCACCCAACTGCAGGCCAGACTGCAGGCCAGACAAAATGAACAGGGAGGTCTGCTCTCTCCCTGGAGCCAAGATTCAGGATGTAACTGAGAGACTGACGAGACTCATCAAGCCCTCTGATTCTAACCCCTTTCTCTTGGTCCATGTAGGAACTAATGATACTTCCAAACGCAGCTTTCAGGATATCGCAGAAGCATACAAAGAAATGGGTAGGAAGCTGAAGGACCTGGGTGGGCAGGTGGTAATCTCATCTCTCCTCCCTGTAGAAGGACGTGGCCCACAAAGGCAAAGAACAATAGTGGAAGTTAACAATTGGCTTCGGAGATGGTGCCGGCAGGAACGATTCGGATTCTTGGACCATGGTTTGCTTTATCATTCAGATGGGATATTGGGCCAGGATGGGGTGCACCTCACCAATGCTGGTAGGAATCTCTTTGCCAAGAGGATTGCAGATTTAATAAGGAGAGCTTTAAACTGAGTTTGCAGGGGGAGGGAGAAAATTCTATTAACGGTAGAAATCCAGAAGGGGTTGTGGAGACTAGCCCAAATGTTGCAATAGGAGCAGGACAAGAAGTAGTGCAGACCATCAGTGCGAGGAAAAACAGGTTAAGCAAAGGACATGTAAGAAGCACACGCAGCCTCAAATGTCTCTACACCAATGCACAGAGCATGGGGAACAAACAAGAGGAGCTGGAACTCCTAATACAGAAAAATAAATATGACATAATTGGCATCACTGAAACATGGTGGGATGAGACGTATGATTGGAATGTAGTCATTGGAGGGTATAACCTGTTTCAAAGGAATAGGACAAGTAAGAAAGGAGGAGGTGTAGCTTTATATATTAAGGGCATTTATACTGCTGAAGAAATACAAGATAAACAGCAGAGGAACCATGTTGAGAGTATTTGGGTGAAAATCAGGGGTGAAAAAACCAGGAGGGATGTCACTGTGGGGGTATATAATAGACCCCCAAGCCAGTCGGAGGAGTGGGATGATGCCTTCTTTGAGCAGATGGCCACACAGTCAAAAGGGAGAGATGTAGTACTAATGGGAGATTTTAACTATCCTGATATACGCTGGCAATCCAACTCAGCTAAGAATGCAAGGTCTAACAAATTCCTTTCTGCCCTTGCAGACAATTTCATGGCCCAGAAGGTAGAGGAGGCAACAAGAGGCAAAACCATTTTAGATCTGGTCATAACCAATAAGGAGGACCTCGTAAATGGGGTCGAAGTGGTGGGATCATTAGGTAAAAGTGACCATGCCCTCTTGGAATTTGTTATACAGTTGGAAGGTGAAGTTAAGCATAGTCAGACAAGAATCCTGGACTTTAAGAAAGCCAATTTTTGTAAACTTAGGGAATTATTGGCTGTGATTCCATGGACCGACACACTGAAAGAGAAGGGAGTCCAAGATGGATGGGAGTTCCTTAAAAGCGAGATATTAAAGGCACAATTTAAAACTGTTCCAACAAGAAGAAAATATAGGAGAGGTCTAAAGAAACCGCAATGGTTTACTGAAGAACTTTTCAACTCAGCTAACTATAAAGAAAAACAAGTACAAGGAATGGAAAAATGGGAAATGCACCAAAGAGGAATATAAACAAACAGCTAATATATGCAGGGGGATGGTAAAAAAATCTAAAGCGCAAAACGAACTTAGACTGGCCAGAGACATTAAAGATAATAAAAAGGGTTTCTTTAGTTATGTCCGCAGCAAAAGGAAAAATAAGGAAATGATAGGCTCTCTGTGTGGCGATAATAACCAATTATTAACAGGAGACAAGGAAAAGGCAGAACTATTCAACACCTTCTTTGCCTCTGTTTTCTCCAAAAAGGAAGAAAGAGATCCACTGGGACAAAGAGTAGATGAGGTAGGATGAGAATTACAACATAGAATAGGTAGAGAGCTGGTACAGGAATACCTGGAAACATTAAAGGAATTTAAGTCTCCGGGGCCAGATGAATTACACCCAAAGATATTAAAAGAACTGGCGGAAGTAATTTCAGAACCATTGGCAATAATATTTGAGAAGTCCTGGAGAACAAAAGTCCCCATCAATTGGAGGAGGGCTAATGTTGTCCCCATCTTCAAAAAGGGGAAAAAAGAGGACCCAAATAATTACTGCCTAGTCAGCTTGACTTCAATTCCTGGAAAGATCCTAGAGAAGATTATTAAACAGACAGTCTGCAAATATTTAACAAACAATGCTGTCATTACAAGAAGTCAACACGGGTTTCTTAAAAACAAGTCATGCCAGACTAATTTGATCTCTTTCTTTGATAGAATTACAGGCCTGGTGGATGAGGGGAATGCTGTGGATATTGCCTATCTGGACTTTAGGAAGGCCTTCTATAAGGTTCCCCATGGTATTCTTGCTAAGAAGTTAGTAGGAAGTGGGATAGATAGTGCTACTGTTAGGTGGATTTGTAATGGGTTGACTAATCGCACCCAAAGGGTGACCATAAATGGCCTCTCTTCAGCTTGGAGAGACGTGACCAGTGGGGTGCCCCAGGGTTCTATTCTGGATCCAGTGGTGTTCAATATCTTTATTAATGACCTGGAGGAAGGAATAGAGAGTATGCTAATTAAATTTGCAGATGATACCAAATTGGGAGGGGTTGCTAATTCCCTAGAGGATAGGATGAAAATCCAAAAAGACCTTGACAGACTAGAGTGCTGGGCCAAAGCTAACGAAATGGATTGCAACAGAGGGAAATGTAGGGTGCTACATCTAGGGGGAAAAAAATGAATTGCACAAATATAAGATGGGGAATACTTGGCTGGAGCATAGTACCTGTGAAAGGGATCTGGGAGTTTTGGTGGACCCCAAATTGAACATGAGTCAGCAGTGTGATGCGGCGGCCAGGAAAGCCAATGCGATTCTTGGTTGCATCAACAGAACCATAGTGTCTAGATCAAGGGAAGTGATAGTACCACTCTATTCTGCTCTTGTCAGACCCCACCTGGAGTACTGTGTCCAGTTCTGTGCGCCTCAGTTTAAAAAGGATGTTGACAACCTCGAGCAGGTGCAGAGGAGGGCTACCAGGATGGTTGAGGGTCTGGAGGAAATGTCTTATGAGGAACGGCTTAGGGAACTGGGAATGTTTAACCTCTCTAAAAGAAGACTGAGAGGGGATATGATAGCTATGTTTAAATATTTGAAAGGGTGTCATATTGAAGAGGGAACAGGTTTGTTTTCCATGGCTTCAGAGACTAGGACACGGGGCAATGGTTTCAAACTACAGGAAAAGAGATTCCATTTCAACATTAGGAAGAACTTCATGACAGTTAGAGCTATTCGGCAGTGGAGGGTGGTTGAGTCTCCTTCTTCGGAGGTTTTTAAGCAGAGGCTGGATGGCCATCTGTCGGAAATATTGTGATGGGGGTTCCTGCATGGCAGGGGGTTGGACTAGATGGCCCTTGAGGTCTCTTCCAACTCTATGATTCTATGATTCTATGATTCTAATCCTTCGCCTACAATCTACAGCAAAAAGTCACAGGGTTAACAAGATCCTTCAGAGAGCTGAAGAACAGCTGCTTAATGAAAGGATCAGACAAATCCAGTTCACCATAGACACTTTGGAACACAGAAAAGACCACATTCACCAGGAACTACTTTCCACCCTGTCCAAACCAGCACTGGATGCAGTAATAGATTTTGTTCACAAAGAACAAATGGCCCAGCACTGCGAAGGCAAAGAGAGGCAAATGAAGACATTTGACCTTCTCCTCTTCTGGAAACAGGCAGTAAAAAAATTGGCAGGAGGAAGAAGGATGATGGGACCATAACAGAAGACGTAAATGACAAATGTGTGAAGAACCTCTCAAACAGGGAACTCACCCAGGCAGAGAGAGAGGTCCTATTGAAAGGCCTAAATTTTGCCATCACACCCAAACAGGTTCCTGTTGTGGATTTTGTCACAGCTAGAGAATCAGCCACTCACAGCAACAATCTTCCAGCAGCTGAAGCTCACAATTGATGATATACAGGATCAGATGCATGTAGATGAACAGGCTGCAGGAGAGAAGCTCCTTGTACTAGGAGATTCAAGTATTAGAAATACAGAGGGATGGATTTGTGATGAGCATGATAACCATATGGTCACTTGCCTGCCAGGTGCAAAGGTTGCAGACATCACGAGAAATCTAGATAGCTTGTTAGAGAGAACCGGGAAGAAGCCAGTGGTCATGGTACACGTTGGTACCAATGATGTCGGGGAGGCCAAGTGGTCAGTCCTGGAAGCCAAATTCAGGTTGTTAGGAAGAAGATTGAAGTCCCAGACTTCCAAGGTACCATTTTCAGAAGTGCTACCTGTTCCTCGCGCAGGACCCGCCAGGCAGGCAGAGCTCAGAAGCTTCAACGCATGGATGAGGCTATGGTGTCGAGAGGAGGGCTTTAGATTTGTCAGGAACTGGAGAACATTTTGGGACAAGCCAAACCTGTTATAGGGGGATGGGTTGCACTTGAATAATGATGCGAACAGATTGCTGGCACTCAACCTCAAAAAGGCTGCAGAGCAGCTTTTAAACTGATAGCTGGGGGAAAGCCGACAGGAGCTGAGTGGCATCCGGTTCGGAACACCTCATCCCCGGGGAATGGGGTTGGAGAGGGTAGAGAATCACATAGAGATGACATAGCAGGTATTAGCACTTGGAGAATAATGGAATGTGATAGTTTGTCTACTGAAAATAAAAGCTGTGGGGGGGGGGAGAACAAAGCAGCAGCTGTTGTTGCAGGACCCACTGTACAGGTGCTTCTACACCAATGGTCGAAGCCCCCGAGCAAAGATGGGAGAACTTGAACATTTGGCAGCTAGGGATAACTTAGATATAATAGCCATAACAGAAACCTTGTGGAATGTGGAGAACCAGTGGGATACAGCAATTCTAGGCTATAAACTCTATAGAAGGGATAGAGAGGGGCGGGTTGGAGGGCGAGTGGCCATCTATGTCAAAGATGGGGGGAAATCCAGCAGAATGGAGATTGACAGAGGGTCTGACTCCACCATAGAATCACTGTGGGTTAAACTACCACATCCAAGGAGCAATGTGATAGTTGGGGTAAAAACTTGAGGGGGACCTTGAAATGAGGAGACAAATCATGGAGGTGTCTAAGAGGGACAGGATAGTAATCATGGGGGACTTCAATTATCCCCACATTGACTGGGCCAATGCGAGCTCGGGGCTAGAAAGAGAAACCAGATTTCTCGACATGCTGAATGACTGTGCCTTAGAGCAACTTGTCATGGAGCCCACCCGAGAACAGGCAACTTTGGATCTAATACTGTGTGATACTCAGGACCTGGTCAGGGATGTGAATGTCACTCAGCCTCTGGGGAACAGTGACCATGTTGCAATCTCCTTTGACATACATGTTGGAGGAAGAGTGTCAAACAAATCAGACATAAAAACCCTTGATTTCCGAAGGGCAAACTTCCCTCAGATGAGGAAACTAATTAGAAAGAAATTGAAAGGGAAGGTTAAAAGAATCCAATCTCTCCAGAGTGTATGGAGCCTGTTTAGAATATAGGGACCTCTCCGCCTGCTCCTTTGAATTGCTAATTCCCCAGACCACCTGAGAGAATCATTACCTCACTACAAAGGCATCTGCCCACCCACTTCTTCCTTCGTCGCCATCTTTAGAAAGAGCTGTTATACGCTCCTGATTTGCTGGCTTTTCAACCAATCAGCGATCGTTACCATGGTGATGTATAGCTACACTGAGTGTCTATGCCTTTGCAGTATTTTCCTCCCACAGTATGGGTATCGGATTCCCACATTAAAACAACGGTAATAGAGGCCCAGCACAAGTGCATACCACAAAGAAAGAAGAGCTCATCTAAGTCCAAGAGGACGCCGGCATGGTTAATGAGTGGCATTAGAGAGGCTCTAAAGTGCAAGGAGAGGTCTTCTTGTAAATGGAAATCCTCCCCAAATGAGGAAAATAAAAAGGAACACAAACTCTGGCAAAAGAAATGTAAGAAGATAATAAGAGAGGCAAAGAAAAACTTTAAGGAATGCATGGTTAGCAATATAAAGGGTAATAATTAGAGATGGGCACGAATAAAAAAAATGACGTTTCGTTTGTCATTTGTCGTTTGGAGGGTCCGTTTCGGTTCGTTTCCGTTTTTTGTGAACTTTTGCAAAAAAATTGTTTTCGTTTGTTTCATTACCGTTTCGTTACCATTTATTTCAATTTTTGTGATTTTTTTTAGCATTTAAAGCATTGCAGTAATGGAAACAAAACGCACAACAAAATTTCCGGTGTTTCTGTTTGTTTCATTTCATTTTGGAGACAAAATTCGTTTGTCGTTTCGTTGCGTAACGAAACGAAAAAACGAAAATGGAAACGAAAAATTGTTCGTTTCGTGCCCATCTCTAGTAATAACAAAAGCTTCATTAAATATGTTATAAGTAGAAAACCTGCCAGAGAACCAGTTGGCCCTCTCGATGGTGAGGGAGGAAAAGGGGAGGTTAAGGAGGACTTGGAAATTGCAAAGAAATTAAATGAGTTCTTTGCATCTGTCTTCATGGCAGAAGACCTTGGGCAGATTCCACTGACCAAACAGCCCCTCTTGATTAAAGAATTAAATCAAACACAGGTTAAAAGAGAGGATGTTTTAGGACTAATTGATAAATTGAAGATCAACAACTCACCGGACCCAGATGGCATCCACCCAAGGGTTATTAGGGAACTGAGAAATGAAATTATGGATCTCTTTATGGTAATGTGCAACTTGTCTCTTCAAACGGCCACAGTGCCGGAGGACTGGAGGATAGCGGATATCACACCAATTTTGAAAAAAAGGAAGGAGGGGAGACCCGGGGAACTACAGGCTGGTTAGCCTTACGGTCTGTCCCAGGGAAGATGGTGGAAAGCCTCATCCAAGAGAAAATCTTAAAACACATAGAAGAACAAACCTTGCTGAGAGAAAATCTGCATGGTTTCTGTAAGGGTAAGTGTGTGTTGTGTCATTACAGTTGTGACCGACTCTTCGTGACCCCATGTCCATGGAGTTTTCTTGGCAGGAATACCGGAGTGGTTTGCCAGTTCCTACTCCAGGTGCCTACAGCACCTGGTATTCCCTGGTGGTCTCCCATCCAAGTACTAACCAGGGCCAACCCTGCTTAGCTTCCGAAATCAGGCGAGATCGGATGTGCTTAGGGCATCTAGGCAGCTTGTAAGGGTAAGTCTTGCCTGACAAATATTTTAGAGTTATTTGAAAAGGTCAACAGGCATGTGGATCTGGGTGAACCGTTGGTGTCTATCTGGAATTTCAGAAGGCTTTTGAAACAGTCCCTCACCAAAGGCTGCTGAGAAAATTGCACAGTCAGGGGATAAGGGGGCAGGTGCTCTTATGGATTGAGAACTGGTTGAGATCCCGGAAACAAAGAGTAGGTGTCAATGGGAAATTTTTACAATGGAGAGAAGTGAAAAGCAGTGTGCCCCAGGGATCTGTCCTGGGACCGGTGCTTCTCAATCTGTTCATAAATGACCTGGAGACAGGTGAGGTGGCCAAGTTTGCAGATTACACAAAAATGTTCCATGCAGTAAAAACCAGCGAAGATTGTGAAGAGCTCCAGAAAGATCTCTCCAAACTGGGGGAATGGGCTGAGAAATGGCAAATGCGTTTTAATGTAGCCAAATGTAAAGTAATGCATATTGGAGCAAAAAATCCAAACTTTATCTATCAACCCATGGGCTCTGAGCTATCCGTAGCAGTTCAGGAAAGAGATCTTGGTGTGTTGGTGAACAGCTCAATGAAGGTGTCTACACAATGTGGGGCAGAGGTGAAGAAGGCGAATTCCATGCTAGGGATGATCAAAAAGGGGATTGAAAATAAAACAGCCAACATTATAATGCCATTATACAAAATGATAGTAAGGCCGCGCCTGGAGTATTGTGTACAACTCTGGTCACCGCATCTCAAAAAGACATAGTGGAACTGGAAAAGGTGCAGAAGAGAGCAACCAAAATGATTACTGGGCTGGGGCACCTCCCTTATGAAGAAAGGCTACAACATTTGGGGCTCTTTAGTCTGGAAAAAAGGTGCCTGAGGGGGGATATGATTGAGACGTACAAAATAATGCAGGGCATGAGTAAAGTGGATAGAGGGAAGCTCTTCTCCCTCTCACAAAATACCAGAACTAGGGGACATACACTCAAATTGAAGGCTGGGAGAGTAAGAACAGACAAAAGAAAATATTTTTCACCCAGCGCGTTGTTAGTCTGTGGAACTCCCTGCCACAGGAGGTGGTGATGGCATCTGGCTTGGATGCCTTCAAAAGGGGATTGGACAGATTCCTGGAGGAAAAGTCCATCACAGGTTACAAACCATGATGGAGATGTGTCATCTCCAGGCTTAAAACCAGGGTCCTTCAAGGGCCAGATGCAGGGGAGGGGTATCAGGAGACTGAGATCTAGTCTTGTGCGCTCCCAAATGCATCTGGTGGAGCCGCTGTGAGATACAGGAAGCTGGACTAGATGGGCCTTTGGCCTGATCCAGCATGGCTCTTCTTATGTTCTTATGTTATTAACTGGTACCCAAGCTTTGGCCTTCCTCCCACTGGTCTCTGCCACTTGAATTATGTGCCAGTGGAGAGTACAAACAAGCTGCATTACATTACATGGTGAATGTTGTTTGTGGCCTGCCTGTTCATTGGAGCGGACCACACAAGAGCCTGAACATCTCAGGCTAAAAGTCTCTGCTGCACTCTCCAGTGCTAAAGCACCACCATCCATATTACAGAAGAGAATGGTTTGAGAGAGCGGTCAGGGAAGCCATTCATGTGAGTATTGAAAACCCTTCTCTCAACAGAGGTGGGGTGCTCAGGCACAATCTATCTGCTACTTATCAGACAATGAATTCAACAATTCCCAGACAAATCAAAGATACTTCACACTAGAGATGGGCACAGAATAGAAAACTAGTGTTTCATTTTGTTTCTGTGGGCACAGAATAGAAAACTAGTGTTTCATTTTGTTTCTGTAGTAGTTTCATTTCATTTCATTGGTAACAAATTTTTAAAGTAGTTTTGTTACAAAATGAAGCAAAACGAAACACTATGCTCCCTAGGGTCCTAAAGGACCAAAATGGCAGGGGAGATTACTCAAGCCATTCTAGGTAACCCTCCCAAATTTGGAAAAGTTTAGGGGTTGGGGGATGAGTTATTAAGCCCCAAAGCGAATACCCCTGGGAAACAGTAATTCCATAGTTAAGGGAAGCGCTTGAGGAAGCTCCCCCCCCCCTTTTGCAGGGAGCTTCCTCAAGTGCTTAATGATTTTTTCCTGGGAGCATCCCCTTTGTATGCCACACACCAGCAATTTAGGGGTTAATTTAACCACCAGCAGGCTGCCCACTCTTTCAATTAACTACTGGCACCCCCCCCCTTTAGAGCTTAATAACTCAGTCCACTGACTCCCAAACTTTTCCAAATTTTGGAACCTTCCCTAGAATTGCTTGAGGAAGCTAATCCTACAGTTTAGGTGCCAATGCCGAATCGATATTGGTTGCAATCACTCTGTTTGAGTACATAAAATGTACACCAAAATAGTGATCACAGATTTCATAACCACAGGATTAGCTTCCTGGAGCAATCCACCCCCACCCCCCACTGTTTCCCTTAATTTTGTCTTTCTAAACACTCTTCTCTGCTTTGGTGGGTTTGTTTTATGCAGATTCAGGCTCCTTTGGGCTTGAGCAGCCCATTAAGAAATGCCTAAAAGTGTGGCTTTTTTCTTTCTGGGAGTGCATTAATTAATAGGCTGCTCAAGCCCGAAGGAGCCCAGTCCTGCCAAAGAAACCAAATTAAAAAAAAAAAAAACATACAGAGAAACAAACAAAAAACACAAAAAACACCAAAGCAGAGAGGAGTGTTCAGAATGGGAAATGAAAGCAAACTGGGGTGGGTGGAGGAGAACTCAAGGAGGATTTATTAATTTTATTCATTCGGGGGTCTAAAAAGTGAGGGGCATCTAATAAATGGCAGTGTCTTATAGATGGAAAAATATGGTATTTCTTTGCACCATAACTGGTGGTTGGTGGACACAGTTGGTCCGGCTTCTCAGCTAAGACCTACCTGGCTTGGGAGACCCTTCAGGCAGCAACACTACCACCAGCACAGCCTTTAACCTCACTTGAAGCATGCAAGCCCCCCCCCCCCGCTCAACAAGGCTTGTATCCTTCAAGGGGTGCTGGCTGTCATACACATATTGGCATTTTTGCGAGTTTGTTCATTTGTTCCTATTTAATATGTGATTAGAACATTTTAACTTGCTGTAAACCACCCAGTGAATTGCACTAAAGGGGAAGTAAGTCAGTAAGTGGTATATGTACACTTTGAAGAAACAATCTTCATATTATATGTAGGAACCTACATAAAATGGGTTGACAGCTGGAGTGGCAGCATGTCACAGAACACTGGCATCTTATTTTGCCATGAGATAATAACAGCAAATCCCTTCACATCAAGACTTAAAAGCAGGCAACATCCCCTCTAATTTTCATTAGCACTGGGTGAGAGCCACATCTGTCAGGGGTCCCAACCACGACTGGAAAAAAATTGGCACAGCACCGATCCAGTGTTGCATGAGTGCACAGGTGCATAGCTTAAAGGGAATGTTGGCTATAGGATAGTTGTCCCTGTATTGTATATGGCTACAATCTAGGAGAGGCAAAATTTCAAAAGATATGGGATTTTCAGATTTCCCCCCTCCCCTAGTCCTGCTACTAGAATCTAGGAGAAACTCCCCTCCCCTATCAAGAACTGTGGAGCCTTTGGCCAAAAAACATCAAAGTCCTCAGAGGAACTGCAATATGTGTGCCTTGGCAAGTTTTCCTCTACAGCAACACCTCTATAGTTTTCCTCTATAGCAACACTGTCAAAAACAAAACAAAAAACCTACCATTCTCCTGAACCTGACACTATGCCATCAGTTCTCTATCATTATTCGAGCCAACAGAAGATAGCCCTGTTGTTCGTAACATTTTTTCCCTAGTTTTCAGAAAGTGAGAGGTATGTCCTGTATCCACTGCACAGTGACATCAGTATCCTTGGACCGGACCTTTTCAAATTCTCTTTTGTATTGCTGCTGCCCTTCTTCTGCCCTTCATCTCTGTCACTACCAGTGTCCTGTCCTGCCAACCTGAGACAGGTAGAAGAGGTCCTTTGTTGGCTGAAGTCCTTCATATTTACTGAGCAGCTAAGCTCTGGGTACAGAAAACAGCCTTATTAAGATCTTTCATTCCAATTTACTTCTTCCCTCCACTGGTTCCTTCTTGCCTAGGGGTCCTCACACCTCCTCCTTGGCAATGAGCTCATGCATGCCTCCCTCTCCTCAGCTGCTGCTCATGAATTTGATCTGGACAGTGATCTGATATGGAGGTGGATGAGCTTTCTTATGCCTCTGGTGGCTCTTTGCTCCGTTGGACTGGAGGACCATGTTTGGGGATCCCACTCAGCTGTTGGGTAGGGGAGAATTAACTCTTCAGTTCTGTCAAACCCCCCCCCCCCACTTCTGTTTTCAACAGACTATGAAGTTGGCCTTGAAATCTGAGGTGGGAGTCCTGAAAATGATTCTGCTCCCACCTGCAATTTCATAGCTTATTCACTACAAAGGAGCAGCATTCAAAGAAATGCTGGACCTCTATGCCTGTAATAATTTAATAAACAGAGGCCTCTCAGAATGTGCTTCTTGTTACACATGGAAATGCAGAACTGTGAAAGTCACAGGAGCCACACCCTCATTGAGAGTTGATCACCTGACTGCTCACTGGGCTGTTCCGCCTCAGGATGTGATTAGACAGAGATGCAGTTCACTTTTTGGGCTGCTTGTAGCCTGGTCCAATGCAAGTTATTTCCCAGTGGTCCCACAATGCACAGGATGGAAGTGTAGTTTCATGGGAGTGCATTTCATCACAGCAACCTTTTCAGGTGTGATCAGATGGCACACCCTCACTTTGGATAGCACAACCAGGATTTCTAATACTGGCAATTCCTGTCATCTCTTGAATAATAAACAAATAATAAATAATAATCAAGTGACGCTTTCTGTTTTGTCTTGGATGAGGGACATTTGCAGACCAGGTCAGTGAATCCAGAACCAAATGCAGTGGAACCTTGAGTTACATGCTGCTTGACTTGCATCATATTTTACTTGCAGGAAGGGGCCTGTTTGACTTGAGTTGCAGGCTTTGACTTACAGCTCGGAGCCCCGGCACAAAGTACCGGAATCTGGCGGCAGCCACAACCCAGCATCGTGGCTGCCGCCTCCAAACTGCTCCTGCCTTCTTCCGGCAGTGGTGGCTTCAGCAAGGCCAGCTCTGAGCACCTGGAGCTTGTCCTCGGCCTCACTGAAGCTGCCGCCGCCGCTGGAGGAGAAGAAGGGCCAGGAGCTCGGGGCTGGCCTCGCTGGTTAGACAGTCGGCTCAGTCTTGTAAAAAATCTAGCTGCAGAAGTCTGGTCCACAATGGAAGCATTTTAGTTGGGGAGCTGTACAGTTGTGGGACTCTAATGATAAGCATAGGGTTGTTTAGAACTTGGAACGTCAGGTTAAAAATCAGTAAAATTAAAATGTTAGACATTGTTGCTATGAACATTAAAAAGTGGAGGCGTATAATAATAATAATAATAATAATAATAATAATAATAATAATAATAATAATAATAATAATAATAATAATAATAATAATAATAATAATAATAATAATAATAATAACTTTATTGTATGCCGCCTTTCTCCCCAGAGGCACCCAAGGCGGCTTACAAATTCATAAAAGTACAATAAAAGCAGTACAATATAAAAAACAACACAATACCTATAAAATACTATAAAAATACTTTACAATATAATACAATAAAAACAAGATTAAAAACAGTAGCTGCAGCAGAGTTTAAAAAGCTCCCCAGCCAATGAAGCTAAAAAAGTAAGATGTTATAAAAGTTGGTGAAGGCTGGAGGCTCAAAAGGCCTGCCTAAATAAGTAGGGTGGTAGGAATTATAAGTAGGACTATAATTCCACTGCCTCCTCATCTCTTTGAAGAGACATTTCATTTACATCCCCAGAAGGAATCTCCTATCCCAGTCAAATTTGTGTTAAATTGCTGTTTTCGGGGGTCTTTTTCATCATCTGGAACGGATTAATCCACTTTCCCATTACTTTCTATGGGAAAAGTTCATTTGACTTAAGGTATGTTTGACTTATGTCTAGACCTCTGGAACGGATTAATGACGTAAGTCAAGGTTCCACTGTATTTGAAAAGTATTGCGGTTTAGATACGTATCTAATTCTGAATTAGGGAGAAAAAAAGGACATTCTCCTTTTAACTGCATTGTTACTTAAGTGACACCGTTTTTGTCCTTTTTTTTTTGTTCTGAAGTGACATCAGGTTACTTCTGACCCGAGACCACCTGGTGAATGAGAGAACTCCAGCATGTCCTGCCCTTAACAGCCCTGCTCAGCTCTTCCTAACTCAAGCTTATGGTTTTCTTTTGGGAGTGAATACCTCTTGTGGTGGCCTTTCGAATCTTTCTGGCATTGCTGCCTTTCCCGTGATGCCCCTAAAGTAGGATGGAACTTCATTTCAACATTTTTGCCTCTATGAATAGTTTGGGCTTGATATGGTCTAGGATCCTCTTTGTTCATCTTTCTGGCAATCCAAGGTATCCGCAAAGCATTCCTCCAGCATCATATTTCAAATGAATCATTTTCTCCCTGTCAGCTTTTTTAACTGTCCAGCTTTCACGCCCATGCTTGCTGATTGGAAATACAAAAGCGTCAGTGATCTTGGTCTTGGTCTCCAATGACACATGGCTGATTTCTTCTAATTCCTCCATTGCTGCCCATTTGACTCTCAGTCTTCTTGTGTTTTCTTGGTTGCAGTCTCCAACTGGAGTGATGATTGAACCAATGCATAAACAAATCTAACCATTTCAGTTTCTTTATTGCCAGTGCTAAACTTGTGTAGTTGTGTATTATCCCAGTACTTATCTCATTCTGTCTCTCCTAACGGTAGCTTCTTGTCCACAATGCAAGTTACACATTAAATGAGGCACATTAATTTCTTTCAGAACCACTCATAGCATTATGGAATGTAGATTCCCAGCAATCCCTGCAAACATGCCCTGGACTGAGAAGCCAATGAACAACGAAATGATAAAGTGAATGAATACAGTCCCAGAAATTATAAACACCTATGAATTATAGAAACCTTGATTATATCAGTCGCGTAAAGAGAAATGATGGGTACAGGCTTTCATAGATGATCACTCAAGGTAAAGGGAATGAGGTAAGATGTTCATGAGGAAGGACTTATTGGGTAGAGAGTTGAGATGGGCATGAACTCAACTAAAAACTGTGGCAGGGGCAGGGAGGACTCACAAACCAAGATGGTTTGTGATTCAGTATGTGAATTTCATTTTGTTGAAATGAAATGAAGAGCCAAACTCTTTTTTCCATCTGGTGCTTCAGCAAAATGGATGGCCACACCCTCTTCTCATCTCCTCCTTACCTCCATTTCTTCTTCTGTATCTGCTGGCACCATCTTCAGATACAGTGACCTGGCTCCTCTTCTGGAATGTATGGCTTGCTGTCTCTGCACATGAGCTGGTTTAACAGTAGATCAGTGTGCACATGTGCCAACCTATCCATACAATGGGGGGGTTGACACAACTAGAGAAGATAACTTCCCCCGTCCCACCATTCAGTACTAACCAAAATCTAAATTGGTTTATAATTTGCTTTTCTGGTTGGTTCACTATTGTTTGTGGCTGATCATGAACTACGAACCATCTTAAACCATCATTTTCAGGTAGTAGAGAGCTCAGGAGACTGGTTTCAATGCAACACAACACCATTTTAATTAAGAGTATTTTTACCCTGCCTTTCTACTTGGAAAAGAACCCAAGGTGACTTACAGTAATGAGGGATAATATACAGTCCAGTACAATTAAGACATGTTCAGGCATTGAGAACAGGGAATTGAGGGACATCTTACAGCATTGATAGACAACATTACTGTAGTTATAAACACAAAGTCTATGTGAACCTATAGATTAATATAAATGACACATAATGGAAGTCCATCATTCAGGAAAAGTTTGCCTGAAGAGAAAATTCTTTGCCTGTTTCCAGAAGGACAACAGAGATGAGGCAGTCCTGGCCTCTAGTGGAGGGAGTTCCAGATTATGGACACAGCAGTCGAGAAGGCCCGTTGATGAGTTCCCACGAGACGTACCAGTGAAGGTAGTGGGAAGGAGAAAAGGACCTCTCCTGATGTCCTTAACACCCAAGTCAGTTCATACTGTGAGATTAGATCTTTGAGGTAGCTAAGACCCAGGTCATACAGTGCTTTGTAGGTTAAGGTCAGCACCTTGAATTGTTCCCGATAGCTGGTTGGCAGGCAGTGGAGCTGCTTTAACTGGGGTGTAATGTGATCTCTGTACCCCAACCTAGTCAGCAATCTGGCTGCATTTTGGACCTGTTGAAGTTTCCTGAGACTTTTCATTGGTAGTCCCACATAGAACGCATTACAGTAGTCTAGCCGGGACATTACTAAGGCATGTGTCACCATGGCCAGAGATAGTTTCTCAAGAAAGAGGCATAACTTGCATATTAGCCTTAATTGTGCAAATGCGCTCCTGGACACAGCCGTGACCTGGGCATCCAAGCTCAAGGATGAGTCCAAGAGCACCCCCAAGCTGCGTACCTGATTTTTCAATTGGAGGGTATCCCATCCAGTACAGGTTGTATCCCTATCCCTTGTTCTCCCTTTCGGCTGACCAGGAGCACCTATGTCTTGTCTGGGTTTAGTTTCATTTTGTTCATCTTCATCCAGTTCATTACAGCAGCTAAACACTCATGTAAAGTTGAGATAGTCGCTCCCTTAGAGGTGAGAAGACGTAGACCTGGGTATCATTGGCATACTGGTGGCACCTAACCCAAAATACCTGATAATCTCGCCCAGTGGTTTCATAAAAAAGTTAAATAACATAGGAGACAGAACAGAACCCTGGAGAACTCTACAGGTCAGCAGCCATGGTGTCGCACATGAATCACCTAATACCACTTTCTGTGTTCTATCCCGCAAGAAGGACCAGAGCCATTTTAATGCAGTACCCCCAATTCCCATTTCAGAGAGACAAGTCAGGAGAATTCCATGGTCTATAGTGTCAAAAGCAGCTGAGAGGTCTAGCAAGAACAAAAGGGACACAGATCCCCTATCCATTTCCCTGCGTAAGTCATCTGCCAATACAACCAGTGCCATAGCCTGAAGGCAGATTGAAATGGATACAGGTAGTTTATATCATCCAGACACCTCTGGAGCTGTTAGGCAAACAACCCACTCTAGGACTTTCCCTAAGCATGGGATATTCAATACAGGTCCGTAATTGTTCAGTATCATTGGGTCTAAGGAGGGCTTTTTAAACAGCGGTTTTACTATTGCCTCCTTTAAGCATTCTGGAATCCTGCCCTAAGGAGGCATTCACTATTCTTCCTAACCTTCTCTGGAAGCTTTTATGATCCACGAGGGCAAAGATCCAACACACATGTGGTGGCCCTCACCTCTCCAAGGGTCTTGACCACATCATCCAGCTGTAGGAGCTGAAAGTCATCCATTAATACAGGACAAGGAGGGCAGGTTGTTTTATTTACAGGCTCTGGATCAATAGCTGCATCCAAGGTAGCCCAGATCTGTTCAATTGTGCCTGTAAAGCGTGCAAATTCTTCGCAGTGAGATACACAGTGGTCTGTGTTATCTGCCCATGGGTCAACATGCAGTAGACTTTTGACTATTTTGAAATCAATGGTGGTAAGGAAAAATGATTTCTTTTGCTGCCTCCACTGCCTTGGAGTAAGCATTCCAAAGGCCTTTCACTGTTTCTTTGGTGGTTACTTCACATCCGTTTTGTCTCTGTTAGTGTTGTGTTTAGGAGTGGTACAAAAAAAATGTTACTTCACGTCCGTTGTGCAACTATTGAAATTTGTCTCGACCACACCCCCAGAACAGGTGCTAAGTGCATCAATACTGTACCTGGTGCTGGGGTAGGGTATTTTTTGATCACACTAGAGATGGGCATGACCAGAAATTTTTTCCCCCGAGTTGTTGTTTTTCGGGACGGGTCCATTTCGGGTCGTTTCCGTTTTTCGCGAAATTTTTAAAAAATTTGTCATTTCGTCGTGTCGTTTGTCGTTACCGCCGCCGCGATTTCACGCAATTTGACGTCCCAGCGAGTGGCGTCCCGCCGGCGCTAGGTGTTTTTGCGCCCTAGGCAGCGGGCGGGGTGGCAGGAGGGGCATGGGCGGGCGGCGGCAGTGGCAGGGGGGAGGGGCGGGAGCGCGGGCGGCGGGCGCGGGTCCTGCAATGACCCAGAGCAGGCGGAAAACACTTTAAACTGACTTGCTGCACAAGACTGCATCGAATAAAGCAATTGCAATTTTTGCAAACAAAGTGGGCAGTGCACCCACAGCAGCGCTGCAGGCAGGGTATGAAAGGACCTTGGCTTGCCACCAAGCAAATGAAATTTTTAAAATAAATCCACACCTCCCCTCCCACTCAAACCTCCCCCACTTTGAGGCACTATCAGAAAAGAAATCCTAACAAACTGCAGGAGAATAAAAAAGAATAAAATGCATTGCTATTCCCCACAGCAGACAGAGAATGAAAGGAATTATTATTATTTCCTAAAAATTCAATAGAATCAATTCCCTCCCTGCCTGCCTAACTGAAATCTAAAGGCTCCGCGAAATCGAAACTAGTCTAGCACAGCAGCCAACTACACACAGCCCTCTCACACCCACATCCAAGCCCGGACTGCGACTCTTCTGGGAGTGCCTCGGCTTTTTATGCCCTCTTGCACATCCAGAAGTGTCAGTCAAAACCTGGCCATGCGATTGGTAGAATGGGTCCAAAAAATTGCATGGTCCCATCCCATGGCCAGCCCATCATTGCGCAGGTGTAAAAAAATAAAAATAAAATAAAATAAAATCAGTGCGACCTTTTACTGCTATTAAAAACCCACTGCTGCTACTGTAAAAATTCAAGCATTTAAAATAGCTAATTTTCGCATGTTTCTGTAGTGCTTTGGTGGTTTTTTGGACCACGATTTCAAAAAAAATATTGCGGGCGCCATTTTGGATCCCCCCGCACCGCATGGCAAATGGAGACGCCGAGGATGCCCCCTGCCAGCAGCCCAGGACAGGAGGGGGGGAAGGCTGGGGACTCCCCCCCCCCCAGAAACCACCCCTCTGGTAGGTGCCCTCAGGCAGGCATATTTTCGCCTGCTTTTTTGGCTGGGAATCGGTTTTTTTTTATTTTTAAAACTTTTTTTCTGTGCCGCTTGGCATTGCGCGATTGCCACGCGATGCCAGGAACAACAACGACAAATCAGACCCAATTTTTCTTTTTTCGGTTCGAGTTCGAGTTCTGACAGCTTAATTGTCGTTACCGTTTCCGTTACGTAACGGAAACGATATCCAAAAACGGAAACAACAATTTCGCCAAGTCATGCCCATGTCTAGATCACACTTTGTTCCCGCTTTCTGTTCTGAGACAAGACACTGTGTAGTAATGCCTGTCACACAACAAAACATTCATTTCTCTCAGAAAACTGTGTCCAGGTTTGTTTGTTTTTTACTCTTCAGAAACAAAATATCGGAAAAGAATTTTTAAGCCCCCCACAAAAGGAAAAAGGAAGCTAGACTAATTCAGTATTTGTCATAGTACAAGACCATGAGGTAATACTTGTCACGAGTCAAGTTATCACAACCATGGGAACACTGAAACAGGGACAAAACCACATGATCATCATGTGGGGTGGATCATGACTAACGCTGTCACGGTACAAAACTAGTTGTGGAACAAAGAAGGACGTGAATTAACACCCTTGTCTGTTTCAATCTGGGTTTTCCGCCAATGCCTTTCAGCTCTATGGGCCACCCGTTTCTTTTTTAAAATTTATTATTTAAAAACATATACAAATTGCATTAAAAAAACAAACATCAACAACAGTGCACCCCTACACCAACAGGATCACTCTTCCTATTTACATTCATTATCCTCCCCTCCAGAACAAAATCGATTGTTACGCGGAAACCTTACCCTTATCTCGTACAAGCACATATTCAATAAATCTACCCCATATATCATAGAAAATATCTCTTTTTAACTCTCCTTTTTTAACCTTTAGAGAACATGTCAATTTATCATTTAAAGCAATATTCCATACTTCATTATACCATTCTTCTAAGCATAATTCATATTTAGATTTCCAATATCTAGCAATTATTAATCTAGCCGCCGTCAACAAATTTGTAACCAACTCTTTAGTTTTAACATCATAACTATGATCCACAAATATTGATAACAAAGCAATTTCAGATTTGGGCTCTATAGTAATTGCTAGTATGTCACTTAGTTCTTTAAAAACACATTTCCAAAATTTCTGAATCGTTTTACATTCCCACAACAAATGATAAAATGTACCGATCTCATTATCACATTTCCAGCAAAGCTTAGAAAAATTTGCATTCATTTTATTCAATTTCACTGGTGTCAAATACCATCTTAAACTTATTTTAAAGAAATTTTCCTTTATTCTAATGGACATAGATCTAAATATTCTCATTCTCCACATTTTAGTCCAGTCTTCTTCTCTTATTTCTTTTTTAAAATCTTGTTCCCACAATAGTTTCGATCCAGATCCTCCCCTATTTTCATCTAAATCTGAAATAATTTTATATAGTTTGATAACAATACCTTTTACTACTGTTTCCTTCTGAGTATCCTCATACAACAATAAGAGTTGTTCATATTTTGTGTACTCTCTGCATTTATTATTTTTTCTTTATCCAAGTATCAGTCCATTTCTCTAATTCAGGCCTGCCCAACAGGTAGACCAGGGGCTACCAGTAGCCCGTGAAGGGTTCAAAAGTAGCCCACCAGCCGTCAATAAAAAATGTAAGGGGATAAGTTCTCCACCCCTCCCTCCCCCACCCCAAGGGCCACCACTGCCCCAGCAAAGCTCTGGGCCTGCCAGCCCACTGTCTCAGCTGAACAGGGCAGTTCAAGGGCCATGGCACAGTCCCCTGCTCTCCCTACCGGCCAGATGATTAGCGTGCCACTGTCTCGTGACCAATTGAGTTGTTGGAGCAGAGTGGAGGAAGGGGAGTGGAGGGGACAGCGAGGTGCGGGGTCATGGGCGTGCCCACCTCCTTTGCGTGGTGATGTCTCCCTCTTCTCCCCCCCCCGAGAATTCCTTCTCCCATCCTTCCATCCGAATCCTCATCCTCATCCTCTTCCCACCCCCACCACAGCTGCCTCACTGAGACTGTGACCTGCCGGTCCTCCTGCTCTCCTTCTGAGCCATTCCCTCCTCCTTGCGCTGCCGTGGCAATGTGATTGCCCTGCTGCTGGCTTGGCACATCCCAGCTGCACGGAGAACATGGTGGAGGTGAGTGAGAGCTATGGGCGGCAGCAGCAGTGGCAGCGAGGGGGCTGGAAGGGAGAAGGGGGGAAACAGGAGGAAAAGTAGAGGCAAGTCAGGCTCCGGGCGGGTTGGGAGGGAAAGTACACCTTTTAAAAAAAGTCTTCCAGCAGCCCGGGCAAGTGAAAGGGGCAATCTGCGCAAGCATGCACGCACCTCCCTTGCACCTGTCCACACCGGCTTGAGCGGGTGTAAGGGAAGCGTGTGCATGGTCAACCTTACCATAGGAATGCATTGAAATATGTTCCCTCCAGAAAGGATTAATTGATTTTCAATGTGTTCCTATGGGAAACTGCTGCTCTACTTACAATTTTTTTTACTTATGAGCATATGCTCAGAACAGATAAAATTCATAAGTAGAGGTTTCAGTGTATTAGCCCTCAGGCACTTTCATCCGGAAAAAGTAGACCTCAGCCTGTTCAAAGTTGGACAGCCCTGCTCAAATTGTATAAAATTAAACCAAGATATATCCCTACCTTGGAGAATTTCCTTCATTTGTACTTTCTCTCTCATCTTGCCTATCCAATCTTTCAATCTAATCACTTGTTTATCCCTAAATACTTTTTTGAAAACTTTCAAATTTATAGGGAAATTCTCCATTTCAGTTACAGATCTCAATGGTGAGTCCAAGGGACATAATTTTTTTAATGTAAGTACCATGCATTTAACATAGATCCGAGAAAGGGGTATTAGGGTTATTAATCTCATTTAACTTTGATTTCTTAATAGTGCCAAATAAATATTTTTCAATATCCTCCTTTATTTCTGATGATTCCATTTTCCACCATATTAATCTTTCTGGACTATACACAATATCCCCAATAAACCTTATTTGATTTGCTAAATAATAATTTTTAACATTCGGTAAACCTATACCACCTTTATTTTGGGCCATATACCAATATTTTTTGTTTATTCTAGCTTTTTTTGTTACAATAGTTATTAATTAAATCTTGCCAAAATTTAAAGTCATCCTTAGTTAGGTGTATTGGAAGCATCATAATTTTTTTTAGCTTTGATAAAATTTTCATTTTCATCAAATGCAATCTTTCCAAACCAAAAAAGTTTTAAACTTGAATATTCTAACATTTTATTCTTAATTTCTTTCTTTAGTTTACTATAATTAAATTCCTTTAACTTCCCTGTGTCCTTTGCTAATTCTATACCTAAATACTTAATTAAGTTACTTATCTTACATCCATAGTTATGGGTAAACACTTCTTGTTCTTCCTTTTTAAGATTAAACAACATCACCTGAGATTTCTGCCAGTTAACCCTCAATCCAAATATTGACCCAAATTGCTCCAGATCATGTTTAACTCTATCCATACTCTCTAGTGGGTTTTAATTGTCAATAAGGAATCATCTGCAAATAAATTAATCTTTACTTTATTATCAATACCTAATCTGCTAATTAACTCATCATTCCTTATTTTATCCGCAAACACTTCAATCATTTCAATCATTCAATCAGTAAATAAAATAGGACTGGGAAGAGGGGGCAACCTTGTCTAGTACCTTGGCCTAGAGATATCTGAACTGAAATCCCATCATTAATTATTATCTTAGATGTATTTTCAGAATATAATTGATCTATCACCCCTCTAAATTTCATTCCAAACCCCCAATTTTCAATCACTATTTTTAGTGTTGGCCATTCCACACCATCAAAAGCCTTAAATATATTTAATGACAAAATACCAGCCTTCTGTTTATTCATTTCTGTAACATATATGATATTCAACACTCTTCTAGTTAAATTAGGCATTTGTCTTCCTTTTAGAAACCCATTTTGATCTTCCTTGATATATTTTGTAATAAACCCATTCACTCTATTCGCTAATGTTGCAGTCAAAATCTTAGCATCTTGATTTATTAATGAACTAGGGTCCATCATATCCTTGTTAGGTTTTGGAATGAGAATTGTTAATGAATGCTTCCAGGATAATGGTATTTTGTCTCCTTGCAATATTCTATTGAAAAGTATTTTTAATCTTGGAACTAAAACTGATTAAGGGCCTTTTTACACGACCCCTAAGATCCACTGGCCACTTAAATTCGGACCAGAGATCTTAGGAGTTCGTCGCTCTTCCTCTGTCCCCACCCCCCTCCGCACTTCCTGGTTGCTGGATGCGTGAGGGAGGGAGAAAAAGAGAAAGAAAAGCATGCCGCTTACCTCGTTCTGCCTCTCGTCTCTGTAAGGCCATCAAGTCCAACCCCCTCATCTCTGCAAAAGTAGGTCTTAAAGGGGCGGGAGCCAAAAAGCAGCAAACAGAAGCGAGGAGAGCCCCGCACTCACTATCGTTGCACCGCATCAAAGATTTTTCACCTCCAAAGAGAAGGTACAAGAAAAGTGTGCTGGGTCGCGCTAAAGTGGGCAGGGTCACACTTAATTTTCTGCAAACTCCGGAGCTGGTGGGGAAACATTTTTAAGCTCCGGAGCTTGCAGCCATTTGCAGCGGAGCTTAGGGGTCGTGTATAAATGCCCTTAAACAATTTATAAAAATCTGAATCTAGTCCGTCACAACCCGGGGTTTTACCATTTTTTAGCTTATCTATAATTGCTCCAATCTCTTCCTCTTGGATTGGTTTTTCTAATTCCCTCTTATCTGTCTCTAGTATCTTTTCCTTAACAATTTCCTTAACATACTCTTCTATGTCTGCTTTTGAGATATTACCTCCCTTATATAATTCTTCGTAAAATTCTTGAAATATTTGCAATTTTTCTTTCATCAGGCTACACTTCTTTCCTGATTTATCTCTAATCACACCTATTGTGTTTTTTGCTCTTCTAGCTTGACTTAACAGTGCCAAAAATCTAGAGTTTTTGTTACTAAATTCAAAATAATTTCTCTTCATATACATTAATTCTCTCTGAACTTTGTCTAATTCTATACTATCTAATTCTTTTCTTTTAGCTTGAAGTTCTAAAAATGTTCTATTATCTCTATTTACAAGATACTTATGCTCCAGGTTTTTAATTACATCTTCTAATTTCTTAATAATTAAGTCTCCTCTTTCGATCTTTTAAATTTACACATTTCCTTTGTAATTAATCCCCTCATAACTGACTTCATAGTGTCCCATATCAATCCCATTTCACTTCTAGCTGCTTCATTTATAGACCATGTTTCTAGCCATTCGTTTTTTACCCTTTCTATTACATCTACATTTTGAAAAATACTAGAGTTCATTCTCCATCTTCTTGCCTCTTTATATAATCTTTTTTAAACTTCATTTCCATTTCCATTAGGGCGTGGTCCGTTACTTTTATAATATTAATTTCTGTTTCAATTATTTTAGAAAGCAAATTATGGGATACAAATATAAAATCTATTCTAGAATAACTTTTATAAACTGAAGTATAATATGTATATCTTCTCTCATCACCCTTTAATTCTCTCCAAATATCCTTTAGACCTGCAGTTTTCATTACTTTATTCAAAATAGTAATTCTATTAGTCATATCATCCTGTTTAATATCAGATTTATCCTTTACTTTGTCCAATACCATATAAAAGTCTCCTGCCATAATAACATACCCTTTTTTCACCTTCTCCAATTCTTTTAGAACATATTCATAAAAAAACTCCTTGCTGTACATTAGGTGCATAAACATTTACTAGAGTATAGTCTTCTTCTCCCAATAAACCCTGGATTATTAAATATCTACCATTGTCATCCTTTATTACCTCTTTTACTACAAATTCACAATGTTTAGAAATTAAAATTGCAACTCCTTTAGATTTTGAAGTCCCATACCCTTTCTCGTAAATATTGATATTCTGTAGCTTGAGTTCATTGATCCCATCTCTTGATTGGTGAGTCTCTTGAAGGAAAATAATGTCCACTTTACTCTTCTTCAATAGAGCTTCTATTCTTCTTCTCTTTATAACAGATCCTAGGCCTTTCACATTTAAAGTAGCTACTTTTATGTTAGTCCCCATGCCCCCTTTAAATCACATGTTTGTTTTGATCCTGTTAGAATCATAGAATCATAGAATCATAGAGTTGGAAGAGACCTCAAGGGCCATCTAGTCCAACCCCCTGCCATGCAGGAACCCCATCACAATATTTCCGACAGATGGCCATCCAGCCTCTGCTTAAAAACCTCCAAAGAAGGAGACTCCACCACCTTCCGTGGCAGCATATTCCACTGCCGAACAGCTCTAACTGTCATGAAGTTCTTCCTAATGTTCAAATGAAATCTCTTTTCCTGTAGTTTGAAACCATTGCCCCGAGTCCTAGTCTCTGAAGCCATGGAAAACAAACCTGTTCCCTCTTCAATATGACATCCTTTCAGATATTTAAACATAGCTATCATATCCCCCTCAGCCTTCTTTTTGAAAGGCTAAACATTCCCAGTTCCCTAAGCCGTTCCTCATAAGACATTTCCTCCAGACCCTCAACCATCTTGGTCGCCCTCCTCTGCACCCGCTCGAGGTTGTCAACATCCTTTTTAAATTGAGGCGCACAGAACTGGACACAGTACTCCAGGTGGGGTCTGACCAGAGCAGAATAGAGTGGTACTATCACATCCCTTGATCTAGACACTATGGTTCTGTTTATGCAACCAAGAATTGTATTGGCTTTCCTGGCTGCCGCATCACACTGATGACTCATGTTCAATTTGTGGTCCACTAAGACTCCCAAATCCCTTTCACAGGTACTATTCTCCAGCCATGTATCCCCCATCCTATACAGTATCTGTGCAATTCATTTTTTTTACCTAGATGTAGCACCCTACATTTCCCTCTGTTGAAATCCATTCCATTGGCTTTGGCCCAGCACTCTAATCTGTCAAGGTCTTTTTGAATTTTCATCCTATCCTCTGTTGTGTTACATGTAACAAAAACACAATGAAAAACACAATAAAAAAACAGTAATAACAAGTAACCCAAACCTATCTCCAACCATACACAACCACCCTACAATTATCACTCTTACCTCCCCCTCCTTCTTCCACGCTGCATTATGCACCAGCGCGACTCTAAGGGGGAGGGGGCGCTATCCCCAGGAGCTTGAGTCACAGCCAGGTCTCCCACATCTGCACAATCTAAAGTAATTTACACTCTTGTTTCCCCCCTTAAACATTTATCAATTCTACGAGATTCTGCAATGTTCACTTCACTCTCCCTCTACCAATTTCCCCAGCTGTCAAAAGGAAGGAAGAAAAAGAAGAAGAAAAGGGGGGGAATGAGGGAGGTTGGGAAGGGGGGAAAGGGATGAGGGAGAGAGGGAAAAGAAAGGGGGGGAGGAAGAACAATGACTAAAAATCCAAAAGGAGACAAAGGAAAAATGAAAAAATAAGAATGGAAAATGTAAAAATGGAAAGATGGAAAAAGAAAAAAGAAAAAAACCCAAACCAAAAAGACAAAGGGAAAAATAGATAAGAATTAATAAAATCTACTTTCTTCCCATATGGGAAAAAATAGAGAAATCAAACATTGAAACAAATAAAAAAAATAAGAAAGAAAAAAATGGAAAAAGGAAAAAGGAAAAAGACCCCCCCCCCAAAAAAAGACCCAAGAAGACAAAAGGAGAAATTGGTAAAAAATTAATACAGGAATCCACTTTCTTCCCATGTGGTTTCTTCACTTAACCACTCACTGTTGCTGCTCCCGGAGCTTCCTGTGAGAGGCCCCATGCAGTTAGTAAGTGTTTTCCTTCTTCTGGAGAATAAATTTTATGAAGGATCCCATCCTTCCAAATCTTGATGAATACTGGATGGCCCGAGCTGTATTTCAAGTTTTTTTTTTTTTTTGAGGACTGCAGTCACGGGCCGCATATTTTTTTCTCCACTAGGATGTGGCATAAGAAAGATATTGATACACTTGAACAGGGGTGCCATTATAAGAGAGAAGTTCTGGCTTGGATCTTATCACCCTCAGAAATTCTTCTTTTTTTGCATAGTTAAGAAATTTCAATATTATGGGCCTATGTTGAATTTGAGGGCTACCCAGAAAGTGAATTCTCGCAACATCTTTCTCTCTTACAAACTGCGACTTCATAATTGTATTTATCCAGGAAATCACCTCCTTTTTAAGATCGTCCCTTTTCTTTAATGCAAAGTTCATAATCTTGATATTGGAGCATCTGGAACTATCTTCAAGGTAGATTACTTTCTTGTTTATTTCCTCCAAACATTTCTTTTGTTTTTCTATTCCGTCCTCATTTTGCTTAGTCAGCTTTTCAACCTGGGTCACTTTCTGATCAAAGTTCTTAAAATCTGCTTGTATCTGCTCAACTTTATTATTAAGAGTTTGAAATTCTTTTTTGAAAAATTTACAGTCCTCACTGATCTGTTTGATTTCCTTGGGTAACCCCCCCCCCCCAAAGCCTCCAAGCCTTCCGTAATAACGGAGAGCTGTTTTTTCAATTTTTTGCATGGTGCAGCTTGATTCCTCTTCCCCCTCCTCCCCCTCCTTCTCCTGAAGGGCGGATGAGTCTTCAATACATCGAAGCCTTTCCAGGCTCCGATCAGAAGGAGCTGCCGAGCGAACCCACTTTACTTCTTGTTTAGATTTTTTCCTTCTCATTAAGCAGATTTATTTTTAAAAACACAGACCCAGGTTTTAAGACAAGAGAAATCATCTTGTTAGCTCTCAGTAGCTTGAAGCTAAAAGCCATTCGCACACAGCAAGTCAAAAACGAAAGTACTTTCTACAGGTGAATTATCAGATAATCTGCAATTAATCACTTTACAACTTCATAGGAAAGTTACTCACAAGTTTTTGAAGGGAAAACAAGTCTTTAAAGCTATTTACATTTTTGATCGTACAGAGCTCTGCTTTTTCAGCCGCTCAATTTTGCCAACTCCCCAGTAAACCAAGCAGCCTATTGGGGTCTATTTTGAGGAAGGAGACATTTAGGAGCTACCCGGCCAATGGCTTTGCTCATTTCCCCATTCCAGAGAGAAATGTTTAGAGTTGCCACCTCCAGGTGTGCAGTGGCAATCATGACATCTAAAGAACCAAACAAAAGGAAGACACGTGAGCTGCATAATGTGTGATTGCGACCTTGCAGTTTATTGAATAAATAAAGAAAATTAGCTATGAACAATCTTCATTACAAAGCAGACACTTGTCATGTGAAGTGGGGAAAGGGGAATAATAATAATAATAATAATAATAATAATAATAATAATAATAATAATAATAATAATAATAATAATAATAATAAACAACTTTATTTTTATGCCACCTTTCTCCCCGGAGGGACCCAAGGCGAGTATTGTCTCTTACTTTAAAACACAAACACACACAGAGGTACCATCAATATTTCTCTCCTTTAAATCACATTCTCTGACATAAATGTAGTATTTCATGGATAAGAGAAGGTTGCTTTCATGTACATGAAAATTCTTGGAATTCCCCCTACTACTATTATTTACCAGTATGTTTGGAAGGTATAAAGCAAAATATACATATTCAGGATATCTTGATGCTGATAAAAAGAGCAGGGAAAAGAACACTGCTTAGAGCTTTGTTGTGTTTTTCAAATTGACATTTTAAAATTAGTAATTATTTTAGGGGGAGAAAGTGAGATTCTTTAGCCATTGCTCATTATTGTAAGAGTAATTCATTCATAATATATAACCATCACCATCACCACTATCATCATGTTCCTCATTACAAATATGGCAAAAAGGGAGAAAACGGTCCCAAATCCTCATTATCAACAATTTTTTTATTTAAATCACTTAAAACAGGCTGGACTTCCTATGATGGGAGAGTGGTTTGGGGGTGATCCCGGATAAAAATCAGGTAGATCTGTGTGGATTCATGCCATGGATCCATGTTTTTGCACCACTGTGGAGCCATGCGCTCACAGACCCATGATTGTGTAGTATTTGGACACTGCAGGTAATGATATGTATGATTTGATGGTGATTTGGGAAAGATCCTATGCAAAACTCATATGAAACCAGGAGGCTTTGCTCTTTATTTCCAAGATCTGCCCTTTGCTTTCTTCCCACAGCACACTCTTTCCCCTCCAGGTCAAATTCTATTTCGAGAGGCCTTTGGCGAATTTTAATTTTTTTTCCCCTTTCCGCCATCGCTATTATTATTGGTAGTAGTAGTATGACCATCGGTGCCTCCAATTTTATTTGTCAGGACTTACGTCTTTGACGAGCTGGGATACACTTGGAGGTACTAGGAGTTTAGATTTTAGGATCCTAGGAGGATATATGTTTTAACTTATTATACTAGTGATTTGTGTTCTGCTGTTTCATGATACATGTTGTTAGCCGCTTAGAGTCCTTTGTTGGAGATAAGCGGGATACAAATATAACAATAAATAAATAAATAAAAGGTTGTGTTTTAATATGTACTGTACAGTGATATCTTGACTTACAAGATTAATTTGTTCTGAGGGCATCCTCGGAAGTCAAACTACTCATAAACCGAACAGCTGTTTCCCATAGAAATGCACTGAAAATCAATTAATCTGTTCCATAGGAAGAATGTCCCATCCCACCCCCTCATCAAGGGCAGCCAAAGGCTGCTTTCCCCAGCCCGGCCAGAGAGCTGACTTTGACAGGTCAGACCTTTCAAAATTGGCTTGGGGGGGGGAGGGGGGTGGCGCTTATGAGCGCTGCTCTCCACTCCGCACTACAGCTGACTTTGACAGGTCGGACCTGTCGTGTGGGGTGGACAGCAGCATTCACTGCCCATCGCCACCTCCTCCTCCTTCTTGGTTGCTTCGATCTCTACAAAAGACATCAAAGAAACCAAGAAGGAGGAGGAGATGGCCATAATGCCTTCCCTCCAATCTGCCTGGGCTGCATGAACATGCACCCATCCCAGAAGATCCCTGGGTCGGGTGCATGTTCACATGGCTCTGGCAGGTTGGAAGCGAGGCGCTGGGACGTGTGCATGTTCAGGTGACTCAGGTGGGTTGGGGGGTAGACCTCCCTCCCAACCCGCCCGAGCTGCACGAACATGCACCAATCCCAGGGACGTCTGCCTTTTCAGGCAGCTCGGGCAGGTTGGCGGGGAGACACACCTCTCTTCCAACCCACCTGCATGGCACGAACATGCACCTGTCCTATTCCTCTTCACCAGAGTCTCAGTGCCAAGACTCGGTTGAAGAGGAGGAGGAGGAGGATAGCTGGATCCTTTTGAATTTTCCACTGCACAAGCCCTCCACCTCTCTCCTTCTCAGCCAGACAAGTGCCAGGTGGTCGCTGGATGTTTGCCTGGCTGAGAAGGAGAGGGGTGGAGGGCTGGGGGCTTTTGAATTTCCCGCTGCACCAGCGAGGGTGCTGGTGTGGTGGGGAATTCAAAAGGCTCTAGCCCTCCACTGCTCCCCTTCTCAGCCAGGCAAGTGTTGGGAGGTTGCCTGACACTTGGCTGGCCCCAATCTGTCAAAAAGCCCCAGGTGGGAGGCAGAGGAAGGGGAAAAGGCATAAGGGTGCAGGCAGTGGTAAAAACAAAAACCCTGTTCCCTTCTGCCTTTCGCCTTTCCCCCTGCTTCTCTGCAGGGGCTTTTTGATTGGAGCCAGGCAAGCATCGGACGACCTCCCAACACTTGCCTGGCTGAGAAGGAGATTAGGGGAGGGCCAGAGCCTTTTGAATTCCCCACCACACCAGCACCCTTGTTGGTGCAGCAGGAAATCCAGATAATTAGAGATGAATTTCTGCTTGTAACTCGAGTTTTTTTCGGAAATCCATTTCCAATTATTTGGCTTGTAGGTCGAATTGCTGGTAAGTAGAGCCACTCATCAGTTGAGGTACCACTGTATATCAGTTAAGATATGCTGGTTGGAGCTGGCCAAGAAGAAGGTGGCTAAGGTGAGTCCAGCTCCACCTGAGCTCTGTATTGGGAAAGGAGGGGTCCCTTGCCTGGGCAAAGAGGAGCTATGCCCTCCCAGGGCTGGTCCAAGGTGTGTGTCTGGTGGGGGAGGGCATCCCCACCAGATATTGTGGGCTGATTTCCCCCCCTTAGCATCAACGGCCTTGCTGCCCAGGGGTGGGAAGTGGGGGTGAGACTTCTCAGCCGGCATTACCTGACCAGAGGCCCGATTGAACTGTTATTGGGTTGTTAAGGCACTTAACAGGAGGGTGCACAAAAACTGACTTTGTCCCTGGACGCTGAAAACCCTAGCTACACCTCTATGGATGGGGGTGGGGTCAGAGAAATGCTGGTCCTTTTGTCATCATGGGCTTTTGTTCACAGAACCTCTACAGGAAAGAGTACAACGTGTGTACCCAACTGCATAAAATGATCTCTGGCTGCTCATTCTCCTGGGAAACAAATGATTGGTATTAAAGCAGGCTTTCACTGGAAAGGAAGGGAAGGGAAGAGAGTGTGAGGGAGGGTAGCTCAAAAACTGAAGAACTATTGCTTTCAGCAAAGGGAGGTGGAAATCCTGCCTGTCTGTCATTGGCTCTGAGAGAGGCGGAGGCGTGGAGGCAGGGGAAAAAAATTGTTACCTACTTGCCTCTAAATACTGTAAACCCAGTCACTCCAAATGGTTTCTCGTGGAAAATGCCTTTGGGGTGAACCAGGGACGGCATAAGTCGGGGGTGGGGGGGACATCAATTATTTCTGAGTGGTGATCACGGTTCTTTTGTTGTGACCTGAATCACCACTTTGTGTTTAATCCTATTGAGCGAGTTTTAGTTCTTCATTTAGGCACTCTGGTGCATGATCAAAAGCATTCAAGATGGTGTCAACTTGCTGCCTACTTTATTTTAACATAACACACATTTCTGACTTCCAGAATGGTCCCTGGCCAGCAGTCAAATGTCTTCAATTGAAGAAACAAGTATGGGCTGGACCACTTTAAAACTGCCCCAGTCAGCACCAGGGGAATCCTCTGGTGCCAACTGGGCCAGTTTTAAAGGGGTCCAGCCATTGACAGCTCGGCAGGAGCCCTCTGAAAATGGTCATGTGGGAAGTGCTCTCGGCCAGAACTGCCCAGTTGTGACCTCATCCACCAGTCTAGCATCACATTTAGATTTTTAAAATTCTTCCTCTGTCTTTAATTTTCTTTCATTCTTTGCATGAGAATTGATGGTATGTGACTGATTCTACTGTGCCAGGGACAACACTATATATATATATATATATATATATATATATATATATATATATATATATATATATATATATATATATATATATATATATATATATTTGTTTTCGTAGATTTTCACGGGTATAGGTATGCATGTTAGGGTGGATTCGGGTTTCTTCCCGTGTAGAAATCTGGTTGTTTTGGCGACGTTTCGACGAGGTCTCACTCGTCATCTTCAGGCTGGTGTTCTGGCTTCTTTCTTCTTGAAGCAAAGCGTGATCTCAGTTGAAGTCCTTCTATAAATACTGCTGGGGGTGTGTGGTTTGCTTGCTCTGTTGCTGATTGTAGGTTCGTTTGTTCTTTTGTGATCTGCTCTGTGGCTGAGGCGATCGTTAAGGGCTTAACTGCTGGTGGGTTAGATGGCTTTAGAGACATCATGTGTGGGTGAGGTGCTGGATGTGTGTCTATTAGCCTTTTGTTTCTTAACGACCTTGGTGATGGGTGTTCTGGCAGCATCCTGGGCTTTGGTGGAGTGGGGTCCTGTGTCTTGTGAATTCATTTTGGTCTGGCTGCGTGTCTGTGGTCTCCCAATGTTTTTTTGGCGTGTGTAAGTGTGCTCCATGTGGTGGCTGGAGTGGGGAGTAGCGGTAGATGGTGCAGTCGTGGTTTTGTTATTGGATGGTGGTTTCGTTTCATCTGTGGGAAGGGTCTGGGTTTGTGTTTGGTGTGGATGGAAGGTGGTGGCATCTTGTGTCCTTTTGGACCTGGTGTCAGTCTTTGTGACAGAGGCTCGTCTGTTGACCAGGGCTAGTTTCCAGATGTCAGGCAAGCGGGAGGTGTCATCACGTTTATTCATGTTGTTTGGGTGTTTCTCTATTTCAATGGCTTCCATGATTATTCGACTGTTGAAGTGTTCAGTTTTGGAGATGAGTTTGGTTCTTTTAAAATCAATTTCATGACCTGTTGTTTTTATGTGCTGGAAGAGAGAGGAAGATTTTTCTTCTTTTTTGACTGCGTTCTTGTGTTCTGCGATGCGTGCGCTTATTCTCCTGTTTGTCTGTCCGATGTATGTGGCTGGGCAGACTTTGCATGGTATTTCGTAGACTCCTTGGTTTTCTAGCTCAATCTTGTCTTTGGGGTTTCTTAAAATGTTGGCTATTTTTTGTTCGGTGCAAAAGGCTGTCTTGATATTGTGTTTGTGGAGAATTTTGCTGATTTTGTCTGTGGTGCCTTTGATGTAAGGGAGGAGGGCAGTGCCGTTGTTCTCTTCTGTTTCTTGGTTCTTGGGGGGTTTTTCTTTTTGGATTAGTTTGGTGATGGTGTTTTTTTGGAATCCGTTCGCAATTAAAGCATTCGAGAGAGTGTGTAATTCAGTTTTTAGGTGGTCTTTGTCAGCGAGGCGTTTGGTTCTGGAGATGAGGGTTTTTGCTACGGAGTTGATCTGTGCAGGGTGGTGGTGTGATTGTGCATTTAAGTAGCGGTTTGTATGTGTTTTTTTTTCCGGTAGATGGTATGTCCTAAGGAGCCGTCGGGTTTTTTGTAGATTAGGACGTCCAGGAAGGGAAGTTGGTTGTTGGCTTCTATTTCCATAGTGAATTGTATTTTGGGGTGTAGGCTGTTGAGATGTGTGAGGAAGTTGTTCAGTTTGTCTTTCCCGTGTGGCCGGATAACAAAGGTGTCGTCAACATATCTGAGCCAGAGTTTGGGTTTATGTTCGGACTTCTGTAACGCGTTGGTTTCAAAGTGTTCCATATATAGGTTTGCGATGACCGGTGAGAGGGGTGATCCCATGGGTGCTCCTTCTATCTGTTTGTATCTTTGTCCATTGTGGATGAAGTATGTGTTGGTTAGGCAGTGGTTGGTCAGATCTAGGATGTGCTTGGGGGGGTTGTATTTGTTGTGGATAGCTGTCAAGGCTTCTTGAATGGGCACTTGTGTGAAGAGCGAAACAACATCAAAGCTCACGAGTAGGTCATTGGGTTGTAGGTCTTGTTTCTTTATAATTTCTATGAAGTGGAATGAGTTTTGTACGTATGAAGTGATGGATTCTGCATAGGGCTGGAGTTGTTTGGCAAGAAATTTGGCGAGGTTTTGTAGGGGTGAGCCTATGGAGCTGACTATGGGTCTGAGAGGTGTTCCTTCTTTGTGAATCTTGGGGAGGCCGTAGAGCTTGGGGCATCTGGATGATTTCTCTCTGGGGATGATGTTTGGCTTGATTTCTTCACTTAAGGGTGAGGCTTTTATTTTGGCTTTGGTGGTTTTTTCCAGGTAGGTGGTGGGGTCTGCGTTCAAAGGTATGTAAGCAGGGTCTTGTAGTAGGTTGGATAGTTTGGCTTGGTAGTCAGATGTGTTCATCACCACTGTGGCATTGCCTTTGTCTGCTGGGAGAATGATTATGTTGTTGTCTTTCCTCAGGTTGGTGAGGGCTTTTTGTTCTTCTTTGTGTAAATTGCTTCTGGGTGGTTTGCTGGAGCAGAGGATATTGGTGACTTCGAGTCTGATTTTGTTGGCTTCATCTGGGTTGATTTTGGTTAGGCTGGCTTCCACTCCGCATATGATGTTTTCAGTGGGGATGTGTCTGGGGGCGACTGCAAAGTTGAATCCTTTGGACAGGACTTTGGTCTCTGCGATGGTGAGTGTCCTGTCTGATATGTTGTGAACTGTTTGTTTCATGGGCTGCTGTGGGGGGTTGGGCTTCTGGCGTTTTTCCAGTTTGTGGAGTTTGTTGGTGTGTATGTCTGTCTTGTGGGAGGTCTCTGTTTCAGCTCTCCAGGCGGCGAGTTGCTTGGATTTGTTCCAGAGTGTTGGGTGGATTTTGTTGCTGAGTTTGAGGTGGAGAGTGAGTAGGTCTCTGTTGGTTTGATCTAGTAGGTATCTTTTCTTGTGTAGTTCGTTTCTGATTAGGGCTAGTTCTGTTCTTTTCAGGATCCTTTCGCTGGATGGGGTTTTTGAGTGGAATTTCAGTTGGAAGCTTGTGGGGATCATATTTTTATCTCGGCAGTTGCGTAGGAATGCAATGTCACATAAGATGGTGGCTCTTCGGACTTCTAGTTTCTCGTAGGTTCTGGTCAGCTGGAAGGTTTCCTCCCCGTAGAGGTCGGATATTTGTTTTCGTAGATTTTCACGGGTATAGGTATGCATGTTAGGGTGGATTCGGGTTTCTTCCCATGTAGAAATCTGGTTGTTTTGGCGACGTTTCGACAGATCAACTCCGTAGCAAAAACCCTCATCTCCAGAACCAAACGCCTCGCTGACAAAGACCACCTAAAAACTGAATTACACACTCTCTCGAATGCTTTAATTGCGAACGGATTCCAAAAAAACACCATCACCAAACTAATCCAAAAAGAAAAACCCCCCAAGAACCAAGAAACAGAAGAGAACAACGGCACTGCCCTCCTCCCTTACATCAAAGGCACCACAGACAAAATCAGCAAAATTCTCCACAAACACAATATCAAGACAGCCTTTTGCACCGAACAAAAAATAGCCAACATTTTAAGAAACCCCAAAGACAAGATTGAGCTAGAAAACCAAGGAGTCTACGAAATACCATGCAAAGTCTGCCCAGCCACATACATCGGACAGACAAACAGGAGAATAAGCGCACGCATCGCAGAACACAAGAACGCAGTCAAAAAAGAAGAAAAATCTTCCTCTCTCTTCCAGCACATAAAAACAACAGGTCATGAAATTGATTTTAAAAGAACCAAACTCATCTCCAAAACTGAACACTTCAACAGTCGAATAATCATGGAAGCCATTGAAATAGAGAAACACCCAAACAACATGAGTAAACGTGATGACACCTCCCGCTTGCCTGACATCTGGAAACTAGCCCTGGTCAACAGACGAGCCTCTGTCACAAAGACTGACACCAGGTCCAAAAGGACACAAGATGCCACCACCTTCCATCCACACCAAACACAAACCCAGACCCTTCCCACAGATGAAACGAAACCACCATCCAATAACAAAACCACGACTGCACCATCTACCGCTACTCCCCACTCCAGCCACCACATGGAGCACACTTACACACACCAAAAAAACATTGGGAGACCACAGACACGCAGCCAGACCAAAATGAATTCACAAGACACAGGACCCCACTCCACCAAAGCCCAGGATGCTGCCAGAACGCCCATCACCAAGGTCGTTAAGAAACAAAAGGCTAATAGACACACATCCAGCACCTCACCCACACAGGATGTCTCTAAACAGCCATCTAACCCACCAGCAGTTAAGCCCTTAACGATCGCCACAGCCACACAGCAGATCACAAAAGAACAAACGAACCTACAATCAGCAACAGAGCAAGCAAACCACACACCCCCAGCAGTATTTATAGAAGGACTTCAACTGAGATCACGCTTTGCTTCAAGAAGAAAGAAGCCAGAACACCAGCCTGAAGATGACGAGTGAGACCTCGTCGAAACGTCGCCAAAACAACCAGATTTCTACACGGGAAGAAACCCGAATCCACCCTAACATGCATACCTATACCCGTGAAAATCTATGAAAACATATATATATATATATATATATATATATATATATATATATATATATATATATATATATATATATATATATATATATATATGCCACACATTACTCAGATGCTCTTCAATGTCATGGTTAATAACTTCCTTCATAACCCTTGAGCTTTAAAGTCTTCTCATTTCCATTCTTTTTTCTTTGGCCTTCGAGATTAAAAAGGGTGGGAAACATGATTAATGCTCTAATAGAAGGCAGCAAGTCCTTGCTAGAGGCACTGAATGATCTAGGTTAGGTTAGCGGACAAATACGGTATGACCATAAGAGTTACACTGCTGCATTTTAGAAGCTTGAGGCTCCTGAAGAGCTATGGCCTTGTCAGTTCACATATCAAAGCAGGGTCAGGCAGGGACACCTGTGTTTGACTTATCCAGAACTAACTGTAAGTACAGGAGGAAGACGGGAAATATGAATCAGCCACAAATGAGCAGTAACACATGGTGGCGATGTGCAGGTGGTACCCCAAGAAACCTGCCTGTGATAAGAGAGGAACACTTCATACAAGGACTAGGCATTTTCCAACTATTTGGACTCCCATAATCTTCTACATTTTCCTCCATTACAATTGAGGTCATGGGTTCACTTTGGTGAACAACATAACCATGAGATGCATGAATAGGAAAATAATGTGTGAGTTGAGTAATATTGGATCTAGACATGGGTGTTTCATTTCAGAAGAGGTTCTGTTCTGAAATGAAACAGGTGTTCGATATTGGGATCCACCTTCCAGAACAAAATCAACCACTCTCTTATCTTGTTTTGGGTTGCACGAGGCTAAACTCCAACAAGGAAGCAGACTCTGACACATCATCTTTCACTCTCCCTGGTGCTGGCCAATCAGGAGCTGTGCAGGGACATGCATCATCCTGCCTCCCTTTGGCCTGATCCAGCATGGCTCTTCTTATGTTCTTATGTTCTTATGCAGTGATGGCCATTATACCTGGTTAGATGTTTTTTCAAATCTTGATTGCTATTCCTCAGCATCTCAACGTTACAACCAACCATTTTGCAGATCTTGAAAGCAAGCAATTTTTGTAACTTCACTTTTTATGTTTTCTTCAGAACTGGGTACATTCCAAACCTCTTCCAGTCCCTGGGCTTCCTCCATTACAAATTGTCCCACAGCAGACCCCTGCTTCACTGGCTTGACCATCCTTCCCGATGGATTTCCATTTGGATATATAAAGAATTCCATTCTACAGGACCACCCTCCCCTAGCTGCACCTGTGTCCCACTCTCCTTTCTTTGTACTGTCTGGAGACTTGGAAGCTGGAAATAACTCAGGGAGGATATAACTCAGTTGCCCCTTCCAGCTTTAGGCATATAGTACTACTTTGGGATTGTTCTTGTCCTTCCTCAAGCTCAGGGGACATACATGTGCCCTGCCAACAACAGTGGCAGCTGTACTGGAATCTCTGATGCCCCTCTGGGCCCAGGACTCTGCACCCAGGACAGGAAGCACCCATTTGGCATCAACAGTCTTTTGGGGTCAGGTGCTGGGGCTCCTGGATCCCTGTGCGACATTCCACACTGGGTAGGCATCAGCTGGGTGAAAGAAGTCCCTGCAGGCTCCTGATGAGAGAAAGCACATCACCTGGCTTATCCTTTGTGCCATCTCTGAACAACAAAACACATTAAAAGAAAAAACAAAACGGATTCTAATGCCTTGGAAACCTTGCTTAGCTGCTTGGAATCAAGTTTTTTTAGTGACTGCCTAGAAGTATGACTGGCCTTTAAGCACATACACAGACACCGAGCTTTCCTTTTTCATCAGGCATTTGTGGAAAGTTAGCCGCAAGGTGGTGTTTCATTTTGACTGTGATTTGTGTGTTGCTCTGAACTAGAGATGGGCACGACTTAGTGGTATTCCCGTTTCCGTTTCCGTTACTCGTATCCGTTACTCTATGGAAACGGTAACGGGAATTACTCCGCCAGAATTCGAGCTCGAACCGACGAACGAACAATTTGGTCTGATTTGTCGTGGTCGTTACTTGCACGCGGCGATCGCGCAATGCCAAGCGGCACAGAAAAAAAGTTTTAAAAAGTTTTAAAAAACCGATTCCCGGTCCAAAATGGCGACCGCAATATTTTTTTTGAAATCCTTGCCCAAAACCCCACCAAAGCACCACAGAAACATGTGAAAGTAACCTATTTTAAATGCTTGATTTTTTACAGTAGCAGCAGTGGGTTTGTCTTGCCAAAATACGTCTCCGTTGATTTTATTTTATTTTTTTCTTAATTTATTTTTTTACACCTGCGCAACGATGGGCTGGCCATGGGACGGGACCATGCAAATTTTCGGAGCCATTCCACCAATCGCATGGACAGGTTTTGACTGACACTTCTGGGTGTGCCAGAGGGCATAAAAAGCCGAGGCAGTTCCAGTCCGTCACAGTCTGGGCTTGGATCTTGTGGAGGGTGGTCAGGGCTGGATTGCTGCACTCAGTCTAGTTTCGATTTCGCGGTCGCGGTCTCGGTCTAGCTAGGCAGGGAGGGAATTGAATTGATATTAATTCGCAAAACATAATAATTTCTTCTATTCCCTGTGGGGAATAGCAACACAGTGTTTATTCTTTTTTGTTTTCTGCATTTTTGAGGAAGAGTTCCATTTTTTATTTGCTTATATTTGCTTCAAGGGGGAGGGAAGATTTGAGTGGGAGCGGTAGGGGAGGGGAGGTGCTGCGGATTTATTTTGAAAATATATTATTTTATATTACACTGCCATACCATACCATTTCTTTTGTATCCCAATTTCCCACCAAGTTCATTTACTTGGCCAAGGTCCTTTTACCCTGCGCCTACAGCTTTTTTGCTGCTGTTGCGATTGGGGTTTTGGAAGGGAATCCAGCAACCCTATCCTACCCTAGTAGCAGCTTATAGTTTTATTCCATTTATTTTCTATTCTACAGTTTATTAGCAAGTGGCAAGCAACATCCAAGGTCCAGTACTAGTGCTTAGAAGGGGAGGTTGGAGGCTGTGGATTAAATTATTTTAACAATATTATACAGAGTACAGACTGAGTAGGCAGAGTCTCCCTCGCCAACCAGTGCACTCAAATTTCTCAAACACATTTGTTGGCAACAAGGCTAGGGCACCTTCCTCTGTAGAACATTTTACAATTTCATTTTACTTAACACTTACTTATAGATATTCTTTCACTTGTCCAACACCTCATTCATTTTTTTGCAGTCAGGCACTCAAACAAACATTTGTTGAAGGGCAGGCACCCAGCCACCTCTATAGAACTTTTTCTTCAATTACATCTTTGAAGAAGTTCCATTCATCTTAGTTACTGTGCATTATTTGTGAAAGTTGGGTGCTGCCAGATTTTGCAAACCCCTTGCTTCTATTAGCTTGGTTTTTGTGCAGTTGTAACTTACATCTGTGAAGAAGTTAAGTTACAGTTCTCCTAATTACACTTGCCCTGTGCATTGTGAAACTTGTTTGCCAGGATTAGCAAACCCCTTGCTCCTATTACCTTGTTTTTTGTGCTGCTGTTGTGAGTCCATCTCACTCATTTACTTGCCACCACAGTCTACATACACAATCCAATTACAACTGGGAAGAAGTTACAGTTCTCCTCCTAATTACACTTGCCCTGTGTAGGGCATAGAGAAACTTAGTTGGGTGCCAGGATTGGCAAACCCCTTGCTCCTATTTCCTTGTTTGTTGTGCTGCTGTTGTGAGTCCATCTCACTCATTTACTTGCCACCACAGTCTACATACACAATCCAATTACAACTGGGAAGAAGTTACAGTTCTCCTCCTAATTATACTTGCCCTGTGCAAGGCATTGAGAGACTTAGTTGGGTGCCAGGATTGGCAAACCCCTTGCTCCTATTACCTTGTTTTTTGTGCTGCTGTTGTGAGTCCATCTCACTCATTTACTTGCCACCACAGTCTACATACACAATCCAATGACAACTGGGAAGAAGTTACAGTTCTCCTCCTAATTACACTTGCCCTGTGTAGGGCATAGAGAAACTTAGTTGGGTGCCAGGATTGGCAAACCCCTTGCTCCTATTTCCTTGTTTGTTGTGCTGCTGTTGTGAGTCCATCTCACTCATTTACTTGCACAGTTCCTTGGTGCTTTTCTTTACTATCACATTATACATTCCCTGGCCTGAGCCACAAGAAGTGAGAAAAATGAGGAGGGGTCGCACAGCTAGAGGGCAGGGGAGGGGGACCCCTACTAAGATAAATAGGGGCATATTTCTGAGGGAAGGGACAGGAAGTAGTGCAGAAAGTGATACTGGTGCAACTCCCTCCCCGAGTAGCAGTGCCAGTGGCACAAGCAGCACTGTGCCATCGTCTGTCACCGAGGGAAGCACGGATGAGGCGTACCAAATCCCATTTCCATTACCTGACAGCCCCACCCTTGATCAGCAAGAAGACAAGGGCTCTGATTCTGAAATGGCATCAGAATCAGAATCGGGCTCCTTGTATCTAAACATGCCAGATTCTGAGGACCTGTTGGCAGGGACAGACTTAAGGCAGGCTCCAGGCAGTGACGGAAGGAGCAGCCCTCTTTCCACCCAGAGTACCACCAGTGAGAGCAGTAGTACTAGTCTACTTTCCCGGCAGGGCAGAGGCCACACCAGCACCACAGCAGCGGCAGCGGCAGGCAATAACAGAGGGGGCGTTACTTTCTGTAAGCCACGAGGGTGTCTCTGGGAGCATTTTGAGAACAGCCCCCAAGACGCAAGGATGGCGGTGTGCAAGATATGCGGGGTGGTCTTGCGCAGGGGGAATGACCCCAAACACCTCTCCTCAAGTGGGTTGCGCAGCCATCTGATGAGGAAGCACCCTGGGACTCTGCCTGGAACCCTGTCAGGCCCTTGCTCTTCAGGGAGGAAGAGAGGGGAAGAAGGGTTAGAGAAAGAAAAACACAGCTCCGCTAGTGAGAGTGGGAAGAGGCAGGCCACTCTGCAGGAAGTGGGGCTGTTGGGTGGGACTTTTGTCAGCCCGCGAAATAGGGCCAAAGCACAGGAGACCACCACTTGAGTGGTGGGTGAAATGGTGGCCATTAACGGGTTGCCCCTCTCCTTTGTGGAGTCATCAGGCTTCAGGCACCTGATGAAGCACGTGGCACCATGGTACGAGACTCCATCCCGGTGTACCTTCAGCAGGTGGGTGATTCCCTCCCTTTATGAGTCTGTCAGGGACAGGATCCGGGCCCTGCTGCAGGCGGCCAGAGGGAGGAAGATCCACTTCACTTCCGACCTCTGGACCGGTGGGCACCACGGATACCTCTCACTGACGGCTCATTGGTGGCAACCCAAGGAGGTCCTGGAGCCCCGGTCAGCCCATGAGCAGCTGCAGGGGGAGGCACAAGGCAGCACCCCAAGAGGGTATAGGGTGGTGCTTCTCCAGGCACAAAGCATGGAGGACAACGCCACAGGGATCAACATTGCTGACGTTCTCAAGACAGCAATGCGAGAGTGGGGATTGGGGACAGAGGGACAGGTCAATCGTGGAGTCATGGTTACAGACGCGGGCCGTAACATGACCAACGCGGTTCTTGGGGCAGGGTTCCAGGCCATCATGTGCGCAGCACACAAACTGCATCTAGTGGTGGGCGATGCCATTGGCCTGGGTGCACCAAAGGACTCCTGGAGTGAGGGGACCAGGGAGACCAGGGCCTTGCTGGACAAGTGTCGGAAGATCGTGGGGCACTTCGCTCGCAGCGTCAAGGCAGCCAGGATGATGCGTGAGAGGCAGGCGGAGACGGGCCGACCGGAGCACGTCCTGATCCAGGACGTGACCACCCGGTGGAACTCCACCCACGAAATGGTCAAGCGTCTGGTGGAGCAGAAGGAAGTGGTGGAATACATCATGTCAACCACCCCAGTCCTGCATGAGGGGAGGGAATTGGACCTTGGTGCTACCGAGTGGCTCGCCCTCTCCCAGATGGCGGGTATCCTGCAGCCTTTTGAGGAGACCACCCACGTCCTCAGCAGCTACAACGCCAGCCTGGGCCACGTTCTCCCCCTGGTCAATGCCCTTCGCCAACGCCTAGAGACCAGTATCCGGGAAGAAGGCAATCTTCTCCCTAAGAGCAGGGCATTGGCAGACAGGCTGTTGATCGGCGTGGATACCCGCCTTGGCCCACTCAGAAGGGAAAAGGTGTACCAGATGGCCTGCCTGTGCGACCCTCGCATCAAGGGTTCCCTGGCGGCCAGCACTGCGGAACTGAAATCCTGGAAGACGGAGCTATGCCGTCAAGTCAGGGCTGTCTCCGATGAGGGCCAGGCGTTTCAGAGGGTGCACGGAAGCCAGAGCGATGCTGAGGAGGAGTCCTCGCAAGGATCCACATCCCTCTGTACTCCAGGAGCATTCACCCAGAGACCAGGTTCCGTTCCAGCAGCCAACTACCTGGCCTCTGCCATAGCCATGGCAGTTTCCTCCTCAGTGGAGGCAAGGGAGGAAGAAATAGCAGACCCCGCTCAGACCATGGTGAAGGAGTACATGGCCGAGCCCCTCCAACCCCTCAGCTCGGACCCACTGCACTACTGGGCCAGAAAGGCAGACCTCTGGCCCGCTCTTTCAACTCTGGCGTTGGACCTCTTGTCTATCCCACCCACCAGTGTCCAGAGTGAGCGTGTCTTCTCCCACATGGGAGATGTCCTGAGGCCGCGCCGCTGTCGCCTGGACCCGGAGACGGTGGAAAGGTTGACTTTCATCCGCTTCAACCTTTCCACCTTGGGATTACCCCAACACTCCAAGAACTAAGTTGCTGCCTGTAACCTAACCTCCTGCCTGCAATCCTCCATGCCCGCCTGCAAGCCTGCCTGCCTCCCCTTGGCCCTACGAGCCTGCCTGCCTGCCTGCCTGCCTGGCCCTGTGACTACCTGCCGACTCCAGTGCCTAATGCCTGCAAAACTGACTGCTTGACTGCCTGCCTACCTGTATTCTCTCACACACACAATTGAAGGATACTATTAGCGGTCCAATTTTTCTAGCCCTGGCCTGTCTCCAAACCAGGCAGGGCCACTCAAAGTGTCATTGGAAAGGGTCTGTCTGTATTGGCCCAATGTTTCCCCTTTTGCCATGGCTGGTCTGAGAGAGACACTAATACCTGCCTTCCTTGGTGCTTCACACCGTTCCCTGGGGTTTAGGCGCCAATCTGCTAACAAAGTGGTGAGGAAGCACTTTACAACAACCTACCTCAAAGACTGAGTATCAGGGGGCAAGCTCCCCTCCTTACAGCCTTAAAGAAATAGACCCACCCAGTTCTCCTGCTTCCACTCTGTCTCCTTGGTTGCCAAAACCCGGTCTCCTGGGGTGGCGAGAGAAACTCTGCCTGCCAAGGAAGCCTCCATGTTTGGTTCTTGGTGGATACTCTGACACACACTGACTGTGTGAGTCTGTAATTGACACAGACCTAGCTCTGTCTCCTCCACCACTCTTTCCACTGGGCTGCCAGCTGTGGCTCACAAAGAAGGGAAACGTCCTTGTTGTGTGTGCATACTCGTGTCCGAAAGTCCCCTGTGTGGATCTTGGTGCTGTGCTGTGTGCACACTCGGTGCTTAAACATTTTATAATCATTTCTGCCCTAACCCCGGAACAAAGGCTGCCGGACAAGAAAAGTTACTGGTTGCAAATCTGGGTTGTGATTGATGATGATGATTGAGTTATGGGAACACTCTTCAGGAACAGCTGGTGGTTGGCTTAGGGTTAGGGTTAAGGGGGATGTTTAGGCCTCCGCTACTCTGTCCTCTGGGCTGCACCACACTGTGTCTCACTAAGAAGGGCTGGAGTGGAATGTACTTGCGCTACCACAGTTCTGCACAATAATCGTTTGTTTCTTAGAAATAGAAGAGCCTTTCAGGAGGAAGTTCCAGGCTTGGCTCTTGGAGTTGTGGAACTGCTGTGATTCACTACGAAGGGCAGGGAGATGGAATGCCGGCACGGCAGTTAGGAACAGTCTACCAGCACACAGCTGGGAAAGAAAGTCAGAAAGCTTGGCTTGCTGTCCTTTTGGAAGCCTGTGTGGTCAAAGACTCAGACTCACTCTAGCTCTGTGTCTTCTCCCTGCCTGCCTGTCAGGCTCCCCCCACTTCCGGCTTAGAGGAGGTCCAGTTAGTGCTTCAAGTTCAGCCCTGTCGCCACTGCCCTCAACTTGCCCATGCAGCAACCACGGCTGCGCCCACCTCTTGGCAGAAAACCACTTGAAGACCAACTGTAACAGTGCATTCACTCATCAACTATTTTGTTTAGAAGAACTGGTGGACTCTGTCATCCCACATTGGGGGGGGGGTTCTTCACGCAGTCTAGGTTGGGAAATCCCTTGGCTGAGGGAGGGGCGATTCGGTGGTTCTCCTTCTGAAAGGGTATAGATCATGCATATATAAATTAGCTATTTTAGTAACCCCCAGCATATCACAATATAAGCCACACAAGTTATATATTTAGAAGTAGAAATCATTCCAATTGTATTTACATGTATATCCTGTCATGCAAACAAACTCTGGTCAAACGTTTCCGGCCACTAAGAGGAAAGGACTTCCGTTATGAAATTGGCTGAGCCAGCAATCTAATTATTTTTGTAGCTTTGAACACAGTTAATTGCATATGAGCCAGCCAAGAGAACCTTATCTTTGTTGTGAGAGCTCTTGGCATACGTCATTGTCAAAGGAACTGATCCTCCCAGGCGCTCCCAGCCCGTGTAAGTCAGTTCAAACACCACAGCAATTAAGAACCCAGGAATACATTTAATTGGTGTCAGAAATACAAAATAAATGGCCAAAGATGTCAATTAGTGTTTGATGCATGTAACAAATGTATGTGACGTAAATTCAGATGGGCGGAGGGAAAAGAGTGCTGGAAAACCTTATAAAATATATCTCCTTTCGTTTCTGGGGCGGACTCTCCACCCGATCTTGCGTTGAGTGGGGGCTCCCTTGGTTGACAACCAATAAATCCTCTTTTCTGTCTACAAAGACTCAGACTGCTCATTGCATCCTGTAAAGCTCTAGCACGCCGGCAACGGACCCCAGAAATTCCTATTCCTTTCATTTGGTGGAGATGCCGGGGAACTGCCGCTGCTAGGAGGCTTGCAGAGTCTGACTCAAGTCACGGTAAGAAGTTCGTGCTGATTACTGACTGATCCTAGTCCGGACCCTCCAACTTGTGAGGAGGATCGCTCTGTTAGCACTGAATTAGATACCGTACTTGAGAGAAAACCGGAGCCGGCCGAAGGGGGGAAGAACTGGGAAAGACTGCGCAGGAGAAATCTGGTAAGGAGAAAACAACCCTTTGTGGTGGGGGAGGAGAGGATTCGAGTCCAACATCTCTACGGAGAGGAGAGGATTGCGGGTCCAACATCCCCCGGGGGGGTACAGGGAGGAGGAGGGTCGGATACGACCTTAACATCCCAAGAACCAGGGGATATTAAGGGACAATAAGGCCCTGAAATCCCCAAGGGAGGAGAGGGTTTTGCAAAATCCAACATCCCTAGGGTTCGCCCCCTAAGTATTTGAAACAGGAGGGGAGTGCTGCTCCGCCGTCCTGGGGAAAGTTTAAAGATATATTAATGTATGGGTATGTGGGATGATGATTCCACTTTTGAATTTTGTGTAAAAGAAGCTTCATGTATGTGTGTTTTTCAGGGTAAGGGGCTATGCCTCTATAACCTACGTAACAGCAGGGGAGTGGCCATCCCCTGTGCTTAAGCGGTGGCAAAGAGTGGCAGTCTTTGCCCCACATTACTACCGACGGAGTGTCGACATCAACTCCGTTTGATTTTAGTGAAGTTAAAAAGATTTATTCTTAGGCAAGGGATCGCAGTTAACTGGGGAAACGGAAATGTGGGAGAGTTGTGTATGGTTGCTGAATCACATGTTTGCGTGTATGATGTGCATTTGATTGTCGAGGTGCGAGTCCGTTTGATGCTTGTGTGGGAGAAATCATAGGAACACAGTTAGACCTTTAAAACAAACCTATGGGGATAAATTAGTGCAGTTTATGCACCCCTTTTTGATGTGCGCTGTGGTAACATTGGAATTCTGCCACCAGAAGTAATATTTTAGTATTAAATGGAACGAAAGTAAGCTTTAAGAAGAACCCCTCTAACTAGGACAAGGCAGGACTTTACCAACTCAAATTAAGATTCTAGCCCTCAAGGAGGGCAGACCAATTATGACCTGCTAGCAAGAGGCGTGTGAATTTACAAGGACGTGCTTAGTTAATTAATATAGAGACTAAATACTCTGCCAACTAGAAGACCCCGCCAGCAATTTTGATAACACCAGGGGAAGAATGGGCAGTGAGAAGAGTACTTTTGAGTACTCAGGGATAAACAACATCCTACGTATTTTGTGACTGGCTGGTCACACAACAAAATTTACCAGCTGAAGGGACATTTTACAAGGAAAACATCATAGGGTATCTGAGTAATGCATTTTTAGTGAAACTGGGTAGGACTTATAGGGTGAAAACGTCCACCCCATTCTTTTAAACTGGTTTTATAAACCTGAAAGATGATGGAAGGGAGGCAAGATAGTGAGCTAAAGAAATGAATAGATGAAGGAAAGATGAGGAGAAATGGTTAGAAAATGGACAGGGGGGAAAAAGTGTCGCAGAAGGGAGCAGCAAGACAGAGATGGGAATGGATAGGTATGATATCAAAAAAACTGGAGGAGAGGAAGGAAAAACAGAGGGAACAGGCAGTGCTAGATGGGAGATGCGTACCCCTGATTTGCCTTATTCAAGCATTCAGGAGGTACTTCCATCCCATTACGCCAATGCCCAACTCCTTGGATATAGAAGCCTTAAACAGAACTAATGTTTGCTATGCGCAACATGAGGAGATAGGTAGAGAAGTAGTTAAGAACATTTGAGAACAAACAAGGCAATTTAATTTCAAACACAGGGAGATTCTCAGGAACAAACGACAAATGTCGTTTCCCTGCCAACAAATATCCACATTTGAACTGTTTTAAAAAGCGCCAAAACTGCGCAAGTCTACCTTTTTTTTAGACAGAGGAAAAGTGGGGAGAAGATCTTAGTCTCCCTCTCCCCCCTGGAACAAACTGGTGTCTTAGAATAAGCAGGAATTTTTTTTAACTGTGATTTCATGTTCTTCATAAGGACTTAAGTAACATCTAGGTATTATTTGCCCCCCCCCATGGATATGAGGGTGAAGGAAGAGAGAGAAATTTTACACGTCCACCTAAGATTTTTTTCCCCCGACTTGGGGTGGACAAGCAAGACAGACAGAGGACAGAAGGAGAGGGAGACGTCCCGCTCCTCACTCCTCTGGTGCCTTGCAAACATTTTTTTAAAGTGTTGCAATCACAAAGGGTTTAACACTCTGTTCTTTAGGTGGCTTGGTTTATTCATTACAAAAGCCACACTTCTCAAATTAGGCTTAAGCAGACAACAAGATCGAAAGCCACAGAAATGGTGGATTGCCCCCATTGTTTCAGTGTATTTCACACCTAATTCATTACAGAGTAATTAAAGGAGATTGCCTGCTTGCCTCAGGCTGTATAATGCAGCCTGCGGGGGAATTCAAAAGGTCCACGGCCCCTCCTTTCTTTTTTTGCTCTCGCCCCCCTTTGCAGGGCAAGCTTTTACTCCTTTTTTTTCTTTCTCCCAAGCCTGAAGTAACGTACAAGTCAATCCCAAAGCGTTACATTTCAAGCAGGCTTAAACGCCAGAACTTCAGACGAGCCTTGCTTGTTCTACACAGAGCACACTTTTCTTAATTAGGCTTTTCGAAGATAAGTTCAAAAGCTACTGGGATAGTGAATTGACTTGCAATTTCAATGACTCTTTATAACTAAGTCAACACAGGAGAATAAAAGAATTCTCTTTTTGCCCTAGGCGGTAAAAGGCTCGCCTAGCCATTAAGATGTGCATAGCATGTTGTTGCAGCTTTTAACCCACACCTGGTCTCAAGAGCTCCCCTGAGGAAAATGAGGTTTTTTAAAAAATAAAATAAAAAAACAAAAGTAAAAAACAAAATGGACTTAACAATTTTTTCTTTTCCTTTTTTTCTGTGCACATGACAGAATGGCTCTGTAGTGCACATTATCAATTTGTTACAAATTTCACAGGGAGCCTAGTAGCGTGACCATGGCCGTGCTGAACTTGTGCACAACTACTGAAGTGCAGCTGTGTACTATGGCCAAACGATTTTTCCAAACATTTGGCCAACCCCCCCCCCCATTCATATGCTTGTTTCACAAACAGGTATGTCCCATTCTGCAGGACATTTGCTTTTTGCAACATTTTTTTTCCTTCCTCGAGACTCTCAGATAGACTGCGCTACACTGTGCCATTGAAATCTGCACACAGTGTACTGCATGTAGCACTATCGCACCTGGAGAACAAGGCCATGATCTGCAGATTGCTTGGCCATTTTTGTGTGTGTTTGTTCGTCTGTTTCTGTCTGTCTGTCTCTTTCCACACGGGAAGACGCTGGAGGAAACACTTTCCGTCCTGAGGCATCCTTCCCCAGATGACAGCGTGCGTTTGACACTTCGGCAGGTCCCGAAGCAGCCTGCTGATTCACTTTCAACTCAGGTTGACAGATTCTTCCTGCCTCTTTTTCTTTTTTTTCTCTGTTTGTTTATGGGGGGAGAGAGTGGGTTTAAAACAGCCACTGACTTTTATTTTGAAGTGCGGCCGGCCGTGACTTTATCATGCCGCATACCAGTCCCAACTCCCCTCCGGAACAAATTGGTTCATGCTAAGAGCCTACTTTGCATCTCATGGATATTCTGCCAGCTACACCTTTTTTTGTTGTCCCCGTGCAGGAGAGCAATTTGACTTGGGGATGGGATCTGTGGTTGATTGGGGACACCTGGGCATCTACCTTGTGAGGTCATGCGGACTCACCTTGCAAGCACTCCTCGGGGCCAGCTGAACTTGTGCATAACTACTGATGTGCAGAGGTGTCCTCATCATAGACTTTGGCCCCCCTACTTCACGTACTGGTTTTACGAAGAGAAAAAGCCCCATTCTGCCTTTTACGACATTTTTTTCCTTTTCAAGACTGTCAGATAGACTGTACCACCCTGCCTTGCAGCACAAGGACAGCTGAGGGGCCATTTTGTGTGTTTGTGCTCTGTGTTCGTCTGTTTGTGGTCGTGTGTCTGTTCTTTTTTTACCCAGATACATCCTGGAGGAAGGGCTTTTGCTCTGGGAAAAACGCCCACCCGTTCTTTATTTCTGGATCATGGAGTCGGTCGGGTTTGGAAAGCTGACGCCGCCGTTCGTGGATACTGAGATGGGGACTCTCCTGCCCTCCATGCCGCTATCCCTCCTGGAGCCACCCCTCCCCGCCTTTGATGCCTTTGATGCCATCTTCGAGATGACTTCGCTCCGCGAATTCGATCGATGTGGACCCCTGTGCCCAGCGATGCCAGCCCCTTCACCCAGCGTGGACCACACCCCACGACCGACAGGGAGAGAGGCCTGACCCGTGACGCCTCCTGCCCACTGCAGTGGAATGCCTCATGCCTTAGATGACTTCACCCTGGACGGAGGACGCCGAAGTGCACCTAACCTGTGGTCATCGCACCTGTTCCTGGGGGCGCCTTGCATTTAGCACTTCGGAGAGCCCCACTGCCGTCTGCTGATCTCCCCTGCACCTCAGGGTGCGGGGCCAAATTCTGTCTGCCTGCTTTCTTTTCTTTTTTTCTTTTCTCTGTCTGTCTCTGAGGGGGGAGACGGAAGGAGCTTAGCGGCCACTGACTTTTGTTTTGGATTGCGGCCAACAGACTTCACGCCCGCAATTTCACCCCTTTTCGTCGGGACAGAAACTTGGTGGGGTTTAAATCTGATGGAGCCATCACTGCTTTCAGATCTTCACCATGCACTGGACCACCAAGAACTTGTGAACTTGTGTCGCCACACACACACCCCAGCCTCCCAGCATCCGACAAGTGAGCGCTTATTTTTTTTTTCATGCCTTGCCACTGAAAATGCTTTTTTACTCACAAACACTGAATGCAACAGACTATGACTTGCCTTTCTATGCAATTTGCATTGAATGAGAGAAATTTTGGTGCCCATGGGTGTTCATGAGCCTTTATACCAAAGAACAATGGCTTCATAAAGTAGCTATATCTACATTATTTTCTTCACCAAAGGCACTGATGAACTAGTCTTGGCCTCATGTTTACCTATGAGAATTTAACTGTTGATTGTTGCTTATGGCTCAAAGTGAGTTTTTCTAAGCACCATCTAGATGTGGTTTATCACTCTGTAGCCTCTATGTATGCTGCCTATATTTAGTATCATTGCAATGTCTATCTTTTGAGAATGCTACCACAACTGGGTAATTCTGCACAGCCTGCTATAATTTGAGTTTTAATGCACACCACACACCTAAATAAGGTTGAAAATCACGTCATGATTTTTGTTTTATGAAATCAGATACTAATGTTTGTGTATCTTTATGAAAGATGACAGTATGAAAAATCATGTTTCAAGGTCTAAAGCCATTTGACAGCAAAAAGGGAGAAAGCTGGCAAAGTAGCCTTGCCCACATTTTTACTTGGGCAAACACAAGAGAATTGGTGGGCCAAGGACGGCATATTTTCCTTATAAGTATTTGATTTGCAAAATGAACCTAAAGCGTGGTGCTTTGTTAGAATTCAGGGTTTTCAGCCTGACTACCAAACACACAAGCAAGATATCTCACATTTGCAATGCTGCTTCAAGCAAATTTATTTGGGTTTCATGATTGTCCTGAAATAAGGTACTGAACAAATCTGCTGTTTAAAGCATGTTTAGTTATCACTTTGGGACGGGGATCTTGATATCCAAGTCTATCATAGTATTATCTAAAATTCTTATGCCAGCCCCTTCAAAAGTTGGGAATTTGGAATCTCTGAGCAGTGAGCAGCATGCCCTGGGAGGTTCCCTTATACTGCTGTGACCATGTTACATTTCTCCAACAGGGGAAATTTAAATGCTGTGGTCCGTGGAACGCATCCATCCATTGCAGTCTGCGGGTCTGGCCAGAGGGTCTTTTTAAATCCCAGACATTGCAAAACTTTATCTGTTAACTTACCATTTCACTATAGAAAGTGCCCTAGTGCTATAAGGGGTATTTCTTTGTCATTCACCTGTTCACATGCGTCCCTCACCATGAGATGCCACAAATCATTTTGTGATTATTCATTTTTTTGAACTGTGCCTATAAGCCCTTTGAGAAAAGAAAAGAGGGCTGGAAAAGTTTTCCTGGCAGCACTGCCTACACTCTCGTCAGGAACACTGAAAAATATGACAACCCCTCCCCAAGGGAATGGTAAGAAGGGAAGCTCAAGCAATATTCGCGCTTTTGTACATACACCTTTGATATGTTTATTTGTCCCTTACAAGCCTATCACGGGAGCCACGGGGGGGGGCAACCTCTGGAGAATTTACTGGCGTAAATTTCCAAAACACGTCAGGGGGGAGTGAAAGGGTATAGATCATGCATATATATATAGCTATTTTAGTAACCCCCAGCATATCACAATATAAGCCACACAAGTTATATATTTAGAAGTAGAAATCATTCCAATTGTATTTACATGTATATCCTGTCATGCAAACAAACTCTGGTCAAACGTTTCCGGCCACTAAGAGGAAAGGACTTCCGTTATGAAATTGGCTGAGCCAGCAATCTAATTATTTTTGTAGCTTTGAACACAGTTAATTGCATATGAGCCAGCCAAGAGAACCTTATCTTTGTTGTGAGAGCTCTTGGCATACGTCATTGTCAAAGGAACTGATCCTCCCAGGCGCTCCCAGCCCGTGTAAGTCAGTTCAAACACCACAGCAATTAAGAACCCAGGAATACATTTAATTGGTGTCAGAAATACAAAATAAATGGCCAAAAATGTCAATTAGTGTTTGATGCATGTAACAAATGTATGTGACGTAAATTCGGATGGGCGGAGGGAAAAGAGTGCTGGAAAACCTTATAAAATATATCTCCTTTCGTTTCTGGGGTGGACTCTCCACCCGATCTTGCGTTGAGTGGGGCTCCCTTGGTTGACAACCAATAAATCCTCTTTTCTGTCTACAAAGACTCAGACTGCTCATTGCATCCTGTAAAGCTCTAGCACGCCGGCAACGGACCCCAGAAATTCCTATTCCTTTCACTTCAACCCCCTCTAGTCTGGCCTTCTGGCCTCCCCTACCCTTCACTCTGGGTTGCACACACTGTGCCTCACAGAGAAGGGCATTGTGCTTGTGTGCTAGAAAACAGCCGTGGGGTGGGCCCGTGATTAGGCAGAACTCATGCGAAAGCACCCTTGGACTCTGCCTGGGACAGTGACAGGACTCTGCAGGAAGGAGTGCCGCAGTGTGGGAGTGTTGTCAGCCTCCGGACCGCCAATTAGTCTTCAGTGGGCTGCCATTGCCATACACTGTGGCTCACAAAGAAGGACAACTTACTGCCGTGCTGGTGGCCCTCTGTCACCGTTACAAATAGGACAGTTTATCAGAAAGTTCAAGGCTTGGCTCTTAGAGTTGTGGGGAATGTGATTCACTACGAAGGGCATGCCACTGGGATGCAATGCACTGACTGTGGCTCTCTGTGAAGGGAGGGAGCAAGGAAGCCTCCACTCCAGGCTTGGTTCTTTGTGGGTACTCTGACTCACACAGACAGTGAGCCTGTGGTTCTCAGGCCTACTGTCTTCCGTGGACTGCAAAGCTATGTCACTCACTGAGAAGGGAACATGCCTGTCCTGGCCTGCTAGGAGTTTACTGGGAAAGCAGCACACAGCTATGTAGGAAGACCCTCTGGCTTGCAGTCCTTTTTTTCAGAGTGGTCTCAGGCCTCAGAGTCAGACACCATGTGGACTCTGCTTTTCCACTGGGCTGCCAACTGTGGCTCACTAAGAAGGGAAGCCTGCGTAGGCGTACATAACAGATTGTCTGAAAGGTGCAGCCTGGCCCTTGTTGGTGGATGGATACTTGGAGTCACTGACTGTGAGTCTGTGAGGGAAGGGCGACTGTGTTCCATTTGCTGCAACCCACTGTGGCTCACGAAGAAGGGCATTTTCCTGGCGTCCTCCTCAGGCCATTCAGTCACGCTGGGGAGCTGGAGCTTTCTGGCAATGATCCTCCCCTACGGAGGCCCTGTGACCTCAGACTCAGGCTATGTGGCCTCCTGCAGCCACTCTTTCCTCTTGGATGCAAAACACTGTGGCTCACTAAGAAGGGAAGAGTAGTTGTGTGCAGCACGCACTCCAGTAGTTTCTCTGACAGTTCCAGGCTTGGTTCTTGGAGTGGTGTTGGAGCTGGGATTCACTACGAAGGGCATGGTAGTAGTTTGCGGGGAGTTTGTAATTCACACAGACCTAGCTCTGTCTCCTCCGCCACTCTTTCCACTGGGCTGCCAGCTGTGGCTCATAAAGAAGGGAAAAAATGTACCAGTTGCATGGTGGTGGCTCCACCATTTATAAATAGAACAGTTTTCCGAAAGTTCAAGGCTTGGCTGTTGGAGTTGTAGGAGCTGGGATTCACAACGAAGGCCATGGTCGTGGATTGCTGGCCCAGCATTCAATTACTCCAGCTTGTGACCTCCGCCACTCTTTCCTCTGGGATGCAAGACACTGTGGCTCACTAAGAAGGGAAGAGTAGTTGGGTGCCAGCACTCCAGTAGTTTCTCTGACAGTTCAAGGCTTGGCTGTTGTAGTTGTAGGAGCTGGGATTCACAACGAAGGCCATGGTCATGGATTGCTGGCCCAGCATTCAATTACTCCAGCTTGTGGCCTCCGCCACTCTTTCCTCTGGGATGCAAGGCACTGTGGCTCACAAGGAAGAGAAGAGGAGTTGGGTGCCAGCACTCCATTAGTTTATTGCAAAGTTTCAGGCTTGGCTCTTGGAGTTGTGTGGGAACCAACTGTGTCTGTGATTCACAAAGAAGGGCATGGTAGTAGACTGCCGGGCCGGCAGTTAGCAAGTCTACCAGCACACAGCTGGGGACTTGGGGAGGAAGAGTCAGACTCAGAATGTGGCTTGCTGTCCTTTTTGCAGCCTGTGTGGTGCCAGACCAAACTCAAGGTGATTGGCCTCCTCCGCCAGTCTTTCCTCTGGGCTGCAAGACGCCGTGTTTCACACAGAAGGGGGGTACTGATTTGAACAGCGTTCGTACGTACAGCACCACCAAGACTTAGTCAAAAAGTGACATGTGGTGGACGGTGGTGCATCGCAGGCAGTGTGGTGCCAGACCAAACTCAAGGTGATTGGCCTCCTCCTCCAGTCTTTCCTCTGGGCTGCAAGACGCCGTGTTTCACACAGAAGGGGGGTACTGATTTGAACAGCGTTCGTACTACGCACAGCACCACCCAAGAGTTTGTCAGAAAGTGCCATGTGGTGCATCGCAGGCAGTGTGGTGCCAGACCAGACTTAAGGTGATTGGCCTCCTCCGTAACTCAGTCCTCTGGGCTGCAAGACACTGTGACCCAAGGCCAGTGGCATTTAAATTCCTGTCATGCCATTCAGCTCCATCCTTTTTATACTGGAGCTGGCAATGAGCCTGCCGCACTCTGGCTCTGTGCTGTGGTGCTCTCATACTCTGCCTTGTGGCCTGGCCGGAGTGGCCGCCCTTACTCTGGCCTTATGGACACGTCGACCAGAGATAGTCCTCCTCCTTGTATAGCCTAGTGGGCTGGGCTGTGGGCTGTAAAACTTAAGTCAGAGCAACCCAGAGCCCTAACCCTAACCCATCCCTACCAAAACTATTCCTGGCTGTAGCTACTAGCTAGGTATGTAGCTTAACCACCTCAGGCTCTAACTGCTAATGTTTTTGTTGACCATGACCAAAAGCAGGGTTGCATTGGCTTTGGCTTTATTGCTTGTCCTTTAAGTGTGTGTGTGACTTTGACTGTGAATGTGAAGTGAAGGCAGAAGGACCTTGGTGATGGGGGGGCAATTTGAGAGGAGTAGAGGAGTAGACCCCTCATCCAGATTTGGGGAGGAACGGAATGTCTGTTTCTCCTGCTGCCTCTGAGAGAGGTGGAGGGGAGATGGGATGGATTCAAAACCAAACAACAAAAAAGTACAACAAACAGGCACGTCAGCCAGACCAAGTAGGGTGGCTGGCTGGTTCAGCATCAGCAGATTCAGCACAGCAGACCAAGAGAAAAAAAAAAGAAATGCAAATTTGTTTCTGCCCCACTTTGTTTGCTTAGGATGCACTAGCCTTGTTGTGCAGCAGCAAGTCCATCACCCAGGCAGGTTTAAACTGTATTTCGCCTGCTCATTTTGCGGGACCCGCGCCCACCCGCCCGCGCGCCCGCCCGCGCGCTAGCCACTCCCCCTGCCGCTGCCGCCGCCGCCGCCCACGCATGTACCCCCGCGCCACCGCCGCCCGCGCTGCGCCCGCAAGCCGCAAGTCTCGGTCGGACGTCAAAATGCGCGAAATCGCGGCAGAAACGGAAATGAAAAAACAAAAAAACAAACCGACTAATTTTTGCGAATTTTCGCGAAAAACGGAGACGACCCGAAACGGAACCGGCCCGACTAACGACAACTCGAAAAAAAATTTTTCAAGTCGTGCCCATCTCTACTCTGAACCTGTTTCGTTTATCTAGAAGATTGACTAGCAGACTGGATCCCTCAGTGGTTTGTTTGCCTAATGTATTTGGGATGCTTTCCATCAACTGTTGTTATCTGGTTTTCTGTCATTCTGGCAGAGCTCCAGGCCTATAACTACAGCCGTCAAAGTTACAATATAGAATTGCACCTTAAATCTATGTGGCATATACATAGAGAGCCATTTGCGTCACAACCTACAGTAATTTTCAGTCAAGTTTATTGACTGAACATAAAATAATTGCAGATTGTATGAGCTACAGTTCCTTCTCAGTGAGCTTCTTCTTCAGATTTTGCTCCCACTTCCATTTATGAAAATATCCAGAAACCCTATGCTTGAAATAAATTGTTATATTATTTTTACCCATGGGGAACATGAGAGGAGCCTCTTCAAAGAATGTGAGGACTGTGTGGAGAGTACATTGAGGCATTCCCTGGGCAACCGCCAACATCCTGTCAGCTGATTCTTCCACTCAGGAAGCCCCAGTGAGTTGCTTCTGATGCAAAGGAGACAATGTTTGACATCTGCTTTACTATATTGCATGGTATTTTATATTAGTGTGTCTTGTGGTGGTGCCATGATGACCCCCACTGACCTTAGGCCTCCCGTGGTTTATTGCCTGGAATCCATCTTGAGGACCAGTTTTTTTAAAAAATAATTAAATTATTGAGATGCTGAGAAGTAACAACCACTCTTGCAAGTTGCAGGGTGTTTCTTAATGGTTAAGGATTTAGATCTCAATTGAGAGAAAATGGCTGTTGACTACCAATAAGGTTTGTTAGATTAGACCTATTACAACAGATTTACTGATCCATTGATCAAAAGAGAATACACCTGCTGTTTTGCCCCAAGATCTTTTAAGGAACAAATAAAAATTTACATGTTTGTATTACGGATACAGGTACTTTTCTCTGATAGGATAATTGAGTCATTCATGCTAACCTTAACATGCCCAATCTCAGCATCTGCCTCAATGCATACCAAGGCATTAAACAGGATTGAATTACTTTGACCCTACAGGTTTGGGAACATTGAGTCCTGAACTCCACCTGCTTGAAATTCAGGAGAGCTTGCATTGCAATATGTGGAGCAATCATTAAAGATTCTTCGTTTTCCCTCTATTTTGTTTAATAAATACATCCTGCTCAGAATTCCAGAATCTTGGAATGGCTCAGTTTTGCATTCTCCAGAGCTTTCCAGCTGCAGGTTTCAAGAGACTCTACTGGGACTTTTGACTATGGTGACCCTAATAGGGTTCTCCTGCTGTCTAACATGTTCAAGAACCAGTTTTCTATGGCCACACCACCCATGGGTTTCTATGGCTCCATTGGGAATTGAATCCCAGTCTCCTAAGTCCTGAGTGCTGACTATAGAATTATACAATATGTTTGAAGCCTGACTGAAAAGCTTGGTGGTTTAAGTATCTGGCTGCAGAGCCAGGCACTGGGTGTTTGATTCACCCACAATGCTTCCTAGGTGAAGAGCCAGCCTGTGTGGCCTTGAATCTTTTAAGGGAAAAGAGAATTTGGAAAATCCTGGAAAAGGGTCACTATAACTCAGCATATTACTATGTTACTGTGAGTTTTCTGCAAACTGGAACAAAAACCCTCTAAGCAAATGTTACATTTTAATGCAGCAAAAACAGAGCTGCTGCCCCTCCACAAAAGCAAAAACAACCCTAGTGGGGGCTATTTCTGAGGTTTTCAGGGAATCTCCCAGCACTGGCCAGTTGGTTATGTTTCCCATGCCCAGTAAACCAGCTCCAGTGTCTTTGTTTTTGCCACATGTTGGGTGGGTGAGGACTCTGCTGCCCTTTCTTCTCTGCAGGGCTTGTTTGCCTGGCGGGCAACTGGGTGGCAGCAGGGGCAGCAGTGTTATTGACGGCCAGGGAGATCTGGGTTGAAATCCCCACAGCTGTAGAGATTCATTGATGGAGTGACAATAGGAAACTGCCCCTCAGACATGCCACAAAGCATGGAAACATGATCGTAGTCATCCTAAGTCAAAAGTGTCTTGACAGCATGTAAAAACAGTTGGTCTGAAGTGCTATAAGAGCCACTAGATGTGATGGGTCAGAAATGGATAGTATAAGGCAGCACTATAGATTTAAGACCATAATGTGATCATTCTAGTTGCATAGGACAAAAACTGGAACCTGGAACTTATTTTAGTGTGAATTCCAGCTCCATGTTCATTACATACACCACACTGACTTTCATACTGCTGCACTGAATACTCTGTATTACGCATTTGAGATAGGTTGGTGTGTTTGTGATTGTTGCCGTAATGCATTACGCAAGTAATCATGTGTGCCATCAAGTAGATTCTGACTCATGGTAACCCTTCCCAAGGCTTTCTAGGGAGGGAATACACAGAAGTGGCTTCTTATTCTCTTTTTCTGAGGACACCCTGGGACTACATGGGCTTGTTCCCCCCCCCCCCAGAGGGCCAGAGGGGAATCGGACTTCCAAACATGGGCTCTGGAGCTGGATATTCAAACCAATATGATCCAGCAAGTTCATGATATTGGTAGAGGATGGAAACTCCCTTTCTCTGTAGGACTCTTTTTATCTCCCAGACTTCCTGGAGCACAGGGATGATGGAGAGACAATACAGGACAGCAGAGATGATATATTGACCCACCATCACCTGCTTTAAAATCACCTCAAGGCCCAAATAACTTTACAGTCTCATAGTTTCATTGTTTGAACTGCAGGTGTAACATTTGCACACTAGATACCTGGTGATTGTTCATTCCGAGGGATGACAATGCTCCCAGAAGATAGAGGAGAATACAGGCTTATGCCCTTGGAGCCAGAGAGCCCAATGAGGAGTGGGGGAGGGGGACTTCCTAGTACTCACAGTGCGGGAACTTATTTACCTACCTATCAGTCTAAGGTATTTATAAGGCACCTACTATGATGAGTATCTCACAGCCTTATCTGGCTTTAAACCACCATGGTTTTTCTCTGACCCCTTCTCCCTTTTCCTTGATCAGTAGAAATGTGGGCAACATTTATTTATTCAAAAGCACTGCCTATATTTTCTTTTCAAAAAACCTAGAACCTCAGTCTGCTACTTTGTGGCCAGCCTGATTTTGCTCTCAAATGGATAGGGATGGATAAGGCTCCCATGGCAGCTCTACTTTTGATAATAGCCTCAAAGAGAAAAAGGGCACCTTTTGCTGGGGCCAGGGGCCTGCCTGCCTCTGATCTGCCCGACTCTTGCTTCAGCAGCTGCACTTTTCTGAACTTTGCAATGCAGTTAAAAGTAATGTGTGTTACTGAGGACAAAATATGTATATTTCTGAAAGTGATGCTAAAACAGCACATTACAATAGGAAAAAACTGCTTGCTACCATGTATTATAATTAGTGAGAAGTTGACACAAAATTAGGAAATGTTCATGAGGGATGTATAGTAGATGAATAAGCATGTGGACTTCTTAACAATATCTGAAGTAGTATGGCAAAGATTAGAAACATGAGGAACTGAGCAATCCTGAAACTGATGGATCCATCGATCCCAAGCCTACCATATGATGTACCCAGTATCTTCTCAAAGCTAGTTTTAAACTTTTGCTGCCTATTACTGCACTTTCTTTGTCTTGAGGAAGCTGCTCTGGACTGCCTCAATTCTGCCATTTAATGTGTGCTCCAACTATTCATTCAACCACATTCCGGGTGGGGGGTATATTTGCCAATATGCTCCACACTTGTGTTTTGGTTCTTTAACTTCATTTCTCAGTCTGTTTGATTTTTCTGATTACCGTTGAGTTTGGTTTTATTTTGGACGTGTCCATCAATTACGTCACTGACTTTACTGAGCTACCTTTGTGCACCATCTAAGTTGTTGCCAGCTAATAATACTTTGCATATACACTCTTCTTGGTAACTGCTCTATTGACAAAGATGCCATCATTTGAATTACCAAGTGCTTCTCGAAGTTGTTCTGAGGGCTTCAATAGAAAAGCATTTGTGAGAATATGCATCCTTGAGTTTATGAACTTTGTCACCGGCCTTTCAATTTTCATTGCTTTTCACTGACAATCTAGGTTGGCAGTTACACAAATGCCTCTTTACAAAGAAGTGGGTGCCTTAATGTGTTTCCAAACACAACAACAATGTAGCACTTTAAAGAACCTTGGTTTTATTTAGTGGTATTTATGCAGTATAAATTTGTTGATCAAAATCCACTTCAAAAACAAATGCCTTTTACATAACAAAAGCTTTTTCATGTTGAATTAAACAAACATACCTATTCACTTTCATGGAATGACATCTCTTTCCAAGCCCATGTAGGCAGAATAGTGATTCTCTGGTGCAAAATCCCTCTTGGAATCATGTTTGCACAACAATTACCATTCCTCTACCCTTCACTTTTAATTCTGCTTCATATTTGTCTTGAGAAATCTTTGTGCAAATGACTCATTAAGAGTATCCTCTAGTCTCTGCAAGCTTTTGCATTTTCCTATTTTGGGTAACACAATAAAGGTCAATCACAGCCAAATATCACAAGATTCCAGTGCTGGGGAAGTGACTGAAAATATTCACTTAAATTGTAACTTCAGTGATGCTGTCAACACACAAGTTTGGCTGTGGTTTTTTTAAGCCATATTCCACTTCAAATTCTGGATTTCTAGATTTCCATCCCAGTATCAAGAACTAGTGCAGTGCATTCTGTTGTTCTAGTTCAGGCCTGCTCAAAGTCCGGCCCGGGGGCCAAATCAGGCCCTTCAGGCCATTCTGAGTGGCCCACGGGTGGGTGGCCTGCCCCTCCCTCCCTCCCTCTCCTTCACCCACACATTCCCCTGCGGTGGCCACGGCTCCCTGTGTGTGCTTCCTTTGGTCCCCGCCTTCCTTCCTGCGGGTGGGGTTGCAAGGGGCCAGCGGGTGGGGCTTATGGGTCAGTGGGTGGGGCTTGCAGTGGGGTGGCAGGGTCGGGGAGCAACCCGCCCCTGACACATTCTCAGCCACCAAATCTGGCCCTCCTTACGAAAAGTTTGGGCACCCCTGGAGTTAGTATCTTCAAACAGCTCTTTAATGTACAGAATTGCTAGTACCCTGTTGTCAGGGAAAGTACTGTAGAACAGCTGGTTACAACTGTAGAACAGCTGGTTCTGCCTTGCCTGAGCAGTGACCTTTGGGTCGCTGCTCAGGCAAGGCAGAATCTAGCAACCTCTTATGTGAGCCAAGAGGCCCATTAAAGAGAATAAGACTATCTCTGATTTATTTACAAGCCAGAGATCTGCATGGCTCAGCTGGAAATATTCACCCTGCACACTTCTGAAGCAGAGCATGGCTCTAGGCCAGTGTTGGCGAACCTATGGCATGGGTGCCAAAGGTGGCACTCGGCGCCCTTTCTGTGGGCACCCGACATCCCCTCTTCACAGCCACCTGGATTCAGGTTAAATTGCTGTATTGGCACTTTGCGAAAAATTAGTTGGTTTTAAATCGCAGTTTGGGCACTCGGTCTCTAAAAGGTTCATCATCACTGGTCTAGGCTATGATTTTATGCTTGACTTCCAAGTCATCAGAGAATGACAACTACCTATCAATAGTTGGTATGGTCATTTGGGGTATACCTGCTACCTTGTTGCTCATTTTATGTCCATTCAAGGAGATATGAATACTCTATAGTTTTTTTTATTTCTGTAAATTGCTTGAATCATGATTTTTCTCTGGTTTAAAGAGACATTATATAGTCTCTACAATCTTTTGCATTTTCCTTTTTTGTGTGACAAAGCTTCTGAAAAGCTCTTAGGATTTAAACTCACAATTCTCACTTCTTGTGGAGGGGGGATGTTAGTGTACTGTTCAAAGTCCCAGCTCCCATACTATGTTCCATTGGTTAGATAAGTTCTACTGAAACTAAGTCCTGCCTTAGGGGGAGGTTTTGAAAAAAAAAAAAAGACTATTTTCACTCCATAAGTCCATTCTACATGATTCATCAGAGTGAAAACAGAAGGAGACATTTAAAGCTTTCAAAAGGTGGATGGACTGGAAGGTAGAATGGCAGCATCAGTGAATAATAACCATAGTAATAAGTTTACAAAAAAGAAAAAAAATCCACAGTTTCAATGTTTCATTTGTTTGTAGAGAGATGACATGAACATCTCTTATCAACCATATCCATAGCTACAGCTACTGTACAACAATATTATTCTTCCAGAAGGTGACAGAAATAGGATGCTTATTGAATAATCTATGTAGGCTTTTTGTTAGTATTCCAGATCCACACCACCCACTTTGCTGTTTGCATTATGCTGAGAAAACTCTAAATGAAATGGACTACCTCCCCCACACCCATGTTCATCAGCAGATTTTGATATGTGATCTTTCTTCTTTATTTGTATCAGAGCATTACATAATTTACAATTATAGATATAATATGAAAGGAATGTAAATAAAATTTAACATTGTCTTGTCTTCTTTTGTATATGGGGTGGAGCATAAATTACAGTATATGCACATGAGTGCTGCATTGGTTGATTTTTATCTGCAGTCACAGAAAATTTATCCTGTACCCACATAGCTCCATTTTAAAAATTATTCTTTGATCTGTCTACTAAACTTTTAAGTGACTTCCAACTAAACTATTAAGTGACTTCCTAGTGGTTCAGATAGCATCTTGTCCTGATGAAAGACACCCTTCACCATTCATCCATATGTTGTTTTTTGTTCTCCATAGGCTTAGCCTAGTATTTTTCTGATTTAATATTAGAACTTGAGATGTATGCAGAAAACTTCTCCTTGATTTTAGCCATAATCCAGGCCAGTGATGATGAACCTTTTAGAGACTGAGTGCACAAACTGTGATTCAAAACACACTAATTTTTCGCAAAGTGCCAATACAGCAATTTAACCTGAATACAGGTGGCTGTGAAGGGGCAATATCGGGTGCCCACAGAAAGGGCTCCAAGTGCCACCTTTGGCACCTGTGCCATAGATTTGCCAACAATGATCTAGGGGTTGATGTCCTTGAACGAATGGGTTTGATCTATATTATCTTATTCCCCTTATTATTTGCTAGCTCCTCTTCATGTATTTCTAGAGGCACAAATTCATTTGTTTGGCATCTGCTGATTTATACGATACGGCACTAACGTATTCTGCTGTACAAAGGGACAAAGCTTTTATTCTTATTGCTTTTGGGTGTGACCAGCCTGTTTTCTAAGTATGTTATTTCTGGCGGCAGCTTTCTGTTTAGTAGAGATGGGGACAAATGTTTAAAAATGGTGATTTGTTGTGATTCATGATTCATCTCCACTTTAAAATTTTATAACAAGCCTCCCTAGAGGCCCCAAATTTTCAGGGGTACTTTCTTTGCCCCACTTCTATGAGCCCTACAGCTTTCCTGAAGATTAGGGTTTGGATGCCTGAGAATGCACCACTCAATAGCACACCCCCCCGCCCAGAAAGTGTCCCCTAGGCCCCTAGAGATACCAACATTGCACAGAGGCTTCTCTCAACTCTCCCCTACAATCTCTCCATGTTTTGTGAAGATTGCATTTTAGGAATCTAAGTTATAAACCCACAAAATGGGGGGGGGGCTTTAACAATTGAGTTGGGGAAACCAAAACAACTTGGAGGAATTGTAGAGGAGAGGCAAGGGAGGCTTACCTCCAATTTTGGAGTCTCTAGGTGCCTTGTGAGCCATTTTAAAGCCCAATGAATTAAAAAATCAAAATTTGCTAAAATTCACAAATTTGTATTTGTCAGGGGATTCTATTTATGATTAATACAAATTGACAAATTTTGACAAATTATCCAAACTTGTCAGAAAATGCAATTTGTTTTTCAGCTTGTCCCTGTCTCTAGTGTTTTTACACAAAATGAATTAACAAACCAAAATTTGCTAAAAATTCACAAATTTGTATTTCTCAGGGCATTCTATTTATGATGAATACAAATTGACATTGAGTCCTAAATAATCAGTGGGCTATGTTTCATACAATCATAGAATCATAGAGTTGGAAGAGACCTCAAGGGCCATCTAGTCCAACCCCCTGCCATGCAGGAACCCCCATCACAATATTTCCGACAGATGGCCATCCAGCCTCTGCTTAAAAACCTCCCAAGAAGGAGACTCCACCACCCTTTGTGGCAGCATATTCCGCTGCCGAACAGCTCTAACTGTCATGAAGTTCTTCCTAATGTTCGAATGGAATCTCTTTTCCTGTAGTTTGAAACCATTGCCCCGAGTCCTAGTCTCTGAAGCCATGGAAAACAAACCTGTTCCCTCTTCAATATGACATCCTTTCAGATATTTAAACATAGCTATCATATCCCCTCTCAGTCTTCTTTTTGAAAGGCTAAACATTCCCAGTTCCCTAAGCCGTTCCTCATAAGACATTTCTGTCAAGCCCCGCACACAGAATACACAGCAAGCCAAGTTCAGTTCTTTGCCAGGAACTTTAGTTGTAATCCAGATAACGAACAAAGTACAGTCCAAATCAAACCCAAAATACCTTACAGAGCCAAATGCCAAGTTCAAGGGTACAGAGAAATGTCGTAGTCAGAAAGCCGGTCCAAGGTCAGGAAACAGAGAACGCCGTAATCAGAAAGCCGGTCCAAGGTCAGGAAACAGAGTCTGGATACACACAGGAACGTGGTGACAAGGTAAGTGACGCGTTGCTCCCACAGAGGTTTCAGGGTAAACTTGCTAGCTTTATCCTAAACCAGGGAACACACCCATATCTCTGGCAAGGCTCCTGCTAGAACTCAGGGCTTTCAGATCTAATTCTACGCCTATCATTAAAGATCCTTTCCCTGGCTCTCCTGTTAGTTCTTCTTTGCAGGATCCTGTTCCTAGCCCTCATAGGAGGAGGAGATGTGCCCTCAGCTGCGTCCTCAGACTCAGCTGCCTGCTGAGTTGAACTGCAAGGCTCCTCCTGCTGTTCTTCAGCATTTAACCCTTCACATTCAGGTTCTATGACAGGCAGGGTCCTGGCACTATCCCCCTCCCCATGGTCCCCCTCTTCCGATGGGCCAGGTTTATCTGGATAATTATCATGAAATTGCTGAATCAACTCCGGCGCATGCAAGTTAGATACCAGTTCCCAAGAACGATCTTCTGGTCCATACCCTTCCCAGTCCACTAAGTATTGTAAAAAAACCCCGATGTATCCGGGAATCCAAAATTTGGCGGACCTCATACTCCTCTTCTCCTTCTACCAATATCGGTGGAGGAGGTTCAGGATTTGGTGGTCGGTTGGGGTCAGGGTCTTTAGCTGGGACCAAGAGAGAATGATGGAACACAGGATGAATATGGAGAGAAGCAGGTAATTGCAGACGGAACGCCACTGGGTTGATTTTTTCTAGGATGGGGTAAGGGCCGATGAATCGAGGATCTAGTTTTCGGGATCGCCCAGGATGTCTCAAATATCGGATAGAGAGCCAAACCTTCATGCCCGGATTCAACTGTGGACCTTCTTGCCTTTTCTTATCCGCTGCCTTCTTATATGCTTCCTTAGCATGATTAAGTTGTTCTTTTAATAGTTTTTGAATGCTATGAAGTTCTTGAAGGTAAGCATCGGTAGCTGGTACAGAGGTGGAAGGAAGGGTGGTGGGAAAGTACCGAGGATGGTATCCATAGTTGGCCATAAATGGGGTTTGACGAATGGATGAATGTACCACATTATTGTATGCAAATTCGGCTAAAGGCAACAAATCCGCCCAATTGTCCTGTTGATAACATGTGTAGCAGCGTAAATATTGTTCCAAGGTGGCATTGGTGCGCTCAGTCTGACCATCTGACTGGGGGTGAGAAGCGGATGACAGGTGGACATGGGTTCCTAGTGCCTTGTGCATAGCTTGCCAGAAACGAGAGGTGAATTGGGGTCCATGATCCGAAATAAGGTGTTCAGGTAAACCATGAAGCCTGAAGAGGTGTTGTAAATAATGATGAGCTGTTTCTGCTGCGGTAGGAGGTTTAGGACAAGGAACGAAGTGGGCCATTTTGGTGAACAAATCTACGAAGACCAGGATGCAGGTAAATCCTTTGGAACGAGGAAGATCCGTGATGAAATCCAGTGACACAGCATTCCAAGGACCAGAGGGTGTTGGCAAAGGATGCAACAGACCCGAAGGTTTAGCTACCACATCCTTTGCTCGCCGACACACTTCACAGGACCCCACATATCTGGTAACATCAGCTCGGACCTGTGGCCACCAGAACTTCCTTGTGAGAAGATGCAGGGTTTTATAAAGTCCAAAGTGTCCAGCAGGTAAAGAATCATGAGATAGATGCAATACCTGATTATGAAGGGGACCAGCAGGAACATATAACCTTCCTCGATGTAGTAGTAACCCTTGTTGTGCAGAAAACTCTCCATGCTCCCCATTTTGAAGACGTTGCTGAGTCCATGGATCTTGAGCTTGAGACTTCCGGATTTCTTCTGCCAAGCTGGGGCACGGACTTGTGGCTGCGAACACAGAAGGAGGCAAGATGGGTGCCACTAAAGTCTCTTTCACTGGTGCCACATATTCAGGTTTTCTAGATAATGCATCAGCTTTCTTATTCTGAGCTTCAGGAATATACTTGATACGAAAATCAAACCGGGAAAAGAATAAAGACCACCGGATTTGTCGCTGAGACAATTGCCGAGCTGTTTGTAAATGTTCCAGGTTTCTGTGATCAGTTAGCACTTGCACAGGGTGTCGAGCTCCCTCAAGGTAATGCCTCCATACATCAAAAGCTGTTTTGATGGCCAACAGTTCACGCTCCCAAATCGTATAATTCTTTTCTGCAGGTTTTAATTGCCGAGAGTAGAAGGCACAGGGACGCGGGATTTGGGAGGGATCCTCTTGTTGAGATAATACTGCTCCCAAGGCAACACTAGATGCGTCAGCCTCCACTATGAACGGCAGTTGTGGATCAGGGTAGCGAAGTATAGGTTCCGAAGTGAAGCGGGTCTTCAAGGTAGAGAAAGCCTTCTCTGCTTCCGGAGTCCACCAGAAAGGCTCTTTGGGACGGAGGAGACGGTTTAAAGGTGCAGCAATGTCAGCGTAAGCAGGAATGAACTGACGATAGAAGTTAGCGAAGCCAAGGAACCGCTGCAAGTCCTTACGATTTTGTGGTCGCTGCCATGACAACACAGCCTCTACTTTCTTGGGGTCCATGTGGATTCCCTGGAGAGAAATGATATGCCCAAGGAATTCACCCTCTTCAATGTTGAACTCACATTTTTCCAGTTTAGCATAGAGTCCGTTTTCCCGGAGACGCTGCAATACCTGACAAACATCTTTAACATGCTGAACTGGGTCGGTGGAGTAAATCAGAATGTCATCTAAATACACAACCACACAACGATCTAGAAGATCCTGGAAAATGTCATTCATCTTCCGCTGAAACACACTGGGTGCATTGGTCAGACCAAAAGGCATTACTAAATGTTCATATTGGCCGTACCGGGTCCGGAATGCAGTTTTCCATTCATCTCCTTTGCGGATACGTACCAAATTATACGCGCCCCCCCCCGAAGGTCCAGCTTAGTATAACACTTAGCCCCTTTTAACCGGTCCAAAAGTTCAGAGATTAAAGGTAAAGGGTACCGGTCCCTAATAGTGATCTTGTTGAGTGCTCTATAATCATTACAAGGATGAAGCTCCCCTCCCTTCTTCTTGACAAATATCACTGGTGCGGACAATGGTGATTTGGAAGGCCGTATGAAGCCATGTCAAAGATTTTTATCTAGAAAAGCCCTTAACGCTCCTAATTCAGGTTCAGATATGGGATAGACTCGTGCTACAGGAACAGGTGCCCCAGGAATCAAATTAATGGCACAGTCATAGGGTCGATGTGGAGGTAGCTTGTCAGCCCCCTTTTCTTCAAATACATCGGCAAAGTCTTGATATGGCTGGGGCAAGACAGGGTCAGATGTATCATGAGCAGATGCCAGGATAGCGGAGGAATGTTGCTTTGAACAAGGGACCTTGAAATATAATTCCCCTTGCACCCAATTCACCAGTGGATTATGAGCTCGCAACCAGGAAAGTCCCAAAACAAGAGGAAACCGGGGCATATGGGTTACATTAAAGCTAATCTGCTCATTATGATCCATTACCTGAAGGGTAAGGGGACAGGTTTCCTGAGCTACCGGCCCAGAATGAAGTAACCGACCCTCAATGGATTCCACCAGCAAAGGGGTGTCCTTATTTTGTACTGGAATCTGATGGTACCGCACAAACCCAGCATCCACAAAACAATGAGCTGCCCCAGAATCTAACACAGCATACACCGGAATCTCCCGACCATCAGGGAGCCCTAAAGACACAGGTAGCAGAAAAGGTCCTGAAGGTGTAATAGTATTACCTGGGAACCTTTTGGTATGCTCCATTCCTCGAGGTTCCTTCAAGGATGGAGCTGCCCTTTTACTGCTGGAGAGGAACGCTTCAAAGGGCAATTAGAAGCAAAATGTCCTCCTCCCCCACAGTACAGGCAGATATGATGAAAGCGTCGTCTTGCCTTTTCCTCCAGGGTAAGGCGTGGTCGAGCAGCTCCCAGTTGCATAGGTTCTGGATCTACTTCACGAGCCTCCCGGGATTGCAGATGAGACACAGCTGGCAGAGGTTGCTGGTTGCAGTTCTGGCCTCGGGAGAGACGATGGCTTTCCAGGCGTCCATCAATTCTCAAACACAGAGTAATGAGCTCCTGCAATGTGTTTGGTTGTTCTACCCTACAGAGTTCATCCAGCACTTCATCTGCCAAACCTTCCATATATTGAGAAATCAGTGCCGGCTCGTTCCACTGCAAATCCTGAGCTATCAAACGAAATGCGGTAGTGTAATTAAACACCGAGTCTTTGCTCTGTTTCAAGGCTCTGAGTCTCCTGTTGGCGGTAGCAGCCTGCACGGGATTCTGAAAGGCTGAAGAAATATGGTTCAGAAAAGCCTGGTAATTATCCAACAAAGGTGAAGCACTGAGGAGTAAAGGAGTCGCCCATTTAGCTGCTTGACCTTTCAATAAACTGATAATGAAACAGACCTTAGACCTCTCAGTAGGAAATTCTTGAGCCCGCACCTCAATGAACAGCTTGCATTGGGCCAAGAATGCAGGGAATTCCTCTAACTTGCCTTCAAACCGGTCAGGAGGCAGCAAAGGGCAACGAGGCTGTAATGATGCTGGAGCTTGCTGCAATTGAACAATTGCTTGAGACAGAAACAGTACTTGGTTTTGCAAAGCTTCATGTGGAGTCATTCCAACAGCCCCCTCCTTCTCCATTCTGCTTGAATAAGTTTGGTGGGTGGGAGCAAACTGTCAAGCCCTGCACACAGAATACACAGCAAGCCAAGTTCAGTTCTTTGCCAGGAACTTTAGTTGTAATCCAGATAACGAACAAAGTACAGTCTGAATCAAAGCCAAAATACCTTACAGAGCCAAATGCCAAGTTCAAGGGTACAGAGAAACGTCGTAGTCAGAAAGCCGGTCCAAGGTCAGGAAACAGAGAACGCCGTAATCAGAAAGCCGGTCCAAGTTCAGGAAACAGAGAACGCCGTAATCAGAAAGCCGGTCCAAGTTCAGGAAACAGAGTCTGGATACACACAGGAACGTGGTGACAAGGTAAGTGACGCGTTGCTCCCACAGAGGTTTCAGGGTAAACTTGCTAGCTTTATCCTAAACCAGGGAACACACCCATATCTCTGGCAAGGCTCCTGCTAGAACTCAGGGCTTTCAGATCTAATTCTACACCTATCGTTAAAGATCCTTTCCCTGGCTCTCCTGTTAGTTCTTCTTTGCAGGATCCTGTTCCTAGCCCTCATAGGAGGAGGAGATGTGCCCTCAGTCCTCAGACTCAACTGCCTGCTGAGTTGAACTGCAAGGCTCCTCCTGCTGTTCTTCAGCATTTAACCCTTCACATTCAGGTTCTATGACAGGCAGGGTCTTGGCAATTTCCTCCAGACCCTCAACCATCCTGGTCGCCCTCCTCTGTACCCACTCAAGGTTGTCAACATCATTTTTAGATTGAGGAGCACAGAACTGGATACAGTACTCCAGGTGGGGTCTGACCAGAGCAGAATAGAGTGGTAGTATCACTTCCCTTGATCTAGACACTATGGTTCTGTTGATGCAACTAAGAATCGCATTGGCTTTCCTGGCAGCCGCATCACACTGATGACTCATGTTCAATTTGTGGTCCACCAAGACTCCCAGATCCCTTTCACAGGTACTATTCTTCAGCCAAGTATCCCCCATCCTATGAATATCTGTGCAATTCATTTTTTTTTACCTAGATGTAGCACCCTACATTTCCCTCTGTTGAAATCCATTCCGTTAGTTTTGGCCCAGCACTCTAATCTGTCAAGGTCTTTTTGGATTTTCATCCTATCCTCTAGGGCAGGACTGGCCAACTTTGAGCAGCCCGTGATCTACTCTTTTCTCCCAAATGGCCCTGTGGTCTACTTTGATCTCCCCAAGGGCCCCTGGGTCTACTTATAGGAGTGAATATGTGGCTGGCTCAGGGAGTGGGGGGCCGTGCCATAGCCCTTGAACTGCCCTGCTTAGCTGAGATAGTGGGCTGGCAGACCCAGAACTTTGCTTAGGGCAGTGGTGGTTCTTGGGATGGGGGAGCGAGGGGTGGAGAACTTATCCCCTAACTTTTTAAATTGGTGGCCGGAGGGCTACTTTTGAACCCTTCGCGGGCTACCGGTTGGGCAGGCCTGCTCTAGGGAATTAGCAACCCCTCCCAATTTGGTATCATCTGCAAATTTAATTAGCATACTCTATTCCTTCCTCCAAGTCATTAATAAAGATATTGAACAGCACTGGACCCAGAACAGAACCCTGGGGCACCCCACTGGTCACGTCTCTCCAAGCTGAAGAGAGGCCATTTGTGGTCAAACTTTGGGTGCGATTAGTCAACCAATTACAAATCCACCTAACAGTAGCACTATCTATCCCACTTTCTACTAACTTCTTAGCAAGAATACCATGGGGAACCTTACCAAAGACCTTACTAAAGTCCAGATAAACAATATCCACAGCATTCCCCTCATCCACTAGGCCTGTAATTCTATCAAAGAAAGATCAAATTAGTCTGGCATGACTTGTTTTTAAGAAACCCGTGTTGACTTCTTGTAATTACAGCATTGTTTGTTAAATATTTGCAGACTGTCTGTTTAATAATCTGCTCTAGGATCTTTGCAGGAATTGAAGTCAAGCCGACTGGGTGGTAATTATTTGGCTCCTCTTTTTTCCCCTTTTTGAAGATGGGGACAACATTAGCCCTCCTCCAGTCGATGGGGACTTCCCCTGTTCTCCAGGACTTCTCAAATATTATTGCTAATGGTTCTGAAATTACTTCTGTCAGTTCTTTTAATATCCTTGAGTGTAATTCATCTGGCCCAGGAGACAAATTCATTTAATGTTTCCAGGTGTTCCTGTACCAGCTCTCTACCTATTCTATGTTGTAATTCCCATCCAACCTCATCTAGTCTTTGTCCCCGTGGATCTCTTTCTTCCTTTTTGGAGAAAACAGAGGCAAAGAAGGTGTTGAGTAGTTCTGCCTTTTTCTTGTCTCCTGTAGTAACTGGTTATTGTTGCCACACAGAGAGCCTATCATTTCCTTATTTTTCCTTTTGTTGCGGTCATAACTAAAGAAACCCTTTTTGCTACCTTTAATCTCTCTGGCAAGTCTAAGTTCATTTTGTGCTTTAGCTTTTTTTACCATCCCCCTGCATATATTTATAGTTAGCTGAATTGAAAGTTCTTTAGTAGACCATTCTTTAGACCTCTCCAATTTTTTCTTCTTGTTGGAAGTTTTAAATTCTGCCTTTAATATCTTGCTTTTAAGGAACTCCCATCCATCTTGGACTCCCTTCTTTTTCAGTGTGTCGGTCCATGGAATCACAGCCAATAATTCCCTAAGTTTACAAAAATTGGCTTTCTTAAAGTCCAGGATTCTTGTCTATGCTTAGCTTCACCTTCCAACTGTATAACAAATCCCAAGAGGGAGTAGGGCAATGTTCCTAGCTAACTCAGAACTTTCCCTCTGCTCCTCTGTTCTGTAAGTGGAAAGCACAGATCTATGTTTTTATTTCCTATTTAATAACCTTATAAAACCCAGCCATTGCTCCCTGCCCACCATACCTATGAAGCAACCAATAATAACCCCTTTGTATGTAGCAATATCCCAACATGGATTATACCAGGAGGATCCATCGGTGTATCTTCCATATTTTCAAAATATTTGCTGTTAGAATGTTTAATATTCTAATCCTTCAACTGAATAATTACAAAGCTAGTGCTCTACCAAAAACATGGAAATTATACATTAAGACTTCCAGTGTAATCCCATACTGCATAACTAGTAAACAAATTTTCCATTCTCATATATGGTGCTTGCTTATAGTGTAGCCTCCATACACCCAGACTTTCCCTTTTGGTTCCAATCTCCTCTCTCTGCCAGGTTGGCCCATACACAACTGATGCTGTTACCATTTCCACCTCTTCATAATCTGTAAAAAAAAAATCACACTGGCATATGTTCTATATAATATCCAGAACTGATCTATTGCTCCATGTTTAATGATTGCTTATGCCGGAAGTCACAATGGATTTTGCGGCAAACATGGCTCATCAGTGGAATGAGGGGCATGGTGCTCCTTGAATAGTTTCTCCTTGTTTAAATTGTTTCTGTATGGTTATTAATTCCATTTTCTAATGCACAACGTTGTACCCAGTGTAGTGTAGTGTAGTGCATAGGGTAATGTTCTGACATTTGGGCATGGAAACTCACTGAGGCAGTTTTCGTCAAGCAAGATATATGTCTTAATATATACAATGGAAGCATGGGGGGAGTGAGAGTATTTGAAAACTCCATTCTTCTTCACCCAGAGTTTCTATTTTGCATATGAAGAGAGCTTCTCTACATACACAGTATCACTATGAATTCTCCCAACTACAGGTTGCAGAACATTGGCTGCGTATACTTGATGACCATGAAAGCTTCTTTTCTTACAGGCTCAGAGAAGATGAAAAATTGCTGTGCAACCTGTTCCTGACAATATTTTGCCATTCAAGATCAAAATTAAAAGGAAAGAAAACTAAAGTGAGCAAATCTGTATAGCCATGAGAAAATGTCTGTTGGCTTCCAGTGCTTCAAATACACAACCTTTGTTTGAATATTTTTGTATTTGCATTCTAATTTGCATGAGATATGAAATCTGAAAGTGGTGGCACTTTGTTTCCCTACCATTCCAATATATAGTGAGCATTTGGAGGGAAAGCTCATCTACTCAATGTGGACAATTTACTTCCCAACGATCACTCACTAGCTCTTGTTTCCACTTGAAACCACCCCTTTCTATAACACAGTGGCCAGTTTGATGCAGACTTGTCTGTACTGCACATTGGAATTAATATCCATGTTGCTGTTCATACAGAATGGTTTAATTAGCCAAGGAAGATGCCTTCCAAGTGTAAATATTATCCAGTCAGCCCCTAGACCATCAACTTTATCTATCATAATTACCATCCTCTTATGTACCTCTTTCTCTGGTATTCAAATTTCCACTTTTTTAACTTCATTAGTTAAAATAGGGCTGAACTGACAAGACATACTAAACATGTGTGAATCATGGCTGTAGCAGTTGAGTGCTATAACACTAAATTTGGCTATTGTGCAAAATAAGAAAAATACTTTTAAGAATACAATTTCCAGATTTTATGTAGTCCTTACCAGTACACATGGAAGGCAAGCAAACCTTTTAGGGAGCATGCACACCCTACTCTGTGCATCATCAATGATGTCATCTTGTCATGCCCAGAGACAGCCCCAAAGGACCAATACAGATGATCACACTGGCCAAAAGCAAAACAAAACAATGTGACTAGACAAAAACAAAACACCTGCTAGCTGAGCAAAATATCCTGTATCCTCATGCCAAAAGATCAGATCTTCTTGTGATTAACAGTAATATGGTGTAGTTAACAGAATGAATATCAAAAGGAACAGTGAGATACATGGCATCAACAGCAGGACAAATACCCATCTACAGTGGTGCCTTGATTTATGACATTAATCTGTTTCGAATGCACATTCAGAAGTCGAATTATTCGTAAGTTGAACAGCAGTTTCCCATAGGAATGCACTGAAAATCAATTTATCCGTTCTGGAGGTTGGAAAAAAAGGCAAAAGGGGGAACAGATTAATTGGTTTTCAGTGCATTCCCATGGGAAGGCTGTCCCAACCCCCTCAATCAAGGGCACCTGAAGGCTGGTCGGACCTGACAAAGTCAGCTGTTGTGCGGTGCTGCAGAGAGCATTCGTAAGTCAATTTTTTTTGCTGTCGACTCTGGTTGGCCCTCATCAAGGTGGCAAACCAAACTCCTGGCCCCGAGATCTGCAGCGAAGCACTCCAATCAAGGCAGGTTGTTGTTGTTGTTGTTGTTGTTGTTGTTGTTGTTATTATTATTATTATTATTATTATTATTATTATTATTATTATTATTATTATTATTATTATAATCATGCATTGTCAAGTCAATTCTGACTCATGGTGACCCTTTCTAAGGTTTTCTAGGTAGAGAGTACTCAGATGTAGTTTGCCACTCCCTTCTCCTGGGGGCGCCCTGGAATTGCACAGCTTGCCCAAGCCCATCCAGGCTGGCTCTCCTGGGATGCATGGTGGGAAATTAGACACCCAACGTCTGGCTCTGCCACTGGAAACCTAACTCACTGAAATATGCAGAGAGCCACTAAGTCATGCAAGCTCATAAATAAATGCTTATCTAGATTTGTTCTAGTACACGGGCTGCTTGGAGCAGCTTTGTCTATAACTGCAGTGGGAGGAGGTTCACACAGGCAGGAAACATTGAAAAACTGTGGCCATGCCATTGGTTTTGTTCTTTGCAACCCCATTCCTTTCACTCCCTATTGTAGAAGAAATTTAAGTTCAATATAATATATATTCATGGCTGCAACCAAAGAAGAAAATATTAAACTCCAGACTTTATATGTGCCCAGGATCTGGATATGTTTTCTATAAAAAAAATACCATAACTAATGGAACAAGTAGCAGTAAAGTTATTATGTGCAAAGTTCCAGACTTGACAGCAGGAAGTCTCTGTCTGTAGTCAGTGTTCCTTCAGCTCTGAGTTAGGCTCAGAAACTCCCATAAAACAAGCAAGCATCCTGCCAGTTATACCAGTAACACCACCCTAGCCAAATGGAGAAGAGGAAGATGAGAACTCTATGGGGACATTGGGGTGGGCTGGGCTTAAAACTTGAGTCCAGAACTGCAAGAGAACTCTTGCCACCAAACCATCCTGTCCTAATCCGCTTTGGACAGTGAAGTATTGCCTTAATGACCCCTTCTCTCTCTCTCCCCCTCCTCCCCCCCACCAGCAGCTTTCTAACCTGGAAAGAAAGCGTAAGGGAGGGATCGCCCCCAGAGAGAGCGTGCGGAGAAAGAAGTATAATTATCATCAACGTTGAGATTGCCAATTGCAACTCTGCCCTTGCCCGAACGATGATGACGATGATGGTGGTGATGATGATGGTGATGATGTTGATGATGGCCAACTCTCGGTGAGCAAGTACTTGCCGGCCGTGCTCGACACGGACCAGATCTGTCCAGAGAGGGTCCTTGGAAAGCCCCGCGCGAACCCCCCCACCCCCCCCGGGGGGGGGGCTGGAGCGCGCTGCCTGGGGAGGAACTCGGTGACCCACCCGGGCGGGAGGGGGGAGTGTTTGGCGGGCGGGCGGGGGGGGGAGGGAGAGGGAGAGGGAGAGGGAAGGTGTGCCCTCCTCCTGCCCCGCCCCACTTGCCTCTCCACTTGCTTCTTGGGCTGCGCTCAGGGAGGCCCGCGGGATTCTCGGCCGGACCGTCCCAACTGCGAAGGACCACGCGCGGGAGCCTCGCCGGCAACGACGCCCGCCCGCCCGCCCGCCCCGCCACGCGCCTTCTCGTGTCCCCTGCCACGGAACGGTGGCCCTGCCACGGGCGGGCTCCCTCCGCCGCCCGCCGCGGGGCCCCTCGCGCCTCTTTCCGCCCCCGGCCCAGAAAGGGAAGCGAGGGGGCGGCCGAGGAGGTCGCGGCGAGCGAGCGGGCGGGCGGGCGGGCGGGCGGGGGTCGCTCAGGGCCAGGCTGAGAGGAGGAGGAGGAGGAGGAGGAGGAAGAGCGCGGAGGGGACGGGCGGGCGGGCGGGCATCGCTCTCGGACCGCCCGGCGCCGGCGTCTGGCGGGAGCCATGGGGGTGCCGGTGCCGGGAGAGAACGGGCCCTTGGGCGCTCTCTGGAAGAGGCTGGCCGGCAGGATCCGGCCCGGCGACCACCCCGGCGGAGGAGGCGGCGGGGGCGGCGGGCGGCGCGCCCTGGACGAGATGCACCTGCTGCAGCAGAAGAGGTGAGCGGGGGGCGCGCGCGGGGGGGGGGAGGGAGGGACGGGGGGGGGCGCTTGTCTTCGGGGCGTCCGTCCCCCCCCCCGCGCGCCTGGGAGGGAAGGCGCCCGGCCACGGGGCGTGGGGGGGGGCCCGCCCGGTTGCGCAGGCAGGCCAGAGCTTTTGTTTCTGCCTGGGCTTTTGTTTCAAACGTTACCGCCGTGTTTGCCCTTCCTTGCAAGGGAGGAGAAGCGGCGGCGGACTCAAAGTGTTCTTTCTGAGGCGCCAGTCTGGGAGGTTTTGTTTTGTTTTGTCTTAAACAAAGGAAACAATATTAAAACCGGGAGCCCTTTGGGTAGTGGGCGGCATATAAGTTGAATAAATAAATAAATAAATAAATATTTGCAGTCGGGAATGGGAGACTCTGTTCTAACGCCGTAGGTCCCCACCACCGTCTTCTTCGGCTGCACCGGGGCGGACTTCTGATTTCTGCTCCTCAGCGAGTTGGGCCCGTTGAGTTTTCCTCAGGGCAAGGAGCCCTTTTCACCGTGGGACGGGGGGGGGGGAGACACACACCCCACAGAGAATTTCTGTCCCGCCGAAAGGCTAAGATCTCAAAAGACTGGATAGCTGCTGCTGCCCATCTCTGGCTCGTGGAGGCTGGTGAAAGGGGCCTCACCTGTACTGGGACAGCCACGCCAAAAAGACTCTCCAGATGGGTAAATCATGGTGTAATCCACACTGAATTCAATAAGACATACCAACAGGTAAAATGTGTGCTTTAGATGGCAGGTTTAGGCAGTAATTGTATACTTGGGAATGATTCCGGAGAACTTGAAGGGTTTATATCAGAAGAGACAGCTACAAGCTCTCTCTCTCTCTCTCTCTCTCTCTCTCTCTCTCTCTCTCTCTCTCTCTCTCTCTCTCTCTCTCTCTCTCTCTCTCTCTCTCTCTCTCTCTATATATATATATATATATATATATATATATATATATATATATATATATATATATATATATATATATATTAACAATCACATTGCTGCAAAGCAGCCCAGTGTGTTTTAAGAACATTGATTGTATTCACTTTTGTATGCCTTATGCAGATTGTACTGTATTGATGTTGCTTCTTCTTTAATACGTATTATTAAACACTTGTTATTCTATGTAACAAGTATTTAACAATCACTCAATCATTATCCCTACTTGTGCGTCTACTGTACATATATAATATGTAGACACAATGATTTTTTTTACAATAATAGATGCTCAATGTGTAAAAAAAGCCCTTGGGATGCACATAGATACTCCTGAGCAATAATCATATTGATCTGGAAAATAGCATTAGAGGGCAATTCCCCATTCTCTCTCATTGCCCTCCTCCTTCTCAAGGCAGAGGAGCTGTTTCCATACTTTGGGGCATTCCATAGATGAAAACAGAATTATCTACATACTTGTAACAAAACCAGTCCTTGCCTGACCTGGCTTCTGAAGAAAAATTTGCTCATCTCAAACAATTTCACTTTTTTTAACTCAAACAAGCTAGGTAAGAAACTGCAACTTGGTGGGAAGGTAGTGCATGCAGTTGTGTTTGCCAGTTTTCACATATTTCTAGGGAGATGGGAGAGAATGCTGAATCCTAAACCAGGGCAATTCTATCATTCTTCACATTTTAGAACAGCATTCCTTCAGATTTTCCAAAAGACAAAATAATTTGCTGGCAGTAGGTACCCCAAAACACTGATTTTCATTGCTATATGCCACCCTGCCCTGGCAATTTTTGGGGGGCAGAAGAGGGAACTGGCTGGAATATGCCTCAGTTTTAACCCCTTCAAATTTGTTGTATGTCACTTTTGCAGAAGGTCTTTTCCTAAACAATGACACAAGAAACTGTCACAATGAGACAGAGTATCTTACTATGCTACACATGCATCCCACTATATTCTCTCATAGCTATTTTAACACTTCTCTTTTCACCATCTCCATATACCATGTGGGATCATTCAGTCATGTTATGGGGGGAGTATAAGAGTGTTTATGCTCAATTTTTACAACTTGGTTGTGCAAGAAAAGGTGTCCATAAATAAAGCAATTGATGATTCAATGGTGTCAAAATCTAAGGTGGCTTTCTCACTACATCTTATGATACAACGGCCTTTGGATGACTGGGGGAACAAGGAATTGTAAATGCCCTTGCTGATGCCCTTGATCCGGCCAGGGCTGTGCAAAGACAAAATGATGCTGAAACAGTCCCATATGATGGGGGTTTTATGATAATAGGAAATATCATATGTAAGTAAATGATGGTCAGCCTTATGCATAGTGTGAGACTGTATAATCATGAGATTCGCAAAAATACATATTTTAATATGATTTCAGGATGGCCATAAAAAAATTAACAGAGAAAGGTGGTCTTAGCCTGAAATACACGTGAAGCATCCACCTCACATGCAGGTTTGCAGCATCATTAAATACAGTGGGATGGGAGACCCAGAATTCTGATGCATTGTGGGCCCAGGCTGCTGGATAGCAACTGTGTACTGTTATGCATGAAAGCAGCCCACCACCGTATTGTGTTCTGTGCCATCTGGGGGGATCTTTCTGCTTGGGCATCAAACAACTTCATCTGATTCTCTTGTTGGCCAGCACCAACAATGTATTTAAGCCTTCCCTCTCATGCATTTGTTTATGCTGCTTAGAAGTTCTGAATGCATGTGGAGGGTTAGTGGGCTTGAGGGAGAATTGTGTTTCTCTGTCCAGTGTAGATTTAATATTCATGTAACACAAAACTGTTTTAAGTTTTAGTTTCACTTATGCAATCAACCTGAGAACCATATTAGAGATCCACTTGTTTATAAATTCATTGAAAATGCTCATGTTTACAATATGCATTTCACTGAGAAGCGCCTCTCTTCCTGCCTTGTTTTGTGTTAACAACATATAGAAGTGATGCAGTGGAGAGTAATAAACCATCTACATTTGTGAAAAATTCTAGGAAGATGCAATGTGTTTGTTTACCTGAAGGGAAGTCCCATTGAATTTAGTTGAATACTGTATATTCCTTGGGCATGCATGCATAGCCTGAGAATTTACATGGTTTCACTTGAGATTGTGAACCTATGTCTGAGGTGTATCTCTTTAGATTACAATTGGGGCTCTTATGACTGGATTTTTCACTCATGCAAAAAAAAAATTTACCAGTATGTACACATAGAAAACTAGATGTCAAAGGAAGTCCGGCTTGGTGAAAATTTTTCTCCCCAATAGCTAGTTTCTATAAGGATGGATAGTTTTTAAAAAAACAAAACAAAAAACAAAACAAAACACCAAACCCACTCATGTTAGTTGTTTCTGTGGAAGGTGTTTCACATTTGTTGGCTTTAATGGAACCTCATGTCCTTCCAGTAAAGCATCTTTTTGCCTCAGCACAACCAAGCATTTTGATCGGATTGCTCTGTAAACTGTAAACCCTTATGAGGGAAGCCTCAAAGCAGCCTGGCGGTTGGCCTTTAAAAGGCCCTTGGAGAAGGCCTGGATATAAAATCCAAAGGATGCCCTCAATGGGGAAATTAAACAGGAAGATCTAATGTGAGTGCTTATCCACGACTGTTGGATTAACAGGGACTTTCCAGGGACTTCCTATGAATCAGATATGTTTGTCTCCTCATCTTCTGCCATTCGTGTCCTCCTGGGTCTCAGATTTGCCTCTTGAGTTCATAAGCCTCGATTGCTGAGTTTGATGGTAGGAACCTTCTTAAAACAAGACGAGGAAAATGATTAGAAAGTAAACAATTTACATTCAGTATTGTTCTTTTCCCTTTATAATCTCAATGTAGACAGCTCAGCAGCTCAGAGAATAATTAGGACTACAGATGAGATGATTGATATTGATTAGATATTAATAATCATGATGCTGATGAAAAACTACTGAGAATAAATGTATAGGTATGAAAAGCTTTGAAAAAGGTATGAAAAAGTATGAAATGTATAGGTATGAAAGCCAAGGAATACTTAAAAATTGTACAGATACTCAGACTTAAGCTGTTCAGTATAACACTTCCACTCTTTTGAACTTCCAAAAGAATGCCTATGGATTCCTATGCATGAAATCCTTAATTTGAAATAGAGCAGCTTCCTCAAAGTACATCTGACTTTTTGCTTCAAGTGTAGAATGTGTGAGAGTTTCTGAAATGCTGGGAGCCATGTGTGTGTTTAATGCTTCCAACTCTGGTCTGTAGTTGTGCCATTTCATCCCTGGGATCCCAGAACTCCATTCTGCTAAATACATTGACCAGATCAAACACATGTGATTATTAAACGTACCTGACATGGAGGGTCAGTCAAAAACCTGGCGATGCCATTGGTGGAATGGTTCAAAAAAATTGCATGGTCCCATCCCATGCCCAGCCCAAATGGGCAGGTCTAAAAAAATAAAAAATAAAATAAAATAAAATCAATATAACGTTTTATTGCTATTAAAAAACCCACTGCTGCTACTATTAAAATTCAGGCATTTAAAATAAATAAATTTCACATATTTCTGTGGTGATTTGGTGTGTTTTTTGACCACGGTTTCAAAAGAAAAATTGCGGTCGCCATTTTGGATCCCCCCCACCGCATGGCATGGCAAGATGACGAGGATGACCCCCCACAGCCTGGTGCAAGCAGCCCAGGACAGGAGAAGGGGGGAGGCCGCCCCCCCCAGAAACCACCCCTCTGGTAGGTGGCAAAGCCTCAGGCAGGCATATTTTCGCCTGCTTTTTTGGCCGGGAGTTGGGTTTTTTAAAAAAAAACTTTTAAAAACTTTTTCTGTGCTTTGCAATCGCATTGCGCGATCGCCGTGATGCCACAAACAAAAACGAAAAACCCGACCAAATTTTTCTTTTTTCGGTTTGAGTTCGAGTTCTGACGGCTTAATTATCGTTACCGTTTCCATTACGTAACGGAAACGAAAAACGGAAATGAAAACGAAAATTTTGCCGAGTCGTGCCCATGTCTACTCATGAGGTTACACTGCAAACCACTGTCTCTCAGACTCAAGGTAAAAAAAGAGATTAGAAGATAAACAACCACTGCTGCTGCTGCTGCTGCTGCTGTACATCCCTTCGGTAACAGTGCATGACTTGATAGCATCATGTATAGCAGGGGTCCTCAAAGTTTTCAAACAGTGGGCCGGTCCACCACGCCCCAGGCACCACTGGGGGCTGGACCACAGTGGGTGTGGGGAGCGGGGGACCTTGCTGTAGCCCTCCCACTTTGAATTCCCCACTAGCCAGCATGCTGATCATCTGGGCGGTAGTTGGGGGGAGTGGGAGAAGCGACATAGCCCACTGCTTTGAACTGTCTCAGCAATAGAAGCAGCTGCGGAGGCTGGCTTGCTCGCAAAGCAGGGGGTAGGTGGGGGGCGCTGCAGTTGGTCCCGGGGGCGGATTCAGGACCTTGGGGGGCCGCATTCGGCCCTGGGGCCTTAGGTTGAGGACCCCTGATGTATAGCGTTGCACAGTCCATACTGCAGACAGGAGTTATATGTTTCACAAGAAGTAAAACATAGTATAATATTATGAAAAGTGGGGAGAGAGATTATGGTGGAAGTAGCACCATGTCAGCTCTGCTTCCTTTTCTTTTTTACAAGTCCATTGCAAAAATTAAAGATAAGTGTGTGTGTGGGAGGGGGGAGTTTCAGTTTGCAAAACACATGGCCTCTAAAATTGCTACCAATTTGATTAAAATAAACATAAAATGTGTTTTAAGGCACCTGAAAGACTACTACTTTTATTTGACAAAAGCTCTTGTTGGCTTCAATCCCTGTTTTCAGGAGTCTTCAGAAGTGGATTGTAAACCACAAAAGCCCTAACTGTAAATTTGCTAGTCTTGAAGTTGCCACATTACTTTTTTTCTTTCTCTTTTTGTTGAAACAGTCTATCACAATTATAACTCTAAAAGCAAGACTCTGTTGTGGTTTTATTGCACCTGAGTGACATGTATCATCCTAGAAATTTTATTGTTATACAGTATATAGCTATTATCACTAAACTATAAAATTTACTCTGTGTAAATAACACATAATTCAGGTGGATTCCTTAGGTGAATGCCAACTACTGTATGAAGCTGTGCCATGCCCAGGCCACCTTAGAAAGTGTGCCAGAGTCATGTTCAGAATATGAGAGACATTTAGTAGCCTGGTGATCTGTCAGTGGAGCCTAATAGAACTTCTAATAGAAGTTCTTTTCACCACACGAGCCCAGAGAGGGCAGCTTGCCTCTTCCCTGCCTAATGCTTGATGTCTTTTACCCCTTTCTCTTTTTACAACCTTAGGATGAACACCTAGAAATAAATCTTTACACCTGTGGCATCTGTTACAATATTTGGATTGCACTGTATTCCAGAAGCGAACCAGCTGCAAATTCTATATTAGTTCAGCCTTTCGTGCACCCACTTTCAGCCTTGCTACTTCATGTTCAATATTTTTCTGAGTTTGGGAAAGTTACTTTTTGTATGTTAACTCTCAGAATTCGCTAGCTATGGGGTTGTAATCTTCTGTCCCCACCCCCTTTTAATATCTATTAATGCAAAGCAGGTAACGACATAATGTCATGATGTCACATCACATGGCAAGTGCTGTTGCTGGACACTTCAAAGGAGATCTTGGTGTGGAGATGCCACAGGCAGACCCATATCTGTAACAATATTTAGTTCCAAACCATAACACAAAGTGATGCTGGGTTCTTGTTTCTATTTAAAATGCAAAATAATAGCTGAGTATCAGAAATTTGTTCCATTTTATATCAAAAGAAAGACTGATGTGCATCTTAACTGTGGCAATATATTTCTCATTGGAGATTGGCCCTGAAAAAGAAATTCCTGCACATCAAACAAGAGATGTTGACACTTTCTGTAATTAGTAACTCATCAGTACAATTGCTTGTGATTGTTTCAGGTTTTATGGCAATGCTGATCATTGACCTATTCACTTTCACAGGTGCCTTTGAAATGTCTGGAGGAAGATGAAAGTTATGGCTAATTCAGCTTCTCAGTAGGGCCTGCTCTACAAAACATGAGATAGGCAATATGACAAAGACAAAATGCAAGACTAGGCTATAGGTGGTACCTTTATAGGCCACTAATATTTTTTTTTTTAAAAATCATTGCAAGTTTTCATAGATAAATTCCACTTCTTCAATGCAAGTACTAAAAGTCCAAACATGGCAAGATGGGATATCCCATGACATTAATGTTAGATGTAAAGTTCTCCAAGCACAGCTGACTTAGATGAGGCAGGAAGCAGCTGGGCTGTTATAAAGCTGTATCTGAAATCAAGGATGGGGATTAGACATGGGCACGACTCGGTGAAATTGTCGCTTCCATTTTCGGTTATCGTTTCCGTTACGTAAAGGAAACGGTAACGATAATTAAGCCATCAGAACTCGAACTCGAACCGAAAAAAGAAAAATTTGGTCGGGTTTTTCATTTTCGTTTGTGGCATCGTGGCGATCGCGCAATGCGAAGCACAGAAAAAGTTTTTAAAAGTTTTTTTTTAAAAACCCCGACTCCCGGCCAAAAAAGCAGGCGAAAATATGCTTGCCTGAGGCTTTGCCACCTACCAGAGGGGTGGTTTCTGGGGGGGGGGGTCCCCGGCCTTTCCCCCCCCTCTTCTCCTGTCCTGGGCTGCTTACACCAGTCTGGGGGGGGCATCCATGTCATCTCGCCATGCCATGCGGTGGGGGGGATCCAAAATGGCGACCACAATTTTTCTTTTGAAATCGTGGTCACACCAAATCACCACAGAAACATGTGAAATTTATTTATTTTAAATGCCTGAATTTTAATAGTAGCAGCAGTGGTTTTTTTTTTATAGCAATAAAACGTCGTATTGATTTTATTTTATTTTATTTTATTTTTTTAGACCTGCCCATTTGGGCTGGGCATGGGATGGGACCATGCAATTTTTTTGAACCATTCCACCAATGGCATCCTCCAGGTTTTTGACTGACACTTTTGGATGTCTCGGAGGGCATAAAAAGCCGAGGCACCTTCCAGAAATCGCCGTCGGGTGTATGGATGTGGTTGAGGGAGGAGGGCTGGCTGCTGGTGCTGGTGTGATCCGATCGAAATTGAGGAGGGAGGCTGGAGGCTTTAGGATTTAAGTTAGGCAGGCAGGGAGGGAATTGAATTTAGAAAATAATTTATTTGATTCCCTGCAGCTTTGTCTGCTGAAGGGAATAGCAATTTATTCCTTTATTTCTTCTCTGGCAGTTTGTGAGGATTTTTTTCTGATATTGGATAAAGGGGGAGGTTCGACTGGGAGTGGGAGGATTTATTTTAAAAATATATTATATACTACCATTTTCTCTTTTCCCAACTTCAATTTACTTGCACACTCACACATTTGGGATGCAAGCCAAGAACAGAACCTCTATCCTAAGTGACATCCTAACTGCCCACTCGCCCGTCTGCCCGCGCCGCCACTCGCCTGCGGCCCGTTCTGCCGCCCGCCCACTCGCCCGCCCGCAGCTTCCGCCCGCCCATGGCCCCCCGCCACTACCGCCCGCCCGCACCTCCCCACCACCACCTGCCCCCCGCCCCGCCCGCCGCCTAGGGCGCAAAAACACCTAGCGCCGGCCCTGATTGCGGGAGGCCCCTATGCTCTGGGAAGTCAAATCGCACTAAATCGCGGTGGAAACGACAAACGAAACGATAAATATTTGAAAAATTTCGTGACAAACGGAAACGACCCGAAACAGACCCGTTCCGACAAACAAAAACTCGAAACTGTGGGTGCCCTGTCTAATGGGGATTCAGGACGCTTAAACAAAAGGGCATAGGTGTGACTTACCCACTCAAACACACACACACACACACACACACACACACACACACACACACACACACACACCTCTCTTCTCTCCATCTGGCTCTTTTTCGAAACATACATGTTTCTGTTTGGCTAGTAAGGGGTGAAGTTGATACAGAAAACCTACATCCTCCACTTGGGAATTGGGGTATAATTTAGTAAACCCACTAAGTATAGCAAATTGGGACCAGATTAAAGAAAAAGGAACATTACCTACTGGCTGCCGTCCTGCTCTGCTGGTGCTGAGAGGCCATGTGCCTTCTTGTTATGTGGCGGGTGGCAGCTCTTTGTTGGTATCCTCATAGTGCCATTGAAATAAAAGTGGGGAGCCATTAGAGAATACAAATGCCGGTAGCCTACCCTTGCATTTGTATTTTGTAATGGCCACTCGGCTCCCTGCTTTTATTTTAATGGCACAGGGAGTTTAAGACAATCATTTCTAGGCTCCAGTTAAACTGATAGATGACAAGCAATCCCCCCCATGGTTACACTACAAAGAAAGGGAGGGGTACAGAAGAAGAGGAGCCTGTTTTTAGGTGAGTGAGCAATGTCCCACATATGAAGATCTCCGAGAAAGAAAAATAACAGTTTGTAAAGGCAGAAAAGGCTCCAAACACCAGGCTTGGCTTCTGAGACTCCTTTCGTTTGCTATGTTATTGCTTGCTCCTCTCGTCTTCCCATAGGAAGACTAGAAACTGAAATTATTCACCTTACCTTGTGAAAAAGTGAACTATTTTGTGGCACTTTCACAAAGACAATAAGTATAACTTGATCCTCACATTAACAAATGTGTGCAAAAACACTTTGATGCAAATAGCATAAAATAGGGATGGGCACGAAATAAAAACAAAATGATCTTTCGTCATTTTGTTACATAACGAAATGAAATGAAACGAAATGAGGAAGCAGCATTTCGTTACAGACGAAACAAAACAGTCATTTTTTCCATTGAGATGAATCTTTTTGTTCTGTCTGTAAAAGGGGTTCCTTACCTGCAGGGTGGTCGCTGCTACTGGAGCCCAGGAGAGGGAAGAGGAGGGGGTGGGTCACCGCCACTGCTCCGGTGCTCCACTCCACTTCCCAGCCCGGCTTCCAGCCTCCTCACAGGACAATAATTTTGCATAGGGACAGAGAACACAGAGGCAAAAAAGGAGTGCTCCTTGTTTGACTCATCTGCAGAATCTTGCAGGACTGAAAGTTCCTCATTGATGTGTTTTATGGTGCCAAGACACCTTAAATTGGCAAAGAATAAGAAATTCAGTGAGCATTTTCTATATCACTGCTTCACACGTTTATAGTCCTGCTTCTCATTGTAGACAAAGTACTGTTTTTGCTATGGGGGGGGGGAAGTACTGCAGTAAATAACATTTCCTGAAGATCAGGGGATCAGGCAGAGAGCAACACATAGAGGGTTGTGAATGTGTTGTGTGTGTGTTTCTGGTTTTATTTTTCTGACCTGGCTTACCTTACTTTATAAATTTGGAGACAAGTGATTTTAACTGCTCCAGGAAGAGCACAACTTTATATACCGTAATCAATTTCTGGTTTATAGCTATTTTTATCTATATGAGAGTGCCAAGGAATTTCTCTGGTCAAATGCCAGGAAATTAAACAAATAAAAAGTGGATACTTTTAACTGTGCACTACATCGTATTCTGGTGATCTAAGTATGTGCAACAGCAATGGAACAGCCCAAGGTTATCAGGGCTATGACGAACTACAGTATTCAGCAATAATGAATTTGAAAAGCAAGAGAATCAATAAAGTGATATTAACTATGAGAGTTCTATTTAGAAACCTGCAGGAGAAGAAAGGTACAAAAAAGAAACTGGAAAGAAAATGATCTGGAGAGCATGAAACTGAGGAAAGCTGCCTTAAAATGCACTGTATTTGTTACTGGGTTGGAAAATCTTACTTGGATAAGATCTCCATCTGTATAACGATAAAGGGTATACAAATTGGGGTTGACCAGCCCTCTGTTCTTTGGGAGACATCCTTACTTGCTCTCTCCTTGGATCTCTGAAATTATGTGCACAATTCTGGGTTTCTTTTTTGGGGGGAAATCAGGAATGGTGGAGGAATGCAAATAGCCATCAGTTGGGGAGCTGCACAGGACCTTAATGGTGTGACTTACCCACTCAAACACACACACACACACACACACACACACACACACACCAGCTTATATTATTCTGCTAGCTTCATTTTGTTCATATTACATTTTGTTTTCATACCTGGTTCAAGAATGTTTTGAGGTTTTAAGAAGCTTTATATATAACTACAGTATTTTGCTTTTTGCTTTATTTGACTTTAATCCTTCGTCAACCTCGCCCTATTTGACTTCTTCCACAAGCTTCATGGGGGGGGCTTTACTGAGCCACTGCTCTCTCACTCATACTAGGGTGATAATCTTATTAAAGTATGTTGTTGGAGGGTTGTTGTAAGGATGCAAGAAGGTATGCAAATCACTCTGAACATCTCAAGTAGAGATGGGCACGAAACGAACAATTTTATGTTTCCGTTTTCATTTTTTCATTTCATTACGCAACGAAACGACAAACAAATTTTATCTCCAAAATGAAACGAAACGAACAGAAATACCAGAAATTTTGTTGTGCGTTCCGTTTCCGTTACTACAATACAGTGAACTTCTTTAAATGCTAAAAAAATCACAAAAATTAAAATAAATGGTAATGAAACGGTAACGAAACAAATGAAAATGAAAATGATTTTTTTGCAAAAAATCACGAAAAATGGAAACTAACCGAAACGGACCCTACAAACGACAAACAAAACGTCATTTTTTTGATTCGTGCCCATCTCTAATCTCAAGTGTTATATGATGTGTGGTTTAGAGACAGGGATTAAGTCCAGCTCTGTCTGGTCTCATCATGCTTTCACTACCTCCCTCAGGTCCTCCAAAACTGCCCCTCCTGTGCTGCCTATTCATGCAGAAGCCCAGTGACAACCTCTGCCTGGGATGCCTTCACTTATTATCCAGAAAACAGAAGGGACATTAACCATTAATTCCCAGGCATCTTCAGTATCCTCAAGAGGCTAGGTCCCTAGGAATGAAAGCTATCCATTTTTCCTGTTGTTTATTTGTAGAACAAACACTACTTAATGGTAATTCTGTCTCATGTACAGAGAGAGAGAGAGAGAGAGAGAGAGAGAGACTCACACCCTGCAAGGTCCTTTTTTGTGGAGGAACTGGGACTGATTTATGTTGGTTAGAGAACAGGTGGCCTTTTCCCCTCTACTCCTCAGGGTTCTACAGGGTTCAAGACCTCAGTCTTGTTGACTGTCCTTGGGCTTCATCCATTGAGTTTCCCAAGGCCAGTTACCGCCTCTTACCTTTCCTCTCTAGGCTTATGCAGCTTAGGCCTCATGGTGTAAATGGTGAAGGATTCTGAGCTGCGTGGAATCAAATTGGCCTCCTCAGCTATTGGAGTCCTTCGTTTCCTGCATCAAGTATTAGGAAGCCAAGTCAGATGAAGTATATTCAGGGTATCATGCCTAGAGGTGGCTTAAGGATACACTCCTATCTTCTTTGCTAGGATACAATAAATGAGTAATCCTTACTGTGCTGTGGGACTACTGTAGTTGCTCCTTGATGCAAAGGATTAATGACAGTTAACACTGCTGAATTTGCTTGTCTGTCTCTGTGTTACCCCTGTGTGGTTTGCAATAAAAACACAGTACTCCCCTCTCCCAATTCTTGCTTTTGCTCGTATTGATCAAATTCTACTTTTCAGGAAGTACACCAGGGATCATACATCCTGCTTACTTACTTACTTACTTACTTACTACTTACTTACTTACTTACTTACTTACTTACTTACTTACTTACTTACTTACTTACATTAAGAAAATATTTCCTGTTGGCATACACAAATAATTTTGATGCTCAAGAGCTAATTTCTTATTGTAACAAAATGTTGACAACTTTTTCTCTGCAGGATCTGGGAATCTCCACTTCTCCTGGCTGCCAAAGAGAACAATGTCCAGGCCATCCGGAAATTGACTTTGGGTGGTTCTTGTGATATTTTCCAAAGAGGTATGTTCCCTACTAACAAAAGAGCCAGTACCCCATTGATTTAATAATGTTATCGAATTAGGAAGAACTGCATTAAAATTCCTATGAGCATCCTATGTAGACGAGCTCTTGTTTTCAGACCACGGGCTGCAGCTAACAGACAAGCAAAGACTGGGCTAAAATAAAGTGGTTGAATTAGGAGGGTGGTGTGTGTGTGTGTGTGTGTGTGTGTGTGTGTGTGTGTGTGTGTGTGTGTGTGTGTGTGTGTGTGTTTAAATTAAAAGTTAGGTCTTTTATCCACCGAGAGCTGTAAATGTGATTAGGTGAAGTATCTGAAGGAACAAGCATATCTAGCTGGGCCTGAAATGCAATGCATGCTGACTTGTGTGTGATTCTTATTCTGTGTAGGTGCTGTAGGAGAAACCGCCCTCCACATAGCAGCCCTCTATAACAACCTCAGTGCAGCTGAGGCCCTTCTGGAGGTGGCTCCAGATCTTGTCAACAAGAAGATGACATCAGAACTCTATGAAGGTAATTCCTGCGAAAAGAAGGAGATTTGCAAAGAAAAGAAAAGTGTTCTGCTTATATACTGCCCCATACCACTTTAAGTAGTCTCTGGGCGGTTTACAGTTTCATTACGGTATGCAGGCTACACATTGCCCCCCCCCAGCAAGCTGGGTACATTGTCCAACATTAGAGTGCCTATGGTAGAGGGTAATGAATGCAGTGTTTCTAACCTTATATCATGGTGCAAAATAAACGACAAAACATGAAATACATGTAGAGCCAGGTGTGGAAGGGCTGCCCCTTGGTTCCCTCAGAAAATGATAAAATGAAACCAGTCCCAATGATAAAAGCTTTCCTTGCTTTGGCTTTATGTGAAACCAAATAAATCACTCCGTGTCGATGTCCCATAGCAAGAGCGAATGCATATTTAGAATGTTTTGCTTGTTAAACATATTTCATTTAACATTTAATTCTGCTTCCATTCTGTCAAAGTGAAGTTGTCCACAAAAGCTTACATAAAATGTAATAGTCTTTAAGGTGTCTCGTATTCTTTTGACTTTTTGTTTGTTTGTTCCTTTGGCTTTTGTCTGATATGCTTGCACAGACTAACACAGATTAACATGGTCTCCGCCTCCAAAACTGTAATTCAGTTGTGACATAATAGCACAATCAAGTCGCTTTCCGTTCTTGAGTCATTTTAAAATTCCTTGGTATTTGGCAAACAATATTCTAAGGTGGGGTGATTTTAGAAGTCAGAAATTGTGGAGGGGAACAATGAGTTATGCTTCCTTTCCATTTCTTCCTATCCCATTTCACTCTTTCTTTGGTAGTTAAAATCTGGGCAGATTAAAAACAAACAAGCATAGTCACATATTTCCAACTTTTGGGGTGGGGGGTGGGGGTGGGGGTGGGGGCTAGAAGTGGGCCATACTGACGTATCCAGAGAAAATACTTCCTGCGTAATCATGACATTGGTAGAGTAAATGGTTAAAATGGGTCCTTTTCCAAGGAGAAAGGCAAGGTAAAAATAATCTTAAATAAAATAAACTATTTAAAACATAAATACTTAAGGTGTCTCTCTATGATAATATACACATCTAAAACTGCCCCTCCTTTGTATCTAGGCTGGGAAATCTTAGCTTTATATAGTATTATAGTATTATATATATATATATATATATATATATATATATATATATATATATAAACTGCACTGTGCTGATAAATTAAATTACTAATAATGTTCACCCAGTTGATTTATGTAATGTGGACATGCCCTTTTTGTGCTAACAGATATTGGGATTATTTATGTCCCATGTCTGTAGGTCATGCCAAGTCTGAAAGTCAAACTAGATATGGCATAAGAAAGGTCTTTGAACCCCACGATTGTGATTAACAGCTCTCTATACAATTTACAGACAGTGAGACACTAATCTGGATTGAAACTATCAGGACAGGGAGAAAGATTTTTAAAGCATCCATGTTCCCACTTAAAATCATAGAACCATAGAATCATAGAGTTGGAAGTGACCTCAAGGGCCATCCAGTCCAACCCCCTGCCATACAGGAACCCCCATCCACAGTATTTCTGACAGATGGCCATCCAGCCTCTGCTTAGAAACCTCCAAAGAAGGAGACTCCACCACCCTTTGTGGCAGCATATTCCACTGCCGAACAGCTCTAACTGTCATGAAGTTCTTCCTAATGTTCAAATGGACTCTCTTTTCCTGTAGTTTGAAACCATTGCCCCGCGTCCTAGTCTCTGAAGCCATGGAAAACAAACCTGTTGTTCATAAAGACTCTGTGGGAAGGAAGCAAATTGCAACTGAGGAGAGACTTTCAGTGAAAAGATGGTACCGCAGGAATGACTTTAAAAATTGGTCTTCTTCACATTACAGTTCCAGTCCATATTAAGGGCCTGCAATTAAAATTAATAAGTGAAGAAGCACATTAGTGGAATTCAGATATGTGGTTGACATCATATCTAGTTCGATACCAAAAGGCTTTGTCTTAATTGTCGGTTTGCTTTTTTCCTTGTTATTAAGGAAACAAAACACAACTCTTGTAACTCTTCCTGTGCAAAACACTTCTTCCCCTCCCCCCATAAGCCTTTTCCACTAAAAGCCTTCTGCCCTTTCATAACACAACACATCCAAAACTGGGTGTAGATAATGTCCTTATGTGAGTGTTTAGTCTGTTTATTTGTTTGTTTTTAAATGTAAACTCCAGGACAAACAGCTCTTCACATTGCAGCGGTGAATCAAAATGTAAACTTGGTGGAATGCCTGCTCAAGAAAGGAGCTCACGTCTGCACACCCCGAGTTACAGGACTCTTCTTCAGGCGCGACACCCAAAGACTCTTCTACTTCGGTAGGATCATATATATAGCTCGGGGTACAGAGTTCGTTCTGGCCGCTGGAGATACCTAGTGGTGCTGCACAAGGTTTAGAAGTGCTTCCAATGCTTCCAGTGTAGACACTGTGAGTTTATCTCACCCTAAAATTTGGTGAACTGCCCCTGTTAGGAAGTCAAACAGATTAATCATTTTGAGCATGCAATGTTTCCTTCCAGATCATGTCCTCTTCATTTGCCATTGGTATAGCTCACCCCAAGCTTCCTTTTAGTGACACTGGCACAAGCCTGCTTATCCACTGACAGCTTGGGCTGCATTTTGCTGATGACTCACTGGCCACTGCCATGAAACACTGCTGCATGAGGAAGTCAACCCCAGTGCCCTCACTAGAGGCTGGCCTTAGGCAGTGGTAGTAGAAGGGCTGCTAATTCGGCACCATGAAGACAGATTTTCTGAGCGTGTAGCTCTGCTAATGTCTGCTGAAAGCCACACTGATACCAGCCGCCCTGCAAAATACAGGGGGCATAGAAACATAGGAAGCTGCCTTACTGAGTCTTGCTGTTACAGTGGAACCTTGACTTACGTCCCGCTTGACTTGCATCATATTTGACTTGCGTCCACTAGGGGCGTGTTTGACTTGCGTCGCAGGGCTCCGAGTTACGTCTCGGAGCCCCGGCGCAAGGTCCCCACATTGGGTGGCAGCCAGGACCCAGCGTCCCGGCTGCCGCCTCCAAACTGCTCCTGCCCTTGGAGGGAGCTCGGAGCTGGCCTCAGCGGGGGCTGGCCTCACCGGAAGCCGCCACCGCCACCGGAGGAGAGGAAGAAGGGCCGGGAGCTCCTGCTTTCTTCCTCTGCTCTGGTTGCGGCAGCGGCGGCGAGTCCAGCTCCGAGCACCCGGAGCTGGTCCTCGGCTTTGCCGCAGGAGGGCTTTCCAAGCCAGGCTCCAGGTCCCCAATGCGGCAGCTGAGGCCACCAGTCGCCGAAGAGGACGACGAGGAGGAAGACGGCAGCGGGGGCGAGGACAAGGCATCGTCGTCGTCTGAAAGGTTCCGTTGGCCACCAGCGCGAGTGAAGGGGCCCCTCCGCCGCCAGTTCCTCCGGCCGCCCCAGACCCTCACCTCCTCCGCCGCGACTAGCCTCCAAACATTGCATCCGCCACCATCGCGGCGGGGGCGGTGGTTTCTTTGCCTCCTTCCAGTGGGCTGGGTCCGGGCGGGGGTCCTCCTCCTCCTCCGCAGCTTCCTTGGGTACCGGCGGCTGGCACACACACCTCCCCGGGGAACCTGGGAAACTAGCGGGGGAGGGGGAGGAAGCCTGGTAAGAGGCCCCAGGAGAACGGGGTGGGAGGGGCCACGGAGGGAGGCAAAGAGAAGCCAAGCAGCCTCAGCTGTGGGGGTGGGGTGAGGTGGGGGGGGGGGTGTGGAGGGCCTCGTGGGCCACCCAGACTCCCTTGGTGGGCAGCAGGGTCTCTCTCTCTCTCTCTCTCTCTCTCTCTCTCTCTCTCTCTCTCTCTCTCTCACACACACACACACACACACACACACACACACACACACTCCCTCTCTCTCTCTCTCACACACACACACACACACTCACTCTCACACACACTCACACATACACACACACTCTCTCTCTCACAGGCTCTCTCTCTCTCTCTCTCTCTCTCTCTCTCTCTCTCACACACACACACACACACACACACACACACACACACACACTCCCTCTCTCTCTCTCCCTGAGCAACTGTGGGGAGAGGACACACATACACACACACATACACGGGGGGTGGCACCAGGGGCTCCCTGATCGCTTCACACTTGGCCTGGCCCTGGGGCTGCATCCCAACTTTCTGCCTACCAGGGTCTCAGCCCTTCTTCCACTCATCCTGCGGTGGCTTCGGCAAGCCCGAGGAACCCGAGGTTGGCCTGACCGGGAGCCACCGCCGCCGCTGCCGGAGTGCAGTGAACACCGGAGCGGGCCGGCCTTCCTCCTCCTCCTCCTCCTCCGACCAGGCCGAGCTCCGCCCGAGCAAGCGCCTGGCTCTGCTCTGGGCTAGGCCTGCTTCTCCCTGCCACCTTCTTCCACCTCTCTCTGGCGGGCATAAAATTTGTTAATTTTAATAAAAATTTGTTAATGTTAATTAAAATTTGTTAATTGAATAAAAGTTCATTTATTTCATCTACAATGCTGTCTTATTTTATAGTACAGCATGGATTATTGCTGTCTTGTTAGACAGTCAAATTTGTGTTAAATTGCTGTTTTGGGGGGGTCTTTTTCATCGTCTGGAACAGATTAATCCACTTTCCCATTACTTTCTATGGGAAAAGTTCGTTTGACTTAAGTCATGTTTGACTTAAGTCCAGACCTCCGGAACGGATTAATGACGTAAGTCAAGGTCCCACTGTACTTAGAAGATCCCAGGAATTCTCTGGTGGCCTTCCATCCAATCAGTTGCCAGACCAATGATGCTTAGCATCCAAACATGCTTAGCATCCAAAACTGAGTAAGATCACACATTTTCAGGGTGGGAGGGCAGCCTATGTGCCTCCTTCATGTAACTGTTCCGGAGGCTTAAATCAGGTTCACCCATCAGTGAACCACTAATGCAGGGGTGGCGAACATGTTCGACAAAAAGAGCAAAAATTTTAAACTGTGAGAGTCAGAGAGCCACACCACGCAGTGACCTGCCAAAACAGACAAACACTCACACAAAAGCATATAATTTTAACAATAATATATTAAACACATAATATAACATGCTCAGTCAGGTGTTTTTTGTTACCTTTGGGTAATTCCTTGTCAATATTAGCATGGAGAGTTCTAAAATGATGCTGAAGATTTGAAGCCTTGAAATGTGATGTCATAGTATTGCATATTAAACACAGCGCTTTCCCATTCCGTTCAATAAAGAAGAAAGCATCTTCCCATTCTTCCAAAAATGTCCTGTGTTCATCTTCATATTTTCGTTTAGCTTTGCATTTTGCCATTTTGAGTGAGGGTAAAAATCCTGCAGTGATGGTGAGGGTGTGCTGCGTCCTCCACACTAAGAACTAACGGCAAGATGTGACACAACATGTGACACACGGGTCCCCCCGCTCTCTGGCCCGTGCAGTTGTTTCCGGGGGATGGGAGACGTGATGACGCAGCCTGAGGGCGGGACTACGCGCTCGGAGATCTCTCCTCAGAGGACCCTCCTCAGAAGCAGCATAACAAAATCCAAACTTGGCAAAGAGCCACAGTATACAAAATAATGATAAGAGGCAAAGAGCCGCATTCATTTTGGCTGGGAGCCGCATGCGGCTCGAGAGCCTCGTGTTCGCCACCCCTGCACTAATGCGTGGAGCTGACACTTTGCACATCAATTGTTTTCCTTACATTTCACAACCAGCACCTGAATATATGAAATACATCAATTGGCATGCTTTGTATCTGAGGTACTATGAAAGCACTGTCCATCATGCTGCATCTGTGGTGGCGCATTCATCTCAGCAAGTGTCGGCTGATGAAAATAGCAGGGACACCTACACTGTTGTAAAGCAAAAGCCAAATCTCTCCTCCAATCTTGTTGTAGAACAAAATTCATTTTTAGGCCTGAACAACCTGACCATGAATACCAGGAGCAGGAAATACACAAGCCAGATGCAGGGCCAGAGGGTGGTCCAATGATAATAGATGTTCAGCTCTGGACGTGGCTGTGTGCTGCAAAGGGGTGTTCTGACTCTCTTCTGCATTCTAGTTACTGGTACCCAGGCAGCTGTGGATCCAGGGAAACAGGCTGTGTGAACAGAAAGTTTGCCTTTGGGGCAAATGCATCATAACCCTTTGCCTTTTTTCCCAGTCAGATTGTTGTGCTCTGGACATTGGTTTTAACCTGGCCCCATCTTTGCAATAGTACAAGTTTAAATTATCCTCCATTTCAGCATTATGACTTGGAAGGAAGTTTGCAGCAACACTGGTGTGGGAATCTGCTGGGATGAAGCTCTCCTCTTCCCAGCAATAGGAAGTATTAGCTGTTGTGAGTTTTTTTGGGCTGTTTGGCCGTGTTCTGGAAGTTTTTCTTCCTGACGTTTCTCCAGACTCTGTGGCCGGCATCTTCAGAGGGCAAGGAGCTCAGGGAACTAGGAGTTCTCTCTGTGCTCTGGGCTATAGGGAGTATTGTTGCTAGAATGGGGGTAAGGGGAAAATTTCCTTTCCACAGTGCTGATTTTCAGTTGCAATGTTGGAAATAAATTTGAACTTCACTCACATACCAATGATATTAGTTTGTATTGCTAGGTTGGAGGAAGGAGGCTACACACACACACACACACACACACACACACACACACACACACACACACACACACAATGATAGGCAGATGTTGTGCATTTGCATGCATATCTACTGTATGTGCTCAGCCATTGTTTAGTCAGCTTTGCTCTGGTTCCAGGGTTCCCTGCGAAACAAGGATATGACATGAACAGATAAATGGAAAAAATAGAACAGAAAATATCTCATGTGCCATGGGCACCATGGGGGGCACTGTTGAGAATGGCTGGGCTAAGTAATGAACAAACTAATTTATAAGTGTTCTGAGCAGTCCCCTTCTCTGCCTCCTTATCTTTGAGACTTATTTTAATTGATGGTATTCCTCCTCAGGAGAGCATGTCCTGTCCTTTGCGGCCTGCACAGGAAATGAGGAAATTGTTCGTTTGTTGATTGAAAATGGAGCTGACATCAGAGCACAAGACTCTTTAGGTACGAGGCCAGTAGCCAAAAGGAGAATCAGTTGTGATTTTCTTCCAGACTTCTTTAGTGTTGTGAAGCAAAACATAAATCTAATTAATGAAATGGAACAAAGTAATTACAAGTAATTCTTTTAGGGCTTCTCTTTTTGATAACATTTTTTTCTGGATTGTTTGCATAGAAGGCTGTGAGGAGATGTAACACAGGCAGAAGTTGTGATGTGAAAGACAAGTAGTTATAAAACATCTTTTGCAATCCTGCCATCAGCAGAACCAATTGTACTTGTGCCATCTCTTGTCTGATAACAAGTGCTGATACCAGACAAGAACGGATAAAGTGCGGTTATCAGACAATCCTAGCAGTCGTAACTACCTTGATGTTATCTGCCTAAGATGTTTATAGACACCTACAGATTAATAGTCCTCAGTGTAATTATCTTTTTTGATTCAGGTATTTAATGTAGTTTATATAACAAAATGCTTTATTTTTACAATGATGTAGTCAAGGGAAACTTGGCAGTAAAAGTCTGCAAGATAGATAAGAATATAGCTACTTTGATACTAGCTTAATAAGGCTTATTAATGAGCTTCTACTTTGCAATCCTGTAATTCACCTGGTTTAGTTTCTTAGGTTTAAGTATATGGTTTAGGATCTCAATATTTGTCAAAATAACTCCCACAAAACAGCTGCCTGTTCCACCCACTCCTCATGGTCCATAATATTAAAAATGGTTACAACAAAGGAGGCCAAAAGGATTAATGTTTATTCAATCGTCTCTCCCTTCCTTTGGAACAAACTCAACAGTGCTTTGACAGGCATCTTCCCTTCCAATTATAAAGAAATCAGTAAAACCAGTATTATTTAAACCTGGTTCAAATATGTTTTGATTGGTTAAATTCTACTTAAAGATTACTTAAACGTTTTATCTATTTTCTGGCATTTGTTGTATGGTATTTTGTACCATTCATTATATGTGATTTATTGTGTTCTGTACTGCCTAGAGTGTGCATTCCACTATGGGGCAGTATAAAATTTTAAACAAACAAACAAACAAACAAACAAACAAACTTTTTCCTCTCCAGGCAACACTATTCTTCATATCCTGGTCCTTCAGCCCAACAGGACAATTGCATGCCAGATGTACAGTTTGCTACTTTCCTATGACAAACGAGAGGGAGGCCTGGCTCCTCTCGACTCCATCCCAAACCACCAGGGCCTTACACCATTCAAAATGGCTGGAGTCGAGGGCAACACTGTGGTAAGCACATGGTCCATTGGATCACTACCAGCTAGGAAGAAAAGGGTTTTGGAAATAATTGGTATGCCCTCCTGCTTTTCTTTCATGAAGCTGCAAGGGATCTCCTGTCTCAGTACTGACTAGAATGAGGCCCCTCTTACACAAGGAAAAACCATGATATATTGTTATTTTTTTTAAAAGCACACTCTGGCTAGTTTACGATTTAATTATGCACGACAGACAGACAGACAGACAGACAGACACACACACACACACACACACACACACACAGATTCACCAACCATGGATTCAGGGATGGTCCGAGCGGTGGCGTGTGGGGTGGAGAATACGTACCGCTGCTGCTGCTGGCCAGCCACCCTCTGAAGGGGTGGGGTGGTGACTTTTAAGGACCCACCCGGCCAACCAGCCTTTGTTCACTTGGGTTCTGGGTGGTGGATCGGAAGTTTGACCAGGAAGTCCAAAACTTCCAATCCTTTGCCCAGGACCCAAGCGGGAAGTTCAAAGGCCATTAGCCAGATGGATCCTTAAAGTCACCACCCCAATCCTCTGGAGGTTAGCTAGCCCATGGTGACTGCAAAGACAGTGGCTGGCCAGCGGTAGTGAGGGCGGCCAGCTAGCATAGGTGGTGGTCAGTTTTCTTTCTTTTTTCTCCTCACTGCCCTGCAGGCTAGCTGCCGAGCTCAGTGCTGAGGGAGGGTGGCTGGCTGGGGGGAAAAGCTTTCGCCCTGCACCCTGCCACCCCTTTCACCACCATTATCCTTGGAGAAAGGTGTTTGCCCTTATCCACAGATTTTGCTATCCATGGGGGGGGGAGGGGTCCCCAGAACTGATCCCCTGTGGATACGGCGGTCCTACCGTACTCTGATTGGAACAAAGGAGGATTACCTAAGCAGAACAGCTTGTGAATTTTGCACATGGGAGCACATAGTGTTGTGCATCTTGTAAAGCATTTTGTAAAGCAAATGAAATTCCAAATATTTGTACTTTTAGAACACAGAAAGGTGTATACGTGTTACTGATTGGTGGGCCACCACCTACACCAGGGTTGAAGCCATGAGCATTGTAGAATGATTGGCTATAATACATTATCTTGTAGATTAAGTCTGAATCCTAGATTGGCAGAGGGTTTCTGCATGGGCCAGTGGTTGAACTCTATGACATAAAAGTCCATTCCAGCATTGGATGCATGATTCTATGGAAAATATCCTATTTACATGCTTATAGCATAGAACAAACTGGGCACAGACATGGAAACAATTAATTTAAACTAATTTAAAGCTTCCCACCTTGTTTGCTGGGGAAGCCATTGGGAGCCTTGGGACAGAGGCAAGCCTTTAATAGTTTTTTTAAAGAAACTGCCATTGGATTATCATTGGTGAGATCAGGACTGCTGGCAGCATTTTTTGATTCCCAAAGGAAAAGGGATTCTGGAGAGCCTCAGAAGCTGAAATGGGGGAGGGGGAGAGAGATAGAATGCTTCTAACTAATTTAAGTTAATTATGTCTGGCACCTAGATCAGGTCTGCACTAGCTCTAATTTTGAAATTTGGCCATTCCTAGTTATGTCAAGGGAAGCAAAGAGAAGCCTGTACAGTATTCTTATATCCAGCACACCCTCTGACCTGGATAGGACATTTTGCATTTCTCTGCCCAGTTATGTAACAGAACATCCAGGAATGCAAGAGTACTGGTGATATATTTATAGGCCTCTAATAAAATAACAAAAAATCACTGCAAGCAATATCCTATTTTAAAAAGATATACAAAAAGTCCAAACATGGTAATAGATGTGGTTTGCCAGAAAATTATTCTTAGATATAAAGTTAGATGCAAGATGATTTTCACCAGGCTGTTGTTAAAGCTGCATCTGAAGTCAAGGATTGGGTTTCACACCCCAGCCCTAAAAGTACACCCAGCCTACACCTCCTCTCCATTTGGCTGTTTGAGACCTACAAGTCCATGTTTGTCCAGGGTGGTGGGGTTGATGCAGAAAACCTACATGCTCCATTTGGGGATTCGGGTAAAATTTAGTAAATCAACTAGGTATAGACATTTGGGACCAGATTAAAGAAAAGGAATATTACCTAGTGATTGTAGTCTTGCCCTGCTGATGTAGAGAGTCAGCCCATATCTAGGATATTCTGGGTGGGTTCTGGTGTGAAGAGACCAGCAGAAATAAGTATTCTGGGTTAATGGTAGAGTGCACAAATCTTCATCTAATTTCCAACAACACAGGTCTATACTATCCCTGGTCCAGCATAAAAAATGAGATGTTCCAAAACTCAAGGTCACCTCAATGATCCAAAAATGTCTGAAGAATGTGATCTGAGTAGTCTCTGTTTCTTTTTCTTCTTCAGATGTTCCAGCACCTCATGCAGAAGCGAAGGCACATATTGCGGTCTTTTGGTCCCATTACCACTATCCTCTATGACCTCAGTGAAATTGACTCATGGGGTGAAGATGAGCCTTTTCTAGAACTTATTGTCTCAACCAAGAGAAGAGAGGTATAGTGAAACTCAAATCCTTAAAATAAACTATAGGGAAATATAATTTCTCACTTTATTGAGAGCAAGGAATCTGAGTGCCCTTCCTAGGTGGTTTATCTAGCCCACAAGGCCTGGGAATGTCTTGCTCATCTGGTGAAAGGAAGAAGCCAATATATGATGATGATATTACATTATAAAATGTACTCCACAGACCTGAAACTTTGTGGCACAGAGCAGAAAAACACCGCATTATTCTGCAAAGTCACTAGCAAGGATTGTTATGCTACAGTTGGCAACATGGCTAATCATCATGGCTAGATGAATTGTGTTTTTCTCCAAGTGAAATAAAACAATCATTAGGCCGAATAGTTGTTGTGTAGTGAACATTATGCATTACGGTAGCAGATGTTGGTTCAGTTTGTGGAGATCTTTTTAAGTGATCATAAATAAAAAATTAGAAAAGATAGAACTTTTGTATGACAGGATTGAGAATATCATTGTTTCAGTTTTATCATGATCACACAAATCTCACCATCATTTACTTCCTGTCCTTCTTTCTTGGCAAAAACCTGTTACGTAACTTAGTGCCTAGCACAACTTAGATCGGGCAGCGGAAACCTTTAACATATTTATTTTATTTATTTTACTTTTTGAGTATTTTTACCTTGCCTTTCTCCTTGGAAAGGGACCCAAGGCGGCTTACAGTAATAAGGGACAATACACAGTTGAGTACATTTAAGACTTATCCAGTTTTGAGAACAGGGAATTGAGGGGCATTTTACTACATGCAATAAAAGGCTACATTAAAGCTAAAAGAGAATGCTAAAAGAGCAGTTAAAGAAAATAGTAAAAATTCCTTAGACTATTTAAAAGCTTATTTTTCCCATTTTAGATTCAGAGGCCTCTTTAGACTTACTTTTGCCTCGGGTGAGCCTTAGGTTGGGTGTGTGTAAGGCCTTTAAAAGTCTAAAATGTCCCCTGGATCAGCAGTGGTGGTCCTGGAAGTGATTTTTGATGCTGAAAGGTTTCCCACCCCTCTTTCCCAAGGCTCCCAAGTGGCTCCCCCCCCCAGGGCAAGAGGGAGGCTAGCAGAGCTTCAGAACCTAACGTGGAGGGGAGGAGTGAGCTTTTAATCCATGTAAGTTGAAGGTTTCTGGATCTTGATCTGAATTATGCCAGGTGCAAAGATACACCATTGAATTTTGAGCCTCCTCATGGGAAATTTGCATGTAAATTCATGTGTATATTTACACATTTTTCGTAATGTGTGTATTTACATGTTATGTAGCTTAGACATTTTCGTTATTGACTAAATTGTGGTCTTGCATATTCTTCTCTTGTGAAGAATAGAAAAGGAGAGCTGGGGATTGGCACAGGATAGGATCAAAGGAAGGGGGCTACGGGTGGCTACGCGGGTCCAAGTGCATCGCGTTGAGGGGCTAATGCGAACACGGAAACAATCCACGTTCTCTTATTTAAATAGAAGTGTAAAACAGGCAGTGAATCAAGCCACAGTAAAGCTCAGTCACTCTGATTTGGCTTGTCATTGTTGCTGTTGCCTCTGTGGGAATAGCCAGTTCCTCTTGAAACTTGATCACTGGATTTATTTAAAGAGACTCATTTGAGAATAAAAGACTGTTTTTTTTGGGGGGGGGGACTAAGCCCTCTACCGCCACCCCCAACTCTTACATGAAAGTAGCATGACTTAACCCAGGATTTACTGCCATTCAACTACAGCCTTCACAATTTCCACATATTTAAATAAATGGTAGACAGAGCAGCTACTGGTTCCTGGGCAAAAGATCTGGGATGCAATCCCTCCCACTTCCATGCAGGGTTACAAAAACCCTAGAAAGCTGGTGCAGCTCACTGTATATTGTGTTTGTTGCTCTCATTTCTTTCTTAAAGAGTGACACATGTTTTGGCCTTCAGGCTGTAACTTGTCAAACAGTTCTTCTCTGCTAGAAAAAAACATATTACAGTGGTACCTTATATAAAGGAATTAATTCGTTCCAAATGAAATTATGTTATACAAATTCCCATAGGAATGCATTGAAAATGGAGTAATCCCATTTTTATGTTGTACGAATTCTCCCCATAGGCAGTTATGTTAAGCAAATTCCCCATATTTCTGGAATTTTTTATGTTGTACAGATTTTATGTTATACAAACTGTTTGTTATACAAGGGTCCACTGTATTAACAAGATCTTGTTAACCCTACTGAATTGTTTCTATACTCTTTGACCATCGTCCCATTAAATCCTGTAATGTGTTTACTACATGGGAAAATCTACACATAAAATACACCCATCCCATGGTTTTGCACAACAACTGCCATCAACCACTTTACTTTTATAGTTTTTACATATGACATCTCACATTTATTGTTGCCTGTTAGATTTGACCTGCTTGAACCGCCATAAACGTCTAAGAAATGTGTCTGCTGGATATACAGTAGATGGAACTACATTCACATGGACAATATATCAATCTCTCCGGCTGGTAAATCACCCCACACACACCTAGTGTTTATATAACCATTCTAACTTCATTTTAATGGATCAGATTCTTTCATGTGTTTGTCTTATTTGATCTTAAAGGGAATTTCCCCTCCTAGTACTGAGTCATAGGAGTTGTTTCAGAGTGTCCTTACTGACCCTCAGGAACCACCCATGAAAGATTATGGTCCTATACACAATATTATACAGGTACTTGCACATCTTAAGAACTAGCTGGAATCACTGAAAAATACATCTCGTTGATTGGAGGACTAGTTCAATCAATGAGCATCATGCCAGCAAAGTATTTTACAAGTGCCAAGGAGCTGATGGGGGATGAGGGGGAAGAGAGAGAATGGAATCAATAGACAAGGCCATTGGAGTGGGCATGGATTATGCATTCATAAGAATGTAGAAACTGAGCTGGTCAAAGTTAGAGGCTCAGCCAGAAGACATAGGCCTTCTGCATATTAGCAACCTAACAGTACACCTTATGTCTTCTAAATAGGGCTAAATGTAAAAAGACAAAGGGACAGGGGGAGAAGATTTATTCTGTAAACCACCCAGAGTTCCTGATGGAAGATTGTGCAGTATAAAAATGAAACAAACAAACAAACAAATAAATAAATAAATAAATAAATAAATAAATAAATAAATAAATAAGATTGAAAGAGAAACTAAAACATTTTCAACTCCACCCCATATTGTAGTCTTGGTTTCTACTGGGTCCCTAGGCTGAAAAAAATGGAAGACTAGAGGGTGAGCAGAATTGATAGGGAGTACATTCAAAACAAACAAAAATAATTCTTCATTGAATGCATAAGCACGTTATGTCAGATTACCTGTGTTTGTGTAAAACCATAAACATAGTCTTCTCACACATCTAAGCACAGAAGTCTGTGGCTAGTCATTTTCAGGAATATGATGCAGGAATTGATAGGCCCTCATTCTGACCAAGGGCGGTTGGTTGTCTTGTGTTCTTCTGAAGTCCACAAGTAAGCACTGAGTCCTTTTAAGTTACAATTATATTAATATGACTCTTTCCATATATTGCAAAAAAATCCAGATGCCTTATCCCAGGAATCTTGACAGTACAAGATTGTTCCCTGTGATGGAGGGGAGAGGTTTGTGGCTTAAGCAGGCTGGCCTGTCAATATCTGCTTTCTGAGCTCTCCTGAATGCTAGATTTGAATGAAGGATGTTCCCACCCTTCTTCTGACCCCCCCCCTTGCCAGTAAATGCTCTTACCAGGACTGAACGTGGGCTACCAGTCCCTTCTTCTGGGGGCACCCTGGGGCAACTTGCCCAAGACCACATAGACTGGCCAACCTTGGGCTCCACAGCTAGATACCTAGCTCACTGAGGTACCCCAAATAACATAGACATGCTAAATACCACAACAAGCATTCAGTAAAAGCAAAGAAACACTCAAAATATTGAACTTTTTTGCTATCCCTTTAGTACTATGTAGAAGCAGTAATGTTATCCCAAGTTTTTCCAATACTGTAGAGTTACCAACAAGGTATATACTACTGTAGTTCTTGATTTCTTAGGGCTTCTCCATGCACCAAAGCAATTGCTGGCCAAAATAATGAGAAATAGTCATGCCAGTTTCACTTTCCTGTGTAATTGTTTCCCACCTCGTGTGCTACCTTTAGGCCTGCTACTATTGTAAATCCTGCACGAAAATTGTTGATCATCCAAGTTGTGTTTATGCTTGCTGTTAAAAATCTGATTTAAAAGGGATTGCAATACCAACCTCTTCACTCGGTGAGCAAACATACCATGTCCTGCTTCTGTTTTCTGTCTCCTTTTTATTGCTATTGCAAAGGAGATTTGAAATCTGCAGTCACCAGCTGTACTCTTATATTCATTTTAAGAAAGCTCCTGCAGGGAAGGGCTTCGCATTGAACTGAAGCACTGCTGTGCCTTATTATTTATTATTATGCCATTTGTGCAATTATTAGTCTCATATTCATCTTGTCTCAAGGAATTTATAATCTAAATATTGACAACAGAGTGGTGAAAGTTATTATGGGGGAGCACCAAAGGGACCAAGGGATGCATAGAAGCACATAAAATGTGCTTGTTTCTTTTGTTTGTTGCCTTTATACTCTGCTTGTGATCTCATGACTGTTCTCCCCACTTTAAGAAGCAAGTTTTTAGGAGTTTCACAAAAGGGAAAATAATAGCACAATGCAGATATTGAAACAAGATAGCTCAGCTTTTAGGGGAAAATAACAGGGTATGGGTAGCATTTGTTCTGGCCTGCACTATTTGTAAATCCAAACAATCTCATTTTTTACTTTCCTGACATGGAAAACTCTTTGCCAAACCTTTTTCTTTTTTATAACTTATTTTGGTTTAAGATTTCAGAAAAATCTCTGTGGATATCCCTTTTGTAGGAGTGTGTTTCTTCCATTGTCCTCTCTTGCAGAGTTTGGGATAGAGTGTCTCATAATATTTGCAGCTTATTCTCAATGATTTCCTGTCTCATTCTTTTAACAGGCTCGCCATCTCTTAGACATTACGCCAGTGAAGGAGCTTGTGAACTTGAAGTGGAACACATATGGGCGCCCGTACTTCTGTTTCTTGGCATTATTTTATATCCTGTACATGATCTGCTTTACAATGTGCTGTGTTTATAGGCCTCTGAAGGATCGTCCTGACAACCAAACGGATGAACGGGACATCACCGTTCTCATCCAGAAAACTCTGCAGGTATGCTGAGTTACAAATTTCAACAAAGATTTTTATATGTGTGCACATCTCTGGCTCTATGCCTATGGAAAAATCAGGAAGCTTCAGGAAATGGAAGGACCTGAAACAAAGACTGTCCTATTTATCTCCAAGCTCAAAGAAGATATCATACATTACCACTTCACATTGCAGATGGAAGATATATGCTTTAATAAATAAAATTCTATGCAGAAATTAGGGGAGTACTGAAAAGGCTTCTTCTTCTTGACATTCTAGTTTTCTGCGTTGCAGGAATGTTTGTTTGTTTTAATAGAGATGCTGTCTAGATGTTGTCTAAAGTGATACAGTCCTGAAACAGTTTAAAGATCTATCTGAGAAGATCCTCTTGAAAAGTTCTTCCTGTGCAGATATCACCAGATCTAATGCCATGCCTTTAATTGTATCACTGTTTCCCCCCAAGAGTTTATAACCATCCTGTTCATTAACTGATGGAACTTTCCTGTTTCTAGGAATCATATGTTACATATGAGGATCAGCTCCGGTTGGTGGGGGAGCTGATCACAGTGATAGGAGCCCTGATGATTTTGCTTCTAGAGGTAAGGAAAAAGCTAATTCTACAAGCCAATTCTTACTTAAAACAACAGCTGATAGAACAAGTGAGATTAACCACCATCCCCAAATTTAAGGGGTGCCCCACACACATTCTGGTCATCCGCTACATGACATAGGAAAAACACATCTGCCTTTAAATAAACTACTAAATCAATATGTTTTGATAATCCATGCCCCCTAAACCCCAAAACTGTCAACTATCCTGGAACCGGTTTAGCCATCTGTGGTTCTAAACCTTGGAAATGGTAGGTTGGGTTGGTGCAAAGAATTCTATTCCCCCCAAAATTAAATCAGGTTTTGAAATGTGTATACAAGACAAGCCAATTGTGAAGGAATTCAGACGTGAGCTAACCCATTGCTAATGATTGCACATCTAATTAAAATCTATTAGGATATATTTACTAAAATCCCAGATTTTTGTTCTACTAACTCAGTGTAGGAAATGCTTCAGAAGGATTTTCTTTTCAGAGCATGTGCAGCCAGAAAAAGTCTATTCTAATTGGTAATATCTTTGCAGATTCCAGATATTCTGAGAGTTGGAGCCACTAAGTACTTTGGACAAACCATCCAGGGAGGACCTTTCCATATCATTGTGTGAGAGTCTAAATTTTTAAAGCATCCTTCTTTTCTCACATATTTCTTTGACTCTCTTTCTGTTTACTCTCTACATTTCCCTTCCTTGAGCAACTGCTTCTAAAGCAAAGCAAAGTGTTCTGCTTATATACTGCCCCCAAACCACTTCAAGTAGTCTATGGGTGGTTTACAGTATTTAATTACAGTATGCAGGCTACACATTGCTCCCCCCCCCCCGCAAGCTGGGTACTCATGTTACCGACCTCGGAAGGATGGAAGGCTGAGTCAACCTTGAGCCTGCTACCTGGGACTGAACCCCAGGTTGTGAGCACAGTTTTAGCTGCAGTACCGGCATTTAACCACAATGCCATGGGGCTCCTGATAACGGTTCTCTAGATTTCTTTCTTTATAAGACTGTTTCAGAATTAGAATTCATCTGGTTCCCTAAAGTCGAATTTCATAAACCTAGGATGGAATCCTATTGCCATGTATATATGAAATGTGCAACACTCTATTTGTGCATGCACGGCTGTGTTTTCTGAGTTTATGCAAGGAACATTCAGTGCTTGAGCAAAAGCCTAATGCCATTCACAGGAACCAAATAAGCAAGGAACTTGAAGCAAATGGTAGACTCTTCCTGCACTAACTGGCCTTGATTCCTTTTTTTCGTTATGTTGAAGCATCTGAGGAATTTCAAGGATAACTGGCAACATTTCTCAAAAAGGTTCAGTGAACCCTAGGTGCTTTGTTTTGTTCTTACATAAATGAAATTTGAATTTGGAGTTTCCTCTGAATTAAAAAAAATCCTGAATGGAATTTTAAAAGAAATCAAAAAAAGTTCAGAAAGCATAACAAAAAAAAAATGAATGAGTGTGGAGCAGCAGAAACCAACTTGGGGAGGATTTATTAGTAATCAATTGGTTTGAATTTAACATCTTTCTGGAGAAAAGACACAGCCAGAAGTTTAATTTCCTTGGGGAATGTTCCCTCCTACTTTGACCACAGGGAACTTACAAGCTCCTTCCTTCCTTTTCTTACTTCTTCCTTTTATAAATAGCTCCTCACCCATGTCTATTTTCCTATCTGGTTCTCAGGAAAGTCTAGTTTCACCTCAAGGAAATCAAGAAATTCTACCTACCTAGATGGGGCCACAGGTGGAAGGTGCTGGTTGTTACCTCTCTACCCAGGCATCTCTAGGCATCTTTTCTCTGTTCGGCCTCTGCTTACTTTTGCCTCCTTTCACAGTTCTGGAAGCCTCTCTTGCCTTCCAGGACCTTGGCAGGGCAAAAGGACATATAGAAATTGGGGACTTGTCTGGATAAGGAATTCTCCTTGTTCAGTTCTTTAACTGAGTAGGCTTGTGGATTCACAAAACCTCTTTGTGTTTTCATCATTGGCATTTCATGGTATCATCCTTCTGTTCAGCCTGTGAGTTAGCTATGCTTTCAGCACATACCATGTCTGTGTGTGTGTGTGTGTGTGTGTGTGTAAGTGATGCCTTGAATTACAAAATTAATCAGTTCCAACATAATTTCCGTAGTTCAAAATTTTTGTAATTCAAAACGCGGTTCCCATAGGAATGCATTGAAAACCAATTAATCTGTTCCGGAGGTTCGAAAAAGGCAAAAGAAAGGGGAATGGATTTGCTGAGCTGTCAAAATCACCTGGCTGTCAGTGCCCCTCCAAAAGCAGCTGCTTTTGACAGCTCCGCTCTTCCTCTGCTTTGCTGGCCTGGGACAGGCACCCAGATGGCTCCTTCACCACCACCGCCACCGCCACCGCCGCTGCTGCTGCTTGCTCCCTGCTGTGTTGGCAAGTGCTGGGAGGGTTTCCGGCTGCTCCCCCGTGCCCTGGTTTTGCCTTGGAAGCAGGCACAAACCGCAGCTCCTCCCATTTTGTGGGGTTCCTGCCTGCTTCCAAGGCAAAACCAGGGCGTCGGGGAGCAGGCAGTCTTTCCCAACAGGCGGCTTCGCCTCCCTGCCCTCTCCTCCTCTTCAGGCACCCAAAAGCTAAAAGGAGGAGGGTGGCCTCGAGATGAAGCCACTGGGCTTCGCAACCAGCCACTCACTTTTGCTCCCCCCCAAAACCGGCTGCCCTTATAAAACATCTTTTAAGAGAACTGTGCTTCTGAGACCATGTGATCACTGGCAAACTCTCATAGGTGTATTGTTGACTGTGGTTTCCACCTTCTTAATCATATCATTTCCTTTTTAGCATCACATATGCATGTATGATCCTGGTGATCCTGGTAATGCGCCTCACAAGCACCGATGGAGAAGTGGTCCCCATGTCCTTTGCCCTAGTCCTCGGCTGGTGCAATGTCATGTATTTTGCAAGGGGATTTCAGATGCTCGGTCCTTTCACCATCATGATACAGAAGGTAAGGGATGTTGTGTCAATTTGATTCATGCTATGAGAAGGCCAATGACGAGGCACATTTTCTTCCCAGGATTTCTCTTACTTGTTTAAAAACGATTCAGCTGTCAACCATGGCATGATCAAGTCAGAAAAGGTTGAGTGGCAATAAGTGCTTTTAATGCCAACAGATCCACACACTTTGCAAGAATTACCAATATCTGTCATTGGCTGGAATCTGGAAGTGGCATTTTGAGGATAGCTGCAGCCTTTCACTGAATTTAAATGCCCTGAGAATATAGAAGACTGAATAACCCAGCTGTGGAAAAGCTCAGGAGCTCATTCTTTTCCTTTCTTTCTCCTTTGCAGATGATATTTGGAGACCTGATGCGCTTCTGTGGACTAATGGCCGTTGTAATCCTTGGCTTTGCATCAGGTGAGACTGAAAGTAATGGACGTGTTTTTCAGGTCATTCAAAAACTACTCAGCATGCTTTGAATTGGGGAAATTCAAATGAACGAGATACTCTTCGCTTGTGTTGTGTTAAACTTGGGTAGAGATTGGCAACTTGGAACCACTGATATTATGGGTGGTCCAAGCTCCCTTCATCTTCCAATATTAGCTATGCTGCTTAGGGCAGATAGGAGTAACAGTCCAGCAAGACCTGGAGAGTCACAGGTTTCCCACCTCTGTTTTCTCCAGTGTTTTCACCATCTCAGATGTTTTATCTATGACCTCTTTTCATATAGGCTTATTTTGTTCAACTCTTCTTCTTCTTCTTCTTCTTCTTCTTCTTCTTCTTCTTCTTCTTCTTCTTCTTCTTCTTCTTCTTCTTCTACTACTACTACTACTACTACTACTACTACTACTACTACTACTACTACTACTACTACTACTGTCCCCATAGGTTGCAGCAACGATGTGAACACTCAACACAGGATGTATTCCAATGTACTCAGTGAGATTTGCTTCTGTGAAAACATTAATAGACCTGTAATGTAAGCAGATGAAGGCTGTAATCCTAGTCAAACTGTATTTAATAAATAGGATTACACTGTGGCTTGGAAGGAGTCTATTAGGAATGTCTTTGTGGCTAAATAAATGATACTATAATATGAAAAGTTACTCTGTATGAAAAGTCCCTTTCCATTAAATCTGGAAGTGGAGTCACGGCAACTGGACTTCTTTTCTTGAGAGATTGAAACGTTTTGCTGCTCATCCAAACAGCTTTACCAGTCTGATACCTGGCAAAGAAAGGCTGGGTAAAAATACTTTAAACTCACCTGGATGACTGAGAATCTTCGCAGACATATCTTTCCATTACTCTCTTTGGGACCACCATGAGATGTAGGGCACTTCAGGGAGTGGAGAAATATTGGAACAGAGAAGTCAGGCCAAAGGAGAAAAATAAGGTTGGAATAAAACTTGGCAAATGGACACCAATCCATGTGGAGATTGCCAGCTAAAAATCAAGAAGCAAGGTGGCTGAAAATTATATCCCAAAAGAAAAGAAAAGAAAAGAAAAGGCATAGACTTGCCTCCAAAACACAAGACAGGTTCTGAGACATCCAAAAGTTCCCCAGGAACTGCAGGATACTCATTTTGTACGCTTCATCATTACCCTTGTCATTTCCAGAAGCTAATCTCTGGTTCTTTTTGTTCCATCATCAGCTTTTTATATCATCTTCCAGACAGAAGACCCCAGCAACCTAGGAGAGTTCTACAACTACCCCATGTCCCTTTTCACCACCTTTGAGCTGTTCCTTACCATCATTGATGGGCCTGCCAACTATGACGTGGAACTCCCCTTCATGTACAGTGTGGTGTACTTCGCTTTTGCCATCATTGCTGCTTTGCTTATGCTCAATCTGCTGATTGCCATGATGGGTGACACCCACTGGCGTGTGGCACAGGAACGGGACGAACTTTGGAGGGCACAGGTGAGTATATAGTCCCTGCTAGAGATGGGTGTTTCATTTAGGAAGGGGACCGCATTCCGAGTGCCAGCTGTGCTGGCATGTTTTGTTTTGGAACCAGTCCCCTTCTGAAACAAAATGCCCATCTCTACTCCCTGCCAATCCTAAATGAATGAGCAGAGTTGCATAGGAAAAGATGACATAGTAGCATTTCTTGTCACTTGAATCATACTTGAATGGCAACTGCAAGGTAGTTTAATTGGCACAACTACCAGTCAAACAGCTCTGAGAACTGGGGTTATCTGAAGAAGGAGTTGGCACTGTGGAGGTAAATGGATGATTCATAGAATAGAATCATAGAGTTGGAAGAGACCTCAAGGGCCATCTAGTCCAACCCCCTGCCATGCAGGAACCCCATCACAATATTTCCGACAGATGGCCATCCAGCCTCTGCTTAAAAACCTCCAAAGAAGGAGACTCCACCACCCTCTGTGGCAGCCTATTCCACTGCCGAACAGCTCTAACCGTCATGAAGTTCTTCCTAATGTTCAAATGGAATCTCTTTTCCTGTAGTTTGAAACCATTGCCCTGAGTCCTAGTCTCTGAAGCCATGGAAAACAAACCTGCTCCCTCTTCAGTATGACATCCTTTCATACCATCATTGATGGGCCTGCCAACTATGACGTGGAACTCCCCCAGAGCTCAGATCTATGAACAGGTCATTCCTTCAGACTTAGCTGCAGCTACTCAGGGGTAAAGACCTGACACACTGCATTGGTTTGAAAGAACTAAATACAAACAGTGAAAAAACTCTGGAGGTAAGTTGGTAGGTCTGTGCCCACCAGGAAGAACTCCCTTTTGAACAAGTTGGAATTTAGTTCCAAGTAAGCATAAGTGGTAGCAGGTTAAACTGTATTTCTATATGCAAGGAAAATGTATACTGTTAATAGCTAGAAGGCAATAATGCAAATAATACTGAAGTATTTTACTAAATATTTCAAGTTAAACCAATATAGAACAATTTGGGGAATATTCTGAAAATTTTGTTCTGTTTGAACCTTCTAAGTTTGTCATTTCTTTCGGTGCCCAGTATTTACACACAGTGTCTAAAAGCAAATACATCTGAATAATTGTTTAGTTTACATGAGTTATAAAAAGGTAGAGCTCCCTTTTTTACACTGACAACTCCACTAGAATCCCTGTAATGTGCAAACTGAAGTTACATAAAAGAGACACAGACTTCCTGCTTGACCTATGGATAAGGACCTGCCAAGTTTATGATCAGTGCTATCTTTAACGAGACTGGTCTATTGACTCTTGGTTTTCACACAGGTGGTTGCTACTACAGTCATGCTTGAGCGGAAGCTCCCACGGTGCCTCTGGCCTCGCTCTGGTCTCTGCGGGCAAGACTACGGGCTAGGAAACAAGTGGTTTCTCAGGTGAGTGAGTCTCTTTTCGCCAGGGGTGAGGAATCTCCTGAGGTCTGGGAGCCACACACAACCCTCCCTGTAACTTGGAGGGGTCATTCTGCACACCTCATATTCTGCAGACATTTTTGTTACTTTAAAAGTAACCTGAAAAGGGTTATTCGCACCCTGTAGTGGCCAATATATATGGCCTGCAGACCATATTTTGGCCCACAGGTTACATGTTCTCAACCCCCTGCTTTAGACATATATTCCGAAGCATGAATAAGTGTCATGGAGGAGCAGCTTCAGTCAGTTAAGACATTTCATGGGCATCAGTGAGGAGACCCTAGGAAGCCATTTTACATCCGTTCACAATGGGCAGAGAGTGACCTTATCGTTGAATTAGAATGGAAGGCACTTAGAGAGATGGGATTCAAGGAGACTTTTGCATTTGAAGAGTCCAACGTCAAAGGAATCCCTGGGAACCATCACTAAACAAAGCAAGATAATTTGGAAATTATATGAGGTGGGAAAATCTCCTACAGCAACACTGAGACAAGATCCACAGTTAAGAAATTCCTTCTCCTAATTATGGGTTTTCTGCAATGCCTGTTTCACTCTATCTACTAGCTCCACATTCTTTTTGCTGGTCTTGAACGATTTCTGGTACAGATTTATCTTGCTCTTCCTGGAGCCTGTTCCATCTAAATTGTATATGCACTGGAGTTTAGCCTGTCCCAGCTTTTTCCTTATCTGGGACCAAGGTTGATTATAGACAGATCTAGACCTGATGAATGGGAATAAGATGAACTGAACAAGAGGATGTAAGTGAAAGAGACAGTTGCTGTATTGATCAATGAAAGCAAAATGGTTAGGTTTGTTGGCATTTTCAGTGCTGAGGCCTCAACCTACTTTTTGCCTATTGTCTCCTGAGGCTGAAGTACACAAGAATTTTCCCCATTAAATTCATAGTGCATGTCTTGCAGCCTGTGACCATGAGAGCTATTTCATCTGAGCAGCAGAGGCTGTAACTTGGTACTAGAGCTGTTCCACTGGCTGAAAAGAGAAGCCTATCTGCCTTCACCAACACTGGGAGTTGAACCTGTGCCCCTCTTCTAGTAAGGCTATGTTGACAATCTAAGTTGAGGCACAGAATGATGGTGCATTCTTTTCCATCCACACAGGGTGGATGAACGTGTGGACTCCAGCAAATACAAGATGCTTCGGTATGCAGAGGCCTTTAAGAGACAGGACAAGGAGCATCCCGATATACATGCTGGGAAAAGAGAAGTGGGGCAGCCTGCCCAACTCAACCCGTCTCCATCAGTCTCGAGAAGCACATCTCAGAGCAGTTTCCATCGTGGTTGGCAAATCCTGCGGCACAGCACCTTTAGACACTTGCCTGGAGAAGCAAATCATGCCTTAGAAGAAGAGGTCTATCATGTCTGAGATGTCTTTCTCGACGGTCTCTACTACATGCAGCTGGGGCTACTGGTGCCTCCTTACTCATCCCTTCGGTGGGATCGTCTAACAGGTTTATCCATTTCTAGGACAGGCCCCTAGGTTCATCTCATCCGTGTGTAGAGTACTCTCTGCCGTTTGCTGCCCTTGCACTTCTAAAGAAACAGAGTCAAAATCTGCAGGGTCTCTTACTGGGATGTGTCTCTACTTTGGGGAGAAATTGTTCTCAGGAGAGCACTGGAGTCTTTCAACATCAAAGAGATTATTGTAGGAGTTAAGTTACCAATAGTACCTGTCTCTCAACATGTTCTCAGGCAACATTCCAGAAAACCTCCTTGTTCTCTGAAGAGCCGACTCTATGGAAAAATTGAAATATGAAAAAAAAAAAAGTGAGGAGGAGAGAACACATTCTTTAAACTCGGGGAACTCACTAGCTCACAGACAGCGAGCTAGCAGAAGGTCTTCAGGACTATGGACATTAATTGTTCAGGAGTACGGACCTCCTGTTTTTCCAGCTCACTTTCTGGGGAAGGGCAGAATGTTTTCAGACTATAGGAAGTCAATGCACTTTAAGCCAAATGGAACTGTACATGTTCATGGCAGATGACTTTTTAGGGCTATGTTATAAAGATCTTTTTTTTTTGAAGGGAGGGCCAACATTTTTTTTTCCTTTGGAAAAACGGAATTGTTTTGATGTTTGCTGGAGTAGGGTAGCATGGAGCAGGGGGAGGTTTTGAATGTGTTTGTGTAAATGTGCAGCTTCCACTGTTTCTGGTTGCTGGGATAGTTTGCAGCCTATTTTGTTCATCCCATGAGAAGCTTTTCCTGTGCATGTTTTCTGTTGCACTTCAACATCCCAGTCTCTTTCTGCTGACCTGCACCAGCATTTCAAACTGTTTGGTCGCAGGATAGGGCAAATATGAAACAGATTACAGATGTTGGCACTGCACTCCAGATCATGTAGAAGACTTGGTGAAAAATATTCCCACTTCCACAGCCTCATCCCTTTGTGTTCACTTGCTTTTAAATTCTCTCCAAATTCCGAGATTTATGCAAGACTTATGGCATGCGATTGAGACAAGTGAATGAAGTGGCTTCTTTAGTTGGCTCACCTCTACTCACAGATCCCAGACATGACTGCGTGGAATGACCATACAGTCCCCTGGATCGTTCACTATGGGCTCCCTTGCACCTGTGATGTAACTAGCAAACAGAACTGGGGCACCATCCATAGAGTTATCACTTCAGCATGATTGCTTTGTGCCACTTTCCTATATTTGAGATGCCTACTACCAAGATGGCCAAGGAAAACTGCCTTCCAGAAGACTGTCCAGCTATATCTAAACATGTCCCTTTTGGGCAGTCTAATGATCCCAGGGGCACCCAGTTGGCCCTGGACCTAACGGAACTGCCTACATTGCTTTCGATGTTCAGGAACATTGGCCTCCAGCACCTACAACGCCAGAGGCATTTTGCACTTTCAAGTCCAAAGGGGAGGTAATGGACATCTCCAGGAGCAATGACTGCTTTCCCCACCCTCAGCTGTCTTCCTGCCTGCCTAGCCTACCTTCCTGTTTGTTTACACTGCCACCAATGGATGCCACAGAAAACTGAGAAATACTGACCTCCTCATTCCACTAAGTCTAACAGGAAGCTGGCTTACTGTACTCTTTAGCCTCTGCCTAGCATCTTTATATTTCTTTTTGAGCCTGGTTTTAGCCATCAGCAGAGTCAAATGATATGGCTTTTCCTGGGCTGCTCCACTTTAGTCTACATAAGCAGGACTAAGGAAAAAATCACAGAGGTGAACTCAAAGAAGACTAGGTTCAATATATTTCCCCTAATACTGTATGTAGTTCCCCCTAATCATGATGTGTTTTTTCCTTGGGGAGATTGAGACTACTCTTTGCTTAACCCCATAGTTTCTCAGTCTTAGAGAGAAAACAAAACAAAACAAAAAGTAATGATTTGGATGAAGGAATAGAATATGCTGATTAAATTTGCAAATGACACCAAATTGGGAGGGGTAGCTAATTCCCTAGAGGATAGAATGAAAATCTAATACAATCTTGACATATTAGAGTGCCAAAGCTAATGGAATGGGTTTCAACAGAGGGAAGTGTAGGGTTATGCATCTAGGTAAAAGAATGAATTGCACAGATATAGGATGGGAGATACCTGGCTGGAAAATAGTACCTGTGAAAGGGATCCGGGAGTCTTAGTGGACCACAATTTGAACATAAGTCAGCAATGTGACGCGGCGGCCAGGAAAGCCAATGCGATTCTTGGTTGCATCAACAGAAGTGATAATACCTCTCTGTTCTGCTCTGGACAGAGCCCACCTGGAGTACTGTGTCCAGTTCTCCGCACCTCAATTTAAAAAGGATATTGACAACCTTGAACAGGTCCAGAGAAATGTTGTATGAGGGGCAGCTTAGGGAGCTGGGAATGTTTAGTCTTACAAAAATAAGGCTGAGGGGATATGATAGCTATGTTTAAATATTTGAAAGGATGTTATATTGAAGAGGGGACTGGTTTGAGGGGACAGGTGGGGTCTGTTCAGAGCAGAACAGGCTTCAGAGACTAGGACTTGGAGCAATGGTTTCAAACTACAGGAACAGAGATTCCATTTGAACATTAGGGAGAACTTTCTGGTGGTTAGAGCTGTTTGGCAGTGGAATATGCTGCTACAGAGGGTGATGGAGTCTCCTTCCTTGGAGGTTTTTAAGCAGAGGCTGGATGGCCATCTGTCAGTAATTTGATGAGAGCTCCTGCATGGCACGGAGTTGGACTGGATGGCCCTTGAGGTCTCTTCCAACTGTATGATGGAACTAGGGATCCTTGTTTCTCCATGTGAGCTTTAAAAAAAAAACCTACAGAAATCGTGCAGGAAATCTTCCAGGATTTGTCAGATGTTTCCTGGCCATTTTTCTTTTCTTGAAGAAGTGTCAATAGTAGAGATTGGCACGAATCAAAACAATGGCATTTCGGTTTTTCGTTTGTTGTTGAGAGGTCTGTTTCTGTTCGTTTCCGTTTGTTGCAAATTTTTGGAAAAATTTCATTTCCATTTTTTGTTTTTTCATTTGTCGTTTCTACCCGCTTTTTGCGCGATTTTTAAAGTATTTCCATGCGTGGGCGTCCCCCAACGCCCCAGACCAGAGGGAAAACACTAAAAAAAAGGATGCTGGCAGAGACACAGTATAGACTAGGTACACAGGGAGGCTGCAAAGGCAGCGGCGGGCATTGCCCAGGGTGCAAGGCAGCCGCAGAGTGACTGTACTGCGGGGCAAGGGAGGGTACTTACTGAGATGTACGCACGCACGCACACAGGGAGGCTGCAGGACTGAAGCTAGAGTCACAGAGACAGCAATCCCACCCTAACTCCCACCGGAGACTGCAAGGAGGAAGGGGGCTGCCAGAGCTTTTTATGCCCTCTGTGGCTGCTAGACCTGCCCAGTCTGCAACCTGGGCATGCTATTGGTTGAACATGATCCCATCACATGGCTTGCCCCCATTTTGTGGCTGGTGGCGACATCCATTTTAAAGGGAAAAGAAAAATACATCGTGATGGGGGAAGACAAAAACAAACGTTTTAAGGACCCCAACCCCTTGGTAGGTAATAATTTCAAATAATTATCGCATTATCGCTGCATTTTTACAGATGTCCAGGGTGTTTTAATACCCAATAAACCAATCAATATTAGGCATCTGGGAGCCATTTTGGGTCGATGTCCCCTAACTCCCCTTAAAGGGGAAAAATACAGCGATCTGAGAAAAGACATAAATGTACCTTCTAAGGACCCCAGTCCCCCTGGTAGGTATTATCAGACAATATAAATAATTATCGCTGCGTTTTTACGGGTATTTTTTAACATTTAAAACAGCTCATTTCATTGTGTGTCGCCATTAACGGAAACAAAACTTAACGACCACAATTTTCGTAGTTCTGTTCGTTTCGTTGCATTTTCATCACAATTTTTGTTTGTCGTTTCATTACGTAACAGAATGACTAACGAATAACGGAAATGGAAAAAATGTTCGTTCCGTGCCCATCTCTAGTCAATAGCATAGGCTTATTGTAGTTTCTGCTTAGAATAGCATCGTTCCTGTGCAGGATTCAGTAGGCTTCAATGCTGCATAGAACTGGGCAGTTTGTGTGTGTGTGTGTGGGGGGGGGACAGACACAAAATAAAAATGAGGCAGGAAGCTAATAGGGCTGGGTGATGCAGGTCAAAGTATCAACAAGGAATGTTGGTGCAGTAAGAGTCAGATAATATTTGAAATTTGTTATTTATGGTACTCATCTCCTGACTGCAGTCTGGAGTGGGCAGTCTGAAGCCAGAAGCTTGTGGTTGCCTGAAGTGATACACCCCAGGAAGAGCTGTACCATTTGATTCTATTTCTTCCAAACCTTTAGAACTTCAGAATTTAAATATCCTTATTGTATTCTTGTCTTCACAATCTTCCATATTCCTTCTCATTTATTCAGGGGAATGCAAACTAAGATTGTATTGACATGTATGTTTTGGGTTTGTACAGGATGGTTCATTCCTTTTTTCCAGTATCTGCATAAGGCACATACCTTGGTGAGCCAAGCTGCCTCCTACACCTTTTAGAGGACCTGTCAGAGATAAAATCAGTGCAGGTGCCTGACTGTCCCTTGGCTGAAGACACATAACAATCTTGATCAATGAGAAGCTTCCTGGTTGCTCACCTGCAGAGGGGAAGAGAGAGAAAGTTTTGCATTGTTTTTAATGGTTGCTAACAAATGGTATTTGGAAAGGGTTTTTAAGCCTGTTAAAAGTATTGCTGATGAGTTATCAACAATTAAAAACAAATGAAAAGCTTTATTTCCCTTCCTGTCAGCAGTCAGTGGGGTTGTTTCTCCATTTCCCTTTAGGAAAGGAGGAAAAGGTTGGCCCAGGTTGTGCTCAACAAGGTCACTTGAGGTGTGATGTGAATGATGGTTGCATATGGATGCAAAAGTCGCTCCAAGTGACGCACTGAGACTCTGTTTAGCACAACCGTCCTAGACCAATCCAGGCTAGGATAATAAGGTTGTGGAGTCACACCCTGATTCTTAGAATGGTTCCTCCTTAAACAGAAAACCTCTGTGATTATACAGGCCATTCTCTTCCAAGGAAATGTGATATGTTAAAAGTCTGTAAAATAAAGTGTTCTTTTGCTTCAAACACAAACCCAGGACCAATGGGAGTCCTGATTCATTTTAATTTTCAGGTTTATTTATTGATGCCACAATTGCACATTTCAGTTTTTGCATAAGAGTCCATTTCTGTTCTGTTTCTTAGCCAGGGTAAAATTTTGGATTAAATGCAAATCATTTTCCAGTTTTGTGATATTGTGAAAACATTTTGCTGTTTGAAATAACAAGTTAGGAGCTAAAACAATCTTGTTAGGATAGCCAATGAAAATGTATAGTCCCAATAACTGACTAGATATATTTAAAATAGAGCTAAATGTGTACTTGTAAGTTTTTAAAGTTGTTGTCTGTTGCCAGAAACATGCTTCAGAACCTTCAGTTAATTGAGCCCTGCAACCAAGTCAAGGCATGCTCTGAACACCACTAATAACAAATGGAAAATCCCATCTGGGTTTTAGTTTTCAAGAAACTAGAGAAACCTATAGTTATTTCTGTGGCCTTTCTGTTGCCATTTGAAATCAATGTGAATCTTCAGCAGTGTTTTATACTAATTTTACATTAACCGTGCACTTTTCATTCAGTGCTTTTTTTAATGGTGCAGTCGCTTTTAGGGTTGGATATATGAGTTGCAACTTGCAAAATAAGTGGGTTCACACTACTTATGGAGCATCTGGAGACCAATTTTGTACCTCTTTAGTAATAACAATTCCACAAACAGAACTGTTGAGTCTTTGTTTGGGAAATGCAACACAGTAGGAGGCAAAGAAGAGATTGAGGATAATGCATTTTGCTTAAGAAATCAGCAGCTGTGCACTATAATAAACCTGCAGAGTAGGTGAAAAGGTATCTCTCAAATGATCAAAAGTTTCTTGGCATAGGCATGCCATTTCTGTTCTGAATCGCTCATTAATTAGTGCTGTGAAATTATTTCAATGAAATCATTTCAGAAAAATGCCTTTGTTAAGATCACAGCGTGTGTAAGTAGAAAAAATTACTTGAGAACTAGCATAGATCAAAAACCTATTTTTACTGCACTCTGTTGTATTTTGTATTTTAAAAAGTCTCATCAACTAGTGACCTCAAATCATTTTGGAAGCACCTTTAAGAATGTGTATGCTGTGTGAAAAAATTAGAAGATAAAAGTGTGTCATGTTTTTAATTCGTGTTGTACAAAATGAAAGCACACTTGTTTTATTTAAAATAAACCCATTATTCTCTCCTGTATTTTGCATGTTCTATGATTTCTTCTTCTTTTTGAGCAAGGTGGCCAAAACAAGAAGTCTAGGCCCCAAGAGGTGCAATTCAGCTGATCCACCCACAAAAGTTGTCCATCCTTGGTTTATAAGTTGAATGTCTTAAAAAATATGGTTGGGGGATAAGATTAAATACTGTACAGTAGCATGTGTGTCTGCTGATTCATCATCTGTGGTTTCAGTTATCCTCAGCTGGCGATCAGCATGGGGGGTAGGATGCAGGGGGCAAAAGCTGTGTCCACCACCCAGGAAGCTCAAACAGCAGGGTACGCCATTCAAGGTTCCTAGGTGGCAGACTGGGCGATGCTGCACCCAGTCCACCATCCTCAGCGAAGCTCAAACAACTGGGAACAGCTGGGTCTCATCTTGTGTCAAAGCAAGGGAGGAAGCTTGAGGAGACAGGCATTGCCACCCCTGGGAGGCAGAGATCTCAGGGCAAAATGCCACCATTCACTCCTCATGCCTGCCTCCCCACCCTCCCCCTCCGCCTCTTCCTTTTAGGCATGACACAAAACCTTTTCTTAGACAATTAAACTCAGCTAAAGCTATTATCTATTTCAATGCTGGATATTCTATCCCAGATCTTACAGAAACTTTCTGTTTGTTTCTGCCCCTGTTACCATTACATCCTCCATGCCCTGTTGCTAAATCCATATGAGAACATGACTTAATGTGGGTGCTGAACTCCCTCATTTCATGCTTTGCCACTGGGATCTCCACCTGGCCCAGCCCTGGTGATCTCCCATGCCCCCATTAGTATTGCAATAGGAGCAGCAGCAGCCAGCAATTCAAAAAGATCAAGGAAGTGGCCTTTTTGAAGCTAGAACTCTTGAAAAGAATATGAAAAAATGAAAATATAGCCCAATATCAGTTATATGGGCTGCAGATAAACAGCAACTGAAGTCTGACACGCTTCTGTTTTGCACAGTGTTACTTTCTCAGCCCATTTGCTTGTGCTAAGTGGGAAGCCATGACACAGTTAAATATGAGGAACTTAAATATGATCCATTCATCTACCTGTTGCTGCAACCGAAATGTTTCAAAATTGTGTTTAACCACACCAGTTAAGGTAGTACCACCTCCAGCCTATGTCTTTATTTTTATCATCCACTTTTCTCATAAAACATTATTTGGAGCTTTTGTAAAGAACCCTATAATATACAGTGTCAGCAAGTGGACTCGGACAGTAATGAATCCATCTGGTCTAAGTGAGTGATCTAGCTGAATTCACTCTGTGGGCAATCTGGCACTTCTAAAAGGTTATCCACCCTGTCGCTCCTGAGATCCCATGATCTGAACTGGTTGAGCCACAATTTGAATGAAATGGTCTTTAGGTCAATTTTCACCTCTGTTATTCTATGGGTGGTTCATGTTCAGATTCCATGGGATCATGCATATAACTTGGGGTCTTTCACCACTTGGTCACTTGGTTTCTGTCCATACACAGATCATTGTCACTTAATGACTGTACTGGAGAGATTTCACAGAATCTGCTATGAATCATCAGGCAATGAGAACTGTATTTTACTCTGGTTTTCAATAGCTCATTATAATTCCTCTCTCAAATATAACCTTACAATTGCATAACTAAGGCTACCAAAATGTGATCAGCCAAATGTTAGCCAGAGAGGTTTATGTTTGAGTGAGGAGTTGAACCCAGGTTTCCTTGGCAGGGGTGGCATGTGGCTTGATCGGGGGGGGGGGGGTTAATTCCAAAATTGTGGAAGAAAAGTGCCCTGTGCCCTGTTTGGGTATGAGTCACTTGTGCTCCTAGGTCCTAGTCTCACAAAGGCATCATATTCAGGATGAACAAAGAAAAGGAATTCATTTATTTAAGATAGAATATGCTACAACAAAATTACAAAGAAAAAAATCAAACTTCATGGCTAGATCATGATTTGTACTCTCAAATACACGTACTCTCAAATTCAATTTTGAACTAATGGTGTATAAATAAAGGTAATCCTGCAAGCCATTGGGTGCCCTTAGGCCTGAAACTCCTCTTCAGCCATGGACAAGAAAAGGACAGTAAATTATAACTGCCTGCAATGTGTTGGCCAGACTTGGCATACAGTAGTACCCCATATCCACTGATTCAGTTATCTGCGGTTGGCATCCCAAAAAATAGTAAAATAATTCAATGTCACAAAATAAAAGCTGCAAAGCAGCCACAAAGCATTCCAGTTGTCCAGAAGGTGGGAAGGACTAGGAATGGAAGGGTAAGCAGCTGGAATGACTCTCTGGGCAGCAAGAGGTGTGAATACATGCCCCAAACCAGGGCAGAGAGTGGCAGTAGAGTCAGGCTCCCTCTGTCTCCAAGGGGGAGATGGAGGGATGGAAGGTGGACAGGCATGAATGCCTTTGTCTCCTCCCTTCCTGTGGAAACCAGCGAGCAGCCGCAGGGCTGTGCCTTCGTGGGAGTCCGGCCTGGAGCCCATAGAGGGGAGAACCTAGTCCCCAGCTTTGCCCATTCCCTCTCAGCCTCCCGGGGCAGTCTCAAGCAAGCAAACAAGCAGGCTCGCTCGCTAGCTAGCTAGCAAGCTGTGGCTGTCCTGGACTAAGCCATGGTGGCCGATGGCAAGGGTGGCTTGCTGGCAGAGGGAGAGTAGCGAGAGTTGGCCCATTTGATTTTGGGGGGTCCTGATAGGGTGTTCACACTTATCCGCAGAATTCAGTATTCTTTTCCGCAGAATTTGGGGCCGCCTGGAACTTTTAAAACAACATAAACCAAGAATCCTAGCCTGAGCATAACATAGAAAACACCAATGATAGAGACTTCTGTTGGTTTATTTGTGCTTATCAGAGTGATTTGCAAACTGGGCAGAAACCAGCTTAGCCTGCTGGGATATCTGTCCATTATTAATTAGCCAGCATTTTAAAGAATACAAATCAATTCATTTTTATTCAGTTTATTGTTCTTGGAAACATTATACTTTGGTCTATAATTTCGCAATATGGCCAACCAGAAGCACTGCTGTTGCTCTATTGGTGCCTTCAAATGTACATCTTCTAGTACTACAAGCCAAACAATGCTGTTAGATATGCAATATTTCATCTCATTCTACTTAAGCTACTGGATAGCTCAGTGGTTTAGATCTCAGGCTAGGGAGCCAGAGGTTGGGAGTTTAATTCCTCACCCTGCCTCCTTGACATGGGTTGGACTTGATGATCTGTAGTGACCCTTCCAGCTCTGCAGTTCTAAGATAATTAGTGCATGTCTGTGAGTGCATGAAGACAAAAGATGGGGGGAAACAATGGCCAAGCACAGAAGGGTTCCAATTAAACAACCAGGTTGTCCAGATTCCAACAGCAATTCCTAGTAACCCTCTCTGACGAGCATGTCAAAAGTTCTGGCCACTATCCGATTGAGCTGCCATTGAGCAGAATGTTTTGTTAGTGTACCAACACAATATCTAACTATTTTGCCAAACACTGCCACTGTGCAAGTGGGGAGCTCCGGGAAGAAAACCTGCTCTTCACTTGTGCTATGCAAACACTTACGGAAATATGACAATGCTGTATTACCATACCAACAATACTTACCTCTTAATTGAGACTTGGTAAGGAACTAGCAATGGTCTGGAGTCTGGACACATGCCAAGGAAGATTTTTTTTATCCCACATCTTATTTGGATCACTTAAGAGTTGGACAACTTTTGCCAACTCCTCAAGTGGAGATTCACCCTTCGAAAAGTTGCAGTACTTATGCTAATTGGGTCAAGATCATTAAGCTGTCTGATCTTTTATTGCAACATTTATCCAGTAACACCAACATGGCCATGGAAACTCGCTGGAAGATGATAATGACAAAGCCATTTTTCAGATATCTAAGATGTCATGATAACCCTGTTAGGATAGAAACTGAAAATGTTTAATAACACCATCAGTGTATTAACAAAATGTAGAAAACACAATATTCACTGACTTGGCCAAGAAGGACTGTGCATGGGAATGAAGTAGGTCATGGGTGGACAATTTTGGTAGGTCCAAAGGATCCAATTTTCTTCTAGAATCATTCTGTGTATGCACAGACCACCCACAATTCCCTCAGAATGAAAAGAAATAAAAAGCAGGTACTTGAAAATTTGTAGAGTTCAAGTATTAAATGGCATACAAAAGCTGGAAAACTTTTTAAAAACCGAATCACAGCACCTGGAGACTTCCATAAGCAATAATACATAGGGATATTTCTTGTTCCTGTTGGAAATTTTGTGCCAGAAAAGTTTGGAGGTGCCGGGAGCCATGAAGACAACCTTCTGGACCAGCCTGTGAACCCCACCCCCAGAAGCCCTCTTTGCTCAGCTCTAAGACAAATGAAAAGTCTAAAAGCCAAGTATATGCCTGTTTGTGCAGCAGGAGACAGTCTATTAAAGGCAGGTGAAAACAGGTGACTCTCCCTCCCTTGTTCCACCTGGGACTGTGCCTGGCTAGAGGTGGGTCTGTGCCTTGAAGCCTTCAGCTCCTGCTCCCTCGAGAGAGGGCTCATAAGACCGGGTGGAGTCCCCACAGAGAAACCTCTCCCTCCCTTGTTCCACCTGGGACTGTGCCTGGCTAGAGGTGGGTCTGTGTCTTGAAGTCATTGACTTGACATTGTGCCGGGCCTTGAACTTGTTTTTTCGAGAGTGTCCGGCATCCATCTATTTTGCCTGGAGCTGCCCTGCCCCTTCTCCACCTTGTTCCACGGACTGTGCCTGGCTAGAGGTGGGTCTGTGTCTTGAAGTCGCTGGGCAAGCTATTTTGCTGGAGCTGCCCTCTCCTGGTTCCTTTCCCCCCCCCCTCAAGGATTGGCATTTATGCCTTGGGGGGATATTTACTTATTGCATCATCTCCCCCAGTTCATCTGGGGAGGGCAGGGGGACTGGAGTTGCAAGGCGAGCCTATTGATGGAGCTGGGGTGTGATGGGGGGGATCCTCTGTTGGGGGCCTGGAGCCCAGACTTCGAAATCAGCGCGTTGCTGTTGTCCTCGTGGCAATCGGGTTTGGCACTTTGCCATCTTCAATGCCAAGCGCTTGCACTACCACAACCTCTCATTAACCATCAGAGCTCTGACCTCCTGGCCTCCACCCCCTTCTACTCCCAGGTGGTTTACATCTCTCCTGGCACTTTGCCCGTTTTGTTATTTACTGTTTTATTTGTTAGTTAGGATTTGGTTTACTCTATTATTATTATTATTATTATTATTATTATTATTATCATTCCACTGTTTGTTTACTGTTTTTATTAATTGATTGTAACTCATTTATTGTATTATTGTAAATTTTGTTGTGTTTGTTTGTACTTATTCGGTTGAATTAGGTTTTTTTTTCTCTTTCGCCATGTTTGCAGGGACTCATATACCAACTGTGACGGGCCGTGGGCAGTACGCTTGTAGCCGGGGGGGTTGTCAGATCAGAAGAACCCGGGTCAGGCATCTTGTGCCTGTCCCGCGTTCTGACCCCTCGACTCCCTGCCACGTGTCTGGGAGTCACTTCTCCAGCGCCTCCAGCCTTTCCTGCATCCTGCTGAACGCCAGGTCAGTCCACAATAAAATCCCCATCATATACGATACTATCCAAGATGGGCGGGCTGACCTGGCTCTTATTACCGAGACCTGGGTGGGTGCAGAGGGGGGGGGCTTCGCTCTCCCTGCTGTGCCCTCCCGGGTATCTGGTTCAGGGTGTGGGAAGGCTGGAGGGTCAGAAGGGAGGAGGGGTCGCCATCGTCCATCGGGATTCTCTTTATGTTTGCAGGGCCTCGACATTGGTTAGCCAGGGGTTAGAGTGCCTTCACCTGCTGGTGGGACAGCGGGACAGATTTGGCATTGTGCTGGGTTACCGTGCTCCCCGCAACCCAGCACAATCCCTTCCGGAGCTCTCCGAGTTCATCGGGGCTGCACTATTGAAGTCCCCGTGCCTTTTGGTTGCGGGTGACTTCAATGTGCATGCCGGCGGTGAGCTTTCTGGGGCAGCTCTGGAGTTCATGGAATCCATGGCTTCCATGGGTCTGTCCCAGCATGTTGTATGTCCCACTCACAGGTCCGGCTATACCCTGGATCTGTTTTTTTCCTCCATGTCGGGGATCTCGAGTCTGGAGGTTGGGGGCATTGTCCCCCTTCCTGTGTCATGGTCAGACCACCACCTGCTTACTTTCCCTTTGGCGATCTCGGCCCCTCCTCGTGGGGACCATCGGCCTCCTGTTTTGGCCCGTCCCCAAAGACTCATGGACCCTTCTCGGTTCCAGGAAGTCTTTGGGGCATTTCCTGGAGAACTGACTGGCGCGCCGGCCGAGGTTGTGGCCAACCATTGGTTTGACACAGCTGCCCAGACCATCGACCGGATCGCCCCTAAGCGTCTTCTCCGGTGCCGAGCTCGGCCCTCGCCGTGGTTCACGACCGAGCTCCGAGCGATGAAGCAGGAGAGGAGAAGACTAGAGCGCAGCTGGAGAAGAACCCGGACGGTTATTAGTAAGGCTGCTGTTGTATCCCAGACTAGGCGCTACTCCAACGCGATCAGGGAGGCCCTAAGATCTTTTGTCTCCCTGAGAATTGGTGAGGCCTCGAACCGTCAAGCGGAGATCTTCCGTGTGGTTCGGGACCTCACCAATCCTAGTGTGGCCGGGCCTCCTCCTACTGAGTTTCAGTAGTGAGAATTTTGCAGCCTTTTTTTGTTCTAAAATAGAGGCCATCCGGGCTGGCTTCGACTCCGGTTGCAGTAGTACTGCCCCGGCATCCCCAGGTGCTGGGCCGCCTTCGTCACCTCGGTTGGATGTGCTTGGGCCTGTTTCTGCTGTCGAGGCCTCTAAGGCTATGGCTTTCTGCCGACCGGCGTCCACTCCTTTCGATCCCTGCCCAGCCTGGCTTATTAAATCTGCCAGCGGGACTATGGCCGAATGGGCTTCGGCTATTGCTACCGCCTCCTTCGGCGAGGGGGTTTTTCCCTCTTGTTTGAAGGAGACGGTGGTAAAGCCCATTCTTAAAAAACCTGGCCTCCCTTCGGACGATTTAACCAACTATCGTCCAATTGCCAACATCCCGTTTATGGGCAAGGTGATCGAGAGGGTGGCGGCGGTTCAGTTGCAGTCATACCTGGAGGATCGGCAGTGCCTCGATCCATGCCAGTCCGGGTTCAGGCCTCATGTCCTGTGGGATCTCGAAGTCTGGAGGTTGGGGGCATTGTCCCCCTCGGGGGACCGAAACAGCTTTGGTCGCGCTGCAAGATGACCTAATCCGGGCGGCCGACAGGGGTTGCTCTACCCTGTTGGTTCTCCTGGATTTGTCAGCGGCCTTTGATACCGTCGACCACGGTATCCTGTTGGATCGGCTCTCCGAGGTTGGTATCGGAGGCAGTGCTCGCAGTTGGCTCCGATCCTTCCTGGAGGACCGTCCACAGTACGTTCTGCATGGGGGGGAGTTGTCGGCTCCTTGGATACTCCCTTGTGGGGTTCCACAGGGGTCGTCGCTGTCCCCTATGCTGTTTAACATCTACGTAAGTCCGCTGGCTGGGGTCATTAGGAGATTTGGAGTCTGCTGTCACCAGTATGCTGATGACACGCAGCTCTATCTCTCCTTTTCCACCTCTGCAGTGGAAGCTGTGAGGATCCTTGATGAGTGCCTGGACGCCGTACTGACCTGGACCGGGACGAACAGGCTTAAGCTCAACCCCGAGAAGACGGAGGTTATGTTCTTTGGGAGTTCACCATCTGGGTACGGTGGCCCTCTTCCGCAGCTGGGGGGGGGGTCTCCCTCCAGCCTGCGGAGAGGGTGCAGAATCTGGGTGTGGTCCTGGACCCGGCGCTGACCATGGAAGCTCAGGTGGCGTCGGTGACCAGGGCCGCTTATTTCCATCTTCGCCAGATCGCCCAGATCCGCCCGTACCTGGATGTTGACTCTCTGAGAACAGTGGTCCAAGCACTGGTGATCTCGAGGCTGGACTACTGTAACGCACTCTACATGGGGCTGCCCTTGACTCTTCTCCGGCGTCTGCAGCGGGTACAGAATGCGGCAGCCAGGCTGGTGGCTGGTGTGCGTCGTTACGACCATATCACCCCAGTCCTGGCTCGCCTGCATTGGCTGCCCGTTGCAGCCCGGATTAGATTCAAGGTCTTGGTTTTAGTTTATAAAACCCTCCATGGCTTGGGACCGGACTACCTGTCAGAGCGTATCGTCCAGCGATCCACCTCGGTCCGCCGAGTTCGGCAGGTGCGAGCGCACTCGCTTCGGGTTGCCACCCCTCGAGAGGCCCGGAAGACGGTCACCCGGAACCGGGCCTTCTCTGTGGCAGCCCCATCTATATGGAACGCCATCCCCAGCGAAGTGCGCTCTGCAGAGTCCCTGCAGGCCTTTCGAAAATCCTTAAAGACCTTTTTATTTCGAGAGGCCTTTGGTGATTTTTAATTTAATTTTTTTTTCGCCATCGCTATTATTACTGCTATCATTATGCCCATTGGTGCCTCCAATTTTATTCGTTAGGATTCACGTCTTTGACGTGCTGGGACGCGCCCGGAGGCCTTAGGATTTTAGGATTTTTGGATTTGGGAGGATATTATATTGTCTTGTTTTAACTTGTTATTCTCATGATTTGTCTTTGATGTATTATGATTTGTTGTTAGCCGCTTAGAGTCCTTGTTGGAGATAAGCGGGATATAAATATAATAATAAATAAATAAATAAATAAATTGAACAAAGAGGGAGGAACTGAGTGGTGTTTTCCACTTCCCTTGTTCCAACCTAGATGGCATCACTCATTCTCCTGGAATAGAAGATAATTAAATAAACATGTTGACCTAGAAATTGACAAAAACCTACCCAAGCCAGTTTTGTCCTGTCACAAACGGACCGTCTTTCTTTCCAAGGCCAAGAAGTGCAAACCCCACCTTTCTGAGCATCTCAGTCTGAAAGGGCAGTATATCTGCCTTGACCTTTCCCTCACAGCCCAGGTAGTAGCAGTGTAATGGCCAATAAAGACTGGAAAGTTGCCGTCATATTCTCACTGCCTTTTGGGCCTTCATGGGATTCTGTGGACGCAGTATCTGTATCCCACTTAAAATGGTCAAATCTCCTGCTACCCAGCCCCACCTTGGTTGTGTTAACCTTCCAATGAGATCTATGATACCAGCGGCACACTCACTGCTCTGGCATTTTTCCGGTTTGATCCAGCCAGTCTATGTTTGTGGATCTGCTGGTAAAAGTGAATTTTTGTCAAGAAAATTCTGGAAACTCCCTGGAAACCCCTCAATTCTATATGTTAAGGCAAGCTTCTCTCACAACCTACTTGCCCATCTCCTGGCTTTGCTCCTTGTCTTCTACCACCAATGGAACTAAGATTTCTGAAAGTGTGTGTAGGGGACTCTATCTGGGTGGGAACCCGCCGAAAATCCTTGACACAGCAGGGAGTTATAGTGCCAGTCAATAGTGGTGAGACTTCTTTAGACTTTGCTGTTGCTCTTTTAAAATAGCATCACAATGATGCACCTAACTCTAAAGGTACTTTTTTATGCAGTGGGCAGGCAGGTTGGCTTATTTAGGCATATACTTTCCCCAGTGTAAATCTGCTCTAAAAATCACCTGGAATGACCATTCATTCCACAGATACCTCAGGTGGCCAATATGATTGCTTCCATGTGTGTTATTTCACAGTGTTACAGCTGTATGGTCAATGACCGATGCAGCACAATTTGGGGGGGGAAATGAACATGAAGGACCCTGTGGCCTCCACACCCAAAGCCAGCGAAGCCTGTGTATTGCATTGAATTGTTCTGCCTTTATCTGGTGGTTGAAGGAAATTGTAGCTTAAAAGAGTCAGGCAATCACCCAATCCTGTTTAGGAACACTCTGTGAGAGCAGTGTGCTACTTTTAAATGGCTCTTCTAGATTTACGTAGGCTGAGTTTCCAAGATATGATCTTGAGTGTTAGTCTTTTATTGAGCAAACATTTCTGCACTCTTATTGTAGAATTTCCCCCCTAAAAGCTTAATTCCTAACCAGGATGCTAATGAATTCCAGTTGTTGCAGCCATCTGTGAATTTCTGGGAAGATTTGGGGATGCAGAAAGAGCAAGAAAATATATTAGCAGGACCTGTTGGTTTGATTATCCATGCTCCATAATTACAATGAATGCCAAAAGGCATCGGTATAATGGCTACAGTGGTAGACAAAGACCTGGGTTTGAATCACCCCTCACCCATGGATTCTCACTGTGGGCAGGGGTTTTCCAGGCATGGCAAAACCACTCCCTATTATCTCCCTTGGCTTGAAAGGTCTTTTAGGGTTGCTATAGGTTGTTTCTGTCTTGGTGATATGTTAACCCAGAGAAAAACACATGGCTTAGATCAGGGGTGTCCAAAGTTTGGCCCTCCAGATGTTTTGGACCACAACTCCCAGAATTCTAAGCATGTATTGCCAAAGACAAAGGACTGTAGGAGCTGTGGTCTAAAACATATATCTGGAGGGCCTAAGTTTGGACACCACTGGCTTAGAAGTTTCATTTAGTTTAGATAATATCTCAGCTGTTTCCTGTATATCCGCGTTAACTGCGTATTTAAATTTCCTGCGTATTTTTATTTTCCGGCGGTCACGTGGTTTTTAATGAGCAGTTAGTGTCCTCTCCTCAGTGTTTTTTTCCCTATACTGCTTCCATCTCTACCTACCTACTTCGCATTTTGTCCTTCTTTCCAGCTCTACTTTCTCAGCCTCCATGGCATTATTAAAAAAAACCAATTCCGCTGGTGATTACCAGCATACCGTCGTTTATCTGCTTATATCAAAATGTTCATTCTATCTAGATAACTTCAAGAGGCCATATCCTCTCACTCTTCTGTCTGCTGTCTTAAAGCACATTCCCACACTGCTGGTGGCAGTGGCAGTGCAGTTTCCCTTCCAGCAGCCTGGGGGCTGCCACTGCACAGGCACCTGACCCCTAGCTAATCACCCTGATCACCTGGGAGGTGGGCACATGTGCAGAAGGCAGAGACTGGCTTCTCTTCCAGGAGCCTGGGTGCTGCCTGTGTATAATGCATGTGCTAGGCTGCAGGCTCATGTTCTGGAAAGGAGGCCAGCCAGCTGTCTCTGATAATGGCGGCAGACGGCAGTGGTGGAAGCTGTAGGCCCAGGTAGAAAGGCAACAGGGGCAGTGGGAAGAAGACAGGTGGGCTTCTGTTTTGCCAAAGCAAAATGACACCCAGAAGGGGGAAATATTTGATGCTTCATTTTGCTTTGGCAAAACAGCATCCCCAAACTGGGTCATGAACCAAACCATGAACTAGCCCAATGGGTCATCATTTTTGCTTCATAGCTACCTTACATGCCCATCTCTAGTCATGAATGTAGATGGGAATATTAGGCAATCGTTTTTCTGACTGAATATTGGAAATCATTTTTTTTTCAGGAAAGCGTAATAGAGCTGTACAATGGGCATACAAAAACACACACCACAGATGTACATCCATGTGGCTTGATCAAATGCCCCCATCTTTTCAGTCCCAAATGCATGCAAGCAAAGAGATTTTTATTTCATGTCTGAAAGCTGACAGTATAAAAGAAGACCTCTTTGTAGATGAAGAAAACAACTGAGGCTACAGCAAGGAAGGCTAGTTACGAGGTTTGCACTGGTTATTTACTATTTGGAGTCTTACCTTTTTAAAGTCTAAACTATTGCATCAGGCAATCCCTCAGCCATTTGAATCCCTTAGCCCCAAAACAGACCACCTCCATGAAAAATATTATTTTGTTGTAAGTGTGCTCTCAGGATGATTTACCTTCTGCAGCCTATGAATTGGCTCACATCTTTCCATTTTTACAACAAATATTGCATTCCCAGTCATCTGAACATATTACCACTTGTTCCACCAAACAATGCTTTGTGTGAAAATCAGAGGACAGTCACCTTGGCAAATTAAATATTTGTATCCCTCAACAATCTGTGCACCTGATTTCACTTCCCAGGCATCCAATGCTTTCCAGGAGTGCATCAGTGCCAGAAACATAAGGGGCACTTGAGTCCAACAGATAAAAATCACTGTGACTGTAATCTGAATGCTAACTGTGCTCCCAGTGAACTGAAAATGTTATAAAGAGATCTTTCCATAACTATCTAGTTTGACTTGGTCAGTCTCCTGACAGATGCATTCTGTCCAGCTCCAACAATCTTTTACCCTGAGTGTCCTAGTTTTCACCCAGAAAAAAACAGTAGTTTAAAAACAACACTGGTGCCTTCTAGGGATGGGCACAAAATGAAAAACAAAATGCTGTTTTGTCGTGTCAGTACGTAATGAAACAAAATGAGGAAGCAGCATTTCAAATAGTGTTTTTTGTTCTGATTGAAACAAACCATTTCGTTCTGTATGTAAAACGGTCCCTTAGTTGCTGGTGTCCCGCTACCACTGCTGAGATTGCCCAGCCAGGCCAAAGAGGGTGAGAGTGGGCCCGGCAGGCCAGCCTGGGCCACTGCCTCCTCCTCCACCGCTGCCGCTGCTGTGGGGGACACCACAGGGGCCCAGCCAGGCCAAGCAGGCCAGCCTGGGCCTCCTCCTCTTCTGCTCCTACCACCTCATGCAGCCGGCCGGGAAGGCTAAGCAGCCTGGTAGTAGACCATGCTGCCACCGCTGAAGGCTCTGGTTGGCCGGGGAGGCTGAGCAGCCTGGTGGGAGACTGCACCTCCAGCACCGCCACCAAAGGCTTCTGCTGACATGAGAGCCCAGGAGGAGGGGGAAGTAGGGGCCCTGGAGCAGGAGGATTTCATATGAATTTTTTGAAAACAAATCATACAAAATGAAATGAAAAGAACTGGAGGGGGGCAGAAGGAAACGAAATGCAATTCTTCCATTTCATGCCCATCCCTAGTGCTTTCTATTGCCAGATGTGTATCTGTGTGTCAGAGTGTGGTAGCTCTAACTCTGAAATCATGCATGGCTGGACCCTGGGCCATGATTATAGAAGCCAACAAAATGGAAAAGGCCACCATACATTTTTTTGTATAGGTCTAATGGGTGCATTCTACCAATTAAAAAGAATTACTTTCCGTCACACTCTAGAATCACCATGGAAACAATACATAGGCATATGACAAGGTGTTTATCTTTATGGTTTGATTCCATAAACATTAAAGATTAAACAGAAGCTATAGAATATTCACTCAAACACATTATATGCTAGAAATAGACCTGGCGGTGTCACTATCTCCTGTATATGAGTAAGGTCAGAGGTAAAGTTAATGATGAGCTCCAATGTGAATGTTAATACAGTGGTGCCTTGTATAAAGGAATTAATTTGTTCCAAATGAAATTCTGTTAAGGAAATTTTCCTTTATACAAATTTCCCTTAGGAATGCATTGAAAACGAAGTCCCTAATCACGACCATTTTATGTTGTATGGATTCACCCCATAGGCAATTCTGTTAAGCAAATTTCTCCTATCTCTGCAATTTTTATGTTATACAGATTTTATGTTATACAAATGTTTTGTTATACGAGGGTCGACAGTATAATCAATACGGTTTAAAAACAAACAAACGAAAACACTGAGGGGATATCATCTACAGTGAGAAATGCTTGGAACTGCATTGCAATAACATCTGAGGATTGTACTTGATCCACCCTTATTAGGATTCAAAAACAAGATAGATCTGTCTGTAGTTAAGAAAAAGTATACAACACATAGTGATTTTGCTTCCAAAGTGATACAATTTCATGTCTTTTTTTTTCTCTTCTCTTTTCTTTCATACGTTGCTGTCCTGTTGCTTTTCACTTAGTCCAACCCTGTGAATTATGGACTTCCAAAAGGTTGTGTCATGACTAGCCCTGCTCAGATCTTTGAAAACTAAATACGTTCTCATTTTTGTTCATCGTTGTTTCTTGCTGCCGTCAATTTTTCCCAGCATTATTGTCTTTTTCAATTTTACACATGTACAGTACAAATATAGTAATATTTTGGTTTACAAGCATAATCAATTCTGGAGACATGCTTGTAAAAAGAGGTGGGCATAAAACAGAAAACCGATGATTCATTTCGTTCTGTTTTGGGCCCACCCTTGGTTCAATTTGGTTTGGGCATGAACGAATTTTAAAAAATAATTCGTATGAACCTGAACGGAGCTGAACTGGTTTGAGTCCGACTTACCAACGGCGGCAGTGGCAGTGATCCTAGCAGCAGCGGCAGCGGCAGGGGCTTTTTGAGGAGCTGGCTTGGGGCCAGTCTCTGGTTTTTATTTATTTATTTATTTTTCGAGCGCTGACCACGCAGCCCCTGGGGCTGGGTCAGTGCTTGTTTTATTTTTTGTTTTATTTTTTTAGAGCACCAACCACGCAGCCCCAGGGGCCGGGTTGGCACTTGGTTTTTAATTATTATTTTATTCGATCCCTCCTGTGGACAAGCCGGGCGGGAGAGTGCTTCCACAGCCAGCTTGTCAGCGGCTCTGGTGGCGGCCGACCCTGGGTGAGCTCCCTGCGGGAATGGGGGCACCTTCTGACCCAGCCTGCCCTTTGCTTCTTTTCCCCCATCCTGGGGCCAGCACCCAGCAACTGCTCGGTGCTAGCTTTGGGAGGGGGGAAGATTTAAAAAGCCCACTGTCCCCCCACCTATGGGATGGGGGGGGAAGAGCAGGCTCTTTAAACTCTTTCCTCCCCCGGAGCCAGCGCCCAGCAGCTGCTCGGTGCCAGCTTTGGGAGGGGGGAAGATTTAATTTTGTTTTTCTGTGATGGGTCTATTTATTATTTGTTTCATTCCCTAACAAAATGAATAACAAATAATGAAATGAATAATAAATTCATTTTGTGCCCATCTCTACTTGTAAACATAAAACCCTCTTATATCAAAGCAAATTTCCCCATAAGAAACAATGGAAACTTATGATTTGTTCTGGGGCCCCATAGACCCATACTGAACACACAAAATGCCAAAACTCACAAAAGAAGTTGCCTAGAAGTCCACATCCACACCATGGTTTTAGGTCCCTGGCTGCAGAATCTGCTCTGCATGGGACTAACAACTGGATCTTACTCTGTGTTTTTAATGTGACAGTCATCAAGTGCAATTTGTAGCCATATACACCCTTGACTAACTGCCCCATTACAGGATGAAATGAAAAATGAAGTCCCCCTTTTGAAAAAAATGAAAAGGAAATGAAAACTTTTGTTTTGTCCTGTTTTGTTTTTATCTATTGTTTATTTTGACAAGTACCAATCTTGGCGCTTGTCAGAATAAATAGTAAAAATAAGTGCTGACCACCTGGCCCCCGCCGACCAGCCAGGCTGATCAGCTGTAAAAAAATATATATAAAAAATGAAACAATGAAAAACGAAATGATTTTTTTTTAAAAATCATCTCATTCCAAGTGAAATTAAACAAAACAACAAAATGAAAAACAAAATGAAACATCATTTTGGTGTTTCGTGCCCATCTCTAAAAATAAGTAAGGTTGTTGAAAACAAGTTAAATAAAAATAGAAATTTAAAGGAAAATAAATCTGCACTTACCTTTGAAAGCATTACTGGCTGGTGCAAGGGAGGCCTCTGTTCCTTTCTCCTCCCTCTGCCTTGGAGGTTTGCCTGAGAGGGAACGTTCCAGACAATCGCCCACAATCCAGCAAGGATGGAGAGAGAGATAGACAGTGTGTGTGTGAGAGAGAGGGGGGGAGGGAGGGAGGGAGGGAGAGAACTTGCTCACTTGTAATTATGTGATCTTCTTCAGTGCTCATACTGTACGACATGATTCGTTGATCAAGGCAAAAAAATTTGCTCATCTTGCAAAACACTCTTAGACCAAGGCACTCGTAAACCAAGGCATTAAGCAGTGCCTCATTATTGCTCTATCACATTAAACTGTATCCAGTTCTTCTTCGTGGACTCTGTGAATCCACACTTAGGGTTTTCGCGCCTGCACGCCTGAGTTACCGGTCATTCCAAAGCTCAAGGTGTATAAGCCCCTCCCCTCCATGCGCATGCTCACCCTTCTCCCGCCTGGCTGACTCAGTTCCTTTTTGCTGCCGCTGAGCGAGGTCGCACTTCTCCGAGCTCCTGCAAAAATAAGGAAAGTGAAACTGTTTAATTCTATTTCAATTTTTATTATTTCGTTCATTTTCCTCCCTAAGTTCCCCCCCTCCAAAGTTATTAGTTGAACTTTTTCTTTCTGGGCGCCCACCCCTAGGGCGGAGGGGTGGATACCCCCCTCCGTAGTTGCGGGCGCGCCAGTAGTTTATGGCCACAGCAGCACTTTTTAAGCAGTGCGAGGCCTGTTCAAAGAGAATCCCTTTAGCCGACGGACACAGCTTGTGCCTGTATTGCCTGGGCGAGGCTCACCAAACAGCACTCTGCCCACATTGCAAAAAGCTAATGAAACCAGCTCTTAAACACCGCCTGGAACATCTAAGGGTGTATTTGTGGGGGAAAATCCCTCAAACAGATGGAAACCCACTCGGAAACATCTATGCCTTCCACTTCCTCCAAATCAAAGTCTTCAAACAAAGGGAAGACATTGGAAAAAAGGAAGAAAAAACATCTCCAGCAAGCTCTGATTCCGGAGAAAAGATCAAAGGACTTGCCCTCCGATGTGTGAACAACGGCGGCGGCGCCGAAACCACCCCCGCTCGTTCCATCCGAGTCGCGCGGCGTAGAGGGGGTTCCGAGCTCAGCGCAGGTCGGCGCCCAATCTGCTGATGCCAGAGATGAGCAATGGTCCCATGCCTTCGAAAATCAGGCGACGGGTACCTGTGAACCCCCTCATAGCCCTATGATTCTATCGGACTTACCGCCAGGCCAACTTGTCCATGATACGGAAATGGCCATCCTCAGCTACAACCCGTTGTCGCACCTACAAAATCTACAGGCTGCAGCTGCTACTTCAGCTCTTCAATACTCAGACATTGAAGAGCAGGAGATGGAACCACCTAGACGTCAGGGCATACAAAGATCACCCATCATGAGACCATCCATAGAGCACAAAGTGGTCAATGAGGCGGGGCAACACCCGACAGGGCAACGCCCTCAGGCATCCCCTGACCGAGGCAGGAAACGGGTACGGGCAGGAACCCAAGATACCACCTCCTCATCCTTGCCCTCCCCTAGACGTCATAAGACACGACGTCGGCAGGGCAAGCATCATAGACGTCATGAGTCATCTGCCTCATCTTCTTCTACACAGTGTCACAAGAGCAAACACCATGCCAAGAAGAAGCGGCATCATACTCGTATGGTGTCTACCTCATCTGACACAGATTCCTCTACGACGTCTTCTTCCGCCTCTCCCAAATGTAGAAGGCGTAGAAAGGGTACTACCAAGTCCAGAGCTCAGCGCCCTCTGGCATCAAACAATGACACCATCCCAGCTGCGGGCTTCCCATTTCAGTACCCGCAAGTACCTACTAATGTCACACCACAAACAGTGGCTCCTCAGGTACCGCAACCACAGCTGTCAGATTCACCAGCTACTATGGATCGCCCAATAACGGATGATTCCGACACAGGAGCAGCCTCTCAGTCCTCCCATGGGTCGACTATCTCAAAATCCAAACACTCTAACGCTGATATACAAGACAAACCATCTGCCACACCAATAGAAGATTTTTAAAACTATTCTCAGATGGTACATAAGATTGCACAAGTCATGGGACTCCAAGTGCAACTACCAACAGCCAGCGATGCGTGTAAGTTTTTTGGCCACTTACACAAAACCAGGCAACCCCCGTTGAGGATGGGGTTCATCCCTTCGATGCTTGAAAAAGCCAAAGAAGCCTGGGCCAAACCTTCTTCCAACCCATTGATTCCAAGGAGAATCGACAGCCTGTACAAAACACATGATGATGGCACAGTCTTCCTCACGAAGCACCCCCTACCCAACTCTGTGATAGTGGATGCCACTCAAAACAGAGGGAAGTCACACTCCAATACTACTCCGAGCAATAAGGAGGCTCGGAAGCTAGATCTCATTGGCAGGCGTCATTACTCCCTTGCCTCTTTCTCCTTGAGAGCACTAAACTATCTATGTGCCGTGGAGGCTTACACACGCCACCTCCTACTTACCTTCTCTGAATTCATGCAACATCTTCCGGAAGAACAAAAGGCCAAGGCACAGGCTTCATATTCAGAGGTTCTCTCCCTGATAGATTACCAGATGATCACCTCTCTCCACATCACTGATGCAGCCTCTAAACAGTTAACGACTGCCATACACCTTCGCTGTCATGCCTGGCTCAGAACAGCAAACATCACAGATGATGCCAGGAACCGCATAGAGGACTCCCCATTCGATGGAGAATGGCTCTTTGCTACCTCCACCGATGCGTCACTCGATAATATTCAAAAAATGAGAAAAGCGGCCAAATCTTACACGTATCAGGGAACCTCTTCACAATCATCCTCCAGACCTCCACCGTCATCTTGGAGGAGGCAATATACACCGTCCCATCAAAGGACTCAGGGACGATACCGGCCGCAATACCAACAGTCTCCATACCAACGCCAGGCACCGCAGCCAAGGCAACGGCAACAGCAGCAACCCAGGAGGTTTGACCACAAACAAAAACAGTTGCCCTGACCCGGCTCCTACACAACAGGATATCCGGCTTCACCCATTCCTACTGACCTGGCAAAGCATCATGACAGATGCATGGGTATTGTCAGTTGTCGAAAGGGGATACCGAATTCAATTCCACCATCGACCCCCACTGGGAAGAGTCATCTCCACGCCACCCTCTCAAGTACTAAGAGAGGAAGTCGCAGCTCTACTAAAGAAACAACCTATAGAGCTAGTACCATCAGGAGATCTATTAGGCTTCTACTCTCGATACTTCACAATACCCAAAAAGGACGAAGGCATTCGTCCCATCCTAGACCTTCGAAAACTAAACACCTTTATTCGAAGAAAAAAATTTTGCATGGCCACACTAGACACCATCATACCCATGCTACAAAAAGGAGACTGGTTCATTGTCCTAGACCTACAAGATGCATACTTCCATCTCTCCATAGCCCCCTAGGACTGCAAATACCTTCGCTTCTGGATGGGAGGCTCCACTTACCAGTTCAAAGCCCTGCCCTTTGGTCTCTCCTCCGCCCCGTGGGTGTTTACAAAGTGCATGGCACCGGTGGCGGCCTTCCTCAGGCTCCAGGGAGTCCACGTCTTCCCATATTTAGACGACTGGCTCCTGGTAGCGCCTACAAAACAAAAGGCAGAGAAGGACAGAGACCTCACCATAGAGCTCCTGACATCATTGGGACTTCAACTCAACAGGAAGAAGTCCATCCTCTCTCCATGCCAGTCAGTACAATACATAGGAGCGCTCCTGAATGCACAGAAGGCAGAGGCATACCTGTCTCCAGACCGCCCAAGAAAAATCAAGCAGGCTCTGCAGCCCTTTCAGACCTACAACAAAGTATCGGAACTTCAAGCCCAATGCCTATTAGGCCTGATGGCCTCCACTACAGCCATCCTACCACATGCCAGACTCCGCATGAGGCCTCTGCAGGAATGGCTATTAACCAGGTTTCACCCCCACCGCGACAACCCTGCAAAACGACTCAGGGTCACCTCCTCCCTTCTCACCACTCTGAGGTGGTGGAAGGCCTCCCGCAATCTCAAAGTGGGGCGACCTTTCGAGCAACATTACCCGTCCATCCAGGTAACTACAGATGCCAGTACCACCGGCTGGGGCGCCACATGCAGCCACCTCTCGATACATCACAGGTGGACACCCAACGAGCAACTCCACCACATCAACTACCTGGAGCTCCTAGCCATATTCAAAGCCCTCAAAGCATTCGAACTCCTCCTGGCTCACAAGATGGTTCAAGTAACAACCGACAACACCACAGCGCTCTATTACTTGAACAAGCAAGGAGGCAGTCACTCAAAATCTCTACTGCACCTCACCCTCAAACTATGGCGATGGTGCATCAACAAGGACATTCACCCGGTAGCTATACACATTGCGTCTTGCAACAATGTGATGGCAGACAAACTGCGTCGCCTCACTCACGACAATCACGAGTGGAGCCTCTCAGAAGCAGTGTTCTGCACCCTTTGCACCAGGTGGGGAACCCCGATCATGGACATGTTTGCATCACAAGCCAACACCAAGTGCAGCATATACTGCTCCAGAGCAGGGATCGGAAACCACTCACAAGGAGATGCCTTTGCCACCATTTGGCCCCAGGGTCTACTTTATGCATTCCCGCCAATACCTCTCATTCAGAGAACCCTGATGAGGATCAGGCATCACGGAGCCCACGTCATATTGCTGGCACCGTGGTGGCCGAGGCAGCCATGGTTCCAGGCACTACAAACAATGGCGACCGACACCATCACAGTGCCTCCAACACCCGATCTCCTGACGCAACACCAGGGCCAAGTCAGACACCCAGATGTCCTGACTCTCCACCTGACAGCATGGTACATCAGCTAACCGTTGCAGACGTGCTCATGAACTCCAGGAAAAAGTCTACAAACAATTTATACGAGCATAAGTGGACATCCTTCCTCCACTTCACTCGAGCCCACTCTCAACCCTCCAGTCCAACCAATATCCAAGTCCTCCTGGAATTCCTCCTCTTACTCTTCAACAGAGGACTCTCCCTATCCACCCTGAGAGTCTACACTGCAGCAATTGTGGCTCACCAGCCACCTGAGTCTGAAGCTGCAGCCCTGTTTACACACCCCAAACTGAAGAGGTTCCTAAGAGGCATTGCCAACCTCCGTCCACAACACAGAGCCCTGACACCACAATGGTCTCTCTCCCTGGTGCTTAATTGTCTAACTAAACCGCCATTTGAACCTATGGCTACGACATCCCTATACCTGCTTACCCTGAAAACAGCATTTCTAGTGGCAATTACATCAGCCAGAAGAGCATCAGAGCTCGCTGTTCTCAAAGCGGACCCTCCGTTCCTAAAATTCCATCACAACAGGGCAGAACTCCGTCCAGACATCTCTTTCTTGCCCAAGATAGTGTCTTCATTCCACGTGTCTCAGCCACTTATTCTCCCAACCTTCTTCCCAAATCCGACTACTCACCTGGAGAGGACGCTCCATTCACTTGATGTAAGGAGAGCACTCCTCTACTACACATCCAGGACAGCTCCTGTACGAAAAACACACAGGCTCTTTATCAGGACCTCCGAACCATCTAGAGGTCACCAAGTCTGTCCTCAATCCATCTCCAGATGGATCACCACAACTATCAAGATGGCATATGAAAATGCACATGTCTCCATACCTGTCACACCTAGGGCACACTCCACAAGAGCAGTAGCTTCCTCCACTGCCTTCATGAAAGGAGTGCCCTTGGAAGACATTTGTAAAGCGGCAACTTGGTCTCGACCGTCCATGTTCCTGAAACACTACAGGCTAGACGTCCAGACACAGAGATCGGCCGCATTTGGCAAGGCAGTTTTGACAACTGTGCTACCATGACTACCTTCCACCGGTAAGTCAGCTTGCCAGTCACCCTATGTGTGGATTCACAGAGTCCACGAAGAAGAAATGCAGGTTACTCACCTGTAAGTTAAGTTCTTCAAGTGGACCTCTGTGAATACACACCACCCACCCGCCTCCCCTCTCTCCGTCATGGCTCTTCAACTCTATATGGGTCAGCGGCGGACCAGAGGGGAACTGAGTCAGCAAGGCGGGAGAAGGGTGAGCATGCGCATGGAGGGGAGGGGCTTATACACCTTGAGCTTTGGAAAGACTCAACTCAGGCGCGCAGGCGCGAAGACCCATTATGTGTGTATTCACAGAGGTCCACTCGAAGAACTTAACTTACAGGTAAGTAACCTGCATTTCTTTAACAAACACACAAACACAAAATCCTGTGGCTTAGGAATGGGGGATATTGTTCTTCTGTGCCCATGAGTCGAAAACCCAGGAAATGGTCCAATATTGCTGCACAATATAAAGTCCATGTTGCCAGCAGGAAAAGGGATGCTAAACTTTACAAAACAAAGGGCAGCCTGAATGTTGACAACACCAATGACAGCAGTCAAGATGGCCTATGGAACATGTTCCTCTGCTTCTTACCATTCACAAAGTGACATCATAGAAGGGGAAAATCCCAGAAGTGAACTCCTTTTTTCAGCAGTTACTTACTTCCTACTACAAACAATTATCAGGGCTGCTTTTGATCAAGTATGAATGGCCAGATCCCTAGTGAGCAGTAATGCATACCCTAGAAGGCCAATTTACATACTGAATGCTCTCTAATTAAGAAAAATAATGACATAGAACATAAGATATCTGTCTCCTGATACCACTCCCCTGCATCTGGCCCTTGAAGTACCCTGGTTTCTCCATCATGGTTTGTAACCTGTGATGGACTTTTCCTCCAGGAATCTGTCCAATCCCATTTTGAAGGCATCCAGGCCAGATGCCATCACCACATCCTGTGGCAGGGAGTTCCAAAGACTTACAATGCACTGGGTGAAAAAATATTTTCTTTTGTCAGTTCTTACTCTCCCAGCCTTCAATTTGAGTGTATGTCCCCTAGTTCTGGTATTTTGGGAGAGAGAGAAGAGCTTCCCTCTATCCTCTTGACTCATGCCCTGTATTATTTTGTACGTCTCAATCATATCCCCCCTCAGGCGCCTTTTTTCCAGACTAAAGAGGCCCAAATGTTTTAGCCTTTCTTCATAAGGGAGGTGCCCCAGTCCAGTAATCATTTTAGTCGCTCTCTTCTGCACCTTTTCCAGTTCCACTATGTCTTTCTTGAGATGCGGTGACCAGAATTGTACACAATACTCCAGGTGGGGCCTTACTATTGTTTTGTATAATGGCATTATAATGTTGGCTGTTTTATTTTCAATCCCCTTTTTGATAATCCCTAGCATGGAATTGGCCTTCTTCACCGCTGCCACACACTGGGGAGACACCTTCATGGAGCTGTCCACCAACACCAAGATCTCTTTCCTGATCCGTCACGGATAACTCAGAGCCCATGAGTTGATAGATGAAGTTTGGATTTTTGCCCCAATATGCATTACTTTACATTTGGTTACATTAAAACGCATTTGCCATTTCTCAGCCCATTCCCTCAGTTTGGAGAGATCCTTCTGGAGCTCTTCACAATCTTCTCTGGTTTTTACCACACGGAAAAGTTTTGTGTCATCTGCAAACTTGGCCACCTCACTGTTTATCCCTGTCTCCAGGTCATTTATGAACAGATTGAAAAGCACCGGTCCCAGGACAGAGCCCTGGGGCACACCGCTTTTCACTTCTCTCCATTGTGAAAATTTCCCATTGACACCTACTCTTTGTTTCCGGGATCTCAACCAGTTCTCAATCCATAAGAGGACCTGCCCTCTTATCCCCTGACTGTTTAATTTTCTCAGCAGCCTTTGGTGAGGGACTGTGTCAAAAGCCTTTTGAAAATCCAGATAGACTATATCCACCGGTTCACCCAAATCCATGTGCCTGTTGACCTTTTCAAAAAATTCAAAAATGTTTGTCAGACAATATTTACCCTTACAGAAGCCATGCTGATTTTCTCTCAGCAAGGTTTGTTCTTTTATGTGTTTTAAGATTTTCTCTTGAATGAGGCTTTCCACCATCTTCCCTGGGACAGATGTAAGGCTAACTGGCCTGTAGTTTCCTGGGTCCCCCCTCCTTCCTTTTTAAAAAATTGGTGTGACATCTGCTATCCTCCAGTCCTCCGGCACTGTGGCCGTTTTAAGAGACAAGTTGCATATAACCGTTAAGAGCTCTGCAATTTCATTTCTCAGTTCCCTAATAACCTTTGGGTGGATGCCATCTGGGCCCGGTGACTTGTTAATCCTCAATTTATCAATTAGTCCTAAAACCTCCTCTCTTTAACCTGTATTTGATTTAATTCTTTAGTCAAGAGGGGCGGCTCAGGCAGCGGAATCCGCTCAAGGTCCTCTGTCGGGAAGACAGACGCAAAGAACTCATTCAATTTCTCTGCAATGTCCAAGTCCTCCTTAACCTCTCCTTTTCCTCCCTCACCATCCAGAGGCCAAATATGTGTAATGTTAGGTTGAAAGTTTCTTTCTGATACAGTTAATTTCTATGTTCAAGAATCAATCCCACATTCAGCTTTTAACACATATTGTCTGAAGTGGCATACATTTTACTCTTTGATTTTGCTAAACAAGCTAGATTAAAAGGTACCAGAGCATGAAATATTGTTCATAATGTACAGGCTTTGGAGTGTTTCTGATGGATATGGATGACTGATGCGGTGAAATTTCTGCCATCATATTGCCTCATCCATTTTCAGATGTGACAGAGATCATTATGTCAGTGGCTTCCAATATTTAGAGAAATGAATGTGTGTTTCTCATTTTTGCAGCATTTCTCTAAGCCAGGTGAAGAGCACAACTTTTAAATATGGAAATATCTTCAAGGTCAAAATGTCTCATCAGCCTTTCAGTTTCTTCTTTCTTGAATCTATGAGGCCTTGAAGCTGACAGAGAGGAAGCTGAGAAGAATTCTTTTCCAGGAGGTGTTAGTCTTCTTTAGCATGTGACAAAACAAAAACAAAAACAAAAACAGAAGATATTGCAGAGACTATCAGGTTTCAGTGTGAGCTTGCAGTACACTTCCTTGGGCATATCAAGTAACTGTGTACATAACAACAAATCCAATCTCACCAGCAACAACAACTGTGGGTCAGAAAGTCAATTCTGACTTATAATAACCCTTTTCAGGGTTTTCCAGGTACAGTATATTTTTTCCCCATTAAGTTCACTTATTATTTGCACTTGTTGAAAAAACAGCCTTGACAATTGTTTTCTGTTTGAATAAGGAAAGGTTACCTGAATCAGCTTCTGGGATTTTCCTGTGTGGTGTTGTCTTGTAAACTGTTTATGAGCAGAGCAGGGTATCCTGTAGAGCAGGGGTCCTCAACCTAAGGCCTGGGGGCCAGGTGCGGCCCCCATGGTCTTGAATCTGGCCCCCAGGACCAATTGCAGACCCCCCCACCTACCCCATGCTTCAAGAGCAAGCAATCAGCTGCTTCTAATGCTGAGGCAGTTCAAAGTGGTGGGCTATGTCACTTCCCCCACTCCCTCCACTCACTGCCCAGATGACTGACACGCTGGCTAGTGGGGCATTTCAAAGTGGGACGGCCACAGCAAGGTCCCCTTCTCCCCCCTGCCACCCAGATGGTCAGGGCACCGGCTGCAACCAAGCGGGGCAATTTAAAACGGGAGGGCTGCGGCAAGGTCTCCCACTCCCTCCATGGCCCCGAGGCCCCGTCCCTGATCCTCCACCACCCTGCTCACCTGCCTTCCTTGTGTGGCTGCCGCCTGCGTTATTGTGGTTGTGAGGAAGGAAGGGGGCAGGCGGAGGCAGTGCTAGCCAGACTTCCGAGCTGGAGCAGCCACAGCAGTGGACTGATGGATGGATGGACGGCAGGTGATCAAGGGGAAACGGAGCTACTTCCCGCCCACCCAGCCTGCTCCAAGCTGCTGCCTTGCTCCGTGGAGTGAGGGAGGGGAGGAGGGAGCCCAGCCATGGCCAGAGGCTGAGGCCACTGCCACCACCACCACTGGGTTAGAGACCAGCAAAGAGGAGGTGGCGCAGAAAAAAGGGAAGGGAAGGGAAGGTCAACTGTGACCCGGGCTGGTTCCTGGGAGGCTGGCGGGGCTGCATTTATCTCCAGTTGGTGATGGGCGGGCTGGTGAGCCAATAGAGCACCGCAGCCTGGCTGGACTTGGTGGCTTTGGGCAGGTCTTCCTGCCTCCCCTCCCTCCTTCCCAGCCCTTGCTCCCTTCCTCTCTCACTTGCAGCGCACCAAGTTGAGCTGGGTCTGGCCAGGCCAAAAGAGGAGGCAGCTTTCCCTCCGGGGCGCAGCGAGGGCATGATGGCCAGGCCCGTCAATGGCCACCCTTGCCGCGGCTGCTGCTCCTCATTCTGAGTGGCCGCCTAGAAGGTGATGAGGGGCCTGAGCTTGCCAGGGCTGCCATCTCCTTCCCGACGCAAGGAAGGAAGGAAGGAAGGAAGGAAGGAAGGAAGGAAGGAAGGAAGGAAGGAAGGAAGGAAGGAGAGCCGCTCCAGCCGCTGCCACTGTAGTAGGAGGAAGAGGCGCAGCAGAAGGATCCCAGCGGCGGCACCTCATGGGAGCGATCTGGAGCAGGAGGCATTGCTGGGGCCCTGGAGATGCACTGATCTTGGGCTGATCGGGGGGGGGGGCGCTCCGCCCACTTGCCTCCTTATTTCCCATGTCGGCCATTTTTTTTTTACTGTGGTTCGGCCCCCAGTGGTGTCTGGGTGGTGGTGGACCGGCCCGCTGTTTGAAAACTTTGAGGACCCCTGATGTAGAGTGTAGACTATCTTGACTGATACCCTTGGTGTTGTCAACATTTGTATCTTTTTCCTGCTGGCTATGATATTGTTCAGCAGTATTGAACCATTGTGTGGCTTTTTGAATCATGGGTACAGAAGCACAATAAACTGGAAGATTTATTTATTCATTTATTTATTGAAGAATTGAATGTCTTTGCACAGGGACAAAACCAACTTGCAGAAACGTTTTGTGTTTGCGAAAAGTTCACTTTCACACCAAGTTGTATTAAAATGATCTGCCATGAATACACTTATTAAACCAGTAGAGGGAGTTTGAACATATAACCTGAAAGGAAAAAAATCTGTTCAGAAATTTCCTTATTTTGGTTGTTTTGAAATTATGGCACAAAATGTTAGAGAAATGCCTGTTATAAAGGATTATCTGCTTAGAATAATATCCACATCTTATAAAAGATTTCACAACTTAGCAGTAGGCAATGAAATGTCATGTGATTACACTTCCGCTTCCTTTCATGTATTCTTTTTTCTTCAGCTCAGAAAGAAAATTTGAGATGCTTGTTTTTGCCCAGGATGGGACCAAAAAAGGCATGTTGAGAACATATTTACATAAATGGTCTAATGTTACTTTCTGTGAACTTTTGGCTCAAGGGGTCCTACCTCCATTTACCTCTTATAATTAAACCTAACCATGTATAACTGCAATAACCACATCATATTTATCCTACCTCCCCTATCGCAGTTCTCGTCATTGTGTCCATTTCTAGTAAGTACGGTAATCCCTTGGTGTTTTGAGCTCCAACATCCAATGCTTTTGAAGTGTCATGTATTTAAATAGTTGCTGTTGAGATTATGATTTGAGAATAGAAGACAAAGTCTTATATAACAGATATAATTTTTAACTAGAAACTCAAGTATCACTTAAATATTAGTGTAGTATGCTTGCTGATCCTAATATTGCTGTTGTTGTTGGGTAGATGGCGTTGTTTTTTGCACCTCTGATGGTGATATTTCAAAGATCTGCAGCTGATTATAATATTTCTTAAAATCCTGCAACACTGAAATTGTTTCATCCACATGTGAGTTATTTCTGTTATCAAATACCTTGGTAATTTGTCGAATTCTCCCTTTGGAAATGCCTTGTCAATTATCTAGATATTTATTTGGCACCAATTCTTGAATTTTAGTTTTAATTTAGTTTTAGTTTGGCGTCCTTATTCTTGTGCAGCAAAGATCAGCCCTATATTATATTATATTATATTATATTATATTATATTATATTATATTATATTATATTATATATATTATATTATATTATATCAATATCCCAAATCATGAATATTAAAATGAAAGATATGAACAATAATAAAAGCAAGTTTCTGTCTTTGAGCAATTATAGCTCTAATTTTCTTTATTAGAAAGACCAAATTTTAAATTGGAAATTATGGCTTTATTTGTGTATGGCCTCATTTGACTATATAGTTCATCACTCAAATGAGCTGCAGAAACATGAGAGTCACATTTCCAACTGAAAGTACTAATTGCCCACCTCCTGAGACTGCCAGTGGAATGGAACCCATCTTGCCTGGGAGGTCCCGACTTTTGCACAGCTTAGGAGGTGTGTTGAAGGAAAAATAATTATGTAAAAACAAACAAACATTTCACTGGACAGCTTTTAAAAGTGCACCTGTGGAAAATGCACACATATGTGTTTTAGTCAATGCAAACACTGTATATAGCATTAAAATGTATGTGCTGTGAAAGGTCTAGAAATAGGCTAACTGTTTTTTTAAATGTGCTCAATACATGTGCATAAATTTTCAGGAAGGAAAATGACAAGACACACCCTGAAACAGGCTCAAGAGGGCTGGGGGAATTTAAGAAGCTAATTGAGCATACTGGGTCCAACAGATAGCCCAATGAGGCCTCTCTGTCTTCCAGAGAGATCATGCAGGCAGTGCATTGTGAATGAGCAAGCATACTTGCAGATGAAGCCGAACTATTCCCAAAGCAAGCACACTGATTTGCAAAATGAGAATTGTTCCTGCTCCAGTCATGAGGTATTTTCTGCATTTATGGAGAAATGCATTTTCTGCATTCTGTGTTGTCAGTTTAATTACTGTGCACTTGAGAAGCACACAGATTCTACAGCTTTTCACATACTGACCTGTAAGCTTTTGAGACAAAAAAGAAGGAACCTCCTTTCCTGAATAATACCTTACATAACGAAAAGAATCCATTCAATGGAATGCTTTGTAATGAGATTTTTTCGGCACAGCTTCACATAGGAATAAACTGAAAATGGATTAATCCGTTCTGGAGGTCAGAAAAAAAGTTTAAGAACAAAGCCTTGCACAGCACAGCATAACCCCCCCACCACCACCACAACGCAGAACGCACAGAAAAGAAGCAAGGAAGTGACTATGCTTTGGTACTGCCTATAAGCCACCGTTACACGAACAGAACCCCACCGGGAAAACTCCTGTGCTCACACACAGGAAAGGCATGATTGGGTTCTCAAGGCATGCAATTGGTCCGCGGTAAGGCTGGGCCAGTTTTTGTTCCCAACAAGGTTGTCTGTGGAGATTCTCAGTCATCCACGTGAGATTATCTGGAAGTTGAGTCATGGCAACTGGACTTCTTTTTCTTGAGAGATTGAAACGTTTCGCTGCTCATCCAAACAGCTTCATCAGTTTGAAGAAAGCTAGTTGTGAGTCTTCAATTTTATTATAGTTCACTTTGACCTCATGTAACCCTGGTCTGAAATAGGCTCATAAGATGGACAATGGCCTGAATAGGCTTGTTAGGTGGACAATAGTTTCAATAGGCCTTAAGGTGAACAATGGCCTAAGGTGCTGAAACCCATAAAGTATGGGTTATTAGATATGGCCTTGGTGGTGGAGGAATGAAGTATTTTAGTTTTGTCTGTGGATTGTTTAAATCACTGCCTGATAAGTGGCAGATAGACTGTGCCTGAGCACCCCACTTCTGTTAAGAGAGAGGTTTTCAGTGCTCACGTGAATGGCTTCCCTGACCCCTCTCTCAAACCACCTATCTTCTCTGTCTAATATGTGTACATCCTCATCTTTGAGTGACCTTTGTCCTCATCTTTGAGTGCCCTTCAAGTGGAAGTATACTGCTGATTCTGGCCCTGAGCTTTTGCCCCTCCTATCTCGGGCCCACCTCCTGTTTAAGGGCTGTTAGTTTCTTTAGGATGTATACTTATTTCTCACACCGTCATAACTCCTTCTCCAGAATAGATATGTGTTGGTCATCAGTGGATTTACTGATAGAAACAAAAGACATTGAAATACTGCCTAAATCATTTGCAGATCATAATCCAATTTTGTGGACAATTCTCAAAAACCTAAGATAACAAAATGGAGATTCAATAACTTTTTGCTAAAAGATAAGGAATTTATAACTCAGACGCATCTGGTGGGGCCAGTGTGAGATACAGGAAGCTGGACTACATGGGCCTTTGGCCTGATCCAGCATGGCTCTTCTTATGTTCTTATGATGTGAACCTCTGTGCACTGAGATCCCAAACTGCTACTCCGGCCACAAAACTGGCAGGCTCAGCATGGAGCAATTGTGCCTGCTGGATCCTCGCACCCAGGTGTTCCTTCCCATTCTTCCACACCTCTCCCTGCACAGGCTGATATAGGCTGACTCAGGAGGAGCAGAGCCCAAGGCATCAAAACTGTCTGAGGTGGTTCTGAAGGGACAGCTGTTTTAAAACACATAAACTGTCTGAGTGTATGCAATGTTACATTTTAAACATACACATTATAGTTCCACACTGACTACATCAATAAAAGGGAGCTTGCTTGTTATGATGCTAAATTCATTTAGCACCTGTTGTAAAGTATGGTATATTTTGAAGAAAAATAATAATAAAGTGAGCATTGGTCTGATAAGCTGCACCTGTCTGATAAGCTTTTTGGTGCAGCAACTAATAAGAGCTTTGCTGGTTGTGTTGCCAGGTCAGCAGCATCCAATTTTGATAGTTAAATCTGGATGAAGGGAATGGATTTTGTGGTGGTGTCAGGAATGTCAGGCAAGGTTTGTGAGGAAGAGGATGGTTTTGTTTCTCCCTAGTCTTTGCACTTCTGTGGCCAGGGTTTGTCCAACAAGAAGCCTCATGAGTCACAATGCTGGTTCTCCATTCCATTGTTTGTCTCCAATGCAGGGCCGGATTAAGACCCTTAGAGGCCCTAAGCACTTAAAGGATTTTGGTGACCCCTCCATATATACGTAATTTAAAATATAAACAATAGAGATGGGCACGACTTAGCGGTATTTCTGTTTCCGTTTCCGTTACTCGGTTCCGTTACTCTACGGAAACGGTAACGGGAATTACTCCCCCAGACTTCGAGCTCGAACCGACGAACGAACAATTTTGGTCTGATTTGTCGTGCTCGTTCCTTGCATCGCGAGATCGCGCGATGCCACACGCGGCACAGAAAAAAAGTTTTTAAAAGTTAAAAAAACCCGGTTCCCGGCCAAAAAGCAGGCGGGAAAATGCCTGCCGTGCCTCAGGGCACCTACCAGAGGGGTTGTTTCTGGAGGTCCCCGGCCTCCCCCCTCATCCCCCGTCCTGGGCTGCTCTGGTGGGACTCGCCGCAGGCTCGCAGCCAGCAAAAAGCCCAGTCTCGCCGCCGGCCGCTGCAATTAAAGCGCAAGCAAGCGGCACGGACGGCACAGGAAAAAACTTTTAAACTCTCCCCCCACCCATTCCCGGGCCAAAAAAGCAGGCGGAAAAATGCCTGCTTGACTAAGGGCGCAGGGCACCTACCGGAGGGGTGGTTTCTGGAGGGGGGGGGTCCCGCCTCCCCCCCGTCCTGGGCAGCCGGACTCGCGAGTCGCCATCGCCATGCCATGCGGTGCGGGCGGGGGATCCAAAATGGGGCGGCAAACGCAATATTGTTTTTGAAATCGTGGTCCAAAAACACACAAGCACAACAGAAACACGCGAAAATTTATAAACTGCCAGATTTTTCACAGTAGCAGTGGGTTTTTTCTTGCAACAAAATGTCTCTCCTCTCCTCCTCTGTCCTCCATTGATTTTATTTTATTTTATTTTATTTACACCTGCGCAATGATGGGCTGGCCGAGTGGCCAGCCATGTGGGAGTGGACAACCATGCAAATTTTTGGAGCCATCCCACCAGTCGCATGGCCACTTGGCCATGGAGACTTCTGGGATGTGCCAAAAAGCCCCCTAAAACCTGCCCTAGCCCTAACCCTAACCCTTGACTCCGTACCCATACGTCACAGACTGTCTTCTTAGTGGGTCAGAGAGGCACCCAGAGGTGCAACCCACTAGCCCACCGTAACCTTACCCGTCACTAGCCTAACCCTAGCTCTTGCACTAAGCCACCTTAAAGCCAGATCTACTTGCTTGCATTGCACTACACGCAGCAAGTACAATTCCCTTCTGTGTGAGACATGGTGGTGCCAGAGCCTTGTGAAGGGCGGGCATGACCCTATCACTCTCACACTGGTCTCACGTCTGCACATTATGTTATGCAATATCCATATGGCTATTGCATAGCATTTTGCAGCAGCAGCAGGTGAGGAAGGGAGACCCCCATGTAGAGGGGTCTCTCTTGGAGCCTGCTTCCCCTTCCTAGTGGCAGGAGGCACCCACGGATGCCTCCAGGAGCCCACTTTCCCTTTATAGCAGGCCAGAGGAGGCACCCACCCCAGAGAGGTGCCTCCAGGAGCCCGCTCCCCCCCCAAAAAACCAGTACTAACGACAACGAAAAACGAAAAAACGAACCGACTAATTTTTGCGAATTTTCGCGAAAACCGGAAACGACCCGAAATGGGACTGGCCCGACTAACGACAACTCGAAAAAAAATTTTTTCAAGTCGTGCCCATCTCTAATAAACAATAAAGCTACTAGCACTCCTGCACAGCCTCGTTCTCAGTGGACAACTGACTGCATACAAAGTTTCCCTTGCTTTCATTTTTGTTGGGGGGGGTGTCCCCTTTGATGTCAGAACCTTTGGCAGAGGTCTACACTCTCTGAGTGCTCTTGTTATTATTGTATATACCTGTATGTAATCTTTTCATTTAATGCGGGGCGGGGGGGGGCTTTTTGCAGATCTGGGTTCAGCTGCATCATTTGCAGTATTGCACCCATGGCCCATGGTAAATTTGGCTATGGAAAATTTCTGGGGTGCCCTCTCTTCCCTTGATGCCCCCTAAGCACATGCTTATTGTGCTTAATGGTTAATCCATGCCTTCCCCAATGGCACGGTGGGCTCATTATCAGGCACACCAAAAGTCAGGAGCAAAGAGAGGGAAGTGAGTTGAGAACAGGGAGTGAGTACCTGTCCTGGGATCCATTGTGCCCTTCACATTGAGCCAATCAATCCTGACTCTTAGAACAGGTAGAGGTTGATGACTAGATTTCCCAAGCAATCAAACCTATACCCCAAAACTTTAGCACTTTTACTTTTTGAGCAATGCTCACTGAGTGGTTTGTCTCCCTGCCTGAGACTTGGAAAACCTCTGCCATTCCCTGACACTTCAACCAGGCCTGTTGGATGCTGAGCTGACTCCACCATCTACTGCACCATCTACAATCTTTGGTAGCCCACCCTTTAGTGAGGTGCTCATAAACGTTGACCCTGAGATAATAGGTGGGCTGCGCCATTGCTTATCCGGCTACAATAGCAAGAGCTGCATGTTAAAGTTTTTGATGCTGAGATGACATCATGTTGGTAATGAATGGGATGGGAAGATGAAGATGCTGCTGCACTTTCCCCCTGAGAATCAGACACGAAGCCGATCTGTATAATTAAAAAACAGGTTGGAGAATATAATTATATCAATTATCTGACTTCTCAACACATGCCTGTTGACACCTTTTGAGCAAATTGGGAAGTTTGGAAATGTCAGTATCTTTTAAGCTTTGCAACATAACAAGGATGCTGCTTAGGTTCAGCTTGCATCAGACTGGCATCTAGTTCCTCCAGGTAATTTTCATAACAGTTACTGTTTTCATTATAATGAACAATTGTTGTAATTATTATTCCATCTCTTTTTTAGTAGCTAGGGCAAAGAGCAAATCATACCTAGATAGTTCAGCCTCCTTGATATGTGCGATCTGACTACATGTGTATTTTTTAAAAAAACAATGAGCCTGGAGGACGTCACATGGTAAAATTGGTCTGGTGATTACTCTTGCTTTGACATGGCTAATCGATATGAAAAAGTTTCCTAAAAGTAGAACCAATTATGTGTGGAAGACATTTTCCTGGGGGGAGAAACATGGATGCATGTATCTTCTACATACATACAAGCAGGAGCCCACAGTGGGGCAGTGCAGTCTTATAAACAGGTACTGAGATAAATCCCATTGAGTTCAGTGGCGTTTCCTGCCAGATAGATGGGCACAGGACTGCAGCATACACCATTCATTTATGGAAGAACAGAAAGGGGTATCCTATAAACACCCGTGGCCGGGGGCCAGTAACTGCCTTCTGGGGGTTCCTCTGCTGAACTGTTACTTTGCACTCAGACTTATAGGCCTTCATAGGGACTTGTGAGCTCATCCAATTTCCCCCCCCAACGTCCCCTTCATGGGCAGTGGCAAAACTAAGAGGGCGAAGGGGGGTCATTTGCCCCAAAGCACAGTAATCTAGGGGCACCAAGTTGATATTTTATGGCACGAGCTCCTTACCGGAGCAGGCAGCCTCCTTCGGAGAAGGAGGGGGGAGGAGGAAAGAAGCAAATGTGCAGCATCTGTGGGTACCAAACTGATGCCAATTCATGACTTCCACTCTCTCGCATGAGAAGGAAAAAAGAAACTGCCCTGTGAGCTGTTTAATTCCACTTGGAGGCTGAAAGGCTGAGTGTCCTCTTTCCCTCTCCACTTCCTTCACTCACTCTCCTAGGGGCTAACATGCCATACACACACACACACACACACACACACACACACACACACACACACACACACACACACACACACACACACACACACACACACACACACACACACACACACACACACACACACCCCTGCACACAGGCAGAGGCGGGTGAGCACCTTCCATTCCTTTCACTCGTTTTCCCCCCCCCCCCCTTGCATGCCCCCTCTCCAAAGCGCAACTCCTCCGGCGCTTCCTCCTGCCTGTCCGCCTGCCTGAAGGGAGAAGCTGCCCTCAACTGCTGGGTTGCTTTTTGTTGGGGCTCAGCTTGGCTTGGATGTTCTCTCCCTTGGTGTCCATCCCTAGTGGACAGCCAAGGCTGGCTAGACAGAGGGGTGCGGGTGGGAGGTGGGCAAGAAACAGGGGCAAGAAACAGCTGTGGCAGTGGACGTGGTGGCAGCTGGTGAGGATTAGGTGCAAAAGCAGCAGGAGGGAAGAAAGTAAGGGGCCTATGGGCCCTGGGAGTGGTGGTGGTGGCAGGCGCTTTTCCCATTGCTGCTCTTGGGCTCCTGAGCCTGAGTGGGTGGGGAGAGAACCTGCCCAAGCCATGCCTTTGCACCCCGTCCTCAGCCCTGCCGAGAGGAGAAGAAGAAACTGCTCCAGGAAACAGCCACCCATCTGTGCTTCCGTTTGTATGGAATTCAGCTTTCCTAACCCTCATTCCACGTCCCTCACTTTTCCTAACTTCCAGGATTGGTGAGCTGACCTGCTCTGAGGTAACACAGATGTAGACACACCCCCCCCCCCAAAAAAAACCCAAACAAGATTAATTCCCCTCTTAGAGTAGGAAAAGGTGCCTCATAAGGAGTGCCAGACATACAGTTATATAAGGGTAAACAGATAGTGGAGGGGGGCAGGAGGGGTGTGTGAAAACAGACTTTGTCCCCATGTGCTGCAAACTCTAACTACTCGTCTGTTCACGGGACACTTCTGAACCCCTGATAAAATGGCAAAGAACCCTACTTGATGTCCTGATCAATACTATCCCTATCATACTCTATGTCCTGGGCCTTCCCAGGCTGAATGGAGACTATTTTCAAGGCCAGAAACCTTGATGAATAACAAATCACACAGTGGCTTCTACATATGTTAGGTAAGGCATCACTTCCCAATATGAGGATGATGGGACTCAAAGGGTGGAGCCACAGCATACAAAGATGTTTAGGATAAAGCTGGCACATGCCATTTTGGGTCCCCTATATGGATTTTTATGCATACTGTCTATGTATTCATGTATTCAGTTTAAATCCCATTTTCCTCCCTCGTTTGAGTGTGAAACTCAATTTGGGCAACAATAAAAATGAATATATAACTTTAAGAAGCATCCTGGGTGCTGAAGGAAATTCAGCACCCAGCCAGTTAAAAAGCCCTTTTTTAATAGCAAGCAAAGCCAATTGCCAAAGATATATCTGAATAAAAAATGTTTCCCCGGGAGGATACCAGAAGTGCTGCAGTGAGACAGTTGTGAGAAGCAGGAATGCCATAATCCTCAGGCTGAATTTTCTCTGTTCAGGGTTCCTCAAGAAGGGGAATAGCTATTACTGGAGGGAAGGTGAAGGAGAGGGGCTCCTGTTTGTATGTGGAAAAAGCAGTGGCTCCTTTCGCTCATTCAGGATCGCCTTGGATGTCCACCACAGGAAAAAATCAGCCATTAATCATGGCACCACCTAAACTGACGGCTTGTAGATATCTAATATTAATGTTTGGACTACAGTGTGGCAACTTGGTGAGATGATTGCTTCCCCCCCCCCTTTCCTTTGACATGGGATTAGCATCTTGGAAATGCTTGAAATTTTTCTCAATGAAATCTTAAATACCCCCTATCTGCTGAGAGAAGAAACAAAAAAGAACATCAGAACAAAAGTGGGGGTGGAATGTGTGAAAATACAAAGCAATCAGAAGAAGCAGTTTCGCTTTAGTCTTTTTCTTTTTTCCTCTGTTTGCTTCTACAGTACTTGGTGTTTCCGGGCTGGCAGAAATTAATTTTAGATTTAAAAAGATAAAATATTCTTTTCTTCACCTTGCTACTTTTTCCCTTTCTCTAATTACAATCTGAGGGACACAAAAGGCTAACTGAAGCTGGGAACAACAGGGAGCTTTTTAAAAAGCCCCTGAGGCAGCCTAAATCTCTGTGTGAATGACTTTGTTTATTGGCCTCTGTTTATTGTGTCTGCTTTGAAGATGATCTAGCAACTCTATTAAAGCAACAATAATGGTTTCAAAAGATTTTCAAGAAAAAAATATGGCTGGATTGCAAAGAATTATCAATGCTTTTTTATCCCATAAAGAACCGCCAAGCAAAGATTGTGACAGAAATATAGATAATGAATTGGAGCCACAGCAGAGGCTCACCGGACATTTATAGGGACTGCCCTGCAGGACATGCCAGAGAAGCTCCAGGAGTGTTTGGAGAGGGAAAATGGCTTAAATACAACCCAGTAGACATGGGCACGACTCAGCGAAATTGTCGTTTCCATTTTCGGTTATCGTTTCCGTTACGTAACGGAAACGGTAACGATAATTAAGCCGTCAGAACTCGAACTCGAACCGAAAAAAGAAAAATTTGGTCGGGTTTTTTGTTTCCGTTTGTGGCATCGCACGATTGCGCGATGCGAAGCACAGAAAAAGTTTTTCAAAGTTTTTTTTTAAAAAAAAACCCAACTCCCGTCCAAAAAAGCAGGCGAAAATATGCATGCCTGAGGCTTTGCCACCTACCAGAGGGGTGGTTTCTGGGGGGTCCCTGGCCTTTCCCCCCCTCTTCTCCTGTACTGGGCTGCTTGCACCAGGCTGGGGGGGGGGTCATCCTCGTCGTCTGTCTCGCTGCATGCCATGCGGTAGGGGGGAACCAAAATGGCGACCGCAATTTTTCTTTTGAAATCATGGTCAAAAAACACACAAAATCACCACAGAAACATGTGAAATTTATTTATTTTAAATGCCTGAATTTTTATAGTAGCAGCAGTGGGTTTTTTATAGCAATAAAACATCGTATTGATTTTATTTTATTTTATTTTATTTTTTTTTTATTTTTTTTAGACCTGCCCATTTGGGTTGGGCATGGGATGGGACCATGCAAATTTTTTGAACCATTCCACCAATGGCATCGCCAGGTTTTTGACTGACACTTCTGGATGTCTCGGAGGGCATAAAAAGCCGAGGCACCTTCCAGAAATCGCAGTCGGGTGTATGGATGTGGTTGAGGGAGGAGGGCTGGCTGCTGGTGCTGATGTGATCCGATCAAGATTGAGGAGGGAGGCTGGGGGCTTTAGGATTTAAGTTAGGCAGGCAGGGAGGGAATTGAATTTGGAAAATAATTTCTTTGATTCCCTGCAGCTTTGTCTGCTGAAGGGAATAACAGTTTATTCTTTATTTCTTCTCTGGCAGTTTGTGAGGATTTTTTTCTGATATTGGATAAAGGGGGAGGTTCGACTGGGAGTGGGAGGTGTGGATTTATTTTAAAAATATATTATATACTACCATTTATTTTCTATTTTCCCAACTTCAATTTGCTTGCACACACACACATTTGAGGTGGAAGCCAAGAATAGAACCTCTATCCTAAGTGATATCCTTACTGCCTAATCGCCCGTCCGCCCACGCCGCCACCCTCCTGTGGCCCGCACCGCCGCCCACCCGCGGCCACCGCCTGCCAGGACCCTGCCTGTCATGGAACCCGAATGTGAAGGGTTAAATGCTGGAGAGCAGCAGGAGGAGCCTTGTAGTTCAACTCAGCAGGCAGCTGAGTCTGAGGACGCAGCTGAGGGCACATCTCCTCCTCCTATAAGGGCTAGGAGCAGGATCCTGCAAAGGAGAACTAACAGGAGAGCTAGGGAAAGGATCTTTAATGATAGGCGTAGAATTAGATCTGAAAGCCCTGAGTTCTAGCAGGAGCCTTGCCAGAGATATGGGTGTGCTCCCTGTTTTAGGATAAAGCTGGCAAGTTTACCCTGAACCCTCTGTGGGAGCAACGTGTCACTTACCTTGCCACCACATTCCTGTGTGTTATCCTGACTTTGTTTCCTGACCTTGGACCGGCTTTCTGACTACAGCGTTCTCTGTTTCCTGACCTTGGACCGGCTTCCTAACTACGACGTTTCTCTGTTTTCCTTGAACTTGGCATTTGGCTCTGTAAATTATTCTGGATTGACTCGGACTGTACTTTGTACTTTATCTGGATTACAACTAAAGTTCCTTGCAAAGAACTGAACTTGGCTTGCTGTGTGTTCTGTGTGTGGGGCTTGACACCGCCCGCCCATGGCCCCCTGCCACCGCCGCCTGCCCACACCTCCCCCCCGCCCCGCCCACCACCTAGGGCGCAAAAACACCTAGTGCCGGCCCTAATTGCAGGACACCACTATGCTCTGGGAAGTCAAATCGTGCTAAATTGCGGTGGAAACGACAAATGACAAACGGAAACGACAAATTTTTGAAAAATTTCGCGACAAACGGAAACGACCCGAAACAGACCCGTTCCGACAAACGAAAACTTGAAACATCATTTTTTCTGGTCGTGCCCATGTCTACAACTGAGAGTGGGATGCGTGCATATGCATCTTTCATTGCAGAGAGAAAGGAGAAAGAAACCCTGGGATCGCCAAGAGCAGTGATGACAAACCTTTTAGGGATTGAGTGCCCAAACTGCAATTCAAAACCCACTAATTTTTTGCAAAGTTCCAATACAGCAATCTAACCTGAATACAGGTGGTTGTGAAGAGGTGATGTTGGGTGCCTACAGAAAGGGCTCCGAATGCCACCTTGGCCACCCGTACCATTGGTTCGCCAACATTGTCCTAGAGGACAAGCTGCAAATCAAGCCAAAGAGGAGAAGCAAAGGACATAGATTTAATAGTATTAACAGGAAAATGAAATTTTGGGAAAGTTTTTTTCCTTATTATTTATTTATTTATTTATTTATTTATTTATTTATTTATTTATTTATTTTTAATTTAGAGTATTTTTACCCCACCTTTCTCCTTAGAAAAGGACCCAAGGCAGCTTACAGTAATGAGGGACAATATACAGTCCAGAGCATTTAAGACATATTCAAGTTTGAGAACAGGGAATTGAGGGATATCTTATAGCATGAAAAGACTTGGCATTAAAAGACAGCATTAAAAGACTTAGCATTAAAAGACAGTATTAAAAGACTTAGCATTAATTATGACATTTATTATAGATTAAGTAGTAGAAGAAGAAACTTTGAAAGCAAATTGTTGGCTTGGTAAATTTGTTACCTAGAAAGAAATTTGCTCTCTTTATCTTAATTATGGGTTGTCAATGAAATGGAAAATGGAAATGTGAAGGCCATCCTGGAATATTGACATATTATAGTATGTTAGACCTCAAAGAGAATTGCTGTAGTTAGAGATATTAGGCATATATTTTTAAATTTAGAGTAAAACCTAGAGATCAAGATGCAACCCTTTTAGATTTGTCCACAAAATATTAGCTATCAGAACAGCCTGTGAATTTAAGTCACCTTTAGAAGTATAGGTAAATATGTGTTGTTGATGACATTTATTATAGATTAAGTTACTTAAAACATACTTTAATCTGTCTAGTAAATTTAGAAATAAAAATATTAGGACTGAATATATAGGTAAGATTAGATAAGTCATCTTAATATTGTAGTTTGTTATTACTACCCTCTGGATTAGACTAAAATAAATATAAGAAAAGATAGAATATTGTTGGGGGAAGGGAAAAATAATTGGTTCTTCAAACTATTGATTGTCAAAAACTGTAAACTATTTATTAGGATATGGGAGATAGAAATGTGAAGACCAGTTTGAAATATTGACATATCCTAATCTATTAGAGCAGGAGGTCCTCAAATTATGGCCCACAGGCCAGATCCGGCCTTCCAGGGTCCTAAACCCGAACCTCTGGCAGTTGCAGAACCCCTTCCCCTGCTTTGAGAGATCAGTATTTTACTCAGTAAGATGCATTAATACCCTGTCCTTATGCATTCTGCTGTCTCAAGTTGCTGTCAGAAGGCTGTCTCTGTTTGGGCACACATAAAGGGGGGCTGGCAAAGGCATGCGCTGATTGAGAGTGAGATAGATTGGTAGAGAAAGGAACAGGACTCAGCCCCATGGGAGGAGTAGGCAGGCTAATTCCAGCACGAACCAAGGCAATTGGCAGTGGTGGGGTAGCTGCCGGACAGCGATTGGCATTGGTTGAGGCGGAGCTGATCCAAGAAGCCTGGATTCAGCCTCAAATCTATGCTGCCACGGAGGGTGTGGTGGAGTCTCCTTCTTTGGAGGTTTTTAAGCAGAGGCTAGATGGCCACCTGTCGGGAGTCCTGTGATGGGGGTTCTTGCATGGCAGGGTGTTAGACTGGATGGCCTTCGAGGTCTCCTCCAACTGTAGGATTCTATGATTCTATGACTTGCCAAATGAGGATCAGGAATGGGGTAGAAATAGGCACTTCTGTTCTGAAGTTGAAATGATGTACCTACCTAACAAAGAAAACAAAAAAGGGGGAGCAGTGGCGGCGGCAGGAGAGACGAGGGCAAGAGGCTGGTGGATGATCCCCCTTCCCCTCATTGGGACATGGAAAGAGGAGGGGCTGTCCTTGGCTCTGACACAAAAACCTCCCTTGCTTTGCCCCACCCAGGCAAGCCTCCACCTCCACCATGTGTTTCCACATGGAGGAAACCCCAGCCATTTTTGAAGGCAAAGCAAGGTTTGAAGGTGCAAGACGAAGGCTATGGTTTTGGGGGCAGTCGTGTGTCCCTCTCTTGTGAGAAGGGAGGCCTACCGAGTTGTAGGGGCTTTTCTTGCACACACACATTCCAGAATGGCACCCACCACATAGGAGAGCCGGTGGTGTGTGGGGCTGCCTTTTCTTTCATGGGGGTGGGGGACATTAAGTGCCAGTTGGTGGCAGGGAGGGGGCAAGTTTATAATGGTGTGGGTGTCAGTCCTGGGAGTATTGCTGCTGGAGAACCTGTTCCATTTCCAGATGCAGTTCAAGTGCGGAGAAGCATTACCTGAGGGGTATAGGGTGCCCCATGCACATAGTGCTCCTCATCCCACCATGATGTCAACTGTCCTCAAACACCCCCCCCATTTTTCCCCTCAAGGTGTGCATAGGAATTCATTCATATATTTTTAAGCTATCATCCAGCCCCCAGCATGGTCTGAGGGACAGTGAACTGGCCTCCTGTTTAAAAACTTTGAGGACCCCTGTATTAGACTATAAAGAGAACCACTGCATTTAGAGATATACTAGGCAAAGAATCTGTGAAATTAAAGGGAAGTTATAGACCAAGGTATAACCCCTTTATAATAATTCATAAAGTACTAATCTAACCATCAGAAGAATCTTTGGAATTATGAATTCTTTAAAAGAATAGGTTCTGCTTTGTTAATGACATCTACTGTGTGCTAGTTAGTTAAAATGCATTCTAATTTGTCCAGTAAACTTAGAAGTCAAAATACTAGTATTGAGTATATTGCTAAGACTAGACAGACGATCTCAATATTGTATCTTGCTATTTATACCTGCTGTATTAGATTAAAATAGATACAAGTAAAGATAGATAGAACATTGATGGGGGGAAGGAAATCAAGTATGAAAGTATGGAAATATGCTCTTCTAAGGCTGGAAAGGAAATATGAGTTGTATTGGGCTGAAATGTTGGAAAATATTTGTGACTGACATATGCAACATGACAGTTGATAGGCAGTATATATACAGTGGTTCCTCGACTTATGATTGCTTTGACAACTGAATAATTCAACTTATAAATGGAAATCTGTTAGTACAGGGAAAATTTGACTTACGAAAAATAGACCCGTTTTGCTTGACTTACGTGCTTTTTCATAAAAAATGCTTCTCCTAGGGCGCATTGCGTCTGGGAGGTTTTATAACACAAGTGCCATGTTTCCAGACCTCTGTGGGTTGCACAAGGCGTGGAGTGAGGAGGTGTGGAGTGGTGTTCAAGAGAGAGAGGGAGAGGGAGAATAATAGAATCATAGAATCATAGAGTTGGAAGAGACCTCAAGGGCCATCCAGTCCAACCCCCTGGCATGCAAAAAACCCCAGCACAGTACTCCCAACTGATGGCCATCCAGCCTCTACTAAAAAACCTCCAAAGAAGGAGACTCCACCACCCTCTGTGGCAGCATATTCTACTGCTGAACAGCTCTAACTGTCATGAAGTTCTTCCTAATATTTGAATTGAATCTCTATTTCTGTAGTTTGAAAATATTGCCCCATGTCCTAGTCTCTGAAGCCATGGAAAACAAACCTGTTCCCTCTTCAATATAACATAATTTCAAATATTTAAGCATAGCTATCATATTCCCTCTCAGCCTTCTTTTTGAAAGGGTAAACTTTCCCAGCTTCCTAAGCCATTCATCTAAGACATTTCTTCCAGACCTTCAACCATTCTCGTTGCCCTCCTCTGTACCAGCTCAAGGTTGTGAACATCCTTTTTAAATTGAGGTGCGCAGAATTGTACACAGTACAGATCAAAGATGGTGGGTGGCAGCAGCAGCCGTTTTCAGCGGTGGCGCTGCACATCCTTTACTTTTACTTTTTATTTTTTTTGCTTTGTTTTTTTGTTTTTTTGTTTTCCTTTCTTCTTTTAATTTGGTTCTGGGCCCCCACCAGTGGCCCTCGGGGGTTATGGAGTTGCTTTGGGGGCTGCAAAGCTTTCCTCCCACACCCCTCCCTCCCTCCCGCTTGCCTCGGAAAGCCCGGCTCTTTCCATCTCCACGTCCAGGCCTCGCGCCTGGTTCCTTTGTCGGCGTGTGGTCTCGTTGTGGACTTTCATGGGGGGGGGCAGGCTGTTGGCCGACTTGTGCGGACCCCCCATGGACCCTTCATCTCTTGTTGCTCCCCTTGGAGGAGTTCGTCCCAGTGGTGGCCGCGGAGGCTCGACCCGGAGGCGGCTGCTAAGGGAAGTAGCTTGGAGAGGTGGCCACGGAGGTCCCCTCGGAAGGGGAGAAGATTGGAGAGCCCTCGCCCAGTCTTTCATCTTGGCTTTTGTGATCTGGGGCTCTCCTCGCCACTTGTGATCCCCAGCTTGTCTGATGGTGCTTGCCGGCGTTCTTGCCTGGAGAGGCAGCGATGGTGGTGGCTCCTCCCTGTTAGGACTGCTCCCGCTGGGACTGCTCATGCTGGGAGCTGCGAACCTGGCTTGGAAGTGGCGGTGGTGGAAGCAGTGGTGGCGGCAGCTTGCCACCACAGATGTTATCTATAGGAGCCTACCAGGAGCTCGTGTTTGGGAGGTCCCTGCCGCGTTCGCCACTTTTGCCTTGCCCCCATTAGGAACTCTCCGCCGGACTATTCCATCTGCTGTAAGCCCTTGGTGGGGGCTTCTCCCCTTCTATGGTGGCGACTTGGCTTGGGGCTATTTTGGAGTTTTTTGCCGTCTCTCGCCGAGGGCGGTCTCTGGACGCCTGCAAGTGATCCAGCTGGGGATGTGGTATGCTCTGGTAGGGGTGTTGGATGCCCCCTCCCTGCGGACTCTATACCCAGATCATCTCCAGACCGACTCTCCGCATCTCTTTCCATCTTGGAGGCGATGGCTCCCATCGTTTACGGGCTGTTGTGAAGGCTCCCGAACACTCTTGCCGGTTCCAGGAGATTCTGCCTGGGCACTGGACACCTGTTTGGTGGCTCTCCCCTCTTAGAAAGCTGGGACTGAGCCAGTTACCCGTCTCCCTCCTCTCATACCTTGGTGAGCTCGCCCCTGTCCGATGTGCCGCGGAAGACCTGGGGTGTGTGGAGCTTCCATCTGCCCCCCCCCCACCCATTTTGGAGGCCTTTGGAGGACTGTGGAGAGTTTGGGGACACGGGGTTCCGGAGTATCTATCCTATTCATGGAGGACTGTGGAGGGTTTGGCGATGTGGAGATTTTCCATCTTGTCCCCCCCATCCCCTTCCGCTTTTGCTGCCGCAGAATCAGGAGCTTCTATCTGCCGCAGTAGCGGCGTCACTTGTCCACCAGCGCGCTGGCTCTTAGCCAGTGATTATGGAGGACCTGGAAGACTATGGAGAGTTTGGCTGCTCATTGATGATCTTGAGTCAGCTTGATGGAGGCGGCCATGTCGGGCCTGCGGCTGCTCAGTATTGGGCCCAATTGGGCCACGAGGCCGTTGTAGGCCCTGTCTGTAGGCAACTGGCCTGATTCTAGCCGCCGACCATCCCACCATCCCACAACATATCCATCCAACTGATATCTTCTCCCCTCCCCCCCTTCATTTTTCCATCTGTAGCCCTGGATGTGTGCCCCCATTATGTTGTATTTTGTTGATTGTTCTCATTTTTATTTCATTTGCTAATTATTGTTATTTATATTTAGCTGTTGCTATTTAATTGTTATTTGTTTATTTGCTGTTGTTGTTTGCCTTTTCTTCATTTTTTTCCTCCCAGTCACCATGCTTATAGGGACTGCCATACCAGTCATGTCGGGCCGTAGGCGATACGCTAGGAGTTGGGGGGTATTTACCTCCAAGTCGGAGGATTCTATTCTGAGGGTGTGGGACATTGTGTCCACTTCTGTGTCATGGTCAGATCATCACCTGCTGCCCTTCTCTGTATCAATCGCCGCCCCGCCCCTCGGGGACCTCCTGCCATCTGTTTGGGCCCACCCCGGGAGACTCCTGGTTCCTGATCGATTCCGGGAGGTCTTCGGGGAGCTTCCTGGCAGCCTGGCTGATGATCCGGTCGAAGCCATGGTGGATCAATGGTTTGATGAAGCCTCCCGGGCTGTCGAACAGATCGCCCCTAGGTGCCTCCTCCGTTGCAGAGCTCACTTTTTGCCGTGGTGTACGGCAGAGTTGAGAGTAATGAAGCAAGAACGGAAGAAGCTGGAGTGCAGCTGGAGGAAGAACCGGATGGCAATTAATAAGGCTGCAGTTATTGCCCAGACCAGGCGCTATGCCCGGGCGATCAGGGAGGCTAAAACATCTTTTTACTCCCTGAGGATTAGTGAGGCCTCAAACCGCCAAGCAGAATTGTTCTGTGTGGTTCGCGACCTCACTAATCCTGGTCTGGTAAGGCCTCCTCCTACTGATTTCAGTAATGAGACTTTTGCAGCTTTTTTTTAGATCTAAAATAGAGGCCATCCGGACCGGTTTCAACTCCGGTTGCTCTAGCCTACCCTCAGCATCCCCTGATGCTGCACCCCCTTGGTCTCCTCGCATGGTTGAGTTTGGGCCTGTCTCCTCGCTTGAGGCCCCCAGGGCTCTTGCCCATTGCCGGCCTGCATCCACCCCCTTTGATCCTTGCCCATCCTGGCTTATAAAAGCTGCCGGCAGGAGCATGCCCGAATGGGCTTCTACTATTGCCACTGCCTCCTTCAGTGAAGGGATTTTTCCCTCTCGCCTGAAGGAAACAGTGGTGAATCCCATTCTGAAAAAAACTAGCATGGCATCGGGTGAATTGACCAACTACCACCCAATTGCAATTGTTCCCTTTATGGGCAAGGTAATCGAGAGGGTGGCTGCGGTCCAGCTCCAATCATTTCTGGAGGGAGAATGGGTCCTTGATCCATTCCAGTCTGGGTTCAGGCCGGGTCGGGGGACTGAGACAGTCTTGGTCACTCTGCTAGATGACCTCCTTCGGAGGGCCAACAGGGGTAGCTCTACCCTGCTGGTCCTTCTGGATTTGTCAGCAGCCTTTGATACTGTCGACCAAGGTATCCTGCTGGATCGACTCTTCGAGATTGGGATCAAAGGCACTGCTCACAGTTGGTTCCGATCCTTCTTGGAGGACCGTCCCCAACGTGTGCAGCAAGGGGGGGGAGTTGTCTGCCCCATGGATACTCCCTTGCAGGGTTCCACAGGGGTCGTCCCTCTCTCCCATGCTCTTCAACATCTATATGAAGCCGCTGGCTGAGATCATCCGGAGTTTTGGAGCCTGCTGTCATCAGTACGCTGATGACACGCAGCTCTATCTCTCCTTTTCCACCAGTGCAGTGGAGGCCGTCCAGACCCTGGATCGCTGCCTGGCCGCGGTTTTGAATTGGACCAGGACCCACAGACTCAGGCTCAACCCCGGAAAGACCGAGGTTATGTTCTTCGGGGGCGGCCCAGATGGGTACTGTGGCCCTCTTCCCAGTCTGGGCGGGTCCGCCCTCCAGCTGGCGCAAAGAGTGAGGAATCTGGGTGTCGTCCTGGATCCGGATCTGTCCCTGGAGTCTCAGGTGTCAGCCGTGACCAGGTCGGCCTTTTACCACCTAAGACTTATCGCCCAGAATCGCCCGTACCTTGACGGGAGCTCCCTGAGGACCGTGGTTCAGGCACTGGTCATGTCGAGGCTGGATTATTGCAACGCTCTCTACATGGGGCTTCCCTTGAACCTTGTTCGGCGATTGCAGCGGGTCCAGAATGCGGCGGCCTGGTTGGTGGTGGGCGCGCGCCGTTTCGACCACGTCATCCCCATCCTGGCTCGCCTCCACTGGTTGCCCGTTGCCTCCCAAATAAGGTTCAAGGTGCTGGTTTTGGTTTACAAACCCTCCATGGCTTGGCCCCTGATTATCTGGCAGAGCGCCTCTCCCGACAATTAGATCCGGCCCGACCCACCCGCGCGTCCTTGGCCCTGTCGCTCCGGACTGTCCCCCCGAGGCTAGCCCGCAAGACGAGCACGCGTGGGCGTGCCTTCTCAGTGGTGGGGCCGTCCGCCTGGAACAGTCTACCAAGCGAATTGCGGCAGGCCCCTTCCCTGGCGTCATTTAAGCAAGGGTTGAAGATGTTGCTCTTCAGGGAAGCTTTTAACATCAACTAGTCTTCCCCCCCCCCCAATGCAAGTTTGGATTGCTGCTGTCCTTGTCCGCCTTTTAACTTTTTAACTTTTTTAAACCTTTTAACTACTTATGTTAACTGCCCTGAGTTCCCGGTCCAGGAAGAAGGTACTGTATAAATAAATAAATAAATAAATAAATAAATAAATAAATAAATAAATAAATAAATAAAAACCCTCCATGGCCTGGGACCTGACTACCTGGCAGAGCAGATTGACCAACGGTCAACATCGGCCCGACCGACCAGGTTGTCGTTAGCACACATGCTGCGGGTGGCCATGCCCAGGGAGGCTTGAAAAACTTCCATCCGAACTCGAGCCTTCTCTGCCCTGTGGAACCACCTCCCCAGTGAAGTGCGCCTTGCACAGTCCCTACCAGCCTTTTGAAAAGCATTAAAAACCTTGCTTTTCCGAGAGGCGTTTGGTGACTACATTTTATCCTTTTTTTTTCTTTCCCCGCCATCTGCCATCTGCCACTTGTTTTGGTTTTATTGACTGTTTAAGTGTTTTTAAATTGCTATATTTAATTGTCTCTGATTTTGTTTATTTTCTTTGTTGTGAACCACCCGGAGTTCCTCTGGGAAGACGGGCGGTATACAAGTCTAATAAATAAATAAATAAATAAATACTCCAGGTGGGATCTGAGCAGAGCAGAATAGAGTGGTACTATCACTTCGTTTGATCTGAACAGTATGCTTCTGTTGATGCAACCAAGAATTGCATTGGCTTTCCTGGCTGCCGCATCACACCATGAGGTTCTGTTTAGGGTTTTTGAGTATGTTTATGTTTCTTTTTCAAATTTCTGCTCTTTGGGTTGCAGGATGGCCATGAGGTTTTGGATTTTGGTGGTGCATGCTTGTTTAAATTTCTTTTTCCATTTTCTGCTCTTTGGATTGAAGGGTGGCTATGAGGTTGTGTTTTGGGTTTCTAAGCATGTTTAAGTTTCTTTTTCCATTTTCTGCTCATGGCCTGATGGCCACCCTGAAAACCACAGAGGAGGAATTTTAAAAAGGGTGAGGTGTATTGATTTTCAGAGTGCCTGCCTTTAAAGTGCACTGAAGTGATCTGCATCATGCCCCAAAACTATGATGTGTGAGAGGTTTAGAAATATTGACTGAGGGTGAGGCCTGTTCAGTGTGCCTGCCTGCCTTTAAAGTGCACTCAACTGTTCTATATCATGTTAAAAATTATATGTGCTGTTGGAACTTTTTTATTTTGGGAAACTAATGTTGCTGTGCAGTGTGCATGTCTTTAAAGTGCACTTTATAAAGAGTTTTGCACAAAAAATCTGGTGTCTGTGTCTTTTTCCTAGCCTCTGGAATGAATTAATCTGTTCCTAATGCATTCCAATGGGAAACTGCTGTTCGGTTTACGAATAATTCAACTTCCAAATATGCATTCAAAACGGATTAGTTTCATAAATTGAGGTACTGCTGTATATTACTTTGCTTTATGTAGAGAATAAATAAAAATATTACTGTAAATTTGTTTGCCTGCAGGCAAAAAGACAACAGGGGAGGGAGACAGCCTCTCTTGGGATTCTATAATTGAGGAGCAGTCCCTATGGGCCAAATGCTACATCACAGATCGCATGTCCCGGTGGGATAATACATGAGCTAAAATCATGGCACTCTTTCAAAAAATGAGATCCCAGCAGGCTTTTAGGCTTATGTCTGAAGGCACAATAACAAAACAAAGCAACCCAATGGATGTGTGAAAAGCTTCTTCTCCGACAAAGCAGCAAGAGGTTTGCCAGAGGTCTCCAAAAAGGCCTTCTCCCTAATCCCAGCTAAGCATCATCTCTGGGTTTGTTGCTCAGGACCTCTGAAAATGATCTCACTTGGTGGGCAGGGCTATAGGGGAGAAGGTGACACTTTGGCTTGCCCACTGCCCTGGAAATAAACTGGAAGCCAGTTCAGCGCTTCTTTATTATTATTATTATTATTATTATTATTATTATTATTATTATTATTATTATTATTATTATTATTATTATTATTATTATTATTATTATTCCACTGGAGGCTTTGTGTTGACTTCCCCTGGGAATCTATCCTTTTTTAGGTGTGCCTAAAGTCTCAGGACATCGCTAGACTTCTACGGGTCTCCAGGCAGGAAAACAAATCTCAGAGCAAGCAGGACTGGAAAAGGAGAAAGTCAGAATGTTATTGTTGTTGTTCCCCCTTTGTGGGGTGACCTTAAAACCAAGCCACCCATGCCCAGCTGCCATGTGACTTGCCCGTTCAATGTGAAGGTGTTCTATGTTTATCCTGCTTGCAAAGTATTTGGCTCAGGGGGGCAGAAGTCTGGGGAGACAAAAGCACATACTTGGAGCCCTCCTCTAATTTGGAACAAAGTCTTGATCAGAGCACTGCCTTTGTGCCTTATAAGCCTTGGCATTGCCTGAAAAGCATCCCCAGGAGGAGTCATGTGCCCTGCTGGTATGGCCCCTCAGGAGGAACGCTCTTGTAGGAACAGCAGCACACACCACAGTCACCTATGGACATTGATGTGCCTGCCCAGTTGCCAAAAAGCAGACCCACAGCAGCGCAAGGTCAAGACATTGTTAACCATTTTTGCTTGGCCTTAAAACCATGGTGGCCTTTTCGCAGCATTAAATCCGGCAAAACCCTCGCTTGCTCTGCCTCTGTGACATCACAAACATTTGTGTCAATCTTATGTTTTAGCACTTAAAGCTTAGGGAGTGGGATGCTGGAGACCTGGAGAAAACGGCTATGATGGAATCCAGGAAGTCACTTTCATAGATATTGTGGATACTTTGTAGATATGTATCTGAATACATAGAAATACTGGTGTCAAGAGATATGTTGTTCTGATCCACTTACAGGATTAGGTAAGCCTAGAATAGATGATATATAACCAGTGTGTTCAATAGAATCATTGTACTAAGTCTGTGGGAAGAGATGCACCTAGAACAGTTTGCCTTTCTCGGGGACATAAGCAGCAGCATTACCTTTGGTGACCTGTAGGGAGCAGTGGAGGCCACTTCAAAAATGAAATGGCTTCTTGAAGGCTTCAGGTCTCCTGCGGGGTCAGGGTAGTACTTGCACATTTTAAGCCGAGCTAGAGCTAAGAGGGAACATGACAGAGCAGGGTGTCCCTCTTTCCTCCTTGTACTGACATTTCTCTGCACACTCCCCTCCCTGCCCCCACTCGCCTCAAAAATATCATTGGATGTCTTGCTCAGAAATTTCATGGTCCTTTTCCTGCACAGGATTATTGCAATCCCTCCATGGAACAGCACTTGCCCTGTGCAGTCTCCACTTGGGAAGGGCTTCAAGCCAGGCAGGATGTGTCAGATTCCTGTGCTAAGCCCTGGGCACAAAAAGGAAGAGGACCAAGACTTGAACTCTTGTCTTCATGGAAAGCCAGGACCTCTTTTAGGGGTGGGGGAAGGTCTCAGCCTGGAAGGACTCCAGGTAAAGTTGCCCCTGACAGGAAATGCAATTTGTTCTTGTCACATCCAAAACTGGAACTTGTTTGAGGGCCAAGCAAGAGGAGACATGGATGTTGTTTGGACAGAAATGTGTGATGTGATGTGCAATTGCCACTCAGGCCATAATTAAAGATGATCTGAACAAGGGCAGCTGCTGGGTTTCTGCTGGTGGAAGGAGAAAGGCGCACGAGCTCCATTACCTGTGGAACTGCATTCATGAGCCCTGCAGTGCCGGGTCGATTGCAACAATAGTCAACAGCCAAGCATTCTATATCTTTCGGATTCCTCTGTGTTCACCTGGGTTGATCTTTGCTGCCCGTCAAAAATATGAGAGAAGAGCTGTGAATGTTGTGCTTAATTTCAAGCATTCTTGAAATCCAAGCACCAAGCATCCTGTCAAAATGCCTTGCGCTGTTTGCTGCTTTTGGCGTCTTTCCTTAGAGACCTTGAGCAAGAGGTTGAACTGCTGAAGTGCCGAGTTTACTTGTGACCTGGTGAATCAGTCCTGAGTAGGGATGGGCACAAAACAAAAATATTATGTTTCATTTCATTTCATTCCTCCCCCCCCCATTTTTAAATTTTATTTCATACAAATTATTTCAAAAAAATTGTACGAAACAAACCACTAACAAAGTGGTTCATTGGGGGGGGGGCTGGAAAGTGACAGAGGGACAAAAAGTTTATTTAAAGCCCTGGGCTTTAAAAAAAAACCTTTTTCCCTCCCCCAAGCCCTGCCTGCCAGCTGATGGGCACTGGGGTATTGGGGAAAACCTTTCCCCCCCACCCTAGCGCCTATCAGCTGGTGCAGCTTGCAGGAGGGGGAAAAGGTTTTTTTTTTTAAGCCTGGAGCTTGTTTAAAAAAAACTTTTTCCCCTCCCCAAGCAGTTTACAAATGGAACGAAATGGTTGGTTTCAACAACAACAAAAAACACCATTTCATTTCGTCTGTATGGACATGCTTCTTCCTCATGTCTTTTCATTTTGTTACGTAATGACACGACGAAACAGCATTTCATTTTTCTATTTGTGCCCATCCCTAGTCCTGAGCAGCTGCCCAGCCTGGAGGGGGGAAAGGCTGGCTCTAAGCTTTACTGAAGCCCAATCCTTGCGGAGCATTTGTTCAAATTTCCTTGCCCCCATTCCTGTACTGCCTCCCAGTGTTCCCACAACAAAGGGCTCAAAACTAGTCTCCACAGACTTAAAGGGAACCAATAACAGCCACAACTTGTTTTCTGAGCGTTGCCTCCACCGGCACCTCCTGTTGTATTTTTGTTCTGCATTGCTCTGATTTCGTCCAGTGCTGGTCTCCTTCACACTTAAGGCCAGTTTTATTGAGGGATCAACTATTCCTGCATTCTGGTGTTTTGCTTTGTTTTTTAAACACCAGAACTGTGGCAGAAGTGAAAATTGAACCTTTTAAAAGCATTGCAGGGAGGATGACGGGAACAAGAAGGCAATAGATGAGCAAGTAAATGAGGCAAGGAGACAGCAGCATGCAGAGTATTATATTAGTACAATAGTACCTTGTATAAAGGAATTAATTCGTTCCATAAGAACATAAGAACATAAGAAGAGCCATGCTGGATCAGGCCAAAGGCCCATCTAGTCCAGCTTCCTGTATCTCACAGCGGCCCCACCAGATGTGTTTGGGAGCGCATGAGACTAGATATCTGTCTCCTGATACCACTCTCCTGCATCTGGCCCTTGAAGTACCCTGGTTTAAACCCTGGAGGTTACACATCTCCATCATGGTTTGTAACCTGTGATGGACTTTTCCTCCAGGAATCTGTCCAATCCCCTTTTGAAGGCATCCAAGCCAGATGCCATCACCACATCCTGTGGCAGGGAGTTCCATAGACTGACAACGTGCTGGGTGAAAAAATATTTTCTTTTGTCTGTTCTTACTCTCCCAGCCCTCAATTTGAGTGTATGTCCCCTAGTTCTGGTATTTTGGGAGAGGGAGAAGAGCTTCCCTCTATCCACTTTACTCATACCCTGCATTATTTTGTATGTCTCAATCATATCCCCACTCAATCGCCTTTTTTCCAGACTAAAGAGGCCCAAATGTTTTAGCCTTTCTTCATAACGGAGGTGCCCCAGCCCAGTAATCATTTTAGTCGCTCTCTTCTGCACCTTTTCCAGTTCCACTATGTCTTTCTTGAGATGCGGTGACCAGAATTGTACACAATACTCCAGGTGGGGCCTTACTATTGTTTTGTATAATGGCATTATAATGTTGGCTGTTTTATTTTCAATCCCCTTTTTGATAATCCCTAGCATGGAATTGGCCTTCTTCACCGCTGCCACACATTGGGGAGACACCTTCATGGAGCTGTCCACCAACACACCAAGATCTCTTTCCTGATCCGTCACGGATAACTCAGAGCCCATGAGTTGATAGATGAAGTTTGGATTTTTTGCCCCAATATGCATTACTTTACATTTGGTTACATTAAAACGCATTTGCCATTTCTCAGCCCATTCCCCCAGTTTGGAGAGATCCTTCTGGAGCTCTTCACAATCTTCTCTGGTTTTTACCACACGGAAAAGTTTTGTGTCATCGGCAAACTTGGCCACCTCACTGTTTATCCCTGTCTCCAGGTCATTTATGAACAGATTGAAAAGCACCGGTCCCAGGACAGAGCCCTGGGGCACACCGCTTTTCACTTCTCTCCATTGTGAAAATTTCCCATTGACACCTACTCTTTGTTTCCGGGATCTCAACCAGTTCTCAATCCATAAGAGGACCTGCCCTCTTATCCCCTGACTGCAATTTTCTCAGCAGCCTTTGGTGAGGGACTGTGTCAAAAGCCTTTTGAAAATCCAGATAGACTATATCAACCGGTTCACCCAAATCCACGTGCCTGTTGACCTTTTCAAAAAATTCTAAGAGGTTTCTCAGACAAGATTTACCCTTACAGAAGCCATACTGATTTTCTCTCAGCAAGGTTTGTTCTTTTATGTGTTTTAAGATTTTCTCTTGGATGAGGCTTTCCACCATCTTCCCTGGGACAGATGTAAGGCTAACTGGCCTGTAGTTTCCTGGGTCCCCCCTCCTTCCTTTTTTAAAAATTGGTGTGACATCTGCTATCCTCCAGTCCTCCGGCACTGTGGCCATTTTAAGAGACAAGTTGCATACAACCGTTAAGAGATCTGCAATTTCATTTCTCAGTTCCCTAATAACCCTTGGGTGGATGCCATCTGGGCCAGGTGACTTGTTAATCCTCAATTTATCAATTAGTCCTAAAACCTCCTCTCTTTTAACCTGTATTTGATTTAATTCTTTAGTCAAGAGGGGCGGCTCAGGCAGCGGAATCCGCTCAAGGTCCTCTGTCGTGAAGACAGACGCAAAGAACTCATTCAATTTCTCTGCAATGTCCAAGTCTTCCTTAATCTCCCCTTTTCCTCCCTCACCATCCAGAGGGCCAACTGGTTCTCTGGCAGGTTTTCTACTTCTAACATATTTAAAGAAGCTTTTATTATTACCCTTTATATTGCTAGCCATGCGTTCCTCAAAATCTTTCTTTGCCTCCCTTATCATCTTCTTACATTTCTTTTGCCAGAGTTTGTGATCCTTTTTATTTTCCTCATTTGGGGAGGATTTCCATTTACAGAAGGACCTCTCCTTGCGCTTTAGAGCCTCTCTAACTCCACTCGTTAACCATGCCGGTGTCCTCTTGGACTTAAATGAGCTCTTCTTTCTTTGTGGTATGCACTTGTGCTGGGCCTCTATTATTGTTGTTTTAAAGAGGCTCCATGCACTCTGAAGAGATTGGATTCTTCTAACCTTCCCCTTCAGTTTCTCTCTAACTAGTTTCCTCATCTGAGGGAAGTTTGCCCTTCGAAAATCAAGGGTTTTTATGTCTGATTTGGTTGACACTCTTCCTCCGACATGCATGGCAAAGGTAATAGCAGCATGGTCACTGTTCCCCAGAGGCTCAGTGACATTCACACCTCTGACCAGGTCCTGAGTATCACACAATATTAGATCCAGAGTTGCCTGTTCTCGGGTGGGCTCCGTGACAAGTTGCTCTAAGGCACAGTCATTCAGCAAGTCGAGAAACCCAGTTTCTCTTTCTTGCCCGGAGCTCGCATTGGCCCAGTCAATGTGGGGATAATTGAAGTCCCCCATGATTACTATCCTATCCCTTTTAGCCACTTCCATGATTTCTCTCCTCATTTCAAGGTCCCCCTCAAGTTTCTGATCTGGTGGACGATAGAATACTCCAACGATCACATCACTCCTTGGACCTGGTAGTTTAACCCACAGTGATTCTATGGTGGAGTCAGACCCTCTGTCAATCTCCATTCTGCTGGATTTTACCCCTTCTTTGACATAGATGGCCACTCCTCCTCCAACCCGCCCCCCTCTATCTCTTCTATAGAGTTTATAGCCTGGGATTGCTGTATCCCACTGGTTCTCCACATTCCACCAGGTTTCTGTTATGGCTATTATATCAATGTTATCCCTAGCTGCCAAATGTTCAAGTTCTCCCTCTTTGCTCGGAGGCTTCGAGCATTGGCGTAGAAGCACCTGTACAGTGGGTCCCGCAACAACAGCTGCTGCCTTGTTCTATTCGCCCCACAGCTTTTATTTTCAGTAGATGAACTGTCACATTCCGTTATTCTCCCGGTGCTAATACCTATACCTGCTATGTCTTCTCTATGTGATTCTCTACCCTCTCCAACCTCATTCCCCGAGGATGAGGTGTTCCGAACCGGATGCCACTCAGCTCCTGTCGGCTTTCCCCCAGTTATCAGTTTAAAAGCTGCTCTGCTGCCTTTTTGAGGTTGAGTGCCAGCAATCTGGTCCCATCATGATTCAAGTGCAACCCATCCCTCCTGAACAGGTTTGGCTTGTCCCAAAATGTTCTCCAGTTCCTGACAAATCTAAAGCCCTCCTCTTGACACCATCGCCTCAATCACGCATTGAGGCTTCTGAGTTCTGCCTGTCTGGCGGGTCCTGCACGAGGAACAGGTAGCACTTCTGAAAATGCTACCTTGGAAGCCCGGGTCTTCAATCTTCTACCTAGCAACCTGAATTTGGCTTCCAAGACTGACCGCTTGGCCTTCCCGACATCATTGGTACCGACGTGTACCATGACCACTGGCTCCTTCCCAGTTCTCTCTAACAAGCTATCTATATTTCTGGTGATGTCTGCAACCTTTGCACCCGGCAGGCAAGTGACCATACGGTTATCATGCTCCTCACAAATCCATCCCTCCGTATTTCTAATTATAGAATCCCCTAGTACAATGAGCTTCTCTCCTGCAGCCTGGTCATCAACATGTACCTGATCTTGTATCTCTTCAATAGTGATGAGGGGGAGAGATCCACCGGTGGAACCAATTCTTCCTCTATGTGTGCCTCATGAGGTGTGCTGAGGGAAAGAGCTTCAAACTGATTGTGCAAGATGAGACTCTCTGAGCGATGCCTTGGCCTTCTACTCCTTTGAGTCACATTCCTCCACCCATCCACCTCCTGAGTTGCGGGAGTGACTTCCTCCTCTGAAGTTTGCCCTGTCTCCTCTTGGACCTGAGTAGTCTGTTCCGCTCTGTCCAGGAACCGCTCAAGCTCCTTAATATGTTGCTGGTCGGATATGCGAGCCTCCAGCTGCTGGACCTTCTCTTCCAATAGCGCCACCAGCTTGCACTTGCAGCAGATGTAGTTCTGCACACGCTCTGTCAAGATAACAAACATGGCACAAGTATTTATTTATTTATTTATTTATTGTTATATTTGTATCCCGCTTATCTCCAACAGAGGACTCTAAGCGGCTAACAACAAGTATCACAAAACAACAGAACACAAATTACTAATATAGTAAGTTAAAACATATATCCTCCTAGGATCCTAAAATCCTAAAATCCTAAGACCTCCAAGTGCATCCCAACACGTCAAAGACATAAGTCCTGACTAATAAAAATTGGAGGTACCAATGGTCATACTACTACTACCAATAATAATAGCGATGGCGGGAAGGGCAAAAAAAAAAAAAGTTGCTCCCTGCAACTCCATTTTAACGAGTGCAATAAACTGTATTGAAGGTCTCAAAAATGTAAACTTTTTTTTTTAATCTAGTAAGACTCTTTACTTCTTTTGTTGTTTATTGAAAATCTAACTGTGTAGGGGCTGCTAAAGCACCTCTACTCCAACTGCAATCACGTCAGGAGGTTTCCAGTGCTAACTTGCTAATGTGTGTAGGACTTCCTCAGGAGTAGCTTGGCTTTAGGGACTCAATTATACCCAGAAGAAATTATAAGGGGTTTTTTTTTTTTTTTGTAGTTTGCACGTGCCGTCAGGTGCGTGCTGCTGGGAGCAAGTATTTAAAGCTAAAACTCCGCCCCTTGCTCCTGCAAGAACAGGAAGTTAGCTCTCTGCCCTTTGGCCGTGTGCTCCTGTCACCACCTGCTTCCTCTCTGCTGCTCTGCCAGAAATTCTGTTAAGCAAATTTTCCTTTATACAAATTTCCCATAGGAATGCATTGAAAACAGAGTAATCCCTAATAGTGACCATTTTTATGTTGTACAGATTTGCCCCATAGACAATTATGTTAAGCAAATTTCCCCTATCTCTGGAATATTTTGTGTTGTACAGATTTTATGTTATACAAACGGTTTGTTATATGAGGGTCCACTGTACTGTCAAAACTATTATATTATAGCCAACGTAATCACAGGAGGAGAGATGGGCACGAAACAGAAAAATGGTGTTTCGGTTTTTCGTTTGTCGTTGAGAGGTCTGTTTCGGTTCGTTTCCGTTTGCCGTGGAATTTTTGAAAAAATTCATTACCGTTTTTTGTTTTTTCGTTTGTCGTTTCTACCTGGTTTTTGCGTGATTTTTAAAGCATTTCCGTGCACAGGCATCCTCCAACGCCCCAGACCAGAGGGAAAACACTAAAAAAAAAGGATGCTGGCAGAGACACAGTATAGACTAGGTATGCAGGGAGGCTGCAAAGGCAGCAGCGGGCATTGCCCAGGGTGCAAGGCAGCCGCAGAGTGACTGCACTGCAGGGCAAGGGAGGGTACTCACCGAGAGGTACGCAGCACACACGCACACAGGGAGGCTGCAGGACTGAAGCTAGAGGAGCAGCAGAGACAGCAATCCCACCCTAACTCCCACCAGAGACTGCAAGGAGGACCGGGGCTGCCAGAGCTTTTTATGTCCTTTGTGGCTGCCAGACCTGCCCGTCCAGTCTGCAACCTGGGCATGCTATTGGTTGAACATGATCCCATCACATGGCTTGCCTCCATTTTGTGGCTGGTGGCGACATCCATTTTAAAGGGAAAAGAATAATACATCGCGATGGGAGAAGACTAAAACAAACGTTTTAAGGACCCCAACCCTCCTGGTAGGTATTATTAGACAATATAAATAATTATCGCTGCGTTTTTATGGATGTCCAGGGCGTTTTTTAACATTTAAAACAGCTCATTTCATTGCGCGTCGCCATTAACGGAAACGAAACGTAACGACCACAATTTTCGTGGTTCTGTTCGTTTCATTGCATTTTCATCACAATTTTCATTTGTCGTTTCATTGTGTAACGGAAACGACAAACGGTAACGGAAACGAAAAAATGTTCATTCCGTGCCCATCTCTACACAGGAGTTTTGTTCCACATGCCAGCCAGTATTTTTCAAGAAAAGTTAAGATTATATGGGAAAGGGGGACCAAGAAGTGGATTCGGTACCAAAGGCTAGTCAAGGGCCTTGGGAGGTCAGGCCATGCACTCCTTACTGAGAACATTTTGTGCATCTGCAATCTTTTCCTGATAAGTAACAAAATTGCCTCTCTCCAGCTTCTGTCACACGTGCATGTGGTTTCCTCACATCTTGGACTTGATCCTTAAAATACTCAAATCCTGAAGTGTCAACAAGGCATGAGGTGGAGGAACAAAATATTTCTTCTGCATTTTTCCAGAGAAAGCCCACAAGGTTATACATTGGAGCATGCCTCTAGGCCTATTTTAAAAATCTATATTTCCCAAACAATAGCAATATCAGAAAGGAAGATGCAGTCCCAGAGAATTTCTGTCAGAGAATAATGTCTTTTGAGGCTTTTTTAAAAAAGTGTGTTGCATGTGGGAGCATCCTGTTCAGAACTAATCCCCGACATGTCTCCTCAGAAGTAAATTACACTGAGTTCAAGATAATACAAGGATTGGTTGAAATAAACTATGGTTTATGAATTTTGTGGGATATCATGCCTACCTTGCCAGCAGGTAAAAGGACGCCAAATGCTACAAACCAAAGGGGAGCAAACAACACCAATGGCAGCAGTCAAGATGGTCTCTTCTGCTCACACCCATTCACAAAGTGACACCACACAAGGGGAAGATCCCTCAACTGCCTTTTTTCATCCATTAACCACTTCTCGCCCAAACACAAATGAATTTCCAGAGCTATTTTTCAACAACGGTGAATGATAGTAACAGAAGAGTGTATTTTGTATAATATCTTGACGACTGCCATTGGTATTGGCAACATTCAGGCTGCTATTTGCTATTGATTGATTGATTGATTCAATTTTTATACCTCCCATATAGTCCAGTGGCTACTCTGGCCAGTTAACAATGAAAGAAAAATAAGAGAACAACAAAAACATAATATAGTGCCAACATAAAATAAGTAATGAATTAAATTTAATAATAAAACAACTGAAACATTTAAAACATCTAAACCATTATTAAAAGATTAAAGAAGGTACTAAGTAAGTAAAATGTTAGTGCCCTAATATAGGAAGCTTTGCATCTTACAGTTTATGAGCTGGCTTAGAGAATGCTGAGTTCTGCTGTCATACAATATATACTGCTGTACACATGTGCATTAACATACATAAATATAGATGTCATATCCAATGTCATTTTGTATTTTCAGAGACTCTGCCTTTGATGTCATTAGATTCTACAAGGAAAAGGGGACATTTACATCCTTAATGCTCTTTTCTGACTACTTTGAAATAAGGTGATCTTTGTTATTCTTGTGTTTATATAGTAGCTTCTTTTGAGAATTCATCTTTGGAAAATACACAGGATGTTGCACAAGCTGTTCGAGTAGAGGGCATACGTGCAACCGCTTCTAAAGTGGAGCAATATCTACCTTGACTGTCATATATTTACTAAAAACAATCAAGTCATAGGTTCAAAATGATGTATAAACATGCCACCTATAAAAATAAATGACAACTTGCCTGACTTATCTTTCTAGACCACTTTCTCCTTCCTCTTCCACTCTCTCTCTCTCTCTCTCTCTCTCTCTCTCTCTCTCTCTCTCTCTCTCTCTCACACACACACACACACACACACACACACACACACACACACACACACACACTCAAAGGCTGTGCACCTTTTCTTCTTTGTTCTTTTTTTTTAATTCTTGTTTTTTCACTCTCTGTTTTCCCTCAATTTCTAAAGCCAAAGCTTTGAGTGCCTCTCTCTCTCTCTCTCAATCTCTCTCTCTCTCTCTCTTTTCAGCAAAGCACCCACAACCCACATACAATACACTGGAAAGAGATAACCAGCAAGTGTGGGCAGAATATGAAGGTTTGTTGATACATAAACATTTAAAGAAAAACATGATGAGGGCAACTTATCCAAAACAGCCCAAACAAGACTAAAGAAGTTGGCGAAATGGCTTCTACAGAATGCCAGCCAACTGTTGGCTGCTGAAGGAGAAAATTGGAAGGAGGGCAGAGCGGTCTGGCTCTTTAGCCTGTTAACGGTTGTTTTTCCAGTTTCAAATATTTATTTATTTATTTATTCATTGGATTTTTACACTGTCCATTTGGCAGTGAGGCCACTCTGGTCGATTGACAACAATTTGAAGTACTTAACAATCAGTCTACCACACTCCCTTAGAAGAACCTATACCAGAGCGAGATTTGATCTATTGGAGTCCATGAATAGATATGGGTGCTTTCACAACTTACCCTATCAAGACAGATTCTGCATATGCGGTGCTACCCACATAGAGGATACGGCTCACATTTTATTTGATTGTGAGCTTTATACAGCATTAAGACAATCACATTTATCAAAATTGATGGTCAAAATTGCCCACTGGAACACAAACTTTCAGCTTGATTTCCTGCTCAACAGTTCCAAGGTGCAGGTTGTCCATGGTGTTGCTAATTTTGTACGTAAGGCGCCAGGGTAAGATCCACCTTCATAGATCAAATTGGTGTTCCCTGTAGGGGAGATGCTGACATATGAATGAGAAAATTTTAATCTTACTATTTTAACTGTGTTCTTAACTGTTACTTTTCTTCTTCTTCTGTATTTGATATGGCCTGTTGGGCTAATCAATACATTTGTTGTAGATTGTAGACAACAATTTGATGAGTCCTCTCATTTTAGATTTCTGGTTTGGGATCTCCACATTCTGCTCCTGATAATTTCCTTGTTGTTAGGTTGCTATTGCTTTCCTTCAGAGTTTGGAAATCTTCCCGTTTTGGACCTCAACCCTCAGATTCCCTAGAGGGGAAGCCTCAAAATTGGGCTTCCCCCAGCTCCCCTCTCCCCACTTAAAGCTGTTGGGTTTCTGTATTTGGTCCAAAGCCTTTCATGTTTAAATTTCAACCTGACCACTCTGTGTAGAAACTATTGATTATCAGACAGGTCAGCTATCTATGCTTACTTAGACATGGATGGTCTTTCCAAAATCTGTTTAATTATGTACCCTATAAAAAAGGTCTGCCTTGCCATTCCCTAGTGTTTGCAGTGGTCAAAAAATCAGATTTTTTTTAAAAAAAATCAGTAAAACAAAACAGATGTGAATTGACCAAGATCATTATTATAGGTCTCTATACAGCTTTGGTAAAGGCTATTTGAAGGACTGTAACTCTCCACACAGTCCACCCTGGTCTCTGAGATCTTGAGGGGATTTCCTTCTCTTGGTCCTGCTTCAATCAGAGGTATTTGATGTAGATTTAAGAGGTGGCATTTCTGGTAGTGCTTCCTATGAAGTCCAAGGGTAGCTGAGGGGAAGCAGGTTGGGAGGGAGGAAGAAAGGAATAAATGAGCAGGGAGGATAGGGGACTGGCTGGAGGGCAGATCCAGAAGAACAGGCTGGTCTTTTATGCCCCGAGTGAGGGGGAGGACTGCGAACCCTTTTGTACTTCAGGATCCGTGGACTGGGGCATGGATAGCTTTCACTGGGGGTGGGGGTGGAGGGAGAAGGGAGGACTGATGGCCTGGGTGTCACACTCTACTGGGAAGGCAATGTGTTTGCCCCTCTCCCTGCCCCCTATGCAGGATGTCTCATCCCAACACAGAAGCCATGCTGGAGCTGACCCCACCATCTGGTGCAGCTGGCTTGGGAGCAGAAGGAGCCACTGTGGCCACTGGGACTAGCATTCAACTTAGCCACAACTGGGACCTGTTAAGGACTTGGGGGGGGGCAACCAGGCAAGGGACAAAGGGACAAAGGGATGGGAACCAGGGGTGCAGGTGATAAAGCCCATTGCACCTGTTAACCAACCAGCAGAGTCAATGAAACGCATGGTGGAGGACTTAGTTCTGCCATCCTTAGTCCAAGAAGTGGGTGGAAGGGATCACACACAATGCAATAAATATTAGCAAGAACAAATAACTAATGTAGTCAGAAGAGGGCAGATGAAAGAGATAACCCAAATCTGAAAACAAAATGGCCATCTCTTCCCCATATACTACCTCAAGGAAGTACATAACATTGGTACCACATGAATGACTTACAAAGGGGCTGAAGCTATAGAAAAAGAGGCTCACAGCTAGGAGCCAAATTTAAAATTACAGCTGGCATTCATCTGGTTGATGAGAATAAATTTTATTTCAGTAGCAGTCTAACTCTGTTTCCCATTACAGATCCCACCACCAATTCAATACATATTTTCTCTTAATGGTCAAGTTACCAGACCACAATGATCTGTTATTGATTTCAATTTTAAAATAGAGCCATTAATGCCTTCCATCTCACATACTAGACAAAGCCAGGTGTTTTTTGTTGTTTTAAAGACAGAAGCACATGATTTAGGCTGCAGTGCTTTCACACAAGCACTAAAATCTGCTGCAAAGTAGTCACAGATGTGGAGCATAAAATCATTTTCCCACTAGCAGTGGGCTTTAAAAAAAAATAAAGTGCAACCACGACCATTTAAGCGTGACCCAGTGCATTTTACAAGTACCTGGTCTTGAGGTGCTACAATCCTTGTCGCTGCTCCGATGCAGATTTTAAACCATTACTCAAGTCCGTAGGAACACGGAAAATCTGCACCAAAACCTTTTCACCCCCGTTACGGTATCTTTGCTGCGGTTCTCAGTCATGGGCTCAGAAGAGTTGTGGATTTTCAAAATGCGACCATGGGAACATCTGATCTGCGACATCAAGTGATCCAGATCAAAGTTTGCTGTGGCTTTTAGTGGTTGGATGAAAGCAGCCATAGATGATGGAAAGTAAAACTATATAGAGGAGAAACAGAGGCTGCATGGTTGGCACTCTAAAATCAAGAATTTTTTTTAAAAAATAAAAGAACCACTGACCTGACCCCAGGAGCCACCCAGTTGGTGCTTTTAAAAAAACAATTAAATATATAAATAAAACAAACAAACCAAGGAATGCCGACCTGGCCCCAGAAGCATGTGGTCAGCACTCTAAAACAAAGAAATTTTTAAAAAAGCCAGTGCCTCAAAAAGCCCCTGCCTCTGCTGCCGCAGCCAGGATCACCACCACCATCACCGCTGCCATCGCCGCCCAATAACTCAGACCTGAATTGGTTTGGCTCGTTTCGGGTTCGTACAATTTTTTTTTTAAAAAAGTCGTATGAACCCGTACTGAACCAAGGGTGGGCCTGAAACAGAAGAACCCAAACCATGGGTTTTCTGTTTCGTGCCGACCTCTAATACTGTTCTAACTAAAAACTCCCCAGTTATAAGGACAAACCTACACATGGACTATACCACTTCAGATTAAAAGTGGGGAAATTACATGAATAAATACTCTTCTGTGCCAAAAAACAAAAAACAAAAACAAACTCTGTTCCCCATGGAGAATTCAAGCAGAAGGCTTTATATTATACTGAAGTGACCATGTTTTAGATAGTATCATACATTCCTGAATGCACAATACACAGCCAAGATTGATTTATTTTCCTGGCTAGCGGTTTATTTCCAGTTTATTTTCCCCTTCCCAGGAGGATTGTTTTAAGTTGGACCAAGGGTGTACCGATTCATTCCTTACTGGTTTAGCATGTGTGCATGCTCATATCAATTTATTTCCTTTTCAGATGGGTTGGGTTCTGGGCACTGTGGCTACTTGATGGCCACTGCACTTGTACCCTTTTTTTAAACAAAAAAATTCTTCAACAGGTATATCTCAACCCATTAGCAGCTTCTGTCATGTTGTTTTTAAGGAAAGTACAAAATTATGCAAGGGATGGATAAAGTGGAGAGAGGAAAGCTCTTTTCCCTCTCATGCAGTAGCAGAACCAGGGGTCATCCACTCAATTTAAGGGTTGGGAGTGTGACAACAGCCAAAAGAAAATATTTCTTTAACCAGTGTATTGGTAGTCTGTGGAAGTCCTTGCCGTGGGATTTGGTGATGGCGTCTGGCCTTTTAAGGGGATCGGACCAATTTCTGGAGGAAAAGTCCATCACAGGTTACAAGCCATGATGGAGGCAGGTGTTATCTCCAGACTTGAAAGGAGGGTACTTTGAAGTGCCAGACACAAGGCAGTGGCATCGGGAGACAGATTTCTAAGTTGCCTTATGTGCTTCAAGAGGCATCAGGTGGGGCCACTGTGAGATACAGAAACCTGGACTAGATGGGCCCTTTTCCTGATCTAGCAGGGCTCTTATGTTTATGTTCTTATGACAGGAAAGGTTAACACATGGATTTCACATTGAAAGATATCCATGTCCTACCATTACATTCTAAGCAAACTCCCATTAAAAACAAGAGAAATGCATCAACATTCCCATGTAACACAAGTACACATTCAAGATTGAAACAATACAACAAAAAGCAAAAGTGAAAAGGTTACAGAAAAGTAACACACGACTACATACATTGTTACATATGTCTAACTGAAGCAAAATAAGTTGACAAGCCGTGTAGCCATCACAAAAACCAAATACAAAAGTGGAACAAGTGATACCTTTAGGCTACTAGAAAATTAACAAAAACATTGCTAATATTTCGATGCGAAACTCTCTTCCTCAGAGTAGTACCAATAGGTTACAACACGGCAAAAGATGGATTTGCCAGGAGTTATTTCTTAGATGTAAGGTCATTGGCAAGATGGGGAAAAAAGCTAGGCAGTTTCTTAGGCTGATACTTCACGTCCCTCTTGCTGCAGTTCGCGGCCCCACTGGAGACCGGTTCGAAGGAACGGAACCTCACGTCCTTGTGGGGTCAATCCGAGTTCACCCTGACCACGCCCCCTGAACTGCGCTCCAAGCGGGGTGAGAGATTCCCGTCCTGGAGCTCGGGAATCTTTTCAATCCGCTTCTCGATCTGTGTTGAAAACCGATTTCAACATGGAGGCAAGTTCACCTCAGCTTGAGGAAGGAGGTGAAGTAACCACCTTCGTTGAGTCTCGGAGCTTGGATGTTGTGGGCTGCATCCGGAATGAAGGGGAGGGAGGTGTTTTGATTGTCCCAGTCCTTCCAAAGACATGTCACAGCTCATGTACACACACATTCACACCTCTCCTCAATGTGGCTTATCCAGGCCAATGGCCCCTGCCTTGCCAGCGAGGGGGAGGGGTTGGTGCAGAAGGCCCATGCATTTCATTTGGAGACTGGGATACAATTTGGAAAAGTCCAATGAGTGTAGCCAATTGGATCAAATAAAAAAGAAAGAGATTACCCAGTGTTGCAGTTTTGTCTTGTCTCCGTTTAGGGTCCATTTTAATGTAAGCTTTCGTGGACACGTCCACTTCTTCAATGTCACACACACAAACACACACACAAATGTTGGTTAACACGTCCACTTCTTCAATCTCTCTCTCTCTCTCTCTCTCTCTCTCTCTCTCTCACACACACACACACACACACACACACACACACACACACACACACACAAATGCTGGTTGTCCTCAGGCAGGGGATCCAGCAAGGCTGCCGGAAGGTGGGAGGCAGCAGGAAAAGAAACAGAATGCAAACATGAGACGGAAAGACTCAGTAAAGGACACCACAACCTTTGTCTCATTATCTTTGACATGGATACTGGCACCAGGCAGGGGGTTGGACTCAATGGCCTTATAGGCTCCTTCCAACTCGGTTATTCTGTGATTCTTTAGGCAATGGGATTTGTAGTGAGATTCTGTGCTGTAAGCCTGGAGGGGGCCGGAGCTGACTCAGGCCCAGTGATACCGAGTGCATCTACCAAATACAAGAGTGGAACAGGTGATACCTTTAGGCTACTGGAAAATTCACAAAAACATTGCTAATATTTCGAGGGCAAAACCCCCTTCCTCAGAGCAGTACCAATAGATTATAACATGACAAAAGCTGCATTTGCCAGGAGTTATTCCTTAGAGGCAAAGTCCTTGACAAGATGGGAAAAAATCCAGGCAGTTTCTTAGTTGAGGCTGGGAGCTTGGATTTCTTAGGCTGCATCTGAGATGAAGGGAGGGAGGTGTTTTTATTGCCCTAGTCCTTCCAAAGACATGTCACGGCTCTCACGTACACACATTCACACCTCTCCTCCATGTGGCATAACGAGGCCAGTGGCCCCTGCCTTGCCAGCAAAGGGGGAGGTGGGTTGGTGCAGAAGGCCCATGCATTTCATTTGAGAATTGGGATAAAATTTGGAAAACTCTGCTGAGTTACATATGAGGGCATCAACAGATGTAGGAGGATATAAGTTGTCTGGAAAAAAATGATATAACTAAGGTTCTTTTGGCAGGTGTGATTAGGTCGCTTTGTGCCTGTCTGTTTCTCGTCTCAACCTGTTGGATGACTAAAGATCTTATAGCTTTAGTCACGATGACTTTTTTTTATGTCTCTTGCGTCACAATGGGAGTGCGTTTTGCCGTAATGTGTAGGTGCAACATATAAATGTTTGTATGGTATGCAATTGGCATAGGTTTTATTGGGTAATGAACTGCAAACTAGGAGCAAGTACGAGGGACTGTGACCAGCACAAGAGTTAGGACATCATATTTGGCTGGGACCCAACCTCCTCCATCAAATTATTTGTTGTCTATGCTTTAAATGTTTTTAATATACAAAAAGAGTGTTGTTGTAGTGCTGCAGTGCAGCTAGTCATATTATTCAGGTAGCAAATTTTGGTTGCCGTTAAACTATGGCTAATGTTCCTTGGCTTTATTTATTGTTCATTTACACTGACATCCTTCCAGAGTGCCAAAGATGTGCATAGCTCTCCAGTTGCCCCCTTTATACTCCCAACTAGAGATGGGCACGAAACGAACAATTTTTCGTTTCCGTTTTCATTTTTTCGTTTCATTACGCAATGAAACGACAAACGGATTTTGTCTCAAAAATGAAACGAAATAAACAGAAACACCAGAAATTTTGTTGTCCGTTTTGTTTTCGTTACGGCAATATATTGAACTGCTTTAAATGCTTAAAAAATCACAAAAAATGAAATAAATGGTAACGAAACTGTAACGAAACGAACGAAAACGAAAATGAATTTTTTTGAAAATTCATAAAAAACGGAAACGAACCGAAACGGACCCCCTAAACTACAAACGAAAAACAAAACACCATTTTTTTTATTCGTGCCCATCTCTACTCCCAACAATGATGAGAAGGGAGGCCAGGCAAAGAGATTGTGATGCAGTCATGGTCAGCCAATGAATTCCATCAGTTGAATCCTTGGCACCCAACTTCTGGTCGCCTCCAGAAAATATAATTTACACGGTGTTACAGTATACCTTGGTCTTCTTTCACAGCAAAATGGAGCTTCCTACTCAGAGATAATATATCTTTCACTCAGTGTTGGTGCAGAATAAAATCATAAATTTCATGTGTCTTGTGGGGAAAAACAGAAAACCTTGCTTCTGGGTGTATATGGAGTCACAAGCATTTAGTTATCCCAGGGCCTTTTTACACGACCCACTAAACTCCGCCGCAAATGGCTCCCAGCTCCGGAGCTTAAAATTGTTTACCCACCAGCTCCAGAGTTTACTGAAAATTAAGTGCAACCACGCCCACCTAAGTGCGTCCCAGCGCACTTTTCATGTACCTGCTCTCCAAGGGTGAAAAATCTTGTGCCGGGCTCTCCTCGCTTCTTTTTGCTGTTGTTTTTTGCCTCCCGCCCCTTTAAGAGAAGGAATCACAACGACAGGGCGGCGTCCACCGGCACGAGAGGTAAGCCTGCATTCTTTTGTCCCTTTTTTTCTCCCTCCCCTCACGCAGCCAGCAACCAGGAAGTGCGGAGGGGTGGGGGACGCAGGAAGAGCGACAAACCCCTAAGATCTCTGGTCCGAATTTAAGTGACCAGCGGATCTTAGGGGTTGTGTAAAAGCGCCCCCAGAAAGACTGAGGACAATCAAGGATAATCTTTGCTTGGCATCTATATCAGTTGTCTGCTGCTTTAAACGCCCACTCTTGTTTCTTTAGAATGTTTCCAGGCCTCCCAAAGTGTATCCATCTAATCTTGCAAGCCCCCCTCCCCCACCCATAATGTGAGAATGCGACTCAGAAAACAAGGTGGTCCTCATTCTCCTCTTGTGCATCTGGCTCGAATGCTGATCACTATCACCTCTGTATGATGCAGATTGGCATAGCTCTTGTGCACGTCAAATTGGCTTCATAGAGAGACATCTTGGCTCACCCATCCCGATTGCCCTATGCAGAAGCAATGGTGCTATTGTCACAAATTGGCTGTCTGTTCAGGATAAGCACCTGCAATGAGGACTATGTGCACTTTCCACAGCCTTCAAAGAAGAACAGGCTAGCCTTAGAGTTAGCCTGTGATTACACCCAGAAATTCCTTAACTTCTGAAAACGTTTGTGTGCTCAGGAGGAGTTTTTCCCAACCCACACAAAAAGCAAATTATGTTTTGAGATTTGTCTTCAAGACTGAAGTAGGGGACTTCATTGAAGTCTGATTTCTCAGGCACAAAGGGCCGGCCTGAATTCCGTCTCTCCAACACTAAAGTATGTCTCAGCATGTGGCTTCTGCGGCCTCTTTTTCTGCTCTGAGATGGTGCATAGTTTGCAGTAATGATGGCCTGGAATGACTGAGCAGTAAACATATGCTACATAGCAACCTCACTGTGTTCTTTGCATGTGTTCACGGGTTGGTTATGCCGTATAAATAGGCAGTTGGCCTGTAAATCCCTGCAACGAACTGAGGCCAAGGAACATTATCTGGCCTGTAAACATTTTTTATTACTGGGAAAGTTGTCCACGATGGGAGGCACCGAGTTTGTTTCTCATGTGTAAAACTGGTCTCTTGCAGCCAGAGGCACTGCACTACCGGAAGTTGTTTTTGGAGGCAGGAGGCCCTGATTCACCTGAAGATATGGTCAAAGAGTTCACTTGTCCCCCTCAAGCAACGGACATTCAGGTTAACCAGTGTGTGCATTCTTGGATCCACCCAATTTGTGGATGGAGGGACTGTGGGAACCATTTCACATAATTAATTGCTACAGGGAAGGAAGACATTACTCAACTCTTGCTCCGAAGTGGGGCTCATCATTAGCAATGGTTGCAGCAACTGTTTGTTCTCTTTCTATTTTTTGCTTTTGTTTGTTTGTTTGCTTGCTTCAGTTTACACAGGCACACACAGCCCTCGGTTTACACTCTCATTACAGCTGGGAACAACAGTTGTGTTGGCAACTGGACGACCATTTTGCTCCATTCACAACACCCTCTGCCACATGTAATTCCAGGATTGGTGGCAAAGAAACCACTGTCTTGCTCCCCACCAAAATAAAATAATAGTAATAATAAAATGATATGGAGACATTTTGGAAATAATTATACAAAGGATTTTTCCAAAGTTGGGGGATATTAAAAAAATCAGAACATTTCTCAGGGGGGAAAATAATTCTGAAAAATATGTTCTTCATGCCTGTCACAATTCAGCACCTTCCTCAGAACTTCCTGATGTGATCTTTGGAAAGACCATTGCTTCTTTAACACTGTTTTTATAAGAGCCTTAGCAGGTATCAGGGATGAGAGTGTCACTCTCCATACCAGAATAATTGTTAAAGTTACATTTGGTCTCTATTAGAGATGAGAACGAAATGGAAAAATAGTGTTTTGTTTCATTTTGTTTCTGGAGTTGTTTTGTTTCATTTGTAACAAAATGTGAAAGTAGTTTTGTTACAAAATGAAACGAAATGAAACAAAATGAAATGCTATGCTTCCCAGTGTCCTAAAGGACCAAAGTGGCAGGGGTACCTTGCTCAAGTGATTCTAGGTAACCCCCTGAAATTTGGAAAAGTTTGGGGGTCAGGACTCCAAAGGGGGTGCCCCTAATGGAAAAAAAAACTTTCTATTGGAATCAGAAGCTGATAGGGTGAGCTATAGCACTGCTGCTGTTTGGCTTCCAAGTAATTCCAATTATAAATATTTTTTCCTACTTCCCCCCCTTTATACCTTCATAACTCAGTCCCCTGAAACTCAAATATCCCCAAATTTCAAGGGTTTACATGGAAGAGTCCAAACATAGTCCCCAACAATTTTGGTGCCGATTCATGGCTGCTGTGATACTATTTTGGAGTACATACAGCCATGAATCGGCACCAAAGTCATTGGGGACCAATTTTGGACTCTTCCATGTAAACCCCTGAAATTTGGAAAGGTTTTGGGCTCAGGGGACTGAGTTACTAAATTTCAAAGGGGGTGCCGCTAGGAAAAAAACTTTCTAATTGGAATCAATCGGAAGCCAAGTCACAGTGGTGTTATCGCTTGCCCATTCAGCTTACGATTCTAGGTAACCCCATGAAATTTGGATAGGTTTGGGGGATCAGGGAACTGAGTTATGAATGGAGATGGGCATGAAATGGATTTTTAATTCATTTTGATATTCATTATTCATTTCATTATGGAACAAAATGAATAATGAAGGGACCCATCAAAGAAAAATGGAATGAAACAAAATGGAATGAAACAAAATTTCCATTTTGTTTGCTTCGTTTTTCGTTCTGGTGTACCTTGCCCTCCTGGGCCAGGCCAGGGGAGAAATAAAAAAACAACAGAGGCACTAGTGCCTCTCAGCTGGGAAGCACTGGCCCCAAGCCAGTGCTTCTCAGCTGTAAAAATAAAAAGAGGGGAAAAACCCACAACAGGGACTATTTAAAATAATAATAAAAAACAAAAACATTCAAAATTATAAACCCGCATCCCCCCCCGAGACCCCTGCCCGAGCCAGGACCAGGTGGGCGGATGGCGGCTCCAGGGCCACCAACTTCCTCCACAGGGGGGGTTACTCAGTCTTCCCTCAGCATCCCGTTGGCACGGGCAGGCGTGGAGGCAGAGGAGGTAGCAGATGGGGCGTCCGCTCGGAGTGGCTGGAAACTTCTCCCTTGCTCACTGCCCTGATGCCCCTTGGCCTCCCCAGCCTCCCCAGCTCCCTCTACACACACCTCTCTCGCTTTTACTCGCTCTGTGTGCAGCGGCGGCGTGTTTCCACCTCTGTCGCCTTTCCTGCTGCACGGGCTCCCTCACCGGCTGTGACAAAACCCTGGAAGCAGGAGAAATCATCAGCCAATCCCAGTAGGAGGGTGGGGGATTGTATGGTATAAAAAGGGTGGAGCCTGGTTTGTGAAAGAGTTAAGAGCCCATCTGCCCCCCCCACGGTGGCGGCTGCTGCTGCTGCTGCTGCTCCTGCCGCCACCATTGTCGCTGCCACCCCAGAGAGGGAGGAGCAAGAGCAAGAGAGCCAGGCTCCAGGGAAGCGCCACCAGTCGCTGCCCGTGCTTGCCCCCAGCCATGCCCCGCCCCACCCGGAGGTGTGGGGGGGGATCTCCATCTCTTCAGCGGTGAGGAGGAGGAGGAGGAGGAGGAGGAGGAGGAGGAGGAGGAGGAGGAGGAGGAGGAGGAGGAGGTGCACCCCAGGTAAGGAGAGCGGGTGGTGGGCCAGCTTCCCCTTCGCTCCCTGTTTTGCTGGCTGGGTGGTCCAGCTCCCTTCCCTTCATCTTTCCCTTTCCCTCACCTGCTTGCTTCCTTCCTGGCCCTCCTGAATGGGCCAGCCAGTTTTCCCAGCCGGGGAAATAAAACAAAAAAAAAAAAACAAAAAAAAAAAAACAAAAAAACAGAGGCACTAGCGCCTCTCAGCTGGGAAGCGCTGGCCCCAAGCCACTGCTTCTCAGCTTTAAAAAAAAAAAAGCAAAAAAAAAGCCTCACAACGGAGACTATTTAAAATAATAACCCCCACCTCCCAAAATTAACGTGTCCCTTGGCCACACCCGGCCAGAAAAAATGAAACAAAAAAGTTTAAAAAGAAAAATGAAACAAATGAAATATGAAACAAATTTTTTAAAAAAATTGTTTCATATTAAACGAAACAAAATGGGCCCAGGGCAACGAATAATGAAACGAAATGCCATTTTGGTGTTTCGTGCCCTTCTCTAGTTATGAAGCTCGAAAGGGGGTGTGGGTATTTAATTGAGATAATGTGCAGCATGTGTTCCAGCAATTTAGAAGTTAATAGGAGTTCAGCTGGTGGATAAATTAACTCCTAAATTGCTGGCATGCATGCTGCACACTCTCTCAATTAACAACCTGGACCCCCCCCCTTTGGAGCTTCATAAATCAGCTCCCTGACCCCCTCCCCCAAAACTTTCTAAAATGGAAGAGCTTGGGGAAGCTCTTCTGTCATTTCCTCTAGAATGAATTGTTTAGTTGGGGGGGAATGGCACTTCATTTCATTATGTTATGAAATGTTGTCTGCCATTTCATTTCATTACAAAACATTTTGTAACCTTATGACACGGCGAAACATCATGTCATTTTTTTGTTTTGTGCCCATCTCTACTCTCTACAGATGGTTGAAAATTCAATATGTTTCCTGTTTTTTGTGTTTTATATTAAAAATATATCTGAATTCTCATTCAGCAAGTCTTCAAAGTTTTTGAAAAAGCAAACGTGAGCGGGAAGATTTACCATCTCTTTTAAACTAGTACATTTCCTTCCTTCCTTCCTTCCTTCCTTCCTTCCTTCCTTCCTTCCTTCCTTCCTTCCTTCCTTCCTTCCCAGATCTGAACCTATTGTCAATCATTTTCACTTACAGCACAATGTGATATATCCTCAAAAACCCCTAATATTGAAGGAATTCCATAGCATAACCCCAACTAAACTATGATTAGTCAAAATCAGATCTTATCGGTTGCAGAGGCATTTTCTTCTCCACATGACTGCAGTCTTAAACAGATTGTCCACCGTGTATAAAGCAGAACAGGGATCATCACCAGTTATCCATTTGACTGTGATCCAATTTTGTTTGGTTGTCTCACTCTGTTGTCCAACATGGAGCAGTGCTAGCTCAAAGATTTGGGGTAGGTGGGGGCCCTTAGGCACTGGATCTAGCCCTACATAATCTACTTAGCATAAATGCAGAGTAGGGGTTGTGACTCTTGCTTTCAATGAAAAAATAAATGAAGGAAATCCCTCTTTTCTACTGTGATAGGTCTCCTCCCTGGAGAAATAATACAGGAAATCTCATAGGGATTCTCTGATGCTTTATGGGTTGTTGTTGTTGTTTTAATCCAGAAGAAGCCAGACTGGGCAGAATTGCTGCACATACAATTCCTGAGTAGAATTGCAGCTTTCTTATGAAAGAGTCTCTTAGGAAGGACCTTGGGCTGCACAGAATTTGGCAGTTTCGGGTACAGGCAAATGAGGGAAAACAGAACAAGAAAGATGAAAAGCAAAACTGGGATCTCTTGTCACCCAAACCTTGGAAACCTCACAGGTGGGTTGGGGGGAAGCCTCTTTCAGGAGTCCTGGCATGCAGCTCTTGCAGACATGGCAGGAACATTTTCAAGTGTGCTCCTCTACACAGACAAAGATGCATATTTATTTATTTATTTATTTATTTATTTATTTATTTATTTATTTATTTATTTAATTTCTATACTGCCCCTTTAGTGCAAACTGTACTACTTGGGCTGGTTTACAAAATAGTCATAAAACACAATAATCTGCAATAATAATCTTTGTGCTCTGGGCCACAGAGATAACTCTTAGTTTCCTGAGCCCCTTGCCGTCTGAATATGCTTATGTCAGGAAGAAAAACTTCAAGAACAGAGCCAAACAGCCCAAAAAAAACTCACAATAGCTATCAGATCCCAGCCATGAAAGTCTTCAAGAATATATTATATCTTTCTTTGCCTTATTTTCATCTACCCTATCCTTTTGTAATAACATTTCTTCAAAGTTTATAACTTCCTTACATTTAGCATTTTTGTTAACCAATCTTTTGTCCACTCTTCTAACTGGATAAGATTAAACCAATATATTCTTTCAATTCCTTACACTTCATTTATTTGTTATTCATGCCCTGATTTTTCTAAAAGTCTTTGTTCTCAGTAAATTCTCAATAGTTTGTTTCATACTTCCTAGTGTATCTCTAAAGGGAAATGTAGGCGTAAACAAAGGACCACAACAAAAAAGTCATTTGTTAGCATGGGTGGTTTCCCATTTAATCTGCACCCATTCAACCTGTCATCTACACAGATGTGAGTGCTTCTCCACACACAGATAGATGGTGGTACTTTTCCACTCATAATCCCATGTTGATGTTTGCACAAGTATAGTTCATGCTGCCTTATTGGCCTGGGGAGAAAAGAAAATATGGTGTTTGATCCCTTTTACCTCTCATGACTGCCCTGCCTGACAAACAATGCCCTGAATCACTTCCAGGCAACAACAAAAAAATTATATGGGCTTGCTCGTGTCTATTGAACTGTATAAAAACAGTTTATCATCCCCAGAAGTTCATCAGGGTTGCTTTGAGGAAAAAATGAACTGAGCAAAGGGCAAGGAAGGTGGTGAGAGTATCAGATTTGAATTTTTGTTTTTGCAAGAGAAGGAATCTCTCAGCAAAGAAGACCCAAGGGCAGCAGGGGAACAGGTTTTTTATTATTATTATGGGTCACTCCCTTCACATGAATTAGTTCACTAGGGTGATAAATGTTTGTTTCTGCTGGATAATTACTACTTCTTCCTGTCACGTGATATGTTTGCAGCACCGAATGCCCTCCATTTATTTTTGGTTTTTTTAAAGCACCCTAATGGGACAGGACTAGATGCTGGACCATCACATGCAGATTGAGGCTTAAATAGGACTTGGGTTTCCCAAATGCGTCTATGGGCCTTTTTACCCGACCCCTAAACTCCGCCGCAAATGGCTCCCAGCTCCGGAGCTTAAAATTGTTTACCCACCAGCTCCGGAGTTTACTGAAAATTAAGTGCGATCAGGGCCACCTAAGCGCGCCCCAGCGCACTTTTCATGTACCTGCTCTCCGAGGGTGAAAAATCTTAATGCGGATGTGCCAGGCTCTCCTCGCTTCTTTTTGCTGTTGTTTTTTGCCTCCCGCCCCTTTAAGAGAAGGAATCACAACGACGGGCCGGCGTCCACCGGCACCGGAGGTAAGCCTGCATTCTTTTGTCCCTTTTTTTCTCCCTCCCCTCACGCAGCCAGCAGCCAGGAAGTGCGGAGGGGTGGGGACGCAGGAAGAGCGACAAACCCCTAAGATCTCTGGTCCGAATTTAAGGGACCAGCGGATCTTAGGGATCGTGTAAAAGCGCCCTATCTCTTCCCCCATGCTGCATGGGGCTTTCAACTTTGGTGGTGGTGAGGGAACCCCCAACATCCAAGCAGCAATATGAGCTTGTTTGGAAACCAGTAGGTTGGCCCTGGGAAACCATCTGAGATTGGAGACCCTAAGGAGAAGAGGGCATTTGCTTTCCTTCATAGCCACATGCGCACGCACGCACGCACGCACGCACGCACACACACACACACACACACACACACACACACACACACACACACACACACCTGGATATGACAGGCTTTATTGCAATTGTTTCCTCTCCTCCACTGTAGGTAGGTGGATTAGAACCCAGGGTCATAATAACATTTCTTTAACAGAATGCTCCTATACAGGAAAGAGAGAAAGGAACTCAGATGGAGGAACCACATTGTCCCATGCTCTGTAGGTTTGCACCAAGTGACTAGAATTGTCGATGAGGATGCTTTCCCCTTATCCTTTTTCATTTGGCTGTTTCCCATCTTTGGAATCTTGCAGACCCCTTCTCAGGAGCTGCAAGATTGTAGCTGTCATCTTCTATGTGTTGGAAATTCTGCTCCAGTATTTCAGAAGACAGAATCAGGATTCAGGGTCCTTTTAACCAATTCGCTCAGAGGTTTGTGTATCTGGCTGTAGAGCCAGAGGGTGGTAGTTTGATTCCCTTCCATGCCTCGTTAACAACGGCTGTACTTAATGATCCAGCTCTAGAGTTCTATTCGGATTCTGATTTAATTGAACTGGGCCAAAATGAGTTCAGCAGGGAAAAGGGTAACGTTCTAAATTTAGGCTTGAAAAATCAGAGGCACAAATATAAGATGGATGACAGAGCTGGCTTAGCTGTAGTATATAGGAAAAGGATATAGGAGGAGACCTAAACTGGTATGCTTGTGGATACGATTTCAAAGTGCCCAACTCTAGATCAAATCAAGCCTGAATTATATCTGGAGGCAAAAAGGCTAAAGGTGGGGTTGTCCTACTTTGGGCACATCAAGAGCAGGCAAGAATATCTGGACAAGACAATAATGCTGCTGAGAAAGGTAGAAGGCAGCAGGAAAAGAGGAAGACTAAATAAGAGCTGGGCTGGTTCCCTAAAGGGAGTCATTCACACACTCAGTATATGTTAGAGGTGACTTGACAGTATGTTACAATGTACGGAAGATAATGTAATTGTAAACTGTTTTCTCTAGTTCTAGAGTAGGGATACTGTTGGCACATCTCCAACCCACCACAGGCTATCTGCTGCTTACTGCCAGTGCTGCCCAGGGTATTTGCCCACTCTCCCGTATGATGTCCCCTCTGCTGCTCCAATGCTGTTGGCATCACCTGCTGGCCTTCCTATTGTTCAGGATTCACTCTAGATATCCAGGACAGTCATTGCCTAATCTTCCTCATCTTAGAATTGCAGAGCTGGAAGGTGTCAGAGGACACGGGGAAATCCTTTGGAAATGTTTTGCCTGCTTGTGTCTTTCTTAAATAAGAAAATACTGACTATATAATATAGCAGGACCCCCGCATCCAAGGCTCCCCACCCAATTACTGTATGTTGGACCCAGGACTCCCCTGCACCTATCATTTTTTATCTCGATGGGGTCCCTATGAATAAGAATTGAGTTGAAGTCTTCCTCATTCAACAATATATTGAAGACAAGTGCCTCTCTCTCTCTCTCTCTCTCTCTCTCTCTCACACACACACACACACACACACACACACACACACACACACACACACACACACACACACACACACACTCAAAGGCTGTGCACCTTTTCTTCTTCAAAGTCAATTTTGAGTTTACCTGGAAGTTGAGTCATAGCTACTGGACTTCTTTTTCTATCTCTCAAGAAAAAGAGGTCCAGTAGCGATGACTCACCTTCCATTCAAAGTCAATTGTTTGCCTGGGAGTGTTGAGGAAGGAGCTGGCTGGACAGCAGGAGTGACATTTTGAACGTATTTAAAGAGAGGTCAGGTAGCCATTTGTCAGAAATGGTGTGTTGTGTATTTCCAGCTTTCACAGAGGGTTGGACTTGTGGGTTCCTCCTGGTTCTACTGAACCATTGGAGCAGCAGCAGCATTCACTCACGTGGACCTCGGCTGAAATTTTTTTACAAAGTATAGCAGCTTATACATGTTTATTCCTTCTTCAATCATCTATCATGAGTAAACCTGCCAGAAAATTGCAGGTAAATTCTGTCTGTGACATTTTACTAGTATGAGTAAATGAAACTAAACTTAAGGAAAATGTCTATGGAGATTCTCAGTCATCCAGGTGAGGTTATCTGGGAGTTGAGTCATGGCAACTGATCTTCTTTTCTTTTGGGATCAAAACGTTTCACTACTCACCCAATAGCTTCTTAAGTCTGAAGAAAAAGACTGATGAAGCTGCTTGGATGGGTAGCAAAACATTTCAATCTCACAAGAAAAGATATCCAGATCCAGTTGCCATGACTCAACTCCCAGATAAACGTAACGAAAGTTTTGTTGCTTTTGTTTACACAGGAATGGCTTGGGGGGGGGGCTAGGTACAATTCAAAACAGAACAGGCCAAAAAAAAAGGTTTATCTATATCTTTTTAATTTGCACTAATTTCTACCCAAACAGAAACATGAAGCATGTTTGAACGCTTCTACTGAGTTAAGGGTGTGGCATGTAATAAAAGTGACTTGCTGCAGAGGGGTTTTACCACATCTCTAGGATGAGCTGATGGCTGTGGCTGCAATTGTCCAGACTGGAAGGTCACAGATTTGAAGGTCCTTCGGCAAACTCAACTTTTCTGTCAGGTGCCTGCCTGCCAAACCCCTTCCATTTCTGTCTGGAAGCAGCCATTAGAAACATGCCATAAATGATCAAGAAAAATTATTAACTAATGTAAGCATCTGAGTGTAACAGCATGAGCTTCTTCCATCTCTGTGATTATGTAAATAAGCGTGCTTTATTTGGTCTTTCGAAGTTCAGCACTGGATTCCTTGGAAGCCTGATTTCATAACCCCTGAAAGACTGCCTCAGTCACCTCTTTACAACATACTTCCAACTCTAATTAGGGGCTATCTCAAACCTCTGTATCTCTAATCTTCTTGCTTCTTGCACAGGACCGGAAGGCCCTTGAGGTCTCTTCCAACTCTATGGTTCTATGATTCTATGATTCTAACTGACTATTTCCCATACACGAGCCAAAGAACTTCTATTATTGGCTGATGTAAAGATGAAATTTGGATGGATGGATGGAAAAGAGGGTAGTATGATTGTCCACTCAGTGTGGTGATTTGATTAGAATGATAGACTAGGATTCAGGAGCTCTGGGCATTATTCCTTACTTGGCCATGGAAACTCATTGGAGGAGTGGAACTGGTAAACCACTATTTGAATACCGCACGTACCTGGAGGGCCCTATTAGCGTTATTAAACGTTGGTTCTGAATTGATGGCACATACAGTAACAGCAGCATGATTGTCTAAGCCAAACCTGAGGACACTGCGACATTTCCACATTAGGCTGCTTTTAAAAGCATAGCAGCATATTCAGTATGGGTGTGATTACACTCTGGGGAGAAAAGAGTTTGATCTGCTGTGATCTGCAGTTTATTAATCCAGGTTACCCCAAATGAAATTGCTGTAACAATCCCTATGAGAATTTGCAGGAGCTGAGGGGCCAGTGGCAGAAAGCTCAATTTGCAGAGCTCCAAGGACAGAAGCAAGTTTGAAGTGATAACAAGGTGCTAATTGGGTCTCTCTCTCTCTCTCTCTCTCTCTCTCTCTCTCTCTCTCTCTCTCTCTCTCTCTCTCTCTCTCTCACACACACACACACACACACACACACACACACACACACACACACACACACACACACACACACACACACACACACACACACACACACACACACAAGCTCTCCTTAGTGTCTAGCTGACTAGATACCTCAGTGGTTTAGATATCTGACTGCAGAGCCAGAGGTTGTAGTTTGGTTTTCCACTGGGCTTCCTGGGAAAAGAGCCAGCCTGTGTAGTCATGGGCAAACTGCACAGCCCCAGGTTGCCCCCCCCCCCGCCAAGGAAAAGGAAACAGAAACTACTGCACTTCTGTTTGTTCTCTACCTAGAAAACCTGGAAGGGGGCACCATGAAAGTGACTTGCTGCAGAGTTGGAAATGACTCGATGACAAACAATTATAATAGGGTTGGATAGCACAGTGATTTAGGTCCCTGGCTGTGAAGCTAGAAGTTGGATATTCAATTCCCTACTGTGCCTCCCTGGAGGAGAGCCAGCCTGTGTGGCCTTGGGCAAGCAGCACAGTACCAGAACACCCCCCAAAAAAGGGAACGGTAAACCAGTTCTATGTACTCTCTACCTAAAAATCTTGGAAATATTCACTGTTAAGTCACAATTAACTTCTTGGAACGATTGTTGCTATCATTATTAAGTGCTCTAGCAATACAGTACAGTGGTACCACAACTTACAACATTAATCTGTTCCAAATGCATATTCAGAAGTTGAATTTTTCGTAAGTTGAACAGTGGTTTCCCATAGGAATGCATTGAAAATCAATTAATCTGTTCCAGAGGGAATGGATTAATAGGTTTTCAATACATTCCCATGCCAAGGCTGTCCCAACCCCCCTCAATCTAAAGACTGCTATCTGCAGCCCCATCAGACAGCTGACTTTGACAGGTCCAACCTGCCAAAATCAGCTCTCTGACAGGGCTGCAGAAAGGAGACTTTGGCTGCCCTTGGTTGAAGGAGATTGCCACCTTCTCCTCCTTCTCCTAGGAGCTTCGATCTCTGCAAAAGAGATTGAAGCACCCAGAGGAGGAGGAGGAGGCGATCTAGGCCTCTGTCACCTCCCCCCCTCCTTCCTTGCTTTCCTTGCAAGGCACCCAGGCTGGCCGAAGATCGATCTGTCCCTGCTCTGCCCACCATTTTGGTAAGCAGAGCAGGGACTCATTGATCTTCAGCCAGCAGGAGGCGCTCCGCAGCTGCGCCAGACGGGTGATTTTTGACAGGTCCGACCTGTCAAAGTCATCTGTTTGGCAGAGCTGTGGAAAGCGTTTATTCGTCAAATGTTTCAGTTGTCGAAGCAACCGTAAGTCGAGGTACCACTTGTACTGTGTTCCAGTGTTGAGTTAAAACCCATTCCGAGAAAAAAAGAAACTATGCAGAGACTATGCAGGGACTTGGTTGAGGGCAGCTGAGACCTCTGCAAGCACTCAGTTGTACATATTCAGGGGATTGCACTGGCAGAATGTGGACAAAGGTGATGTCAAACAGATTGGAATAAATTTCTACCACCCCTTCTGCCTCATTCCCTGCTCAAAAGAGATGATTCCATAACAGATCCCCACATTAAGCTTTGTATCATATTATCATTGGATTTTTATCTGAATTCATCTCTGCTCAACCCAGACAAGACAGAAGTCCTGCAAGCGGTTCCCACAGTGTATAAAGATTGGGGAGCGCTCTCTCTCTCTCTCTCTCTCTCTCTCTCTCTCTCTCTTGTGGTGGTGGGGGTGGTGGGGCTACTCTCTTTGCCAAGGATGAGGTTCACAGCTTAGGCAAGCTTCTGAACCCAGCACTGTGGTCTGCCCTGCCTTTTTCCATCTTAGGCGGATTGCCAAGCTGTGTCCCTACTTTGACATCAGATTGCTCACCATGTTGGTTCATGTTAGACTACTGCAATGCTGTGTGTGGGGTGGTGGTGGTGGTGCCTATGAGGTTACTCCAGAAAGTTCAGAAGGTCCAGAACATGGAAGCCAGAATAGTGAGTGAAGTGAAGAAATATTACCATATCTCCCCCTACTCTGGCTCCCTTGCATTTGCTACCTGTTCATTCCCGTACCAACTTCAAAGTGATGATGATAGATCTTGTTAATTTAGACTAATACTATGGGAATTCCAACAGAACACATAAAGCCATTCTACCACCGGCTTCAAAAGTCATGAACTTTTATTTATATTCAATATCTGAAGTTACCTAATTTTCAAAACATTTTCTGTAGTCATTTATACTGGTGGCCTTCACAGCATCCTGTGGCAATGAATTCCAAATGTTAATTATGTATTGCACAAACACATACTTCTTTTTGTTCTGCCTGAACCAGCTGCCAACCCTGAACCAGGTTCAACAGATTTATGCATCAAGTTCTAGTTGTTAGAACAAAGCAAGTAAAAATAGCCCTAGGTAATATTTCAGCTCTCCCTTGGAGTCAGCAGCAGGTAGCAATATGGAGAACTTGGCCTTACTGTTTTCTCCTCCCTTAGTAATTAATAAACAACTTACAGTGGAACCTTGACTTGCATCATTAATCCGTTCCAGTGGTCTAGACTTAAGTCAAACATGACTTAAGTCAAACGAACGTTTCCCATAGAAAGTAATGGGAAAGTGGATTAATCTGTTCCAGATGACGAAAAAGACCCCTGAAAACAGCAATTTAACACAAATTTGACTGGGATAGGAGATTTCCTCTGGGGATGTAAATGAAATATCTCTTCAAAGAGAGGAGGAGGCAGTGGAATTATAGTCCACAAGTTATATGCCTCCACTTTTTAATGTTCATAGCAACAATGTCTAACATTTAAGTTTTACTGATTTTTAACCTGACGTTCCAAGTTCTGAACAACTCTATGCTTACCATTAGAGTCCCACAACTTTACAGCTCCCCAACTAAAATGCTTCTATTGTGGACCAGACTTCTACAGCCAGATTTTTTACAAGACTGAGCCAACTGTCTAACCAGCGAGACCAGCCCCGAGCTCCCGGCCCTTCTTCTCCTCCGGCAGCAGCAGCGGCTTCAGTGAGGCCGAGAAGCCAGCTCCAGGTGTCAGAGCTGGCCTTCGCCGAAGCCGCCCGCTGCCAGAGGAGGGGAAGAAGGCAGGAGCAGTTTGGAGACAGCAGCCGCGATGCTGGGTTGTGGCTGCCGCCAGATTCTGGTGCCTTGCGCCGGGGCTCCGAGATGTAAGTCAAAGCCTGCGACTCAAGTCAAACAGGCCCTTCTTGCTACAAGTCAAATATGATGCAAGTCAAGCAGTGTGTAAGTCAAGGTTCCACTGTATTTCATTTCTTCTTAAACTCAGAAAAGAGCTTCACAGAAGCCTCAGAAGGCCTGTGCTGAATGGCCAACAACCCTCTTTGTCTGTCAAAATTAGGAGGGCTATTCTAATCCATATCTTTAAAATGAGATCTAAAACCTGCTAACTTCGAATTGACTCTGCAGCCTCCATTTTGGAAAGTCCTTTAAATACATTTTCTGCCATGTCTGGAAGTTGAGTCATGGCAACTGGACGTCTTTTCTTGAGAGATCGAAACGCTTCGCTACTCATCCAAGCAGTCCTCCTAAGTTGGGCCATCTTCCTGTTTAATGGCTGTTTAGTTTCTCCAATGTAGAGGTCTGTACACTCCTCACTGCACTGGACAACATACAGTATATTGCTCCTCTTGTGTTTTGGTATTAAGTCCTAAACAGGAGGATGGCTCAGCACACGAGGGGCAGCAGCTCAAGAGCAGAACCAGCAGTGTATCTTCAGTGTTCAGGGAGAAACCTGACTGGAAAATAGTACATGTGAAAGGGATCTGGGAGTCTAGGTGGAACACAAATAGAACATGAGTCAGTAGAGTGACGCAGGAGCAAAGGAAGCCGATGCGATTCTTGATTGCATTAACAGAACCATGGTGTCTAGATCAAGGGAAGTGATAGTACCACTCTATTCTGCTCTGGTCAGACCCCACCTGGAGTACTGAGTCCAGTTCTGTGCTCCTCAATTTAAAAAGGATGTTGACAACCTTGAACGGGTCCAGAGGAGAGTTAAAGGTCTGGAAGAAATATCTTACAAGGAGCAGTTTAGGGATCTGGGAATGTTTAGCCTTACAAAAAGAAGGCTGAGGGGGGATATGATAGCTATGCTTAAATATTTGAAAAAGCATGTCATATTGAAGATGGGACTGGTTTATAGGGATGGGAACAAAACAAAAAACAAAATGCTGTTTTGTCATTTCATTATGTAATGAAATAAAACGAAATTATGAAACAGCTTTTTGTTATAGATGAAACAAAACAGTAGTTTTCCCCCGTTAAAATGAACCATTTCATTTCATATGTAAAATGCTGCCTCCCCACCATGGGTTAAAAAAAAAAGCCCTGACCCACCCACCTGCCCACCGGCCCATGGTCACTGCAAAAAAAAGCAAAATGAAACAAATGATACAAAATGATTTTTTAGAAAAAACATTTTGTAATAAACAAAACGAAATGGGAGGGGGAGAAATGAATGACAAAACAAAACACCATTTTGGCATTTCATGCCCATCCATATTGGTTTGTTTTCCATGACTTCAGAGACTAGGACTCAGGGCAATGGTTTCAAACTACAGGAATAGAGATTCAATTTAAACATTAGGAAGAACTTCATGACAGTTAGAGCAGTTCGGCAGTGGAATATGCTGCCAAAATTTATCTTGGTTTTTCATTGGGTGCATAGATAGCTACCAGTAGTGATGTTATTGAATTAAGTTGGGCATCAATCATCAAAATTCTTCCTTCTTAGTCTACTTTGATGAATTTAGCCTCTATTCATTGATTAACATACATTAAAATTCCTCTTTTCTCTACCTCTTTGTCAGCCAAATAAAAACATTTACAAAAGTCTGTGGTTCTTTTCTTTAATATGTGTTCCTTGCAAACAGATTATGTTTTTTCCTTCTGTAGTTTTGCAAACATTTTTTGTCTTTTTCTTGGGAATTCAATACATTTTTGTTAATTGAGAAGATTCCTAAGTTTGTCTCTATTATTGTTTATATCCTGGATTAATAACTCTAGTTTTCCTCTTTGCCCAGGCTGCTACATCCGGATCTAAGTTTATGTTGTCTTCTTGTTGATCTCCAGTGGGTTACTTTTGCAATTGTTTTTCTGTTGTATCCATCATCATTATTATCAAGCTCTCTCATCTTGAAGTTCTAGTAAAAATTCTTGTTCCTCAGTTGATGTAAAATATTTGCTATCAAACTCTTTTGCTCTCTCCACCAAATCCAATCTGTGTCTTCTTAGTTGCCAATTAACCATGATGCCCTCTGTTTATTCTTTTGGCATTTAATTTATTAGTTAGGAAAAGATATGTCACTTACCTAGAGTGCTCTATTAAAGTCGCTATAGGTTGATTTTGACATGACAGTGCAACACACATACAGAAGTTAACTTTTGACTCTGCAGGAGTTTCTATGAGGCTGGGAGTGTTGCAAAAGGAATGTAAAAGTTGCAAAAACCATGGGCAGAAAAGCCTGTGAAGATTCTCAGCCATCCACGTGAGGTTATCTGGAAGTTGAATCATGGCAACTGGACTTCTTTTCTTGATAGATCAAAGTGTTTCACTGCTCATCCAAGCAGCTTCATCAGTGAGGAAAGTTAGTGGTGAGTCCACCATTTTATAGTGCACCTTGATTTCACATCACCCAGGTCTGAATAGGCTCATAAATTGGGCAGTAGCCTGAATAGACTCATTAAGTGGACAATGGTCTGAATAGGCTCATTAGGTGGACAATTGCCTTGGGTGTGTGAAATTCCAACCTATGCAACCTTTCCTAACACCCATCAAGTATGGGTCATTAGCCATAACCTTCCTGGCAGAGGTGTGAAGTGTTTCTGATTTGTCAGTGGACTCATGAAAGGGCAGCTTGATAAGTAGCAGACAGATTGAGTCACCCACCTCTGTTGAGAGAGCCTTTCATAGAATCATAGAATAATAGAGTTGGAAGAGACCTCAAGGGCCATCTAGTCCAACCCCCTGCCATGCAGGAACCCCTTCACAATATTTCCGACAGGTGGTCATCCAGCCTCTGCTTAAAAACCACCAAAGAAGGAGACTCCACCACCCTCTGTGGCAGCATATTCCACTGCCGAACAGCTCTAACTGTCATGAAGTTCTTCCTAATGTTCAAATGGAATCTCTTTTCCTGTAGTTTGAAACCATTGCCCCGAGTCCTAGTCTCTGAAGCCATGGAAAACAAACCTGTTCCCTCTTCAATATGACATCCTTTCAAATATTTAAACATAACTATCATATCCCCTCTTAGTCTTCTTTTAGAGAGGCTAAACATTCCCAGTTCCCTAAGCCGTTCCTCATAAGACATTTCCTCCAGATCCTCAACCATCCTGGTCGCCCTCCTCTGCACCTGCTCGAGGTTGTCAACATCCTTTTTAAATTGAGGCACACAGAACTGGATGCAGTAGTCCAGATGGGGTCTGACCAGAGCAGAATAGAGTGGTACTATCACTTCCCTTGATCTAGACACAATGCTTCTGTTGATGCAACCAAGATTTGCATTGGCTTTCTTGACTGCTGCATCACACTGCTGACTCATGTTCAATTTGTGGTCCACCAAGACTCCCAGATCCCTTTCATGGTTCCCCTGGCCTTATCTTATTTTTCAGCAAATAGTACCATGAAATTCAAGCATCTTGGCAGTAACAAAATGATCTGCCAGACATTAATATCAGGATAGCTTAAAATCGGCCCTTAATTATTTGGCTCCTCTTTTTTCCCCTTTTTGACTCTCTCCCTTTTGACTGTGTGGCCCTCTGTAGTTTTTTTTCACCCTGTAATGGTTCCAGTTAACCCAACCTACTTTCAACATGCTTCTCCCTGCTGTTTATCTTGTACTCATAGAGTGGAAGAGCAATCTAAATGTCCTTAATCCATAACAGCAACACCTCCTCCTTTCTTACTCGGCCCCGTTCCTTTGAAACAAATTCCCCACCAGGGCCGGCGCATTCCATTTTCCAGCTAGGTGTCTCCTGTCCAATATCTGTGCAATTCATTCTTTTTATCTAGATGCACCACCGTACATTTCCCTCTGTTGAACCCCATTCCATTAGTTTGGCCCAGCACTCTAACCTGTCAAGTTCCTTTTGGATTTTCATCCTATCCTCTAGGGAATTAGCAACCCCACCTAATTTGGTATCATCTGCAAATTTGATCTGCCTACTCTCTTTTCCTTCCTCTAAGTCATTAATACAGATATTAAATAGCACTAGACCAAGAACAGAACCCTGGGGCACCCCACTGGTCACATCTCTCCAAGCTGAAGAGAGGTCACGTTTTGGGTGCAATCAGTCAAAAAATTACAAATCCATCTAACAGTGGCATTATCTATCCCACAACCTACTAACTTCATTGCAAGTATACCATGGGGAACCTTATCAAAGGCCGTACTGAAATCTAGATAAGCAATACCCACAGTGTTCCCCTCATCCACCAGGCCTGTAATTCTATCAAAGAAAGAGATCAAATTGGTCTGGCATGACTTGTTCTTAAGAAATCAGAGGGCTGAGGGAGGAATATGATAGCTATGTTTAAATATTTGAAAGGATGTCATATTGAAGAGGGAACAGGTTTGTTTTCCATGGCTTCAGGGACTAGGACTCGGGGCAATGGTTTCAAACTACAGGAAAAGAGATTCCATTTGAACATTAGGAAGAACTTCATGACAGTTAGAGCTGCTCGGCAGTGGAATATGCTGCCACAAAGGGTGGTGGAGTCTCCTTCTTTGGAGGTTTTTAAGCAGAGGCTGGATGGCCATCTGTCGGAAATACTGTGATGGGGGTTCCTGCATGGCAGGGAGTTGAACTGGATGGCCCTTGAGGTCTCTTCCAGCTCTATGATTCTATGATTCTATGACTTCTCATAATGACAGCATTGCTAGTTAAATAATTACAGACTGACTACTTAATAATTTGCTCTAGGATCCTGCCAGGAATTGAAGTCAAGCTGACTGGGCAGTAATTATTTGGGTCCTCTTTTCCCCCCTTTTTGAAAATAGGGACAATATTTTCCCTCCTCCTATTGATGTTCTTCCCCTGTTGTCCAGGACTTCTTAAATATTATTGCCAATGGTTCTGAAATTACTTCTGCCAGTTCTTTTTATTATCCTTGGGTGTAATTCATCTGGCCCAGGAGACTTAAATTCATTTAATATTTCCAAGTCTTCCTGTACTAACTCTCTACCTATTCTACCTCATCTACTCTTTGTGCCAAGAGAACTGTTTCTTCCTTTTTGGAGAAAACTGAGACAAAAAAAGGTGTTGAGTAGTTCTTCCTTTTCCTTGTCTGCTGTTAATAATTAGTTATCATCGCCACACAGAGAGCCTACTATTTCTCTATTTTTCCTTTTGCTGTGGACATAACTAAAGAAGCCCTTTTTACTATCTTTAATCTCTCTGGCAAGTCTAAGTTCATTTTGCACTTTAGTTGTTTTTTTTACCATCGCCCTCCATATATTAGCTACTTGCTTATATTCCTCTTTGGTGCATTGTCCATTTTTTTCCATTTCCTGTACTTGTATTTCTTTATAGTTAGTTGAGTTGAAAGTTCTTCAGTAAACCATTGTGGTTTATTTAGACATCTCCCATTTTTTCTCCCTTTTTCTCCCATTCAATAGGGAACAGTGAGCACAACACAATTATTTTTAACTTAATCGTAGACTGCCAATCACTGATAAAATCTAACACAGGGACCTTAAATTATCAAAAAGGAAATTTTCCAAAAATGAGGGATCTAGTAAAAAAAGAAGCTGAAAGGGAAAATTGAGAGAGTCCAAACACTCCAAGAGGCATGGAGGCTGCTCAGAATAACAATAGCAGAGGCCCAATTGGAATGCATACCCAAAAGGAAAAAAGGCACTGCCAGGTCCAGGAGGACTCTGATGTGGCTTACAGGAGCTGTTCGGGAAGTGATCAAAAACAAGAAAAGCTCATCTAGAAGATGGAAGGCTTGTCCAAATGAGGACAACAGGCAGAAACATACATTCTGGCAGAACAAATGCAAGACAACAATCAGGAAAGTAAACCAAGACTTGGATGAGTGTATAGCTCAAAACACTCAAAGAAATAACAAGGAGTTCGTTAAGTACATTAGAAGTAAGAACCCAACTAGGAAGGCCACTGGACCATTAGATGACAATGGAAAGCAAGGGATAATTAAAGAGGAAACAGAGATTGCAGAGAGATTCAATAAATTCTTTGATTCAGTATTCACTGAAGAAGTCAGAGACCACATGCCCAAACCAGAGCCTATCTTCATAGGGAGGGAAACAGAAGAATTAAGCCAGATAGAAATAACCAGGGAGGAGGTCCTTGCATGTCTTGTTAAACTAAATGCTAACAAATCACCAGGACCAGATGGCATCCATCCCCGAGTTCTCAAGGAACTGAAATATGAAATTGCTGAGGTCCTAGCCAAAATATATAATCTTTCCCTCAAATCAGGCATTGTGCCTGATAACTGGAAGGTAGCAAATGTAACACCAATCTTCAAATAAGGATCCCGAGGTGATCTAGGAAACTACCGACCAGTTAGTTTGACATGTGTTCCAGGTAAAGTGATGGAAACCATCCTAAAAGATAAAATTAATAGGCACATAGAAGAAAAGGGGCTGCTGAAGGAGAGCCAACATGACTTCTGCAAGGGCAAATCATGCCTCGCTAATCTGTTGGAATTCTTTGAGAGTGTCAACAAGCATGTGGATAAGGGAGATCCAGTTGACATTGTTTATCTGGACTTTCAGAAGGCTTTTGGCAAGGTCCTGCACCCAAGGCTCTTTAATGAACTTGCCAGTCATGGGATCAAGCGACAGGTCTTGTCCTGGATCAGCAACTAGCTAAGGGACAGGAAACAGAGGGTAGCACTAAATGGACATTTCTCCAAGTGGAAGGAGGTAAAGAGTGGAGTCCCCCAAGGTTCTGTACTGGGACCCCTGCTTTTCAACCTCTTCATAAATGATCTAGAAGTACAAATAAATAGCAAAGTAGCCAAATTTGCCAACGGCACTAAATTATACAGGGTAGTAAAAACTGAGAGAGATTGTGCAGAGCTCAAGAGCGATCTCTTGACACTGGGGGAGTGGGCAAACCATTGGCAAATAAGCTTCAACATTAGCAAGTGCAGAGTGATGCCTGTTGGGGCAAAAAAAATACATTTATAAACTGATGGGATCTGAGATTTCTGCAACAAACTAGGAAAGGGACCTTGGTGTCCTGGTGGACAGCTCAATGAAGGTGTCAACCCAGTGTGCCACAGCAGTTAAAAAAGGAAACTCAATGCTAGGGATCGTTAGGAAAGGTATAGAAAATAAGTCAGCAAGTGTCATTTTGCCTCTTTACAAATCTATATTTAGGTCCCATCTGGAGTATTGTGTACAGTTCTGGTCACCATGCCTCCATAAGTATATTATGGAAATGCAAAAATTGCAGAGAAGGGCAACCAGAATGATTAGAGGACTGGAACATCTTCCTTACCATCTGAGGCCACAATGGCTGGGCCTCTTCACTCTTGAACGATGGTGCCTAAGAGGTGACCTGATTGAAGTTTATAAAATCATACACGGTGTGGACAAAGTAGATAAGGAAAAACTGTTTTCCCTATAGCAAAACACTAGAACTAGGGAGCACTCCATGAAACTTTTGGGTGCAAGATCTCAAACAAATAAGAGAAAGTACTTTTTTCACCCAAAGGAGCACTGGTCTATGGAACTCCCTGCCAGAAGAAGTGGTGACAGCTGTCAGCCTTGACAGCTTTAAGAAAGGATTGGACACATTCATTGAGAACAAGGGTATCATTATGGATGCCTAAGGACAACCTCCAGGTTGGAGAGATAGGCAGGATATCTCAAGGAATCATAACCAGGTGAAGACATCTGCTTGGGAATACCCTGAAGCAAATGGTGATCCACTGTGTGAGACAGAATGCTGGACTGGATGGGTTGTGGCCTGTTCCAGCAAAGCTGTTCTTATGTTATAACTATAAAAAAGAGAATAAAGGAAAAAGTAAGAGAAGAGTACTTCCAAGGACTTTTTCTCAAATGGCTGAAGAATTAGGTATAGAAGATGTATGGCATGATCTCAACATGGAAAAATCTCAATTCACATTCTATTCAGCACATCATCAATTGTGGCCTAGAATCAATATGATTTGGGCATCAGTGAGTTAAGAAGAAGAATAGAAAATGTTGAAATCCACCCAAATTTATGAGCTGACCATAATCCTGTTAGGATTGTATGGCAAGAACAGAAAAAGAGAAGGACAAGAGGGACATTAAACACAACTATTTTAAAAGAAGAAGAATTTTTACAAAAAGCCGAGAAAGAAATAGGATTATACTTCAAAGATAATATGATACAAGAATAATCAATTCAGAATATTTGGGATACTGCTAAAGTTACACCGCTAGAAGAAACAAGATGAAAAGACAGGCATATGAAAAAAACAAAAGACAAATGTAAAAACTTAGAAAAGGAACTTCAGAAAAAAACCTCACAATAAAAAAAATGAAATAACTCCAAATGCTTAAAAACAAACAGAATTTGATGGCTACAGATGAAATGGTACAGAAAACCAAAGCAGTGAAGCAAAAGGTTTTTGAAAATGCAAACAAGCCAGGAAAATGGTTGGCACATAAACAGAATAAGCAAAAAGAAAAGAAGCAAATTTATAAACTAAAAGATGAAGGAGTTCTACAAACAAAAAAGAACAAATTCAAGATATAATCACAAAGTTTTATAAAGCCTTATACTGTATAATAACCAATCAACAGATTCAAGATTCAAGATTCAAGATTCAAGGGGTGGTTTTTCCACTTTCCCAGTGAGTTTTTATGGCCAAATGAGGATTTGATCTCTGAGCCTTTCTGTTGTGTCCTGAACTTTCCTTCATGTGATTAGATGCAAATCTGAAAATCTGTTCCTTGGGAAAAGGAGAAAGACAAAGCTTGTTGCTTCCTTAGGACTGAAAGTTTTGGTGGATCATGGGCCACAATGGGCAGGCATTACAGGAAACAACATGTTAAAAACCATGAAACTACTTAGGGGAGGGAGGGCAAAATGCCATTCTACTCTATTCCTTCCTATTTTTATTAATTTATTTATTTTAGAGCTTATATACCACCCGTCTTCCCGGAGGAACTACGGGCGGTTTACAACAATATAAAATGAAACTGATAGTCGAATCAAACAAATGCACAAGAACAATTAAACAAAGAAACTACTTAAGTGACTTAAAAAACAATGGGCAGATGGCGGGGGGAAAATCAACCTAAGTCCCCAAATGCCTCACGGAATAGCATGGTCTTTAATGCCTTCCTAAAGGCAGGCAGGGACTGTGCAAGGCGCACTTCACTAGGGAAGTGGTTCCACAAGGTGGAGCCAGCCACAGAGAAGGCTCGGTTTCAGGTGGATGTTTTACGAGCCTCCCTGGGCGTGGCCACCCGTAGCGAGTGCGCCCGCGACATCCTGGTAGGTCGGGCCGAAGTTGACCACTGGGAGATCCGCTTTGCCAGGTAGTCAGGGCCTAGGCCATGGAGGGTTTTATAAACTAAAACCAGGACCTTGAATCTGATTTGGGATGCAACGGGTAACCAATGCAGGCGAGCCAGAACTGGGGTGGTGTGGTCGTACTGACGCACACCTGCCACCAGTCTGGCCGCCGCATTTTGGACCCGCTGCAGTCGCCGAAGGAGAGTCAAGGGCAACCCCATGTAGAGGGCGTTGCAGTAATCTATTCTCGAGATCACCAGCGCTTGCACAAAAGTTCTGAGGGAGTCCCCATCCAGATATGGGCGAATCTGGGCAATTTGGCGAAGATGGGAAAATGCAGTCCTGGACACGGCGGCCACCTGGGCTTCCGTGGTAAGCACTAGGTCCAGGACTACGCCCAGATTCCGAACACTGTCCACCAGCTGGAGGGAAACACCCTCCAAGCTGGGGAGAGGGCCTCCATACCCGGAAGGGGAAGACCCAAAGAACATCACCTTGGTCTTCTCGGGGTTGAGTTTGAGTCTGTTAGCCTTGGTCCATGCAATGACTGCATCCAGGCACTGGTCGAGGGTCTGGACAGCCTCAACTGCAGAGGTGAAGGAGGAGAGATAGAGCTGCGTGTCATCAGCGTACTGGTGATAGCAGACTCCAAATCTCCTTATGACCTCTGCCAGTGGCCTCACATAGATGTTAAACAACATGGGAGAGAGGGACGACCCCTGTGGCACCCCACAAGGGGGTATCCACGGGGCCGACAACTCCCCTCCCCCATGCTACACACACTGGGGCCGGCTCTCCAAGAAGGACTGGAACCAACTGTGAACAATGCCTCCGATACCTATATTGAAGAGTCGATCAAGCAGGATACCGTGGTTGACGGTATCAAAGGCCGCTGACAGGTCCAGAAGGACCAACAGGTTAGAGCTACCCCTGTCAGGCCCCCGGAGGAGGTCATCTTGCAGTGCGATCAAGACTGTCTCAGTTCCCTGACCCGGCCTGAACCCAGACTGGCATGGATCAAGGAGATGTTCTCCCTCCGGTAACGCTTGAAGCTGAACTGCGGCCACCCTCTCAATAACCTTGCCCATGAAGGGGAAATTGGCAATCGGACGGTAGTTGGCTAATTCATCCGTTGCCAAGCCAGGTCTTTTCAGAATGGGCTTCACCACAGTCTCCTTCAGGCGAGAGGGAAAAATCCCTTCCCTGAAGGAGGCAGTGGAGAAGATAGAGGCCCATTTGGGCATGCTCCCTTCAGCAGATTTTATGAGCCAAGATGGGCAAGGAACAAAGGAGGTGGACGCAGGCCGGCAATGAGCGATACCCCTGGAGGCCTCAAGTGAGGAAACAGGCCCAAACTCATCCAATTGAGGAGAGCGAGGGGGTGCAGCGACAGGGGATGCCGAGGATAGGCTAGTGCAACCGGAGTCAAGCCCAGTCCAGATGGCATCTATTTTTGATCTTAAAAAGGCTGCAAATGTCTCACTACTGAACTCAGTAGGAGGAGGCATTACCAGACTAGGGTTAGTGAGGTTGCGAAACACACGGAATAACTCCGCTTGGCGGTTTGAGGCCTCACTAATCCTCAGGGAGAAAAAAGATGTTTTAGCCTCCCTGATCGCTTGGTTATAGCGCCTAGTCTGGATAGAAACTGCAGCTTTATTAAACGCCGTCCGGGCCATCCTCCATCTGCTCTCTAGCCTTCTCCGCTCTTGCTTCATCGCTCTCAACTCCGCTGTGTACCACAGCGAAGAGCAAGCTCTGCAATGGAGAAGGCGCCTAGGGGCAATCTGGTCAACAGTGCGGGAGACTTCAGCAAACCAATGCTCCACCGCAGCTTCGGCCGGATCGTCAGCCAGGCCGTCAGGAAGCTCCCCGAAGGCCTCCCGGAACCGAGCTGGATCCAGGAGCCTTCGGGGGCAAGCCCAAACCAGGTCTGAGGCTCGCCGCGGGGAGGGGCAGCGATCGATAAGGAAAAGGTCAGCAGGTGGTGATCTGACCATGACCATGACTCCTAAAGTAGAGATGCAAGGTCAGCAGCATCCCCTTACCTGAGATTTCAGTGTGGACGTCAGAGCAAGGATGGATCCCCATGTTGGCATAGAGGAGCATTAGAGTTGGGAGGAAAGACGGGAATTTTCTTCCCCTTTTTTACAGCTTTGTACCATTGCAGCTGGGGGCCCGCAGGCCAAGAAGACTAGTGAGTTGTAGTGCTGCTGCTTCACTTCCTACCTTGCTTCTAAGACACTGCGGGTCTGACACTGGCCGTTACTTCACGAGCCGCTCGCTTCGCGGCTAGCCTTCTTTTCTGTGCGAATCGATCGTTTCAGTCCGCACGCTCCTCCTTTTTGGCTGCGATGCCACCCCAACCACGCCCCCTTTACCGTGCTCCAAGCGGGGCGAGTGGTTCCCCTGGCTGCTGCTGGGAATCTTTTCGCTTCGCATCTTGCTTCGCTCCCAACGTCACGTGTGGTCTCGGTTTTTGGCTTTTATTTCAAGTTTTTTAAAAAAATATTCAAACAGGGATATCGATGCATCGCTATATCGTTTCATCGCTTTGTGCTGTTACTTCCTCGCTCGAGTAGGGGTGGCGGCGGCGGCGGCGGCGGCGGGAGCAGGAGGAGCCACTGCCGCCTCGCCCGGCCAGAGCAGGGCACCCGGGGCAGGCAGCGTGCAAGCGGCGGAGGGCGGGCGGCTGTGCCATGCGGGGCTCCCCCCGAGTAGCGGCGGCGGCGGCGGGGGGGCTGCCAATGATGCCAGGAAACAGTTGAAATCAGTAGAGCCATTGCAACTGACAGTCCAGCATCAGTGCATCGATACGCCGTCGGTAGGAATTTTTTTAAAGGACGGATGGGAAATAACGAACGTTGAAAAGTGGCATGCGAATGCGAAGGGAGCACGTGAGGTTCTGCTCGAATCGGTCCTAAAACTGCAGCTCATGAGTACGGAGAAACAGGGGCAGGAGCGAAGCGAGAACACGTGACCGCCACGTGACCACCTCCGAATTCAAATCGAAGGCAATATCGCTGCGGAGCGCCGCGCCTCGTGAAGTAAGGACCACTGGCACATGAAAAAGGCAGGAGGAAGAAGGCAAGGACTAAGTCCATAGCCCATTTGGAAAAACACACAGACCGATACCTTTTGTGCTGAGCTGGTGAGCCTTGAGGCCAAGAAATGAGAAGAGATGAGAGCCTGTGCTTTAAAATCACTTTGGATGCATAAATGGAGGAATCTTTACAACCATGCCCCAGCAATGTTGTTTTTGCTTATTAGAAGAATAGTTAGATTCTAGAAGTTTAAAACCAAGATGAAGTATTTTGTGTTTCTGTCATCCATCAAAAAGGACATTTGTGGTTCAATCTTCTTACATAGTGTTCAAGCAAAAGTGCAATAACTGTAAAAACACATAGCAACGCATTCCTCCATTTTGAAACTACAGCTACAGCTGGCATTTATCACCTCTCTGACACATAGAATTGGACAGATGGTAAAAGTTAAGGCAAAAAGAAAATACATAGCCAATTCATTCATTCATTCATTCATTCATTCAGCAAGTGCTGGTGATCTCGAGGCTGGACTACTGCAACGCACTCTGCATGGGGTTGCCCTTGACTCTCATCCGGCGTCTGCAGCGGGTGCAAAATGCGGCAGCCAGGCTGGTGGCTGGTGTGCACCGTCACGACCACATCACCCCAGTCCTGGCTCGCTTGCATTGGCTTCCCGTTGTGTCCTGGATCAGATTCAAGGTCTTGGTTTTAGTTTATAAAACCCTCCATGGTTTGGGACCAGACTACCTGTCAGAGCGGATAGCCCAGCGATCAACCTTGGCTCATCCAATCCGGTCGGCGCAGGCGCACTTGCTTCGGGTGGCCACCCCCAGAGAGGCCCGGAAAACTTCCACCAGGAACCGGGCCTTCTCAGTGGCCAGCCCGACTTTGTGGAATCGTCTACTTAGCGAAGTGCGCTCTGCAGAGTCCCTGATGGCCTTTCGTAGAACTTTAAAAACCCTGCTCTTTCGAGAGGCCTTTGGTGACGTGGTTTAGTTCCCCCCCTCCGCCATCTGCTTAAGTCTAACTCCAGTTCTTTTATGCCAAGGGTGCACATCTTGTTTTTAAATTTTTGTTGCCTGTGCTTGTTGTCTATTGTTATTTTGGCCGAATTGATCAGCCCGTTGTTAGCCGCCCAGAGTTCCTATGGGAAGATGGGCGGGATAGAAATTCTATAATAAATAAATAAATAAATCAAACTGCCTATTCTCGCAACTGTGCTAACTCAGAAGTACTGTATGTTTTTCAACCAAATAAGAACAGCAGTTTCTTGACACTTGGAAAATGCCCTGGCTGCCCTATCCTTGGGTGACCAAGCTTTACAGGATAAATTACTTAGTGAGCAATGTTAGTCTGAAGAGTTATGGTAACTCAGGTGTCCCGTTCCCCCCCCCTCCCCTGGCACCTGTAGACAACCACCACCGAGGTACAGTAGGGATATTGAACTCCCAACCTCTGGCTCCCTAAACTACTGAGCTATGAAGCTAGAGAAACACTTGAATGTGTACTATCCAGTTTATTATTACCCTGATCTCATTAATAGGTGGAGCAGTGTTGTGGGTGATCTGGAATGCTGTGAGATTGGTGTGTTGGTAAATTTCCTTAGTCCTCCTGGGTTTCTGCTGGTGGAACAACAGAGAGGAAGAAATCACCTTTGCTTCTCACTTTTCCTTTACTGTTTTTTTTTTCCAGAGCAAACAAGCAAACAAATAAAGAAACAAAAAGAGAGCACCCCTCCCCTCTGCTCAACATTCAAATCAGCTCCTTCCTGCATGTTGGGAGGTGATGATCGAGACCTCAAAGGACATTTAATGCCATGGAATCACAGCAACCCCCCCTTTTTTTTTTATTACCCGCTCCATACTCATCTTTCTCCCCCTTCTCTGCAAGAAGTGCTGTGACAGCAACAGGAACACAAGACTGGTTCTCCCAGAATTTCTGATCTGTTTTATGGCTTTAGGATGCTTTGCCAAGGATTCTAGGACCGCAACTTTGACACATCTATGACCATGTTTCTCTTGAAGCCATGGGTGGTTGTTTTTAAGCAGTTTTTCTCTCTTCTGTTAGTCCTAGTAATGAATTCCCGCAAATATTATCTGAATATTGACACAGTCTCCAAATACTTATTATCTGCAGTTGTTAGGCAATTACATCTGATTTTGATATTTGAAAACTGTCAGTATTTCATAGCTGTCAACTTGACATGGAAAATGCTTTGTACTGATAGCAGTTGAAAAAGAAGTCGCAATGACAGCACAATGTTTGTGAATGTGTGCTTGGTGCCTGCCAAAATCAGAACAATTAACAGATGTCAAGATAAGGAAGCATTTCAGTTTTAGAGTAACATTTTTATCTTTTGAAATGCAAATGATAATTTCAGTTATAATAGTTTATACTGAAGAACTGAATAGTGAAATTAGGATGTGGGGTAATTTTAAAATATTTTCCAGAAATGAGCTGAAAAGGAGGCCTTTTTAATTGACATTTTTGGCAGCACTTGGAAGAACATGTCTATTCAAGAAGCATATTCTCTATTTTGAATTGCTTTTCTCTATCCCCCAAGCTGTCAACAGAACACCAAATTGGCTTTACTACTATGTGCTGTTGAACATTTCGTCCAGGGAGCACTGTTTCCATTTTCATTCCCGTTTATTTTTTCCCCATCCATGAAAAGCCCCATCACAAAGTCTGATCTAAAAGGCTATACGATAGTGTGAGTTTCCATCATGTACCTTATGTAATTAATTACGGGTCAGGAATAGGAATATAAAGAAATCTTACCAATGTCGCTTTTCTGATAAAGAAAGCCTGTTAAAAACTCTCCAACTCCAGCAGGAGTCCTTGCTTCCAGTGACAAAAGGGGGACCACAAGTAATTGTGTTTCTTCCATTTGACATAAAATGTGGCATCACAAAAAGTGAATTTCATATCTTGGCAGTCACAATCAATGTAGTCATCTGTAGCACTTTGGGGTAACAAATAGTAACAAGTAGTTACAAAGTTGCATTTAGAAATAATGCATAACAAATCCCTTGTTCCTTTCAAATGTTACTTTTTAAAAGGCACCTTAGCAAGAATGTTTGCAGATTTTATTTTGTTTTCTTATCAGTGGCAAAGATAGTACTCTTTAGTTTTAGCTTTAGTCTGGCATTTTAGAAACTATTTCCAAGGACCAATATCATATCTTGCCACTAGATTGAATTTTTCCTGTTGTAACTCTGTGTTTGTTTTTTTTTGTTTTTTTGTTTTGTTTTTTGGTAAGAAAATAACTACAAAATAATGAACATGTCAATAAATCATTTGTATGATGATTAAAGCAATAATATTGATAATGGCAAGCTAGCTAATAATGACTGAGTAATGTGACTATTTCCTTTTAAATGCAACAGTTGGAGATCTGGCATCTTTCCCATAATTGCATGCATGCATCCATGTGTATGTACACACACACACACACACACACACACACACACACACACACACACACACACACACACACACACACACAGCAAGCAGAGGAGTTCGGGCTAAATGATCAAAAAGACACAACACATCCAATGCTACTTCATGGGAGGAGGCAACACTTATTACATTTTCCAGTATTGTATCTCTTATTGACATGCACAAAAATCAGTCTTCCCAGTACATAAAATCATTCTGCAATGGATGGTGAGGAATGAAAGGCGTCTGTAAAGATTCTCAGTCATCCAGGTGAGTTTATCTGGAAGTTAAGACATGGAAACTTGACTTGTTTTCTTGAGAGACTGAAACATTTTTCTGCTCATCCAAGCAGCTTTGTCAGTCTGAGGAAAGCTAGTTATGTGTCCTCCATTTTATAGTTCATTTTGACCTCATGTCGCCGTGGTCTGAAATAGGCTCATTAGGAGACAATGGCCTAAGGTGCATGAAAGTTCCACCTTTACAACCTTCCCAACACCCATAAAGTATGAGTTGTTAGCCATGGCCTTGCTGGTGGAAGTGTGAAATATTTTTGATTTGATTTTTTTAACAAAGGAAGGGGGTTCAGACACAGTCTATCTACTATTTATTAGGCAGTGATTTCGACAATCCCAGACAAATCAAAAATATTTCACACCTCCACCAGCAAGGCCATGGCTAACAACTCATACTTTATGGGTGTTGGGAAGGTTGTAAAGGTGGAACTTTCATGCATCTTAGGCCATTGTCCCCCTAATGAGCCTGTCGAGACTATTCATCACCTAACAAGCCTATTCAGGCCACTGACCATCTTATGAGCCTATTTCAGACCAGGGTGACATGAGGTCAAAACTATAAAATGGAGGACTCCCGACTAGCTTTCCTCAGACTGACAAAGCTGTTTGGACAAAGCTTTCAATCTCTCAAGAAAAGAAGTACAGTTGTCATGACTCAATTTCCAGAGGAATCAAAGTTTTATGCTTTCTCATTTGCTATGCAAGGGCAAATGAGGCCACAATTTGCATTCCTCTGCCTTATCCAAGACAGAAAATGAGAAGAAAAACTGGCTCTAAAGTAGCAAATTGTGTGCCTCATGTGAAAAAAAGCCAAATGCTGTGTTAGAACATGTTGAAATAAGGAGTCAAAAATAAAATTCCAGATTTCATAATGGCTGCAAATACACCTAGAACACATTTCTGGTCACCACATCCCCAGATGGACATTCCAGATGTTAAAAGTACGGAGAAGAGAAACTCAAACAACCACAATTGGCAAAAGCAACCATTCTCCTCTGCGAATACTCTTTAGTTTAGTTTTTGTCTAGTTTTTAGGCTTCTAAGTTTAGAGAAAAAAATGAGTGAGTGGAGATATCATAATGATTTTTTTTAAATTACATATTGTCTGGAGGAAGGGGCTAGGGAAAGCTTTATCCTCCCTCTCTTTTTGAGGGGTTTTAAATGGATTGTTGTGCTTCGTTGTTTCAAATGTGTTTCATTGTTGATTCCACTATTGATTTAAATGTGTTTTAATGTGGAGTTTAATGTTGATTTTTAATATACATATTTAATTCTTGTTAAAAATTTTGTACGCTTACTGTATTTAGCGTCAAAGACTGTTTCAGATTATGTAAGCTGCCTTGGGTCCTTTTGTGGAGAAAGGTGGGATAGAAATATTTTAAAGTGAATAAAGAAAGAAAGAAAGAAAGAAAGAAAGAAAGAAAGAAAGAAAGAAAGAAAGAAAGAATGTGAATCACCTAGTGAAGCTGAATGGGTTAAGAATCAAAGGCAGGTAAAAAACAGCATGTTTTCAGCCACAGAACTCACCCACAGAGAATCAGTCAGGTGTCTGAGTGGCTTCAAAGAGGAGTTCGGTTAATCAGCCACGGGAATCCATGCCAATAAGACAAAAGAGGGAGTGATAAATACTGTTAAAGGTGGAAATATTTCCACTCCCCACACCCATGCAAGCTTTAGTCTCAGAACTGAACTGGCACAACACTTTTGTGTATTCAACATTTGTGGCTGTTAATAATTAATTAATTATTAATTAATTAATTACAGCACAGTTTCACACATGCTTTATCAGAAGCCGGTAAGACTGACCACCCCCAAGCAGGTAAGTGGGGTTAGGAAGGCCACCAAAGTCTAGGAAGTTGCTTCTAAAAAGTAACTAGTAACAGGTACAGATTGAAGGCCCTTAAGTTACTTATAGCAAGTTGAAAAGAGAACAGTTTAGTGTTCCATTTTTGAAAAAAGTAATTACCGTAGTTATGTTTAGTTACTGTTTTCTTTTAAAAAGTCTTAATGGTTCAAGCAGATAGGTGCAACATAGGTAAATGCTTTGGTATCACCTCAGCATCCTACAAAGGGCAGGAAGCAAAGCACAAGCTAGTGCTCAAACAATAAGGCATGAAGACTTGCTGAGCTTAATTTTGACTTCTGGAGATTTCACCCTCTCCTCCCCACCTCCTGCCTGCATATAGGTGATAAGGACAAGATCACACCTCCATCTCTGTTAGGAAATGTCATGGAGGGGCAGGATTATTCTTTATAGCAGGAACCTCTGCAAGCAAAGAATTACTGTATAGGCCTGCACAGATACCTTCCCTGTAAAATGGAAAAAGTAGATAGATAGATAGATAGATAGATAGATAGATAGATAGATAGATAGATAGATAGAGATAGATAGAGAGAGAGAGAGAGAGAGAGAGAGAGAGAGAGAGACAGAGAGACAGAGAGACAGAGAGACAGAGAGAGAGACCGCCTTCGACTTCGGATGGTGACCCGATCGGCCCACTTGACGGGGTGCGTGCAGCATCGAGAATCCATGGGAGTCGCAGAAGAGGTGCGGGTTGCGCTTGTGACCCGGGTCCTTAAAGGGACACGGCAGGGGGGCGCGTGTGTTGGGGGGGGGAGGCTGCAGGAGAAACTTTTTCAAGGTGGGGTGGAAGAGGAGTAGCGGCGCGGAGATTAAGGACGGTGCTACGATAGAGGCCACGGAGGAGCAGAGGCATTCCCCCCCCCCACTCCGGACTCGAAGCCCTTCGCGCGCTTTTTTGCTTCTGCTCGCCGACCACCACCACCACCACCACCACGCCACAGGCGGGCAGGCACCGGCCGGGCCTCTTTAAATCCCCGGGGAGCGTCTTGGGCGGATCTTTGCGCCTGCCTGCCTGCCTGCCTCCTCCCGCCGCCCCCGCCGCCGCCCTCCTCCCCCAGCAGGTTCTCCGCGCCTGCTTTTGGGACGCCGCCAGGGACCGGCCTGGCTCGCTGCTCGGCCAGATGTTGCAACCGCCGCCACCTTCGGCTCCGGGTGCTGTCCGCGGGCTCCTCCGCCTCCAGCTCAGTCCAGAGCCGCCCTCGAGCAGCTGGCCGGGAGGAGGAGGAGGAGGAGGAGGAGGAGGAGGAGGAGGAAGGAGAAGAGGAGGAGGGGGAGGAAGAAGAAGAAGAAGAGGGAAGGCCCCTTCGGGAATGCGCCCCTGAGTGCCGGCGGAGCGATGGGGATGCTGCTGCCGCCCGGGGATCGCGGCGGCGGCGGCGGCGGCGGCGGCGTCCTCCTGGGACTCTGGGCTGCTCTCCGGCGCAAGCTTCAAGGCGAGAAGTCCTGGGCCCGCAAGCTGGACGAGATCAACCTGTTGCAGCAGAAGAGGTAAGTCCCGGGCAACTGCGTCGCCGCTCCTGGCGTTTCGATGGAGCCCGGGAGGCGTCCTCTGCATGGGAACGAGAGTCCCTCTGATCATGCGAAGAGTGCTTTTTGAAAAATGACACTTAGCAACTCACGGCCTCCCATAGGTGGGACTTAGAGGCACATCCTTTCGCGTCGGGCCACTTTCCGAGGAGGAAATCCAGGGAGGCGACGTGTTTGTGTCTTTGCCAACGGTGCCTCTCTGTTTGACACTGGCCCCTTCAAACTGGACGCCTTCCTTTTCTTTCGGATGCCCTTTTCTTTCTGGAAGGGACCGGCAGTGTCGTTTTGTTGTGCCCGGAGGGAAGAAATCTTTTTTAAAAAAAAACCCTTTTCCTCCGGTACAAAAGTCGGTGCCTCCGCTCAAGAGCTGTAACTGGATCTCGGGGCTGAAAGCAGCTCAGGTTCTTCCCTCGCCCGAGATCCAGACAATACTCGACTCTGTGCCGGCGGCCGCCCGCAAAAGTTTAGACGCTCCTGCTTTCGCTGTGCACCAGATGCTTGCTTAGAGAAGAGGGCAACCAAATGCAGCGAGTCTGCATGGGTCCTGAATTCATTGTTTTAATCCTCATAGGCAGACACAAGAAGTGCAGCTATGTGCATAAATCAGATCATTATTTAGGAAAATCCACATCAAAAGGATCCCCAAACAGTCTGGATGAGCATATGTGCTCCTTGTGGATAATGTCACCACCAGGACTTTCCCAGGCCTCTGGAAACCCACTCTTATTGAGCAAAAGAAAGGCTCCTGGAATCCCTCTGTGGCTAGAGATTCCCAGTGTGGTGTAGTGGACAGATAGTGACTAGGACTTTGGGAAACTGGGTTCGAATCCCCATTGGGCCATGGAAACTCAATGGGGAAATGGAAGTGGTAAAAAACTACTCCTTAAATATCTCGTTTACCTTGAAAGGCCTCTTAAAGTCACTGTAAGTCAGTTCTGACTTGACAGCACAGAACAACAACAACTGAAATCCGTAGCTACAATTAAATGAGATATTGGCAGTAAGCGCCTATGGCAAATTTAGTTAATCCCCCATGAAGGGCTTAGCAACAGAGCCCTTGAACCTGGTTTCTGTATCCAGTGCTCAGGGCTGGTCTGTATGAGCTAATGATGGAGATGGTGCCTCTGGGCATGTGTGAGGTGCATATCTAGCACCATCAAATGACACACACACACCCCAGCATAGCCTTGATACATCTAAGAAAAGGGAGAGATGTGGGTCTAGGTTACAGGACATGACTCCCCTAGGAAAGATGGAACCCTTTCTTTGCCTTTGAAAAGGGGAGTACTGCTAATTCTGTCACAACTGGAGCATTCCATTAGCCTGTATTTTGCTAGGTTCCGTTGCCTTGTAAGCACTTGGTCTGCCACTGGGTAAGGTGCACTTTTATGCCTGGTTATTGTGTGACTTGAAAATCTTAATGAAAGAGTATTCAATGTGCCATGTCCTCATAGCAACACATTTCACTCCTGGTTGGGCAGTTGGTGGAACAAATCAGATGGAAGTCCCAAAGGGAGAAGGCATGTGTCGGTTTGCTTTTCAGGTTCCATGTCAATTGTACACCTGGCTCTCACTCTTATTTGACCAGTCAGGATTGGACCATGGGGCATAAAGTGATTGGCCCTCACTGAGCAGCACGAAGGTGGGATGTATGTTGTAGGAGGACACCACCATCCGCTTCAACTGCTGCAGGGACACAGGAAGACTGAATCTTCACAGTGGCTTGGTTGAGCAGTGGCTGATGTCCAAGCAGGTTGTGGTTTGCTGGGTGGGATATGCAAATGCTGTTCATACAGTGCAAGGGAAAAAGTTGAACAGGAGATGGTATGAAGTTGCAGAGGACTAGAATTAGTGGTTGCTTGGACAAGGGCAGTACTGTGTTGACCTTGCCCATCGTGATCTACTATATCTTTTTAAAAGAGTCAATTTATAAGTAATACTAGGTAATGGTGTCAGATTCTGGAATCCACCTCTGGAGATCCAGATTTAAAAAGGAAGAGAAAGTGGTAACTTTTGCAGCAAGTTCTGAGTGTTTGCAGAGGGAGGACTGACTGAGTGATGTGGGCTGATGAGAGCATGGCTTTGCTCACCTGCTAAGCTTCCGCTCAGCCCTGGAACTCCTCCATTTCCTAAGGCTTGGATGCTGGGAGGAAAGGGTAGAGCCTGGGACTTCAGCTATGAGGTGTGAGGAACCAGGGCATGAAGCCCAAGAGGATAAAAGTGGTGACTTCTTGGCAGCAGGGGATGGTCCCTAATTTGTAGTGGTGGCCTGATTGGTAGAGAGAGATGATTCCTGGCTTGCAGGAGACTTATGGACTGAGCAAAGAGAGATGCTTCAGCATTCAGGGGGCACCCTCTTGATATTCGTTCATTCGTTCATCCATCCATCCATCCATCTAGCCAGTAGCCATCCATCCATTTGTTCTTTCAATACATTTTTTACCAGTCTGCTTAGTGAAACCCCACCGAGTGGCCCCACACAGCAAACATAATTTCCCATTTGACACCTACTCTTTGTTTCCGGGATCTCAACCAGTTCTCATTCATTTAAAATGATTTGACAAATTGAATCATCATTTCAACAAAAAAATCAAAAGTTCATCTACCTCGTTGAATCATGTATCAAAATAAATCACCACTTTTCTGATTCATTCCCATTTCTAGTTCTTTACTAAAAGTTTAGCAAATGGAAGTAGAAAAATCCCATCACAGAAATCAGGGCTCTGATCATGGAGAAGCTATATGGATACAGCAGCACCCCCTTCAGATGGTTACTTTAATGTTTTGAAAGTGATTATCAGAGGAGAGGGCAGATTTAATGTGCTTCCCTTAATATCTGTGGTCTCCACATGCTGTGCCTGTGGGTGATGATTTGGAAATTAAACAGCTCCTACTTCTCAAGGCTCCCACAGCTCCTGTGTAACCATTCTCATTGTCTGGAAGCCATGAGATCTGTGTGACAGAAGGAGGAAGTCTTTAATTACCGAAAATTGCTGCCACTGGGATGACATGAATGGTGATAGGAATGTTTGTAAAAGATGTTCTCCCATCCTCTGGCTCCCACAGCTCATCCATGGTTAAAATAATTACTCGCAGCCTAAATATATGGGCACAACTTACTCATTTTCTCTGTTGGCCCTCTGCACATACCCAGGGGCCAATTTCATGTGTGTGAGAACTGCCCGAGCACCACACAGTGAGCTTAAATTCATCCTCAGAGTCAAAATTCTCAAGCAAATCCTTTTACCATGAAATCAGTGGCTTGCTGGTTTAACCCTTAACACAAGTCCTAAAGCATTAAGAAAAAATGCAATGCACTTCAAATGAGTTGCATTTAGAAACTGACTTAACAATGTTCTGGTCTGGGTGCTAGAATTGTTAAGGGTTACAGACAGGCAACAACTTTAAATAGCCTAAATATTGAACTTGCACTTTAGTTAGGATGTTCACTGGATGTGTTAGATAGTCCTTGTTCATCTCAGTCAATTACTCTTCACAGATTTCTCTGCAGAAACACACTGATAATTTTTTAAAAAGTAATGGTGCCATTGATGATACCATAGGGCAGTGTTGACAAATCTATGGCACAGGTGTCAAAGTTGGCAAGTGGAGCCCTTTCTGTGGGCACGCGACATCGCCCCCTCACAGCCATGGCACTTCCCCTTCCGTACAGAGCATGACACTGTGCTCCGTGCAGAGAGTTGGGTGAAGGGGAGGCAGTGGCTTGTGGGCTCCTTCGTAGCCCCAGTTTACTCTCCAGCCACACCACTCTGGGCATCCCAAACTGCTGCCTCCCCTTCTCCCAGCGCTCTTCATAGAGTCATAGAGCCATTTCAGCGGTCTCAAAATTCAAAGGCCTGCTCTTCGATCCTTGTTATCCCAAAGGGTAGCACCCCTGCTCCTGGATCCTCTCTTTTCCAAAGAGTAGCACCCCATGCTACCCTTCGGGAAAGCGAGGATCAAAGAGCAGGGGTGCTACCTTTCAGGAAAGTGAGGGCACTGTGGCTGCGGGAAATTCCAAAGCCTGCTCTTCGATCCTCACTTCCTTGAAGGATAGCACCCTGAAGTCTTTGTCACCTGGGGTACCAGTGTATTCAGGTTAAATGGCTGTATTGGCACTTTGCGAAAAAATAAGTGGGTTTTGAATCGCAGTTTGGGCACTTGGCCTCTAAAAGGTTTGCCATCACTGTCATATGGAATGCAGAAAAGGCCATAGCAGATTTCTCTCTTTATGTGCTCTTTTGACATCATTGTACGGGCACTGGCTCTTCAATCTTACTCCATTTTAGACTCCTGTAAGGAAGGACAAACAAAATGCATACATGTGTGCCTACTGCAAAAGGTAAACATCTAGCTTCCTTCTCCTAAAACACGCTGTATGGTGGTTCAGTAGAATTTACTGTGTGTCAATGTATCTGGATTTTTCCATCTCCTCCTCCTATGGAATGGAGTGAAAACAGGTAATGAATGATGGGAAAGACCGAACTTGATGGTGTGACACGACTTCTGCAGAATGTTGTTGGCACTTCATGCTGTTTTGTTCTTTGCATTAGGAATTTAAAACCTGTTGTGCACTAGCAAGCCTAAGTACTGCTGCAGAGTAGCTCAGGAGTTCAGGCGTCTGGCTGCAGAGGTTTTGGAGTTCAATTCCCCACTGGGCCTCATTAGCAGAGGCTGGGCCCGATGATCCAAAGGGTCCCTTTCAGCTCGGCAGTTCCAAGATGGTAGTGGTGCTGCTGCTGCTGCTGCTGCTGACGACGACCTGGTATCTCCTTTTCCCTAGACCCAATTTTCTTTTCATTCTGGTACTGTTTACCCTCTACTTCTGTATTTGCTCTGTAGCATACTCATTCTCACCACATTGAAATGGAACTCATTATTTAAAGCCTGACAACATCAATCACACTGCCTATTGCTATCTAGGTATTAGAGCCAGAAGACCAGCATCTGCTGCCAATATGGTTTATGAGATTTAGCTTTTGCTTTGTCACATTTCACCACCCACATCAATTTGTTGTTGTTAAATAAAAGAGAGAGAGAATTGAGAGAAGACTAATGACAGCAAGTGAAACTCATGCTTTAGATGCCAAAATGAAATAATCTTGTCATTGCAGATTATCTGATATATTTTTATGTTTATTTAATGTTCAATAAAGAAAAACAGAAAGGAAACAAAAATCTAATAAACAAGTATCTAAATATGAAATGCTCCCCATTACACGGAGACCATTTGAGAGTAACCCCCACCACCCTTGTGGAGCCCCATCTCCCTTCCAGAATTGGACTGACTTGTTCAATCAGTGTTGTCCCTTCCCCTTTATTAATAAAAAATGATAAATTATATCTATAAATGCATTTCTGCCTCTTCCCCTCTTTAACGTTTATGTTACACTTAGATGTGTTTGCTTGTATTTTTGTTTGTTTGATAGATATACCATTCATTTGGCAACAAGGCCACTCTGGGAGGTTTACAACAAAACATCATTGATGACCATGTCTTAAACTTCCTTATACCAATCACTTAACTGGAAATTATAAGCTGTTTTCTAATGCTCTGATGATATATATTTGGAAGTTTTGAAATTGCTTAAGGAAGAACAATCCCTTCTGGTTGATTTATACAACAGCATCTATAGAAGTGGAACCATCCCCACAGAACTGACTCAGATCCACTTTTATACCACTTCCAAAGAAACCTAATGCAAAATGTTCTAATGAATACCGGATGGTTAGTTTGATGAGTCACATCCTGAAGTTATTTTTAAAAGTCCTGCATTTAATAATACTGTATATTGGGGTGTGGTGGTTCGGTGGACTAAGGCTCCGAAAACTGTCAGCTGCAAAGTCGGCAGCTCGGCAGTTTGAATCTTGGGTGCCACGCAGCGGAGCCCCAGCTTCTGCCAACCTAGCAGTTCAAAAGCATGTAAATGCAAGTAGATAAATGGGTGCCGCCGTAAAAAGCGGGAAGGTAAAATAGTGTTTTCTTGCAGCCATGCCAGCCAAGTGGCCATGGACTTGCACCACACTGGCTCTTTGGCTTGTATATGGAGATGAGCACCACCCCTAGAGTCGGACACGACTAGCACGCATGTACAGGAGGAACCTTTACCTTTACCTTTAGATTGGAAGTATGAAGAGAGCATTTGAGATACTCAGTTTGAATTCAGGAATGGATTTGGAACTCGGTAGGCATTATTTAGTCTTCAAATACTAGTTCAGCAATGTCTCGATGTAAATGTCGATGTTTTTGTTTGCTTCATTGATTATTAAAAAGCATTTGACTCAGTTAAACATGATAAACATTAATATTCTTAAAGAACTGGGCTTGGACAATCGTGATATCAGATTGATTGGGAATTTGTATTCGAATCAGTGTGTTGGTATCCAGATAGATAGTTAGATATCAGAAGAGATGTTAATTATGAAAGGTTAATTATGAAACTCAAGGTTGTATTCTCTCACTTTTCCTTTTGATTATATGGCCAGTGATTCTAGTTCATCCATCATGGAGGATGAGCCTGTTGAGCAGCCAGAGCCCCACCACCACTGCCATAGCCTCCGGAAACAACTCCGCTAGAATGATATTTGGAGCACTTGGCTCAATTACAAGAGGCTTCGCTACGAAAGCAGGAATGAATAGAAGAGAATTAGAGATTGAAGAGAGAAAATTGAATGAATTAATTAAAGCCCCAAAAGTTAAAGAGCAAGAGCATAAGAAGAGAGAGAGGGAGCTGCTTCTTCTTTATCAGGGATTGATCATAAATGACTTTCCTGGAAAAGTTTGAACTGTGTGTGAAGAAATTAGAGGTGGAAGAAGGTCTATGGCTTGGTTTGCTTTGCACTCAACTGAGTGGACCTCTTTCTAAGATACCCATTGAATACAAAGACAAAACGTGGGAGGAATTTAAAGGGCTTATGATGAGGAGATTTGCTTATTCTCAAGAGGGCTTGCGTTCAAAACTAAGGACTGTGAAATGGGATCTATCTTCTGCCTCTTAAGTGAAATTAAAACTTTGATAAAGCAATGGCTAAAGGCAGCTGATGCTACTACAGTTGAAGAAATTATAGATCTTTGGCTAGTGAGTAATTAGGATGGGCTATCTCTCCCCAACTGAATATTGATGTTCTGACCCAAGAGACTGATTGTGCTATGGTCTTTGCGCTGACTGCAGATGAACATTTGAGTTTTAAGAAGTATTATTTTCCCAAGACTCCACACCCAAATTCTGGGAGGCATAGCGAACCTCCACAGAAGTCAGAAACTTAAATTAGAAAATTTGAGTCAAGGGAGATGAGATTCCAGAAACAGCCTCAGGATAGTAATTCCCCCAGAAAGCCATGTGCCACTCTTTCTTTGGAGGACCTTGTCTACTTCAAATGTCAACAAAAAGGGCATTACAGCTTTCAGTGTGACAGAGGGCCTAAGGAACCACCACAGAAACCCCCCAAGGCAACTAAAACTCCAGTCAAGCAGCCCAGGAAAATTGTTCTACCTTCTCAATTGCAGCCAAAAATGAAAGGCATTACTATAAATCACCCTGAAATGGGGTGCCCTGATGCTGATGATGACTTGGACATTTCTCCTGAGTCCAATGAGGAGGAGTTTAGAGGTGAAATCCAACACCAAGGTGCAGCTTCAGCATTCCAGAAGGTTCCAGCTCATACTGGGGGAAGGAGGGCTGACTCAGCTTCCCACTCTATTCCAGAATCTGCTAAGCCTGTTACTATGTTTGGTGCAACATCTGCTGGTGGGAGGGGTGAAATGCAGGATGAACTGATCATTTGAGGTCTTAAGAAGTTTATCACCCCAACAGCTAAAATGGATGCAAGAGTCTTTTACCGAAGAGCTTATTGTTAAAATTGGGTGTCACATGATCCACATGAATTTGTTGAAGAGAGTTGTTTGCTGGATAAGCATTGGTTTGTTGTAAATCCTTATTCTAAGGAAAAACAGACATACTTGGCTCCTATTGTTAAAATTCATGTAAAATATAAATAATTTGAAGGGGAAATTTATGCTCTTGTTCATGATCATCAATCCTGATCAATACAATTTTTAATTGGCACAGATTTACTTTACAGGAACCACTTGGCTGGACTGCAGAAAATACAGTCAGATGCTGTGAGTCAGATGAAACCTGTTCAGACCAGGTCTCAAACAAAAGTTCAGTCTGATGATGATCATGTACAGGTGCCACCTATGATGTTCGATTTTTCCAATGAAGATGATGATGTTTTGCCTTTGCCTAATGATAGTGATGTTAATGATGTTGCAAATGTTGAAAATTCTCAGTCTGGTGCTATTGTAAATCAACCTGAAGTGCTTATTGTTAGTCAAAATGTTACTGGTGGAAATGATGACAGTGAGGATGTTGAATTTTCATGTATCAAACATGTTGCTGAATTTAGGCAAGAACAATTGCCATGTCCTACATTAGCTGATGTCAGATGTCTTGCTGATATGGATCTACCTTTAGGTAAGTGGCCACAGTTGGTAGTTCCTAAGCACTACCAAGAAGAAGTTTTGAAGATGGCACATGATTCTATTTTGGGACACGTGGGGATTAAGAAGACTCAGATTAGGATGACTAATCATTTCTTTTGACCAGATATCTCCAAAGAGGTGAAAAAAATTGTTCATCCTGTGATGCTTGTCAGAGAGTAGGTTTTTCCCCCCTTGCCCCCCCCATCTGTAGTGCTCGCCTGACTATGCGCTGTCACAGAGCTTTCGTTTGCTTTATGATGCCCAAGTTGTCTATTATGCTGTTTTTAAATTGTTTGTTGTCCCAGTCTGTATGGTTTGCTGACGTGTTCAGCCCTGTAAGTCGCCCAGAGTTCCCCGTGGGAAGATGGGCGGGATATAAATTAAACAAACAAACAAACAAACAAACAAACAAATATCCAACTGATACTACAAAAGCAAACATGGAAGTATTTCCTTTAACAGGAATCACTTTTTCCACTTTGGCAATAGATATTTTTGGGCCTCTTTCAGAGAGTAGCGCAGGCAAAAAGTACTTGATCTGTTTCATTTGTCCAGTCTCCAAGTGGGTGGGAGTAGTTGGTACTTCATCAACTACTGCAAACAGATGCTTCAGCGTTTGGTCTAGGCTGTGATTTGTTACAGGAAAAAGGTCTATTTCATCCAGTGTCCTTCTTCAGCAAGAAGCTACTGCCCAGAGAAAGAAATTACCCCGTGCCTGAGAGAGAATGCCTAAGTATTGTGTGGACTCTGAAGAAGTTGCAACCATACCTTTGGGGAAGAAACTTTATTCTACAAACAGATCATCAAGCTTTGAAGTGGTTACACCATCTGAAAAGTTTCAACCCTGCAAGCATTCAAGTTCAGAAGTTCTATTGCTATTTCTACATGTAGAGTGGATATATGCATCGTTAGAACTACCTCTTTTAATTGCTTTCTATTGCACATGTTATAATTTCTTTTGCACTTTGATTTTCATGTACCTCTTGCTTTTTGTTAAGTAATCTTGTTTACATTTATTATCATTGTAGTTTTTAGTTTTAAAATGTAAAATGTTAATTTAGAATCTTTAATCTTTGTAGAGGGGCATGTAATGGATAGTAGAAGTAGGGAAGCCTTTCTCTAAGGCCAAATGCAAATAATGCCAATATTAAGTTGCATGCCATCTTGTTGTAGATTTGCTATTAGGGATGGGCACAAAATGAAAAATGAAATACTGTTTTGTCGTGTTGTTACACGACAAGCAGCATTTCATTACAGACTAAACAAAATGGTGGTTTTTTGTTGAAACAAACCATTTCATTCCATCTGTAAGCTGCTTGGGGGAAGGAAAAGGTTTTTTAAAAAAAGCTCTGGGCTTTAAAAAAAAACCCTTTCCCCCCTCCCCAAGCTGCGCCAGCTGATCGGTATTAGGGTGGGGAAAATCCCCCCCCCCAGCACTGAGCAACTGGCAGGTGAGGCTTGGGAGCAGGGGGAAAAAATTAAGTACTACTACGCCCACCTAAGCGTGCCCCAGCGCATTTTACAAGTACCTGGTCTCCGGAGGTAAAAAAAATTCTGATGCGGATTGTAAAGCAGTGAGTGCCAGGCTGTCCTTGCCTTCTGTTTGGTTTTTTTGCCCCCCACCTCTTTAAGAGACTGGAATGCTTCCGGGGCTGCTCCGACCAGCAGACAGAGGTGAGCCTGCCTTCTTTTCTCCCTTTTTTTTCTCCCTCCCCTTACCGCAGAAAGGAGCAATGGCGTGCGGAACGGTGGGAACACAGGAAGAGAACAAAACCCCACAATCTCTGGTCCGAATTTAAGTTGTCAGTGGATTTTAGAGGTCGTGTAAAAGCGCCCAAGGCAATTTCTGAAGTTATGAAGCTTGCTGTCGTAATTCTTCACAGCCCCCAGATGCTGCCTCTCTGCACGCCCTCCTCCAAGGGGGACTTACCCATTCAGGTCCTGTTTATCTGGAGGAATTCAGCCTGATAAGCCAGAGAGCTTATTGAGGCATTTCACTGTGGCAAAACTAGAACCGGAACCCTATGCTTTTATATTCTTATTCAAGTGAAGGTACCTGTTGAATAATTATTCTGGTAAGTGAAATAGCTATCACAGCCAGGCCGGGAGACGAAAAGGATCCACGTGGGCATATGTTCTCCAGATTCCTGCTTTCAGCAGCTGAGCTTGATTGATAGCAGATGGGATCTGGGTAGAGGGACAGCCCATATTCCGGTGCACTCACCTCTACTTTTTAATAGCTATTCAGAAAGAATTTTCCAGGAGGCTGTTGAAGGAAAGAACCAAGGTGTGAAGGTGAATGGAGTTCTTGTTAACAACATAAGTTATGCTGATGACACTGTCATGCTTGCTGCAAGTCTGGCAGATTTGCAAGGATTATTGGATTGTTGCTGCAGAAAACAATGCAATGGGAATGCAACTTAACGTGAAGAATACAAAATGGATGATTATCAGTAAAAAATCAAAATGGTTCACAGAACCTTCTCAATATTGGCAGTGATATAATTAAGAGAGTATTGTCTTATAAATACTTGGGTGTTATGTCAAGGATAACTGGGGTCTTTCATGTTAAATCTGTTGTAGAATTGAACAAGCTTGAAATTATTTCAAGAAAATAGGAAAGTCTTGACAAACCGGGACTTATTTATTTATATATTTATTTTCAAAAAATGTAGTCACCCCACTACCAGATGGTCTCTGGGCGGCATACAACAATGTATTAAAATTATAAAACAATAAAACAACATGACTGTTAAAACCATGGCTTAAACCAATTAAGATACAATATAAATTATAAAACCCTGCTGCTCATGATTCCAGCTAAAATACTGTCTAATTAAAATGTTGGCTGAACAGAAAGGTCTTTGCCTGGTGCCCAAAAAACCCAAATGTGTTGGCAACCAGGTGAGTTTCTGTAGGGAGGACATTCCAAAGTTGGGGGGCAATTGCTGAGAAGGCCCTGTTTCTACATGCCACCCCTCTCACCTCTTTGAGGAGTGCCACCTTCAGTACCTTGCGCAATTAAGGGAGGGTTGCCACTGGTCAGTAATTAACCACCAGTCCTGCGTCCAGGTTAGTTTTTTTTTTAGGAGTGGCCAAATCACAACCTGCTTTAATGAGGCAGGGACCACCCCCTCTCTTAATGGCCTCCTGGACCTGTGTGAACCCCCCTCCCCCCGGCCACAGATTGCTTTATTAGCCATGATAGGCAAGGGTCGAGTTGCATAGTGGTGGCACAGGCAGATCTGATTCTGGCACTTACAAGGTAGGAATGCACCATTGTATGGAGGGGTAGGCTGGTGCTCCACCTGTCTAGTAATCCCCTTTCTCTATCTTTGATATTAATATTCTGCAGTGCCTTGAGGGCCTTCTGGTTCACATAAAAAAAATCAAAGCTACAAATTGAAGCAACTTAAAAGACAAGAGGTAAAATGTACTAAGCAAAAAAAAAGCTAAAATATTGCAAGCAGAGTTTTATAAACTGGTACTTTGGAAAGAGAGATCACAGATTCATTTAGAGATCAAACACCTACTGAGAATAGAGAAAAACCTTCAAAGGGAGAGAGACAAAATAGAAACATCACTGTTCTGATTTGAACTTCCACAGATGAAATAATCATAAATGGAGCCTCTCCCCACAGATCAGGGAGCACAGGGAGCCCCACCCCACCCCAGGTAGGATGGGCAGAACCCCTGCAGAGCTTGAAAGGTTTTTTTAAAAAACCCAAAGGCGCTTAGGATTGAGCCCAGAGATATGCAGGCAGCCTGAACAGTTCTCTCAAAGTTAGTGTCACGGGATAACACAAGCTGGTCCTAGGAAAAAGGTGGTAGTGTAGGGTGGTTATTTTTAGGATTCTACATTGCCAGTTCTGACAAGCAGCCTCATTTTAGCCACCCTCATTTTTATTTCAACCCCCCCATCCCCGAAGAAGGACGCAGAATTCACTTTTGGCATGGTAGATATTAGCCTGGTGTACTCTTACATAGTTTTCTAGTACAGTATCTTGGGAGTCCCTCACTCCCTAAAGTAGTACCTATTGTTGTTGTCATTGCCATTGTTTTGACTTGAATACCACCCCATAATCTGGAGTGCATTTTACAACATAATTATACAAACAACACTTTGCCCACCTCACCCCAAGCATGCAGGGTCCTCAGAAGGATGGAAGACTGATTCAGCTTTGATCCGGCTCCCTTAATCTAGATATATAATTATAGTATCATACTATGTCATGTAATATAATATAATATAATATAATATAATATAATATAATATAATATTAAATATAATATAATAAATAGGAACACCTAAAACAAAGGTAGGGAATAAAAGTTTCGGGGGGGGGGGAGCAATGTGCAGTAATAGAAAATATAGAGAAGATCACCAGCATAAAAGGATCAAGGAGGTAGCAGAGACATTTTTTAAAAAAAAAATCACACTACTGCTGTGTAGTTTGTCTGATGCTTCTCATTGAGAGTCAAGTGAAAGAGTAGAGTAAGCACACTGATTATCTGTTCCAAGGTAACAGTTAAACATAATGCACCCCTAAGAAATGCAGTTCATGATTCAAAATGTAAACATAGACTTGGACAAATATACAGTAAAACAAAGTGTCTGCTTATATACTGCTCCATAGCACTTCAAGTACTCTCTGGGCGGTTTACAGTTTTAATTATGCAGGCTACACATTGCCCCCCAGCAAGCTGGGTACTCATTTTACTGACCTCGGAAGGATGGAGGGCTGAGTCAGCCATGAGCCTGCTACTGGGGATTGAACCCCAGGTCATGAGCACAGTTTTACCTGCAGTACGGGCATTTAACCACTGCGCCACAAGGCTCCTCGTGCATTCCCAGTCATGCTCTTTCTCCCTTCAGTTTTCTCAATAAATCCATCCTACAGAGATAATGACAGATACTTAACACACCTCCTTTGGGTGTTAATGAAACTTCAATATCCTCAAGTAGGAGTATTATTATGACAGTGATTACTATTTCATCTGCCAAACAAGATCCCAGAAATCACTCTCCAAACCATTAGTTCATTTATAGGGCGACAGTGACCAGTAATAAGAAACAACTCCCTGCTATTGTCAATACACTGTTCTCTTGTGGTCTGTAACTCTTGCTCCATTAACCCAAATGCAACAACAAAGTCTTCTTTGAAGAACCTCAGGGCAAGGCAGAGCAGCGTTGAACCAACTCAGCTGAAAGATTTGGGTCTGCTGACAAACCTCTAGTACAATGGCTCCCAACCTTGGCTGTCCAGAAGTTCTTGTGCCCATCTCTACATGTACCTAATAACCAGCACTTTGTATTGGTCCAGAAAGCTGTTGTAATAAGGGAATTACTTGCTCCCTGTAATCAGCACCAGACCACAGTCTGACTGCAGCATTTTGAACCAGCTGAAGTTTCTGAATACTCTTCAAAGGCAGACCCACATGGAGCATATTGGAATAATCCAAATGGGATGCAACCAAAGCATGTGTCCCTGTGACCAGATCAAGGAATGGGTGCAGCTGTCATTCACAACAGCTTTCACTGTCCAAATGTACTCCTGGCCACCACTGAAAACAGCAGACAAGCTCAGGGTTGAGTTCAGGAGCACAGCTAAGCTACAAGCCTAACTTTTCAGGGAGATGTTATCCAGTAGGGTCTGGATCCCTAATCCCCCAATATACCTTTTGTCTGACCAGGAGCACCTCTGTCTTGTCTGGATTAACTACATCTCAGTTTGAAACCATAATCAGAAGGATCTGATGCACTACAGCCTATTGTAGATTCATGATAAATTATTGAAGTGTGTACTTATTATTATTTAATGGCAGGCATTGTGTGTCCAGATGTAGCGATATGCATGCTTAAAGATAGTGTGCTCCATTAGGCATTTTGGCTGCAACCTTGGATCACGGGGATTGCCACTTCTGGTCAGACTGAAACAGGAGAAAAGAAAGGAAGGAATGAGAAACGTCCATGTTTCTCTCATTTGAATAATTTAAATACATTAAGATTTATTTCAAATATGTCTCACTGCCTGTTGTTCCAGAGAGGTAGAAGTAGCATCTCCTGGTTCCATGTGACAAAGATGGTATGTCGCTGCTTTGTTCTCAGCTCTCTGATTATGTCTTGTACTTTTCATCAATCTCAAGTGCAGACCTACCTCCCACAAAGAGGCACTCAAGGGTTCTGCACTGAATCTCTTGAACTAATCATTGACTGTTTATCTTCTCCTCACCTGAACTGCCAACCATACATTTTCACTTGTTACTCAAGAAGACGTTGGGTCCTGGCAGCCTTTGGGAATGACGCATGATCCCGTAGAATGGCCTAGTTCTACCCCATAATCAAACTTTGTAGTCTTCAAACATAAACCTCACCACTCCCAGTTGACAGTCTGGGCAGCATTGCCAAAATTGGGTACCATTAGTAGGGATCTGAGCATGGAAAAGTGATTGTTTGAATAGCACTTTCTATAAATCCTTGGCCAGAATCCATCAGCAGCCACGCCGGTTGAGAATCCTGGGAACAGTAGTCCAAAAGGATAACCTTGCCTGAATTCTGATATGAAGAGAAGAGGGGAGACCAAGGCAAGGGCAAATGTAAGCAATGACTCAAACTGTCGTGACTTATCTGAAACTTTCTTGTGCACTAGAAGCCTAAACATGCTTCTATGTTATATAAGGCAAAAGGTTAATTTGTGAAATTAGCAGGTTGCTATTCCTGCCAAACACATAAATGTATTTACCAGTGTAGAAGTATATCAAGCAGACCCCACCCTCTAACCATACAAGCAGCAGGAGCCCATTTAATGTTATGAAGCTTTCTTGACATGAGTAAATCTAGCACATCATTGTGTTCAATATTAAAGCTATAAATGGGATATTTTAATGCCGCAGCAAACATGAGGCTGGAAGGTCTCTTTGTTTAAATCGAGATCTGGGGTGGTGGTCGTGAATCATTGTCGTGCTTGCTACTGACACAAATTCCTTTTCTCCAAGGCAGATTTGCGACTGATATTGACTCTCTCTTCACAAGGACCTCATGAATTGGAATAGGCTAGCTGTTTTGCCAGAGGTCCTCTGGTGATTTATTTATTTTATTTTGAGTATTTTTACCCTGTCTTTCTCCTTAGAAAAGGACCCAAGGCAGTTTACAGGAATGAGAGACAACATATAGCCCAGTACATCTAGAACAGGGGTGCCCAAACTTTTTGTACGGAGGGCCAGATTTGGTGGCTGAGAATGTGTCAGGGGGCGGTTGCTCCCCGACCCTGCCACCCCACTGCAAGCCCCACCCACTGACCCATAAGCCCCACCCACTGACCCCTTGCAACCCCACCCACAGGAAGGAAGGCGGGGACCAAGGGAGGGAGGGAGGGAGGGAAGGTGGAAACCAAGAGAGGAAGGAAGGAAGGAAAGTGGGGAACAAGGGAGGGAGGGAGGAAGGAAGGAAGGTGGGGACCAAAGGAAGCGCAGGGAGCCGTGGCCACAGGTCGCCCCTTGGAAGAGGCGATCTGTGTGACCTTGCACCCCCCCAAGCTCCCCAGCAGTGGCAACGGCTCACCCCAAAGCTCCTTGGCGGTGGCAGAGGCCCACTGGCCTGCCCACCCCCACACTTTCCCCTGCGGTGCCGGTGGCGGCAGACCACCCGTCCGCCCGTCCGTCCAAGCTTCGCAGCGGTGTCAGTGTTGGCAGATGCTTTTTTTTTAAAAAAAACATGGGGCGAAGGAGGGGGGAGGGGCAGGCCGGCCAGCTGCGGGCCACTCAGAATGGCCTGACGGGCTGGATTTTCCCCCCCCCCTCCCGGGCCGGACTTTGGGCAGGCCTGATCTAGAACATGATGCCTTCCTGTTAAAGTGCAAGGTGTAAGCTCTCACACAACTTGGCACATCTGTAGCCATGTATTTGAAAATAGAAGAGAGATCAGATGCTGTATTTATTTGATCACAGCTGCCTAAAATGACTTCCTAGTAATCCAATCTTGAAATATTTTGAAATCCTTCCAAGCCAAAATACCCCATGAAGAAAGCCACGGTATCCCTCTAGGGAGTTAGTTATCCTTGCCCTTTCCTTGCCTGTCTATTGCAAATATGGAGGATAGAAGGCTGTGAGGCAAGATTACTTCAGAAGCAACCTCCCAGCACCCCAATCACTCCCAGCACCAAGGTGCTCAGACGTAGAAGTGGACTCTGCAGCCATGATATGTCTGCTAGGGCTAGCCTCTCTCTGAAACCTGATGTCTCACTGGAGGAACAGGATATCTGGAGGAAATCAGATTTCTGATAGCCCTTCTCCTCCAAGATCAGATCAGATCAGATCACATGGTTTGGAGACTGAAGGAAAAAGGAGGCTAGGACAAGAGTAGAGTGAGAAGCTGGTGCCCAATAGCAGACGTCTCTCGATGTGTGTCCAGCACTGAAGCACAACCTCACAGAAGGCACATCCTTTTGTCAGAGCAAGTATGAGAATATACAGTCACATTTTTTAGAATTATTTTGCTATTTGGAATGCTGAGAAACACCAGAAATTACTGGTAGCAGTGGGAAAGGATTACAAATAAGTTGCATCCTATTTAGGGATAAGCACAAAATGGAAAAATTATGTTTCATTTCATTTCATTCCCCCACATTTTTTTCATTTTGTTTGATACAAATGTTTGCCAAAAATTCATACGGAATGAACCACTAATGAAATGGTTTGGGGGGGGGGCTGCAAAGGGGCCGCAACAGCTGCTGAGGCCCCTTCCCAGGCAGCCCTCCTCCTCTTCCTCCTCCACCTCCTTGGGGGCTCATACTCACCACCACCACCACCACCTCCTCCTCCTCCTGGGAAGCAGGGGCTCTTCAGCGGTGCCGGTGGCAGGGCCTCTTGCCATGTGCTTCGGCGGCAGGGCTTCTCCCTGTGTGCTCACCCTCTCTCCGTGGGGCTTGGGGCAGTTTTAAAATCCCAGGGCTTTTTAAAAAACAATTTTCCCCTCCCCCAAGCCCTGCCTGCCAGCTGATCTGTACTGGGGTGAGGGGAAAAAACTTGTTTCCTCCACCTTAGTGACGATCAGCTGGCAGGCAGGGCTTGGAGAGGGGGGAAAGGTTTTTTATAAAAAGCCCGGGGCTTTTAAAAAAAACTTCCCCCCCTCACCCAAGCCCCACCGGCCAGCTGATCAGTGCTGAGGTGGGAGAGAAAGTTTTTTCCTGCCCCAGCACCAATCAGCTGGCGTGCGGGGCTTGGGGGGGAAGTTTTTCAAAAGCCCCAGGCTTTTTTCCCTTTCCCAAGCCTGCGGATGGAACAAAATGGTTTGTTTCAACAAAAAACACCATTTTGTTTCATCTGCAATGAAATGCTGCTTCCTCGTTTTGTGTTGTTTTGTTTTGTTTTGTTACATAATGACACAATGAAAAAGCATTTCGTTTTTCATTTTGTGCCCATCCCTAATCCCATTTGTACCTGGTAAAAAAGTCTACTGCAAAGATTAGTGATAGTGACTAATAATGTTTAAGAGGGTGCCTGATTCTTGATGCCCTGCCACGCTTCTCAAAGACTCTGTTGCTTCTAAGACTTTTAATGATTAAACAACAAGTGAAAGAAAAAACTTTGGAGACAAGTGCTGCTGAGAGTTAATCACGTCACCTACAAAACATCTCAGTTGTTTATAGATGTATAGTATTGCTCAACCTTCTAGGTGTAATTTATCATTAGTTTCTGGGCATTCTGAGATTCTTTTGTATTACTTTTCTCTAATACATAGTATGCACATTCTTGATTAACACCCACATACACAAACACACAATGGTTAAATGCCAGTGTGAAGATGAATGTATTTTATCTTAGGATGCTAAGGTAGGAATGTACCTTCAATGCTCCTTTAAGCTAAATTTATTTTATGAGGCCAAGAGTAATTACTTTGAGGCAAGTCTCCCTAAGTTTGTAGGGGATTATATCTAAGTAAAAGGTACACAGGCCTGTTTTCTAAATGACCATCTTGGCAATATGTTGAAAGCTTTTTGATGCAGATAAAGGCTCTTCCAAAGGAGAAATGGCCAGACTCAGCTGCCTTTGTAGCAGGTCTTGGCCAGTCAGCCGCTGCCTTTCTTCTCAAAGGCTCCTATAAAGCTTTTCATTTGGACTAGAGACTTTTCATCATGTCTAGCAGCCTTTTCTTCTCAGAGCCTGGAAAGCTACATCTCTGAAGCTCCTCAAAAAGTATTCATTACTGATCTTTTTTTTTAAAAAAAATCCCTAATGTTATTTGTAGTTTTCTATTCTCCCTTGACTTGACAAAAAAGCATGCTACTTTGATATAGAATTGTCAGAAGTCCTGAACATTCAGCTCAAAATGTCCTTTATCATTAACTGTAAAAGACAAGTAGAAAACGCTTAATTTCATGATGCCTACAGTGGTGAAGTTGGCTCTGCTTTATTTTTGAGATGTGTTCTTTCTTTCTTTCTTTCTTTTTCTTTCTTTCTTTCTTTCTTTCTTTCTTTCTTTCTTTCTTTTTTTTTCTTTCTTTCTTTCTTTCTTTCTTTCTCCCGCACCCCCATACCAAGCCTTACCATTCTTAACGGCCATGGAGGCTGAATACTAGTCCACAGAACTCACTGTGCCTCCTGCAAGTAGAGTCAGCCTGTGTGGCCTTGGGTAAGCTGCACAGTCCCAGAATTCCCCTAGAAGAAGGGAATGGCAACTCACTTCTGAGTACTCTCTACCTAGAAAAACCTGAAAATGATTGCCGTAAGTCAAAATTGACCTTAACGACACATGATGATGGTGAGGATTATGATGACACTGATGATTAACCTCACTCTAGGCTACACAAAGCCCATAAATCATATCATTCTTTTTTAAAAAACTGTATCAGAAAGTACCCATATTTGCACTTCATTTTTTTATTTCTGTTACTGGCAGAGGAGAGGGACTTCCCAAACATCCAAAAGCAAATCTCTCTCTCTCTCTCTCTCTCTCTCTCTCTCTCTCTCTCTCTCTCTCTCTCTCTCTAAGGCATCTAAGGGTAGAGAGGCATCTAAGGGTAGAGATGGGCACAAATAGAAAAAATGATGTTTTGGTTTTTCGATTTTGGTTGCGGGTCCCAGTTTGGTTCGTTTTCATTTTTCACAATTTTTTTGAAAAAATTTTGTTTTGTTTTTTTCATTTTTACCCGCTTTTTGTGCAATTTAAAGCATTTCCGTGCACGGGCATCTCCCAACGCCCCAGACCAGAGGGAAAACACTTAAAAAAATGATGCTGGCAGAGACACAGTATAGATACGCAGGGAGGCTGCAAAGGCAGCAGAGGGCATTGCCCAGGGTGTAAGGCAGCCGCAGAGTGACTGCACTGTGGGGCAGGGAGGGTACTCACCAAGAGGTATGCACGCACACAGGGAGGCTGCAAGAGAAATCTCTTCTTTCTGTCCCCTAAGAGCCAGGCTGCAGCCAGCAGGAACACAGAGACACACACCTGCCTGGCTGGCCTAAAGTAATGTGTCGCAGAGACAGCAATCCCACCCTACCTCCCACCACAGACTGCAAGGAGGATGGGGGCTTCCATAGCTTTTTATGCCCTCTGTGGCTTCCTGACCTGCCCAATCTGCAATCTGGGCATGCTATTGGTTGAAATTGTCCAATAATTTACATGATCCCATAACATGGCTTGCATCCATTTTGTGGCTGGAATCCATTTTGTGTCATCCTTAAAGGGAAAAGAAAAAATACATCATGATGGGAGAAAGACAAAAACAAACGTTTTAAAGACCCCAACCCCCTGGTAGGTAATAATTTCAAATAATTATTGCTGCATTTGTACGGATGTCCGGGGCGTTTTAATACCCAAGAAATCAATTTTAGGCATCTGGGAGCCATTTTGGGTCAATGTCCCCTAAATGTTTCCTTAAAGGAAAAAAATACAGCGTTCTGAGAAAAGACCTAAATGCACGTTCTAAGGACCACAACCCCTCTAGTAGGTATTATCAGGCAGAAAAAATAATTATCGCTGGATTTTTACAGATATTCAGGACGTTTTTTTAACATTTAAAAACATCTCATTTCATTTTGCGTCGCCATTAACGAAAACGAAACGTAATGAACCTAATTTTCATGGTTCTGTTTGGTTCGTTCCAATTTCATCACAATTTTTGTTACTCATTTCGTTACATAACGAGCCGAATAACGAATAACAGAACAAATATTTTTTCGTTTCATGCCCATCTCGATCTAGGAGTAAATGAAAGGGGGATTTTTTTGGGGGGGGGAGGATTTGGGGGTATCCTTAAGTACCATCAAAATTTTCCTGAGGGTTATATATATGGCCTGTTGTCCATATGTTGCCCTTCCCTACAGTAGACTTGTGTTTTTAAAAGCTTATATCCAACTGATAATTTCATCTGGAACAGCTTCTGTGAATCAGTAGGATTCAGGCAAGTTCACTAGTCTCAAGTGTTGCATATGGTGAGATTTTCGGGCTAAATCTTGAAAAAGAAGACAGGAATGGGTGACGTCACAACAGATGCCATCATGTAACAATTGCAAAATCCCTGTGTGGGTCTGCACGAGAGAGTGCGAGAGATGATATGGATTTCCTGCTGTAGCTCCTAAACAGGTCTTGCAGACTCAAAGGTGTGGCTTCTATTATTCACTCAATCTTTGGCTACCTAGCTTTTTCTAGCATTCTTGTTTATCCCATTGAGTCTTTCTTCTTCATGATATGTCCAAAGCATGGTAATTTCACTTTTGAAAATCTTTAGTAAAATGTGCCATATATTGTCATATATATTTCTCCTAGCATTTATATGTGCAGTTTCATCTAATATGCACACTTTCTAAGCAGTTTTCCAAAACTGATGCACATTATTGATGTACTTATTAAACAATAAACGTGTGCCATCAAGTCCTTTCTGACGTTTGGAGACTCTTTTCAAGCTTTTTCAAATAGAGAATGCTGTACTCAGAAGTGGTTTCGCATTCCCTTCTTCTAGGGGCACCCAGGAACTGTGCACTTACCTGAGGCCATACAGGCTGGCTTTACTCATAGGGCACACAGTGTAGAATCAAAGTCTCAACATCTGGATTCTCAGCTAGATATCTAAACCAATCAGCTATCCTGCCATGCACATGATTTTCACTAATATACACTGTGGAGGGGCATTATTTTCACGAATGGGTCCTTTCCTTTCCTGGGATCACCATTATTTGCTATATGTTTTTCTGCTGTGAGAAAACAATGGCAAAATTTGAGAAATATTGAAGGGTAACAACATTTCACTTTGAGAATCTTATTTTGGCAGATGGGAGGCCAAATGTACTTCTCCAAATACAGTAGGGACCATGGCTTGCAAACTTTGAAACAGCCCTGGTGGTTCCACTTGTCCTTTCTGGCACAATTTGAAGGGGTGCTTTCCACTTTTAAAGTCCTAAATGGCAGAGGTGGACACTTGAATCTTCTTTCTGATTAGTAATGAAGTTCTTAGGCTATGGTGTAATTTCCACCACCACCTTAAGGCAAGTTGTAACTGAAGGCAAAGCCTTTTCTGTGGTCTGACTTTGTTACTTCCTCCTCAGAAACATGTCCTTTGCAATATGGGACCAACACACACACACACACACACACACACACACATTTTGGAGGACTTTTTTGCCTTTGGCTAACTGGATGGCATATGTGTCGATGTTCTGTGGGTAGACAGTTAGAAGCTGCATTATGTTGAGCAAAACCACTATTATCTGATGAATGTAGTTTTCCTACATTTCAGGCAGGGTCTCTCTGTCCCCAAGCACTACCTGAGGATTTGGGGTATTAACCAGGCCCAATTCTGCTTTGCATGCCAATTCCAAACAAATCTGGGTGTGTTCCAGAAGGTGTGGTGGGCCCTTGAAGCATAAATAGAATCGCAGTCAGAAGCCACCTTCTGGAACGCAATGAAATGCTGTTATGGCCGTGATGCAATGCCATCCACTGTCCTCACTGGGATCATTTGTATTTACAGGCTCCTCCTCCTCCTCCTCCTCCTCCTCCAAATTATACTCCTTCCCATTGGGACATCCTGCTAGACTAGACACATTGTGGCAGGGCTGGTAATTGTTGCTCCTTCGAGAAAGCCAAAGGCTAGCTAGCTTACTTGCACACAGGTTTATTTATTTCTGTAAAGAAAAGACACATAAAAATGCTATCTCAGATTTTACTATAACCCCCACTTCCATACATTTGAAAATGAATATAGTTTGACTTTACTGCCACCTAATAGAACTTGAAGCTGTCTTTTTAAAAAGTTCCACCACGTGTAATGAAACTTGGAACAATATGGACTGAATATTCCTGTTATGCTTGGCATTGATCTTGGGGTTTTTTTTAATTTATAATTTTATTGGGTTTTTAAGGGGGGAAAAGGGAGGGGGTATGGGGAAAAGGAAAAAGGAAAAAAGGGGGGGATAGAATTTAAAATTTACATTGAATATGTCAAGCAAAGTAAAAAAAAAGTAATATAACATATTGATAAATTGCCAAATATTATCACAGTACTAATAGGTTTGTTACTTCTTGCCATCTTTTCCGAGAGATCTCATCGTAGTCTCCCTTTAAATAACCGGAGAGTCTATCTATTTCGATGCATTCTCTTATCTTTTCGTGGAAATTCTTCTCTGTTGGCACGTTTGGTTGTTTCCAGAATTTCGCATACAATATCCTTGCAGCAACAATTACATGGTGAAGTACATATCTCTGATCATATGAAATATTTATATTTACTATGTTTAATAAGAAAAGTTCTGGTCTAAGCTCTATCTTAATTTTCAGACATCTTTCTAAAAATAGTTTTACCATTTTCCAATATGCCTTTGCCTCTTTACATGTCCACCACATATGGTAAAAAGTACCACAATCATATTTACATTTCCAACATTTGGGTGAGCAATTATACATCTTAGATAGTCGGTGTGGTGCGAGATGCCATCTATAGAACATCTTATAACAATTTTCCTTAAAAGAGATAGATTTAAAGATTTTAACTGTATTCCACAGAGAGTCTCATTTGTTTAGATGAATAGAGTAACCAAAGTTTTCTGCCCATCTTATCATAGTATCTTTGACCAGTGTATCAATCATTTCTTCATTTAACAATATAGTATAAAATTTACTAAGCAGCTTGGAGTCGCCAGAGGAAAGTATTTTATCAAGTGGAGTATCAGTAGTCGTGAATCCCCCCTCTTTGGTGAGAACTTTGAAGTGTGAATATATTTGTTGATACTTCCACCAGTCTAAATTATAGCCTTCTGATACTAATTTCCCTAATGGTTTCAATGAGAGGTCAACATTCAGAAGGTGTCTATAAGTTATAGCATTTGGAGTTTCACTTATATGGGGGCTATAAATCGCTCCCAGCGGAGATAGCCACAATGGTGCTTTAGAGTAGAATTGTTTTTTAATCGATAACCATATTTTAACTAGGGTGTTCCTTATCCAATGTTTTTTGAAGAGAGTAGGTATGTTACCCTTATACCACATGTAATAATGCCAGCCCTTGTCTAGGCCATAACTCTCAAGCTGCAAAATTCTTTTGTTTGTCATCAGAATCCAGTCTTTAATCCAGGTCATGGCAGCAGCCTTGTAGTATAATACTAAATTAGGAAGGGCAAAGCCACCAGTTTTGGTTCTATCCTGTAGATAGACATTTTTAATCCTTGCTTTTTTCTTTTGCCATATGAATATACGTATACTTTTTTCCAGATCCGTAATGATCTTAAAATTAGGTAATATAGGCAAGGATTGAAATAAAAAAAGCAGTTTAGGTAAAACATTCATTTTAACTGCAGCAATTCTGGCCATTAAGGATACTTGGAGTCTTGACCAAGTTTCGAAGTCAGCTTTGATTGTTTTTATAACATTAACATAGTTATCTTTAAGTAAAGAGTTACAACGATTAGATACAGTAATACCCAGATATTTTACCTTACTGGCATGTTGGAAACCCGATTGATTTACCAGTTTTTCAATCATAGATGAGGTCATATTTTTAGTAAGCAACAATGTTTTTTCTCTGTTTACCTTTAATCCAGAAATTTTAGAGTATGCCTCTAAAGTCTTCAAGAGTTCTAAAGAGGAGGTCTGGGGGTTCTCCATAATTACCAACAAATCATCTGCAAAAGCTTGTACCTTATAAACTTCTCCTTTGCTCTGTAGGCCTTGGATACCAGGGGTTTTTCTTATAACATGAAGGAGTACCTCCAGAGTTAGTATAAACAAGAGGGCAGAGAGGGGGCATCCTTGCCTGGTACCTTTATATATGTTGATTTTGTCTGTAAGGTGGCCATTGACTATAATCCTGGTATTTTGGGTGGAATAGATTTGTTCAATTGCTCGCAGCATTCTATGGCCACATTGTAGATAATCTAACTGAGTTTTAAGTAAAGACCAGGATACGTTATCAAAAGCTTTCTCAGCATCAATGAATGCGAAAGCTACTTGCTTCTCGGGGTGGGATTCGTAATATTCCAACACATTGAGAAAAGTTCTGATGTTGGATTGAAGATGCCTTTTCGGAAGAAAGCCAGTCTGATCATGTGATATCAAAGGGGGTAGGATCGTCCGCCATCTATTAGCCAAAATGGTTGCAAAGATTTTGTAATCCACATTTAGAAGGGCAATTGGCCTGTAGTTCTGTATCAAATCTTTTGATTTCCCTTCTTTAGGAATCAGTGTCGTATGTGATAATTTCCAGGAATCTGGTATGTCTTCGCCTTCTAAAATGGATGTAAAAAGATTTTTCATATTTCCAGAGACTATCTCCGAGAATTTTTTGTAAAATTGAGCCGGTATTGAGTCGGGACCAGGGGCCTTGTTCATTTTTTGGTGGTTGATAGCCTCTGTTATTTCCATCATTGTAATAGGAGCGTTCGTCTGGGCTCTCTGTTCTTCAGTAAGTTTTGGGAAATTGGCTTGTTCGAGATAATGAAAGATGGCATCTTTGTCGATCGTCTCCGGCTTGAATAAGTTCTGGTAGTATGCCTCTATAATTTTTTGGATTTGTAACTGCACTGTCTGATTTTCCCCAGTTTTATCTTTGAGTGATAATATGAGTTTTTGAGATTGTACCTTTTTTAACCTGTAGGCTAACCATCTGCCTGGTTTGTTTGCATTTTCCACAAAATTCAGTTTGGCCAACTTGATTTTGTGAGCTATATCTGCAGTCAGAATCAGATTTAGTTCATGCCTACAAGAAGCCAAGTCTTTGTCCAGCTGCTCATTGCGGGGATCGTGAATTAGATCCGTTTCAAGCTTTTTCATTGTATTAAGAATTGATTCAAATTGCTTTTTCCTCTCTTTATTCCGTCTTGCCATATATTGAATGACAAAACCTCTAAAATAGGGCTTTGAGGCATCCCACACCGTTTTCAATGGTGTACCCTTGTTCAGGTTCATTTCAAAATATAGGTTCATGCGGGGGGGCAAGATGGCGGCGATCAGCAAAGACGTTAGCTGAATGCAGCCCGGCTAGCATTGAATGTATTCCAGGTCCCAAGAGGGTGTTTCCACTTCAAGACCACCTGCTGGGAGCAGAAGATATCCCAGAACCGATCCGGGGCACTCAGGTGCGGTTCCCCCTCCTCGTGAGGGGTTGAAATCCCTGGGGAATTCCCGTGCGGCTGAGACTCTGGAAGATCCGGATGGAGATCGAGCTGCGTCTACCCCTCCAACTGTGAGTGGCTTCTTTCCACCAGATAGCCCCTTCAAAAATATAAATCAAGCAAACTCACCGAAAAGAATCTGCTCCTCTCTAATTACTTCTTCAGCCTAATCGCCATTATCTGCCTCTCGGAAAGGGCTGCAGTTTCACTTTCTCTTCGTTAAAGGCAGATTAACCCTAAAATATCCGTTTGACTTCTGATAGGGTTTTCGGACTCTGTTGGCTTAAAAGTGGGTACAATACGCCATCTACTGGACCTTTCTATGTATGCAACTACACATACATTTCTTGAAAGTAGCAAGCCAACTTGAACATGATTAAACTAGCTCCTGTTAATCCCTCTGAGACTTTGTAATATTTCTGAGAAGAGGCAACTGATCTTTTTACCTCCACAATATAGTAAATATACTACGCTGTATTGTAAATCTCCAGCAATGAGCAAAACTCCACCCATACAAAAAAAGTCTGCTTCTATATCTCTGGCCCATCCAACGACCATGTCTCAGCAATCAAGTCAATCTAGCCAAATCCTAGATGCACTTAACCAGTTGAATCTAACCCAGGCCAAGCTGGTATCAGACCAAAGCACCGGGTTCTCTAATTTAAGAGCGGAAATGAAAGAGGGTTTTTCGAATGTGGATACTAAACTAGAAGCCTTTGGTGGACGTTTACAAGCCTTGGAAGATAATATGAACGTTACCGACTTCCGTCTAGAAGAAATTGAAGCCACAATGGAATCAACAAGCAGACTGGTTCTCACGCAGGAAATCGAAGCCTCTTCCAAAATTTTAAGGATCCAAAACCTCACTGCTGATAAAGATGAAAACCTCTACACTATAGTTGGAGAAAGCCTGGCCACCCTACTTGAGGCACCTGTTGAAGAATTCCTTCGTGAGGTAGACGTGATCTACCGTCAACCTACAGCTTATACCAGAAGAAACAAACTTCCTCCGGAGGTAATAGTCAAACTAGTCAGAAGATACACCCGAGATTGCATCCTCAAGGTTATCCGAGATAAAGAGGTGGAAATTAATAAATCCAAAGTGACAATATTGAAAGACGTCCCCTGGGATGTCCGTCAACTGCGAAAAGAATATACATTTCTTACTAAACTTCTGCTCAAGCATGACATAAGATACAAGTGGCTCTACCCCCAAGGTCTCTCTTTCCAATGGGAAGGGAAATTACAGAAAATTGAATCCCACCAGAAAGCTAGAAACTTCGCAAAAAAAACGCAGGGAAGTTGGGCTACTCTCCCTCCTCCTCTTCACCATCCTCCTCCGAAGGCGAGGATACGACCGATACTCAAACCACCATCAAAGATGACAGCCGAGAAAATCAGACCCCTAAACAAGAGATCCCAAAGCAGGATCAAGATTCTCATGGCGCAGTGGGAGGTGCCAGGCCGAAACACTATCTCAGGCCAAAACCAGGGAAGAAGAAATATCGTTGGAAGTAAAATAAGATGGCCCAGAAAATCCTAACATGGAATATCAATGGATTGAACACCCCACAGAAGCGTCGGAAGACTTTTAATCTCCTCCAAAAACAAAAATGTTCAATCATCTGTTTACAGGAAACCCACATATTGAGAAAGCATGAACAATATTTAATCCAAAACAAATTGGGGAATTTATTTTCCACATCAAACAAAGTAAAGAAGCAAAATGGGGTGGCACTATATATTAAACCAGAGCTCTTCCCAACCCTTCTGGAAAAAGATGAAGCAGGCAGATGGATCCTTGTCCAGGCAAATATCCAATCTAAAGAAACAATTATTGTTGGTATATACGCCCCCAATGATAATCATGGAAGACAAACCTTTTTCGAAGAATTGGCCAAGAAACTGCTGCAATACGAAAACCATCAGTTAATAATATTGGGAGATTTCAATGCTGTACATACTCCATCTGTAGATAGGAAAACATCCAAAAGGAAAAAATCCATGATCTCATCTTCCACACTGCCTAAATCGTTTCTGGACATGTCTGACATTTTAGAACTTCAAGATATTTGGAGAAGGAAAAATCCACTAAAAGATGGTTTCACCTTTTATTCAAGACAATATGCTTCTTTCTCCCGTATAGATATGTGCTGGGCTACATCCGATCTTCTGCTAAATACAAGGGATATAGAAACCTTGCCCCGAACAATATCTGATCATAATGCCATTTTATGGACACTGAAATCTTCGGGTAAGCCCAGACACTGGAAAATCAACTCAGCCTTGTGGACGGATAAAGAATTTATTTTAGAGGCAGCCAAAGGCATTGATCTTGGTTTTTAGTCCTGGATGAAAGCCTTTTTATTTGCCCAGGTCTTTTACAGCAAGAGCTATTTGTTTTAACAGATTTTGGTCCTGGATGCTTTTAGCTGAATATTGCTTGTTTTATGGTGTTTTATTGGTTGTTCTTCCTCACGGGCCTCATTTGTTTTTAAACCTTTCTATATAAGCAGCCTTTGCAGTAGAACAGCTAATAAAAGACCCAAATAAAATAAATTATGTAATAAAGATATTGCACAAGCTCGTGTTGCTGTTTGCAGTTTAATTTGTGGAGATCACTGCTAGCCATGTTGCCTGGTCAGATATGAATGGTGGACTCACTGTAGTTGTTTTGCAATGCTGATAGGAAGTTGCTGCATGTTGGGTCAAACTATCCACTGCACTGCATATCATTTATGCTGAGCCGCAGCAGCTCCCCAGATCCCACCAAGAGATGCCAGGGGATGAGTAGGGATGGGGATAAACCACCAAAATCGCAGTTCATTGTGGTTCATGGTTGGAAGAGCTTTGAAGGAGATGGGGATCTCTCTCTCTCTCTCTCTCTCTCTCTCTCTCTCTCTCTCTCTCTCTTTTGAAGACAGACTGTCTAAAGAAAATACAATGAATGGGGATCAATAAAAGGGAGAATATTTGTCCCTTTGTATTTGTCAGAGGCTGTGGACGTGTGATGACTATGAGGGACAAATATTAAATGAATTATTGATATTTGTTGAATATTGCAGTTTGTGTTTTTATTTGTCCCTGTCTCCAATCAAGAGTCTTATTATGCAATGCTAAGGATGTAATTAATATCCACAGATATGTTCATCCTTGAAACAAAGGGATGTTTCAACACAGTAAGACACCTCACTGAAAAATTGATCAGCTTCTGCCAGTTGGGTTTTTTGTTTTGTTTCGTTTTTTTGACCTTGGGCGAAATTGAAAGGATCCATGTTATTTCTTTCAGCTGCAGCATCACCAAGAAAACCTTGTCATTTTGCACACACACAAGTGTGTGTTTTGTGCAAGATATGACTCTGGACAAAAATGCAACATTTTTGTATGGGAAACTTTTATGCAAAATTTTCACGAATGACAGCCCTAAAATTTTTGGAAGGCATGGAAACTCCTGTTGTGGTACCACACAAGGAGAATTTTTTTGTAATGTTTCATTCGCAACTGGTAGACCGGAATGTTTCTTAAGCAAAGCATATTTGATAGGCTAGTCTTCTTCCTTAAAGGGTGACAGAAGGCAAAGGGTGTGATGTGTGTTTCAACATGGCCCGTGCAAAATGACAGCTAAGATGGGTTTGTGCTCACCTTCACTTCACCCCATAAGCTGGGTTCAGAGCTTGCTAAGGAGATTTCACCTAACGCTTAGGAAGTCCTTCTTTACAGCAAGAGATATTTCACGGTGGCATGGACTGCCTCAGGTGTGGGGACTGCCCCTTCATCTGAGGTTAGGAGGCCAAATGTCAGACATGATTTAGTTGTGAACTTCCTGCTTTGGCAGGATGTTGGACTTCATAACCTCTGAGGACACTTTCCAGCTCGACAGTTCTATGAGTTTAAGTAAATGGTGAGGGTGCTTTCCATACTGCATCTGATTACTTAGCCATTCAGTGTACCATCTTCAGATGACTATCAGCCTGTCTTGTCTCTTTTTTAAAAAGTTATTTTTTTCACATAGGGATAAAAAAAAAGAAAAAAGAAGGGGGAAAGGGGGTGAAATGGCCCAAAGAGAGAGGGGGACACAGTACAAGTGATTAGATCTCAACATTATTAGCAGTTATACCATTTAAAGCCTATTACAGATAACTTGTTGCTCTTCTTTCTTCAGATTGCATTATAAGTGACTTGACATTTTCCTTTTAAATGTATTGAATATTTCTTTCCATTTTCTATTCCAGAACCATTTATAAAACGGTTCCCAACTTTCACTTGCTGTTTGAGTGGATTGGTCTTTCACTGCTTCAGATAATTTGTCCCTCTCCACCACTTCCATGTTCTTTCCTATCCACTCTTCTTGTTTTGGTATTTCCATTTCCTTCCAGTTTTTGGCAGACAAGACTCTTGCTGCAGGAACCTGGCCTGATGGCTCAAGCCCTGGGTGCTGTTTTGTGCCTGAGGCCTGCCCGAAGTCTTAATGCACTTGAAGGCCTCAAATGTGAACTTGAAAGGCATTGGGGCCAAGTCACCTTTCTCCCACAGCCGGTTCATGTGGAACTGGCTCTTGTGGATTTTTTGAGAATGAGCTGCTGGCGGTGGAATGCAGTACTGTCCACTCCGTTTCTCAGCAATGTTTATAGAGTGTTGACAAAACAGGCCTACAACCACGAGTTGCTCAGGCAAGGTCTGATGCTTTTATCTCCTGTCATTTTTCTCCTTTGATAAAAATCTAAGATTTAATTATAGCATTCAGAAAGCTCAAAGCCAGTGTATTTTAGGGACCAAACATTTCCCTCAGTCAAACTTCTTAAACCCAGTGACCTGGCATTGGCTGGGTGTTGACTGCAAATACTGGATGAGAGAGAGAGAGCATAGAAGAGGTTGCTTACATACCAGGTTTTTATTCTGTTTTGTACAGGGATGGCCAAGGAACACAATCAATACTAGGGTGAGATAGTTTGTGGGTCCTTTGCCTTCAGGGTTGCTTGATTGTTATGGTGGATACTCTTCTATCTGCCTACACCTATGATACCTTCTCCTCCCTTGCAGATGGCTGTGGTCACATAGATCACAATTCACAAGAGCAGAATTATGCACTGAGTTCCATTTTCTGTACTTGCTAATGCTAAACAATAACATTGTCAGTGCTCATGAAAGGAGACTGGTGGCATTGCTTCTGGTAGGAGGTTTTGCTTGCTTTCTGAGAGAATGGCACCCACACAATCATGTGGATATAGATAGAGCAGGGATGTGATCAGGCATTTGATGAGGAGCCTCATAACCTGAGTTCGATCCCAACCTGCTCAGGTAGCTTGCTCCAGGTGGACTCAGCCTTCCATCCTTCCAAGGTCAGTACATTAAGTAACCAGTTCACTTGGAGGCAGGAGGGAGGCAATGTGTAGCCTGCCTAATTAAATTGTTAACTGCCCAGAGAGTGCTTTAATCAGTTTACAATATACTGTAAACAGCAGTATACAGCACGTTTTTCTTTTTGCTTTCACTCACATAGTTTAACAGCCCCACCCATTTTGACTCCCTATATCTATACCAGAGTTCAGGTGCCTCTCTCTCTCCAGCGATTTGGCTGACTGGGTGACTGAATTTGTATGCTCCCTTTTCACAATGTATTGCTGGCCCGGAATAAACTCATGTCCTCCTTAACATGGTTTTAAAGGGTCTTCAGGGTCTCTCTCACAGGGGAAGATGCAGCTATTCAACAGATACTGAATGCCTCAGTCCCTGGATAGCTGAGCCATTTAGATATCTGGCTGCGGAACCAGAGGTTGGGAATTTGATTCCCTGTTGTGATTTCTGTGAGTAGAGGTAGTTCCAGGATGCCCTCAGATATAGGGAAGAGTGGGTCACTTCTGAGTTTTCTGTACCTGGAAAACTCTGAAAAGGGTTTCCATAAGATACAATTGACTGCAGGGCACACATTTATTTATTTATTTATTTATTTAAGTACTTATATCCCGCTCCATCTTCCCAGTGGGAACTCTGGGCGGCTAACAACATAAAAAACCCCCCACATAAAATGCTAAAAGCAAAAAATAGCCGGGCCACCAGACAAGGGCAGCGGGGGGCAAGATGGCGGCAAACAATAGGGCTAGAAAAAAGGAATAAAAAACTAAATAGTAAGGTCACCGTATGCGTCCTTAAAGAGGAAGGTGTTTAAAGCCCTCTTAAAGGCAGGCAGGGACTCCAGCAGGCGCAGCTCGGGAGGCAGATGGTTCCAGAGCGAGGGCCCCACCACAGAGAAGGCGCGGTTCTGCGTACGCGTTTTCCGCGCCTCCCTGGGTGTGGCCACTCTCAATGAGCGCGCCTGCGACGATCTCGTGGGTCTGGATCCGGATGCCCTCAGGGAGATGCGCTCCGCCAGGTATCCTGGTCCCAAGCCGTGGAGGGCCTTGAAAACCAAGACCAAAATCTTGAACCTGATCCGGAAGGCAACGGGGAGCCAATGCAGGCGGACCAGGACTGGAGTGATGTGCTCGTATCTACGAGCACCCACCACCAGCCTGGCCGCCGCATTTTGCACCCGCTGCAACCTCCGGACCAGGGTCAAGGGCAACCCCACGTAGAGGGCATTGCAATAGTTGATCCTCGAGACCACCAGGGCCTGCACGACTGTCCTCAGGGAGGACTCATCAAGGTACTGACGGATCTGGGCGATCCTGCGGAGATGGAAAAAAGCGGCCCTGGAGACGGCCATCACCTGGGCTTCCAGGGAGAGGGCCGAATCCAGGACCACGCCCAGATTCCTGGCCCTGTCTGTAGGCTGGAGGGAAATACCCCCCAGACTAGGGAGGGGGCCATTGTACCGAGACGAGGGCGCCCTGAAGAACAGAACCTCCGTCTTCTCCGGATTAAGTTTGAGCCGGTTATCTCTGGTCCATTCCAGTACGGCCTCCAGGCACAGATCGAGGGAGCGAACCGCCTCCTCTGCAGACGTGGAAAAGGAGATATAGAGCTGCGTGTCATCAGCGTACTGATGACAGCGAACTCCATATCTCCTGATGACCTCCCCCAGCGGCCTCATATAAACATTGAACAGCACGCGGGGAGATTGCCGACCCCTGGGGCACCCCACAAGGGAGAGTCCAAGGAGCCGACAAAACATCCCCCAGCTGAACCCGCTGAGTCCGGCCGCGGAGGAAGGAACGGAGCCAGGCCAGGGCCTGACCACCGATTCCCGCCTCAGCGAGCCGGGCCAGAAGGTTACCGTGGTCGACGGTATCAAAGGCTGCTGAGAGATCAAGGAGGACGAGCAGGGAGGAACTCCCCCTGTCGGCCTCCCTGAGGAGGTCATCCTGCAGAGCGACCAGGGCGGTCTCGGTCCCGCGAAGAGGCCTGAATCCAGACTGGAAGGGATCCAGGATATGGTTTATCTCCAGGTATGACTGGAGCCGGACAGCAGCCACCCCCTCGACAACCTTGCCCAGGAAGGGAACAATGGCGATCGGACGAAAGTTGGAAAGATCGTCCGACGTCAAGCCAGGTTTCTTAAGTGTGGGTTTTACCACGGTCTCCTTCAAGCGGGAAGGGAAACAACCCTCCCGAAAGGAGGCCGTGGCGATGGAGGAAACCCACTCTGGCATGTTCCCTTCGGCAGATTTAATAAGCCAAGCTGGGCAAGGGTCAAAGGGAGTGGCCGCCGGCCGGCACCGAGCCATAACTCTGGAGGCCTCCGCCGAAGAAACCGGCCCGAACTCATCCAGGAGGGGAGAACGGAGGGGTGAGGCACCAGAGGACCCAGAGAATGGACTAGAGCAACTGGGGGGCAAGTCGGAACGGATGGCCTCAATTTTTGATCTAAAATGGGCTGCAAATTGCTCACTAGTGAAATCACTAGGAGGAGGCCGCAGCTGACTGGGATTGGAGAGGTCCCGAACCACCCGGAATAACTCCGCCTGGCGGTTCGAGGCCTCGCCAATTCTCAGGGAGGCATAAGATCTTCTAGTGTCCCTGATTGCGCGAAGATAGCGGCCAGTCAGCTGTTTAAGGGCAGCCCTATTTACTTCCGTCCGGTTTGCCCTCCATATGACCTCCAGTCTCCTACGTTCTTGCTTCATCAACCGCAGCTCCTCCGTGAACCACGGGGAGGAGCGGCCTCGACATCGTAGGAGACACTTAGGGGCGATCCGGTCTATCGCCCCGGCGGAACCCACATACCACCTTTCCACCAGGGCATCAACCGGATCGTCTGCCAGGCCGCCAGAAAGCTCCCCGAAGGCCTCCATAAACCTTGCAGGGTCCAGGAGCCTACGGGGGCGAGCCCAGATGTAAGAAGGGCGCTCCCCGCGGGGTGGGGGGGGCGATCGACAGGGAAAATTTTAGCAGGTAGTGGTCTGACCATGACACGGGCAGGGGCAAAATGCCCCCAACCCCCAGACAGGAATCCGGCGACATGGAGGAAAAGACCAGGTCTAGGGTGTGGCCAGCTCTATGGGTGGGGCATAAAACATGCTGAGATAAGTTCATGGAAGTCATGGATTCCATGAATTCCAGAGCCGCACCGGAGAGTTCCCCCTCGGCGTGCAAGTTGAGGTCCCCAGCCACCAAAAGGCGGGGGGATCTCAGCAAAGCAGCCGAGATGAACTCAGCGATCTCTGGTAGGGATTGCGCTGGGTTGCGGGGAGCACGGTACACCAGCACAATGCCAAACTTATCTCGCTGACCCACAGATAGATGGAGGCATTCCACCCCAGGACACACCATCGTCGCGGACCTGCTAACGCAAAGGGATTCCCTGAAAACGATGGCCACCCCACCCCCCTACCCTCCGATCTGCCTGCCCACTGAACCTGAAACCCGGGTGGGCACAGGAGAGAGAGGGAAGCCCCGCCCTCCGCGCCCACCCAAGTCTCGGTGATACACGCCAGGTCGGCGTGCTCATCCAAGATAGAATCGAGGATGAGCGGGGTCTTATTGTGCACCGACCTGGCGTTGATCAGCAGGCAGGTCAGACCGGAGGCGCTGGCGGGATGGCACCCAGGTAGATGGCGGTGGACGAGGGGATCAGAACGGGGGACAGGCATTAGATGCTGGACCCTAGTTCTTCTTACCTGACCGATCCCTCCGTCCAGAGCGTACCTCCCACGGCCAGACACCACAGAGATGCGAGTCCCTGCCGACATGGTGAACTAAGGGGGAAAGAAAAAAAAATTACAACAACAAATGAAATAACAGCAAAATAAATACAATATAAAAAAAAAGAAATACAGCAGCAAATAGCACTACAAGAGTGCAGAAATACAATATGATTATAGGAGAGAAGTATAAAACACAAGCAAAAGGAAAACAAAAAAAGGTAAAAATAAAATACAGCAGAATTGGGCATAAAGCCAGGGCAGAATGGAAAGGCAAGGAGGGGAGGGGGAAGGGAACGAGCAAGAGGCAGCTGGTAGAACGGCCAAGATGGACAATCCCGTCTAGATCTAGTAGGGGAGCTAGAGGAGCAAAGATGGAAGGACTTAACCCCATGTCCCATAGCAATCCAGTCCTGGGGGGGGAGAGCAGAGATGGGAGGGCTCCAACCCCAAGTCCCAAGCAGTCCAGTCCTTGGGGGGAATGGGGGGGGAGCAGGATGGAAAGGCTCCGGACCCCCCAACCCCTCAGCAATCCAAGAGGGAGCCAGGATGAGGATGGAGGGGGCGGGAGGTGAAGGGCTCCATACCCAAACCCCTAGAAGTTCAAAGAAGGCCCAAAAGGGGGGAGGTAAAAGGAGCAAAGGTGGAGGAGCTCCATGCCCCCGAAGCCCTTAGCTGTCCAGCCCTTGGGGGATGGGAGGGAGCAGGATGGAGGAGCTCCGCACCCCACCCCCTCAGCAGTCCAAATACAAGCAAGGAGGAGGGTGGGGGGAGCAAGAATAGAAAAGTTCCGTGCCCCCAAACCCCAAGGCAGTCCAGTCCTTAGAGGGGCGGGGGGGGGGCAAAATAGAGAAGCTCCACGCCCCCAGCCCCTCAACAGTCTGATAAGCCTCCAGAGCAGTCCGTCGCAGCGAGGGACATAGCGGACGCAAAGAGGCGACGGCAACCTCCAGAGCCAGGCAGGAACGGTTGGCAAGCCGTGGAACGCGGCAGCGGAGGTGGCGGCCTCCAAAGTTGGTCCGCCATGATGGTGAATGGCGGCGGCGGCGGCGGCGGTCAGTGGGCCACGGGGCGCGGTAGCGGAGGAGGCGGCCTCCAAAGCCAGGCTCGCCGCGATGGTAGGCGGCGCCGATGGCGGTCGGTGGGCCGCGGGGCGCGGTAGCCGAGGAGGCGGCCTCCATAGCCGGCTCGTCGCGATGGTAGGTGGCGGCGGTGGCGGCGGCAGTCGGTGGGCGGTCGGTGTTAAAACAGTAAAATAGTTCACAGAACTTTATTCTTAGGTGGATAGAAATGTAATCACAGAGGTTCAAATAAGTAAATGTAGCTTATACAAGAGAGAGGGTTTTAAAAAGAGTAGTGCAAGCCATGTAAAACATCTAGGAGAATAGCAATAGCAAATACCAATAGCAAACTTCTCCAAGGAGGCTACTCTGCCAATGTGAGTACCTCCACTCTCTTGTAGGTACATGCAGCCTCCAGGTACATAGAATATACATGGATTATGGTGGCCTTTCTGGTAGGTTGATCCCAAGCCACTAAAAGGAACTAGTCTTTGAACGGATGCATCCTTAAATGTGTGGTATAAGCCAAAATTGCCTGTTCCATTTAGCAATCTTGAACTGGCAGCAATTTCTAGAAGGGCAGGGCTACACACATTGCAGCAGTCTAAGCAGGATGCTGGCAGAGTACCAGAGAGCTGTCTCCACTTAGCTATCCTAAATAGTATAACATCACAACTGACGTCATCAGTGGAAGCTGATAAAAGGCACTTCACACTAACAGAGGCTACTTGAACTTCTCAGGACTAAGTTTGATCAGCATTAGTATTCCAAATGAAAAGCTGATCTTTTAAGGCAAAGTTGGGAACATGTGGCCCATTAGATGTTGTTAGACTGCATCTTCTCTTGGATCTCATCATGTGCCAATGTTCACACCTTCATTGGGAAAACACAGTGTATTCCAGAACTGGCTAAACACCACTCATAGAAGTGCATGGATCCGCTCTTGAGTCAGTGATTTCTGAATAAAACCCAGCAGCTCTCTAAGAGCACTGCCTTCTGAGGAAATTGGTTAAATTGTTGCACTGCTCCTAACAGTTGTCCTCCTCGGAACTTAGAATCATAGAATTGGAAGAGAACTCAAGGGCCATCCAGTCCAACCCCTTGCCATGTAGAAACCTTCCAGACCTTTAACCATCCTGGTCATCCTCCTCCAGACCCATTCAAGGTTGTCAACATCCTTTTTAAATTAAGGTGTGCAGAAATACTCAAGGTGGGGTCTAACCAGAGCAGAATAGAGTGGTACTATCACTTATCTTGATCTAGACACAATGCTTCTGTTGATGCAACCAAGAATCGCTTTGGCTTTCTTGGCTGCCGCATCACACTGCTGACTCATGTTCAATTTTTGGACCACCCAGACTCCCAGATCCCTTTCACAGGTACTATACTCCAGCCAGGTGTCTCCCATCCTATACCTGTGCAATTCATTTTTTTAAAATTCTAGATGCAGCACCCTACAATTCTCTCTGTTAAAACTCATTCCGCTAGCTTTGGCCCAGCACTCGAAACTGTCAAGGTCATTTTGGATTTTCATCCTATCCTCTAGGGAATTAGCAACCCCTCCCAAATTGATATAATTTGCAAATTTAATCAGCATACTCTCTATTCCTACCTCCAAGCCATTAATAAAGATATTAAATAGCACTGGACTCAGAACAGAACCCTGGGGTACTCCACTAGTCACCTCTCTCCATGCTGAGGAGAAGCCATTTATAATCACCCTTTGGATGCAATCAGTCAACCAAATACAAAGCCACCTAATAGTAACACTATCCATCCCACATTCTACTAACTTCTTTACAACCATACCTTGGGGGACCTTATTGAAGGCCTTACTGATATCTAGATAAGTAATATCCAGAGTATTCCCCTCACCCACCAGGCCTGCAACTCAATCAAAGAAAGAGATCAAATTAGGGCATGACTTCTTGTAACTTAGAATCATAGAATCATAAGAGTTGAAAGAGACCTCAAGGGCTATCCAAGTCCAACCCCCTGCCATGCAGGAACCTCCATCACAGCACTCTGGACAGATGGCCATCCAGCCTCTGCTTAAAAACCTTCAAAGGAGGAGACTCCACCACCATCTGTGGCAGCATATTCCACTGCTGGACAGCTCTAACCATCAGGAAGTCCTTCCTAATGTTCAAATGGAATCTGTTTTCCTGCAGTTTGAAACCATTTCCCTGATTCCTAGTCTCTGAAGCCATGGAAAACAAACCAGTCCCCTCTTCAATATAACATCCTTTAAAATATTTAAACATGGCTATCATATCCTTTCTCAGCCTTCTTTTTCTAAGGCTAAGTATTCCCAGTTCCCTAAGCCACTCCTTGTATGACACTTGTTCCAGACCTTCAACCATCCTGGTCACTCTCATCTGTACCCGCTCGAGACTGTCAAAATCCTTTTTAAATTGAGGTGCACAGAACTGGACAGATTACTCCAGGTGGGGTCTGACCAGAGCTTACTAGAGTGATACTATCACTTCCTTTCTCTAGACACTATGCTTCTGTTGACGCAACCAAAAATTGCATTGGCTTTCTTGGCTGCCGCATCACACATCTGACTCATGTTTAATTTGTATTCCACCCAGACTCCCAGATCTCTTTCACATTGTAACAAACCTGGGTTCTCCAAACCCCTGCCACACATTAACAACTGGATGTGACCTGGTTTCTTTTCACTGCCACCATTTCCCAAAATATTTAAATAAATGAAGACAGATGCTTTCTTTAAAGTTTCAAAATAACCATGGAGCTTATTTAAGTTACAGAAATAAAAAGAAATACTAATGCATACGATTCACTTGAGGCTTGTACTTTTCTTTAAGCTTAAAAACAAAAACAATTATTTGTTCATTTTCTTCTTCAGCTGTTCCCTGAATAATCCTTAACCAGTTCCTAAAAGGCCCTAGCCAAACTGTATTCTGCTTTGGTTCCCCTGGCATTCCAACTGACATTTGCTTATATACTATATAGACTTGCCTACAGGCTATTTGATTAAGTAAACAGATACTACTTTATAAATATTCATAGCCTAGATTTTCATTCTGTTACAATTCCTGCCCCCCATCAAATTAATTTTAAAAGAGGAAACTTCTAAACAGTTTGCTCACTTTAAATTAATCTTTCAACTATGCTTACCAGCTAGTGCCCCCTTACTAATTATACAAATTCTCACATTTTAAATGCCATCCACATTATTACCTTATAGACCCACATTTCATAACAGATAGATAGTGCCACTGAAGGATAGATAGTGCCACTGTTAGGTGGATTTGTAATTGGTTGATTGATTGCACCCAAAGGGTGATCATTAATGGCTTCTCTTCAGCTTGGAGAGACGTGACCAGTGGGGTGCCCCACTGTTCTGTTCTGGGTCCAGTGCTATTTAATATCTTTATTAATGACTTAGAGGAAGGAATCGAGAGTAGGCTAATCAAATTTGCAGATGATACCAAATTGGGTGGGGTTGCTAATTCCCTAGAGCAGGGGTCCTCAACCTAAGGCCCCGGGGCCGGATGTGGCCCCCCAAGGTCCTGAATCTGGCCCCTGGGACCAATTGCAACCCCCACCCCCTGTTTTGTTAGCAAGCCAGCCTCCGCAGCTGCTTTTGGACTGTGATCCGGCCCCCAGTGGTGTCTGGGTGGTGGTGGACTGGCCCGCTGTTTGAAAACTTTGAGGACCCCTGCCCTAGAGGATAGGATGATAATTCAAAAGGACAGATTAGAGTCCTGGGCCAAGGCTAATGGAATGGGGTTCAACAGAGGGAAATGTAGGGTGGAGCATCTAGGTAAAAAGAATGAATTGCACAGATATAGGATGGGAGACACCAGGCTGGAAAACAGTACCTGTGAAAGGGATCAGGGAGTCTTGGTGGACCACAAATTGAACATGAGCCAGCAGTGTGGTGCAGCAGCCAAGAAAGCCAAAGCGATTCTAGGTTGCAACAACAGAAGCATTGTGTCTAGATCAAGGGAAGTGATAGTACCACTCTATTCTGCTCTGGTCATCTACAGTATATCTACTTCACTTCCTCAGATTTCGTTACACTTTGCCCTTTAGTACACCAGAGCACTGGCAGCAAAACACTGACAGGCACCCAGAAATCCTGAGGTAAAAATGCATTCAGAGCCTGAACTCCCTTTCAAATTAGGGTTACACCAGACTCGATCCAAAATAATTTTTTTCACGTTTTTATCAGGATAAACTTCCCCAGTTCCCAGTCCTAATCCAGTTAATCAAGGAATCTTCACAGGACTCTCTCACACCACTGTCTTCTCCATAAGAAGTCTTATTTTTCTTCAGGACTTCTCATGTATTATTTATTCAACTTTTAAAACTACTGGTGTACTGGACATTTCTCTTCACAGTCTCATAAGGGCAAACTGGATTTTTGTCATCATCCCAACACTTCGGCACCAATTTGTCGTGAACCTGGGTTCTCCAAACCCCTGCTACACATTAACACCTGGATGTGACTGGATTTCTTTCCACTGCCACCATTTCCCAAAATATTTATGCCTGAACTAATAAATAAACAAGGATAGACACCTGCTTTAAAGTTTCAAAATAAGCATGGAGTTTATTTAAGTTACAGAAATAAAAAGAAATACTAATGCATACGATTCACTTGAGGCTTGTACTTTAAAACAAAAGCAATTATTTGTTCATTTTCTTCTTCAGCTGTTCCCTGAACAATCCTTAACCAGTCCCTAGCTAACCAGACCCTATTGCACCCTGATTACCCTGGCATTTCAACCAACTGTGAGGGTTTAGTCATGTTTGTTTGTGGCTCCACTGCGTGGCAAGAGGTTCCTCAAAATCTAACAAACTTTTACTAAACTTTTTTGATACAGTCGGCTCTTGTTCTTTCTCTTGGGTTTCAACAATGACAGAAGAATTCAATGGGTTACAGGAATTTTGGGGTAACAGTAAACTTTCAAACAAAATGTCTTTAATAGACTATTGCTCACTTGTGGCGACTGGTACCAGGGCTCACCATGCGTCCAGCGCAGCGAGTGCCGCAGCAATGATGGCGAACCATATTCCGTGGTTCCCATCCCCAACCAGGGATCTATCCCGGTGGCCTGCTGGGTTTATTATTCAGTCCCACTGCTCTTCCTGAGGGTGTCAGAGCGAACCTCTGGGTTGCAGGTGTAGGCAAAGGTAACCCCGTATCGACTTGTTTAATAATCTCAACCTCCGTTTGGGTTCCCTTGCCTGTCACCATTAATACCCGTCACCCCTTTTGATTTTCCCTCACCGCTTTAACCGTCTCTCCAGCCATTCCCCTTGTCTCGCGCTCCCTATCTGGCTCATGCCCCTCTACTTGTACTCCTACTTCCTTATTGCGCCTCTTGCATTCCCAAGATTCTGTTTGTATTCCCACCTCTTTGTTTCCCCAACGTATTGTATTCACCTGCACTCCGGCATGCCAATGTCTGATCAAATCCCACACTCTCCCTTGTGTCCCTATTGTTTATTTATTAGTTCCTGGTTCTTCTCTTTCTTGGTGTCTATCCTTGTTTATTTATTAGTTCCTGGTTCTTCTCTTTCTTGGTCTCATTCCCCTGTACTCCTATATCTCGGGACCCCACTTTCCTTTCCTCTACTTGAATCCCTACATTCTTCTTCACTTCTTCCTGCTTTTCCTCTTCCCCACCTGCCTGTACTCCAATGCTCCTTCTAATCTCTTTTAATTCTTCATCTGGTACTCTCCATCCTCCCTCTTGCTTCACTACCACAAAGAACCCTCCCACAATAGGTTTGTCCATGTCAGCTGCTTCCTTCTTTACAGATGTCTCATCAGTTCCTTTTCCTTTCATTGCACCTCCTTCTGGCTACTCAGCGGACGGTCCTATCCTTTGTTCTTTGTCACACCAAGATTTGCTTATATATTCTATAGCCCTGCCTACAGGCTATTTGATTGGGTAAACAGATACTACTTTATATATATTCATAGCCTACCATTATAAATATTCATTGCCTAGATTTGCGTTCCATTACACACATGTACTATTCTCCAGCCAGGTGTCTCCCATCCTATATCTGTGTAATTCATTTTTTTTAACCTAGATGCTGCACCCTACTCTCTGTTAAAAACCCATTCCATTAGCTTTGGCCCAGCACTCTAGTCTGTCAAGGTCATTTTGGATTTTCATTCCTATCCTGTATGGAATTAGCCACCCCTCCCAATTTGGTATCATCTGCAAATTTAATTAGCATACTCTTGATTCCTTCATCCAAGTCATTAACAAAGATATTGAATAGCACTGGACCCAGAATAGAACCCTGGAGCACCCCACTGGTCGTGTCTTTCAAATCTGAAGAGAGGCCATTTATGATCACCGTTTGGGTGCAATTAGTCAACCAGTGACAAATCCACCTAACAGTGGCACTATCTATCCCACGTTCTACTAACTTCTTTGTAAGTATACCATGGGGAACCTTAATTGAAGACCTTACTGAAATCTAGATAGGCAATATCCACAGCATTCCCCTCAGGATGTTCCCCACTTGTTTCAGTTTGTTGGCATCCTTCTTCAAGTGCAGTGACCAGAACTGGGTGTGGTCCTCAGGATGAGGCTTCATAAGTGCCAAATACAGCAAAGCTAGTGGGATTTGAAGACAATACTTTTAATGCAGTCTAAAATAGCATTTATCTTTTTTGCAGCATATTGCATTCCAGATCACATTCAGCCTCTGATCTATAATAATTCCAAGGCCCTAGTATCTCTGAGATAAGTATCCCCCATCTTATAATTGTATGTGTTAGTCAAGCAAGGAGTCAATATTAATGCCCACTGCTCTACCGGCCAATTTGCTGCTCTTGCCACCCTCCTAAAAGTATTCAAATATGCTTCAACATCATCATCTGGGGTCATTTTTTTGCAATTTGACAGGCGCTGTGTTCACCATCCAAGTTTGCCAACTTGAGCCACCATCCCTTTCTTCATTTTTCACCTGTTATTCTCTTTGCACCAGGTGATCCAACTACACCTTGGTCTGTTCCACCAACATTTCTACCAACTTTTCTTGCTTCTCAAAAGCCTTGTTATACCACTCATCTTTCCTATCTTCATCACTCGGAACCGCCCCATGTTGGGCGCCATTTAGTGAGGGTTCATATCTTTCATACCGGGGTTCCAAGAGAAAAATCAGCATTGTCCATTCTCCTAGCAGTATGTTTAAATAAAGGTTTATTATTAATGTCATAACACATGGGTTCTGAGCTTGCTTGTTCTTCAGTTTCAACACTTTCAACAGTAACATCAATGGTAAAAGGGTTGCCAACAGGGCTTAAACAGGGTGGGGCTTTATCTTCCACATTTGGTTCCCTCAGTGAGGTGATCCCCGGCTGTAGCATTGACTGCCACAACATGGGTGGTGAGCCCACTGAGCCACTGGGTTCACCCGGTTCAGTGGGCGACCTTGACCCTTCGCCCTCAGTATATTTTCCGACCATCTCAATGGCCTTATTTCTACTGACCAGGTCCGGTCATCATCGACCTGCACCTCATAAGACTCTTCCTTCTTCCGTCTCCTTCCCAAATCTGCCCCAACGTCCCCCTTCAACCATTCCTCTCCCCCTCCTACCCAACCTTCCTCGCACACCTCTGCAAACACCCACGAGCTGCCCCTTTCTTCCCACGCACACTCTTTCTCTTTTTCACTCTCCTCTGCCCAAAAGGCTTCCTCTATTAATTCTACCCTCTCTTGTTCCCCTACTGCTCCCCCAGGGTCTCTTTCTATCACTTCCAATTCGGGTCCTTTCTCTTTAGTCATTTCTTTTGTCTGTTCAGACAGTGCACTCATCTGCTCTTCCTCCTTCTCTGCTGTCTCCTCACAAGGAGGTAGCAACGAAAAGCATCCCAAAGAAATGAAAATGAAAGAATGCAAAATGGCTGTCCCACAAGGCCCTATAAATAGTGGAGGGGAGAAGAGATGCAAAATGCAAGGGAGAAAGGGAAAGATTCAAAAAATTGAATGCAGACTTCTGGGGGCACAAATCAAATAGGAGAGAGCACATGTTGCTTCAGACCATCAGGAGCCATTCAGACAGCCCAAATTAGCCTATTAGTGCCTGAAAAACTCTAGGTGTTACCTGGTAGTTGTTAAAGAAATATATTAAAAACTGAGCAATTTGTAAAGACTAAGTATGTTGGCAGAATGCTGGATTAGATGGGGAGGTTGTCCAGAAATGGTACTTTGTCTCCCTGATGCTTGAGGTAGATCAGGAAGATGAGAGCTCCTTAATGAACAAATAAGCCTGCATGTTTAGAGAGAATCTCAGCCAATTTCTTAGCACTTCAAACTCAATTTATCATCAATATATAAAGTAATTTCAGCAAATGCTGACCGCTTCAGTGTTAAGTCTTATTCTCTGCATCTTATAAAAAGGTTGATATGCTCTTTTTACTACCCCTTGAACACAGTTTTAATTAAATCTGACAGTGACAACCAGATTACTCATACTTTTCCACTATAATGGTGTATATCAGTAGCTTTCCTTTGAAAAACATTACCAGATTCACAGCCAACTCAATAACAATAATAGCACCTTACAGAAAGCATGCATTAATTAAACAACAGAAGATACATATTTATTGAGTCCAAATGTACAGATGCATTTGTAACTGACTATTTTTGATACACCTTTCTGGTACAGTTAAGGCCATAATCCTCTTGGTTTTGGCTTTGTACATTCTCTATTGTTCTCTGCTAATATTAACATATCTGTCCTCTTTTGATGTCAAAAAAAAACAACAAACCAATGTGAAAATGTTGGCTTTTTCTCTTGCTTTTAACCCAACCAAAAGTTGCTGTTCATTTTTGTTTCTCTTGCTGATTGCATAATTTGTCAACCAGGGAATCAGTTTTATGGAGTTCACACATGGAAGAGAAGCTTGATCTTGGTAGCTGTATAGAGGGTTCCAAAAATTAGTTGTTCATTTAGGGGTGAATGGATGCTGCTTTAAAATATGTCATTTTAGTAATCCAGGGTCTTTGGGAAACATGAAGCTATTTTTGTTTCATGTTTCTATAACTGTGCATAGGACATATAGTTTTGTGGGCTCTCATGTAAACAGAGCTACAGTTATACCGATGCTATACAGGGACAGAAGTACCTCTGTGTGTGCCTTCTCAGGTAGTTTGCAGTGTGAGTGGCATGACACTGCATCCTTTCTGGAAACAGCTCTTGTCCAGCGCTTCCTTCTCATTTAAGCTCTCATCTATCTTGATTGAAACAGAATTGGCAGGGTTCACACACGGCTGTGTGTGTGTTTTCCCCTGAACGTGGCTTGTTTGCGACACGATTGAAATGTTTTATGGGATGGTGGCCTGCATTTCAAAGAGATGGGAGCAGAAGGCCGTGTCAGGTTGACGGAGAGGAACCGTTAAAAGGCCTGTGGCAGCAATGAGCCTGAAAGGAAGAAGCCAAAAGCCTGTAACCCGATGGTTACAAGGAGTATTAGATGGCCAGCAGATAAGCTAACACTACCAGGATTAGTTTTTGTAAAATAAAGAGTGCCTGTACAAGTCAGAAATGCATAGTGTTCGGTGGATTTATTGTCACAAACACACTGAACACTCATAAATTATAGCACAAGCCACAAGGGATTTCAGACAAAGCCAAAATAAATTTCCTCTTTGGACAGACCTCGGCAATTGTTAATGGAATATTGTCAGCATAATCCCAATATTTTCCTTCATGGTCTTAGTGTGACCTATTTGAATTTGCTACCCAGTGGTATTTGACTGATGTGAGTTATTTGAGAGCTTACATGCTATAACATTTAATACTTATTTTATATTATTTAGGAACATTTCTAAATTGCTATTCTTTTTTAAAATCCAAAATTGTTTATGATGTTTACAAGACTAAAATGACAACAAAATAAACACTATAATAAAGCAACAAACCCAAGCAGCCTTGGGCCCTTTCAGGGAGAAAGACAGGAAATAAATAAATAAATAAATAAATAAATAAATAAATAAATAAATAAATAAATAAATAAATAAAGTAAAATGGTATCGGACTAAATCTACTTGTCATTCTTGACTTCTAACTAGAGCTGGCTCAAGGAATCAATGAGCCCGACATAAGTATTGGCTTCACAAATTCTGATAGATTCATTGGATGTCTTCTGGTTGGATTGTACAGTTGGATTCAGTAAGAAACCATTTCATTAAAATGTGTCAAAAGAATAAAGAAAAATGTTCAGTGGTCAGAATCTGAAAGGTGGCATATGAGTACATGTGTCATTCCTGTGCTTTAGTTGGCAGATTAAACATGCTTGTGTCTGATGCTGATCAAAATTGGAACCCCAAATCTAAACTGCTTAGAGATTTGGAGCTTAGGAGAAATTTTATCATTCACAGTGTGGCTTTTAAATTTTAACCAATTCTGACATCTGAATTAGGCGGTGCTTGCCAGTCATTCATGGATATTTCAACAAATGGGTGAGCCCACATGGATGAACTAGGCCTAAGGTTCCATTTAAACTTGCCCTCCCGTATTCAGGACTTGATGGAGATACTCACATGTTATAGAAGTTGCTGCAGGTAGAGCAACAGACTATGAAGCACATGTTCAAAACAATCAGTCAACCAATCCACTGATCAATCAACCTGTCACCCAGTAAAAAATATTAGTGCCTTTATTTGGTTGAGTTCTATGCTGATTGAAAGCATAAAGTGTCTCCATCCTGAGATGATGAGTTATCTGCATCAAGTTTACAAATTAATCATTCATTTCTTTTTTGTCTTCCTCTTTAAAAAGAGCAAGGAGATCTGTGGTGTGAAAATAAGACCCAGAAATATTACCTGTTATCTATTCTGTATTGATAGCAAACTAGCAATCAGACTGTCAGTTATAAAGTATTAATACCTGGACATTGTTTACTTGATTGATTAAACTTAAATTTGGATGTTATCACACTCTCAGTATGCTTTACATTACCCTATGGAAGGTAGTGTGTGAGAGAACCTAGACCTAAAAGAATAAAGAAAAAATATTACATATTTATTTTAATTTGCTTATGATGTAATTGAAAATTATTTTTTCTCCTTTAATTGAAATAACCTCATTGTTAAAAGGAAAACTTTTCTTTCTTCTTTCTTTCTTTCTTTCTTTTCAGTATTGAACAAAATTTCTTATTTCTAATCATCAATTAAAATTCTCATTCACCAGTTACAGGCAGGCCCTCCTAGTTAATCAACTTATAAAAACCTGTAAGTGATCTGCTGATTTTTGAACTCTCCCAAAGCTTGCAGTCATACACATATTTTAGACTTCCTCTATTAAGTGGACATTACTGGTAATTTTTTATTCCAGAACACAGGAGGCAACCGGAGTGGCACTCATATGCAATGTAACTTTCAATGATGTCACAGGAGCTTTAATCTGAATCAACCTAGGTAGGGTTTTTAAGGTGTGGGCAGAACTAATTCTACGAAAACTTCCTGAAGCAAAAATGTCATTTAATAGGTAATTTCGAGGTGGCTGCATTTAAAGAATTGCACCTCAACATGCACTTTTCAGATTTCACATGGCATTTTGAAGAATGTCTGAAGGGCCCTTGATTAAATAAAAACTTTTTGTGGACTTGGCACACAGAACACAGAAGGGACACTATGTTCTCATAAAGATCTCCAGTTGAAGCACCTACAGATTGCACCTGCATTTGAGAAACTCTCCTCATTCTCAGACTTGCTTCTGTACCATTAATAGTTACTGGAAGTTGAGTCATGGCTACTGGACTTCTTTTTTGAGAGACAGAAATGTTTCGCTGTTCATCCAAACAGCTTCATCGGTCTAAATACAGCTAGTGCAAGTAGTCCTTCTTATAGTCAGCTTGACCTCTTGTCCCCTGGTTTGATTGGCTCATAAGATGAACAAAGCCTGAATAGGCTCGTTAGGGAGACAATAGTATCCATAGCCTGAAGGTGAACAATGGCCTAAGTAATGAAACCCATAAAGTATGGGTCGTTAGCTATGGCCTTGGTGGTGAAGGCTTTTTGATTTGTCGGAGTATTGTTGAAATCACAGCCTGATAAGTAGCAGATAGACTATGCCGGAGCCCACCACCTCTGTTGAGGGAGGGATTTTCAATGCTGACATGAATGGCTTCCCTTACTCCTCTCTCAAACCACCTCTCTTCTTTGTCTAATATGTGTACATCCTCATCTTTGAAAGAGTGGCCTTTTTCCTTCAAATGGAGGTGTACAGCTGATTCTGGTCCTGAGCTGTTACCTCTCCTATGTTGGGCCATTCTTCTGTTTAATGGCTGTTTAGTTTCTCCAATGTAGAGGTCTGAACACTCTTCACTGCATTGGACTGCATATACTATATTGCTCCTTTTATGGTTTGGTATCGGATCCTTTGGGTGGACAAGTCTCTGCCTTAGTGTGTTCATGGGTTTGAAATAAACAGGGATGTGGTGTTTGCCAAAAATCCTTTTAAGCTTCTCCGACACTCCCGCCATGTAGGGAATGACCAGGTTCTTCCGTCGTGTCTGGGTCTCAGACTGATCCCTTGTTCTTCTGGGATGGTCCACTGCTTTGTTGAAGGCCCACCTTGGATATCCACCAGCCTTAAGTGCTGTCTTCAGGTGCCTGTCTTCCTTCTTCTTGGCTTCTGAGGAGGTGGGGATGCTCTCTGCTCTGTGGCTTAGGGTCCTGATGACTCCTAGTTTGTGTTGTAATGGATGGTGGGAGTCAAACAGTAAGTATTGATCTGTGTGGGTGGGTTTCCTGTAAACTTCTACTCCTAGGCCACAGTCAGGTCTGATGATGACTGCACAATCCAGGAAAGCCAGCCTGTTGTCTTGGGTGTCTTCCCTAGTGAACTTAATATTAGGATCCACTGTGTTGATGTGGTCTGTAAAGGCCTGTACTTCCTGCGTCTTTATTTTAACCCAGGTATCATCTATATACCTGAACCAGTGGGATGGTGTTGTCCCTGGGAAGGTGTTGAGTGCCTTCTTCTCCACTTCTTCCATGTATAGGTTTGCTACAATTGGTGACACTGGGGAACCCATGGCACAGCCATGCTTCTGTCTGTAGAAGTCCCCTCTGTACATGAAATATGTGGTGTTCAGACACAGGTCCAGGAGCAGGCCTATCTGGTCTGGGTTGAGGCAGTGGTCGGTATGCTGGTAAAGAGTGATGTAACATCAAAGGATACCATGGTTTCCTCTGTATCCAGTTTGAGCTCCCTGACTTTAGAAACAAACTCTTCTGAGTTGTGTACGTGGTGGTCCGTGTGTCCAACCAGTGGGGCTAGGATAGTTGCCAGGTATTTTGCGATGTTGTAAGTCACTGAATTTATACTGCTGACAATAGGTCTGAGGGGGATTCCTTGCTTGTGGATCTTGGGAAGTCCATAAAAGCAGGGGACTGTCTCTCCGGGATATAACTGGTGGTAGGTCACCCTGTCGATTGCATTTTCCTGCTCCAAGAGTTTTAAGCATTCTATTACTTTCTTCCTGTAATTGCTGGTGGGGTCTCTTCTTAGTTTTTCATATGTGTTTTGATCATCTAAAAGTGTGATAACCTTCTCGTGGTAGTCCACAGTATTGAGGACGACAGTGCACCTTCCTTTGTCCGCAGGCAGAATTGTGATGCTCTCATCCCTGCTGAGGGATGTCACAGCACTTCTCTCTTGGCTGGTGAGGTTGGATGGTGGTGGTTGAGCACTGGACAGTGCAGCAGAGACTTTTATCCTGAGTAGTTCTGCTTCTGCTGCTGGCAGATTGTTGCTGTGAATGGCTGATTCTGTCGCTGTGATGAAATCCACAACAGGAACCTGTTTGTACACATATTAGACAGAGGTGGTTTGAGAGAGGAGTAAGGGAAGCCATTCATGTTAGCATTGAAAATCCCTCCCTCAACAGAGGTGGTGGGCTCCGGCACAGTCTATCTGCTACTTATCAGGCTGTGATTTCAACAATACTCCGACAAATCAAAAAGCCTTCACCACCAAGGCCATAGCTAACGACCCATACTTTATGGGTTTCATTACTTAGGCCATTGTTCACCTTCAGGCTATGGATACTATTGTCTCCCTAACGAGCCTATTCAGGCTTTGTTCATCTTATGAGCCAATCAGACCAGGGGACAAGAGGTCAAGCTGACTATAAGAAGGTCTCTTGCACTAGCTGTATTCAGACCGATGAAGCTGTTTGGATGAACAGCGAAACGTTTCTATCTCTCAAAAAAGAAGTCCAGTAGCCATGACTCAACTCCCAGTTAAACGAACCTGGATGACTGAGAATCTTCACAGACCATTAATAGTTACCTTACAAGTAGAAAGGCAGTGGGTGCAGCTTTCCCAGTCTTTCATTTCCAGGGTGGAAAATATATACAGAGTTGGTTCACACCTTTGCTGTATGTGAAACCTGCGTTTTTTAATTTAAAAATAAATTTATTCTAGCTAATAAAAAGAGCAGAAAAAGGAAGGAATATGCAAAATATAATCTTGAGCTAGGCCTGTACTTTAATAAAGGCTGACCATGTGCAGAAAAAACTCATTTAGTATAGACATTGATGAGGTCATGCATAGTTGCAGTAATGAGATCTTCTGACCATTAAATAATGAATGGTCTAAGTGTATCAGTCCCTTGTTGAATTCTCTTGAGGATGGTAAGAACTTCTGAAGTCCAATTTTCTGTCTAATCACTAAAGTTCCAGGTTTCAAGGGCACATTTTAAGTGTTAACATGGCTACAAGTACAAAGATGCTTTCCTAATACAGTACCAAGTTAATGTGCCATAATACATCCAATCAATATGGGGTCATCACAGAACATCTAAAAGAAGCACCGTAAGGCCAATATTTAGCTGAAGCAGCCAATTCCTGTTTTTTTTTTAAAGAAAACACAAGTTGTTATTCAAGGAGCCTGAAATTTCAGTTATTGTTGAGCCAATCATTGGTTAAGGCCTAGATGGATTTCAGGCATTAAAGCCAAGGGCAGTTTCCGCTGGGGAATTTGCACTTGGCAGCCCAAATCTTTCTGCTACTGCATGGAGTCTTGCTTACATCCCGGTGGGTGGAGAAGTTGTGGTAGGGTTTGCATCTACCCCTAGATCCTCACCACCTCTTTGCCTTGTCAGCTCAACTCTGATCACAATTGAAAAACACTGCTGGGCTTCACATCCAACCAAAAGTAAGCAAATGTAGACTGCAGGAGTGCCCATTTTGTTGGGAAGACTGAACATAATGTTTTTTGATGTTGATTTGGCATTATGCCACTTAAAATTTTATTTTAAAAATTTAATACAACACAAAAGAATACAATACAAAAGAAGTGACTGACAAAGCTAACTGAATGAGAAGAAAGTCCAGTTGCCATGACTTAGGGCGCTTTTACACGACCCCTAAGATCCGCTGGCCGCTTAAATTCGGACCAGCGATCTTAGGGGCTTGTCGCTCTTCCTCTGTTCCCACCTCCTCCCCCTGACTGGTGCTAAATAAAGGGTCGGGGATGCGCCACGGGGGTTGGGGGGTGGATGGGGGGAGCAAGAACATACCGGTGCGCGTCTCCCGAAAAGGAATGCGGAGGGAGCAGATGGAACGCCGCGTTCCTTTGATGTCCTGGGAAAGGAGGAGGAGCCGCGTCGTCGTCCTCCCCACGCCGGCGGGCGAAGGAGCAGCAGCGGCGGCGGCTGGGGCGACCCCGGCAACAACAGGGCGGCGGCAGCCGAGGCTCTGCTGGGCTGGAGGCTCTGGCACGACCCAGACAGGCAGGTGTCGAAGGAGCCGCAGCTGAAGAGGAGCACCAGCCCCAGCGGGGAGGAGGAGGAGGAAGAAGAAGAAGAGGCGGTGGGGTGCACCCCGGCGCGCGCCCCAGCCCCAGCCGCAGCAGCAGCAGCAGCAGGATCGGGACCCCGAGGTGCGCCCGGAGGAGAAGCCCCCTGCCGCTACATCCCATGGAGGGAAGGCACGCCTGCTGGGGCCAGAGGCAGCCGCCCGGGAGGAAGCAGGGTAGGCGGCTGGGGCATCGCTCCTCCAGCGGGCCGGCCAGGGGGCCCCGTATGCCACCCCGCGCCTCCCCTCTGCCCGCCTCCGCCGACTTTACGCCCTTTCCGTCAGCCCCCCCTTCCTCCCCTCCTCCTTTGGGGATCTCGGTGTTACGGAAGGCTTGCCTTGGATGCGAAGCCACGCCTGTCCCACTGGGGGGGGGGGGAAAGAGAAGTGCTGGGCTTCAGGAAAGGATTACTTGAGAGGAGGACCTGCCAGATTAAATCCGGACCAGGGTGAAAATCACCCTCCTCCAGCAGGTACAAGAAAACTGCTGTTTGGTCGCGCTTAGGTGGGCGGGGTCGCACTTAATTGTCTGCAAAGTCCGGAGCTGGTGGGGAAACACTTGTAAGCTCCGGAGTTTGCAGCCCTTTGCTGCGGAGTTTAGGGGTCGTGTGAAAAGGCCCTTAGCTTCTGGATAACCTCACCTGGATGACTGAGAATCTTCACAGACAATACAAAAGAAAGGATGCAGTCAAAAGAAATGCAAGTAATTCAAAGGAAACCCAAAACTTTCTAAACAATATTTTGATCCAAATGGCAAAGGTAATACAATAAATTGAAGCATGGGGATCTGTATCAATATGAACTGCATGATCTTGCACTGCTGTGATGCCAAACACAGTTTAATGCACAATTTAGCAATGGAGTAGGAATTTTCAAAATTGAGCACATACAGTACTACAAAATGACAAGACTTTAATTCCATTTCAAAAAACATCAGAGTTGAAACTTATGTAAACCCTAAGACCTGTCCCTGAATTATAACAGCAGTTCCTTTCTCCCTGCCGTGGTGGGCTGGCATGTATAATATGCTTCAGTTCAAGCCCAAACTGCTCCCTTGGGTTGCTAGTATGTGTTGTTCCTGAAGAAAGGAAGTGGGGGTTTTCTGCCAAATCCACAGAATTATAGAACAGAACCATAGTCTCATAGAATAGTGAAGTTGGAAGAGGCGGACAAGGTCTTTGACTTCAACCCCCTCAGTGGAAGAATCCAAATCAAAGGTGGTCTGCCAGGTGATTCTTCAGATTTGTCTTGAATGCCTCCAGTGTTGGAGCACTCGCCACCTCTTGAGGTAATTTGTTCCATTACCATACTCCTCTAACAGTTAGGAAGTTTTTCCTGATACTCAGCCGAAAGCTGGGTTCTCGTAACTTAAGCCCATTGTTGCGCATCCTGCACTGTGGGGTGATTAGGAGCAGATCCCTCCCCTCCTTTGTACGGCAGCCCTTCAAATAGTTGAAAAGTAGCATATCGCCCCTCAGTCTTCTTTTTATCTAGGCTAGACATACCCAGTTATGCAGGGGAGTGGTAGCAGGAGACAGATATCTAGTCTCATGCGCTCCCAGAGGCACTTGGTGGGGCCACTGTGAGATACAGGAAGCTGGACTAGATGGGCCTTTGGCCCATCTTATGTTCTTACGAACTCTTCTTATGTTCTTATGTTAATTAAATCAAGAAGTGACACAGTCATAATTATGACTAGAGATGGGCACGACTTGAAAAAAAATTTTTTCGAGTCGTTAGTCGGGCTGGTTCCGTTTCGGCTCGTTTCCGTTTTTCGCAAAAATTTGCAAAAATTAGTCGGTTCGTTTTTTCGTTTTTTCGTTGTCGTTAGTACTGGTTTGGGGAGGGGGTAGCGGGCTCCTGGAGGGAGCTGCAGGAGTCAGCCAGAGCCACAAGTGACGGACTGGCAGACTCTTTGCACCCGCTGTGTCTCACGTACTTGCATGTAGTGCAATGCAAGTAGATCTGGCTTAGGGTTAAGACGGGTTAGCGCAACGGCTAGGGTTAGGCTAATTACGGGTGAGGTTAGGGTGAGTATTGGGGTGCATCTGGGTGCCTCTCTGACCCACTTAGAAGGACAGTGTACTGGCGTATGGGTTAGGCTTAGGGTTCGGGTTTGGGCTACGATTAGTGGGCTGTTTATGCCCGATTGGCACATCCCAGAAGTCTCTGTGGTCAACCTGGCCAAGTGGCCATGCGATTGGTGGAAAATTTGCATGGTCTTCTCCCATGGGCGAGCCCATCATTGCAAATGTGCAGGTGTAATAAAATAAAATAAAATAAAATAAAATAAAATAAAATAAAATAAAATCAACGGAGACTTTTTTTGCAAGAAAAACCCACTGCTGCTACTGTAAAAATTCAAGCATTTAAAATAGCTAATTTCTGCATGTTTCTGTGGTGCTTTGGTGGGGTTTTGGGCAACGATTTCAAAAAAAATATTGCGGTCGCCATTTTGGACCCCCCCCCCCGCATGGCAAATGGATGCGCCCTCCCAGCCTGGTACAGTCAGCAAAACCTGGCCATGCGATTGGTGGAATGGCTCCAAAACTTTGCATGGTCCACTCCCATGGGCGAGCCCATCATTGCGAATGCGCAGGTGTAATAAAATAAAATAAAATAAAATAAAATAAAATAAAATCAACGGAGACTTTTTTTGCAAGAAAAACCCACTGCTGCTACTGTAAAAATTCAAGCATTTAAAATAGCTAATTTCCGCATGTTTCTGTGGTGCTTTGGTGGGGTTTTGGGCAACGATTTCAAAAAAAATATTGCGGTCGCCATTTTGGATCCCCCGCACTGCATGGCAAATGGATACGCCCTCCCAGCCTGGTACCAGCAGCGCAGCAGTAGCAAGCAATAGCCAAGGAGAGGGGGGCGGGGAAACCCCCCCCCCCCAAATAAAACACCCTTCTGGCCTGGTAGGTGCCCTCAGACAGTTTTCGCCTACTTTTAGGGCCGGGAATCGGTTTTTTTTTAACTTTTAAAAACTTTTTTTCTGTGCCGCTTGGCATTGCGCGATGCAAGTAACGAGCACGACAAATCAGACCAAATTGTTCGTTCGTCGGTTCGAGCTCGAAGTCTGGCGGAGTAATTCCCGTTTCCGTTTCCGTAGAGTAACGGATACGAGTAACGGAAACGGAAACGGGAATACCGCTAAGTCGTGCCCATCTCTAATTATGACTTGCAGAAGAAGGGGCAACAGTTATTTATTGGTTGTTATTGTCCAGCACTACACCTTAAATGAACCGGTAGTTTTATGTCGGCTTTCTCCTGGGATACAGATTTTAACCTGTGTACCAGTAAACAATATTTCAAGGCCGGTGGCCTTCACAGCTGAGTTTCTGCTCTTGTTGCTCCATCCACAGCTGACACATCCATTTATCTGAGGATAGTGCTCCTTGATGTTGGGTATCTTTATGTGTACTACAAACATTACATATGGCTTCAGTACATATACATTATATCTGAGGTTGTTAATTCTCCTGCTTTACACCTTATCCAATAATGAATGCATTAGAGATGGGCACAAAATAAAAATATAGCATTTTTTTCGTTTTTTTTAATGTATTTTTGTGCACTCGAAAATAGTGATCGCAGGCATCTAGCAGCATGGAAATTACAGTGTGGCTTCCTCAACCTCTTCCCTGTAAGCCTCTCAAATTTGGAGAAATTTGGGGGTGGGTTATTCAATTCCAAAGCGGGTCCCCCAGGGGAAAAAATATTTGTAATTGAGGAAAGCTTCCTCAAGCAGTTCCCTTAATTACAAATGATTTTTCCTAGGGCAGGGGTCTGCAACCCGCGGCTCCGGAGCCGCATGCGGCTCTTTCGAACCTTTGCCGCGGCTCCGGGAGGTGACTGTGACCGGTTTGCCACTCCGCTCCACACTGCCCGCCCGGTGATGTCACAATGGTTTTGCGGCTCCCAGTTTTCCCCCCCGTCGGAAATGGGTCCAAGTGGCTCTTTATGTCTTAAAGGTTGCAGACCCCTGTCCTAGGGGGACTGATTTTGGAGTTGAATAACTCAGCCCCCTGAACCACAAACCTCTCCAAATTTGGAGAACTTAAAGGAAGAGAGTCCCGTTGGGTTCACAGCAAGCTATTCCCACTGTATGCTGCTGGATTCCCTGATGCCCAATAAGAGAAATCCAACACAGAGAGGTCCAGAGAAATTACGGTTTATTAGACCTAATAAAGTATGGTAAGGCCAACTAACCCACAGCAAGGCAGTGCAAGATGGTCAGCCCCAAAACAAAAGGGTTACAGATTTTTATGCCTTCCCTCCTCCCTCCCACAGTGTGTGTGCCTCCCCGGGGCGGGCAAGAGGTGGTCTTCGGGGGCATCCAATGAGAGCAGTTCGGGGGCCTCCCCATGGGAGGTCCCGAGGCATTCCTGATGTCCTGGAACTGGACACCTGCTCAGGTGTGGCTGGGCCATATCTGTCCTTTAATGGGCCATCAAGGGGGTGATAATAGAGAGGAAGAGGATGGGCATTGTCCAAGGGTAATCAACAGGTCAATGGGGAAGCTGAAGAGTCAATAGAAAGAGTCCCAAACTGCCAGACACAGTTTCTGGTAAATGTGGAAGTGAGACAATAGGGAGCCTCCAGGCTGAAGTTAATCTAAGGTACGTGCTGAAGTCGATGTCCTTGAGACATCAACGGTTGGAGTTTGTTCTGGAAGGTGCTGCCTTTCCACAAAGCCGCCATGTCTCCCTTCCCTTTTGCCATATGCCTCTGCCCAAGCTGGAGGTCCAAGGAGGTTCAGGACAGTGTAGGAACACGTTCTCAAGCAGACCCAGGGAAAGTGGGTAGGGGAGAGAGGGAGAGAGAGGGAAGAGAGAGAGACAGATAGATAGAGATGCTATAACCTGTAACCATCATGAAGTTCTTCCGAATGTTCAGATGGAATCTCTTTTCCTGTAGTTTGAAACCATTGCCCCGAGTCCTAGTCTCTGAAGCCATGGAAAACAAACCTGTTCCCTCTTCAATATGACATCCTTTCAAATATTTAAACATTGGCTATCACATCCCCTCTCAGCCTTCTTTTTGAAAGGCTAAACATTCCCCGTTCCTCATAAGACATTTCCTCTAGACCCCCAGTCATCCTGGTCACCTTCCTCTGTACCTGCTCAAGGTTGTCAACATCCTTTTTAAATTGAGGTTGCACAGAACTGGACACAGTACTCCAGGTGGGGTCTGACCAGAGTAGAATAGAGTGGTACTATCACTTCCCTTGATCTAGGCACTATGGTTCTGTTGATGCAACCAAGAATCGCATTGCCTTTCCTGGCCACCCCATCACATTGCTGACTCATGTTCAATTTCGTTAGACTGGTGAGATTTAAGTACTATCTGCATCCTCAAATTCTATCCAATGTTATGACAAGCATCCTGCATATCTTGTAGCCTTCCAATCTATGGTACCCAGTCTGATACTCTACTACCCTGGGAAAATAAAGGTGGTTTCTGAACCCTGGGCGTTCTGTCCTGCACAGCTGGCCAACTGCATTTGGCCTGGTGGAAGGCTGAAAGGTGCAACCTTCAAAGAGTCCACACAAAGCAGAATGTTTCATTGCCCTGATCAGGGTGATTTTGGGGTACAGGAAAGTTTGCGGCCAACACAGCAGGCATCAGTGGTGATGATATGCAGACATGTTGGGTGAAAGAGCAGCAATGTGTGTTGTTTGCTATCAACCTATTGAAGAAAATGTGCTATGGGCCATGGGTTGTGTGAGAAGGTAAACCACAGATTTCTGCAATGAATGTGTTGGTAGCAATTGGGATGACTCAAGCCAAGCTCTGGTTGCATTTTGTTGATTTGCTGGGTGGAAAAAGTGGGTGACATGAATTCCAGACAATTTTTGCATTGAACTGGTATGGAGAGAATTCCAGCCCACCGGTCTGGCTGGAGGAATGTCTGATTTTTGCAGGTGGAAGTTGTCCAGGTCCACCAGGTGAGGAAAGCTGATTGGGTATATGGGAAATATCTTCAACACCACAATTTATTTGTTTCTAAGGAAAAGAAAGGGAGAGCCAGAACTTTCCTTCCCTTCAGTTTCCACGATTTGGATGAGTGAGAGGATGTGGTGGCATTGACCCCTTTTGTTACAAACAGGAACATGCAAGAAAGTTTTACATTGATAAGCCTAGGTTCTAATTTGCACTTTTATTTATTTATTTATTTATTTATTTATTTATTTATTTAAGTACTTATATCCCGCACCATCTTCCCAACGGGAACTCTGGGCGGCTAACAACGTAAAAAGCATAAAAGGCTTAAAAGCAAAAAGAGCAAAGCCCCCAAACAAGGGCGGCAAAGAGCAAGATGGCGGCAAACAAAAGGATCAGGGAAATGGGAAAAGGAAAACTAACTAATAAGGTCACCATACGCTTCTTTAAAGAGGAAGGTCTTCAAAGCCCTCTTAAAGGCAGGCAGGGACTCCAGCAGGCGCAGCTCAGGAGGGAGATGGTTCCAAAGCGAGGGCCCCACCACAGAGAAGGCGCGGTTCCGCGTACGCGTTCTCCGCGCCTCTCTGGGTGTGGCCACTCGCAATGAGCGCGCCTGCGACGATCTCGTGGGTCTGGATCCGGATGCTCTTAGGGAGATGCGCTCCGCCAGGTAACCTGGTCCCAAGCCGTGGAGGGCCTTGAAAACCAAGACCAGGACCTTGAACCTGATCCGGAAGACAACGGGGAGCCAATGCAGGCGGACCAGGACTGGGGTGATGTGCTCGTATCTACGAGCACCCACCACCAGCCTGGCCGCCGCATTTTGCACCCGCTGTAACCTCCGGACCAGGGTCAAGGGCAACCCCACGTAGAGGGCATTGCAGTAGTCGATCCTCGAGACCACCAAGGCCTGCACAACTGTCCTCAGGGAGGACTCATCAAGGTACTGACGGATCTGGGCGATCCTGCGGAGATGGAAAAAAGCGGCCCTGGAGACGGCCATCACCTGGGCTTCCAGGGAGAGGGCCGAATCCAGGACCACGCCCAGATTCCTGGCCCTGTCTGTAGGCTGGAGGGAAATACCCCCCAGACTAGGGAGGGGGCCATTGTACCGAGACGAGGGCGCCCCGAAGAACAGAACCTCCGTCTTCTCCGGGTTAAGTTTGAGCCGGTTATCTCTGGTCCATTCCAGTACGGCCTCCAGGCACAGATCGAGGGAGCGAACCGCCTCCTCTGCAGACGTGGAAAAGGAGATATAGAGCTGCGTGTCATCAGCATACTGATGACAGCGAACTCCATATCTCCTGATGACCTCCCCCAGCAGCCTCATATAAACATTGAACAGCACAGGGGAGATTGCCGACCCCTGGGGCACCCCACAAGGGAGAGTCCAAGGAGCCGACAAAACATCCCCCAGCTGAACCCGCTGAGTCCGGCCGCGGAGGAAGGAACGGAGCCAGGCCAGGGCCTGACCACCAATTCCCGCCTCAGCGAGCCGGGCCAGAAGGTTACCGTGGTCGACGGTATCAAAGGCTGCTGAGAGATCAAGGAGGACGAGCAGGGAGGAACTCCCCCTGTCGGCCTCCCTGAGGAGGTCATCCTGCAGAGCGACCAGGGCGGTCTCGGTCCCGCGAAGAGGCCTGAATCCAGACTGGAAGGGATCCAGGATATGGTTTATCTCCAGGTATGACTGGAGCCGGACAGCAGCCACCCCCTCGACAACCTTGCCCAGGAAGGGAACAATGGCGATCGGACGAAAGTTGGAAAGATCGTCCGTCGCCAAGCCAGGTTTCTTGAGAGTGGGCTTCAAGTTAGTAAGAGACCAAAATGCTGTTAGCTGTCTGTATTAGCACTGCAATGAATTTTCTGACGAGGTTCTCTCTTAAAGAGTGACATACTAGAAAAGTAGTGTGTCTCCAAAAATTGTACAAAGAGAAAATATTGGGGGAACAGCGGAATAAGGCATGACTTATTCCTCCTTTTTTGTATTATGGGAAATAGCTGGCCAAAATATTGTATATTAAGCAAACCTGCAGATACAAATTTATATGTCAGGAGAAATGGGTGCAGTAATTTTTGATTTGCTATAGATGTCATGTGAATATATTTCTTTAAAAAAAAACTGATGCAGAACTTAGACATAAGATTGGAAAAGGTAGGAAGGCCAGGAAAACAACACGGGGAGATTTGTATATCCAGTTTCTGGGACTGAAGTCAGTTTAAGGGATCTCAAAGGTAGCGGGTGTTTCCAGAGAGTCTTGTGCCCAAGCAGCACCAAACCAGTCCTTTGAGAGGATGGAGAAGCTGCTAGTTTTTGCAGGGAGGAGTTGAGACATAGCTTGCCAGCAAATGCCTCTTTTGTCCTGCAACCCAGCTAGGGCATTTGCTCCTGTATGAAGGGAAGGTTTGGGGAAATGAACATGCTCCTGGTGTGTCATGTGATGGGGGAAGCTTTTCCCTTGACAGAGACATCATGGCAGAATCAACTGAAGAAATGGCAAATAAAATGCTTTAGTGTTGTGGAAAGGAAATGTATGTCTTAAGTATGCACTGACTAAAATCCTGCTGCTTAGCAAAGTAAATTGCAACTAGGGTACACCCATTGATTGGGGTTGGATTAGGTGAGTAAACACTTATGTATATGCTATTGATTCAGTGGGCCCACTCTAATTGTTATTTATTACATATAGCATACCTGAGGATGTATGGATGTGAATACGGAACAAATGGCCATATAAGTCAATCTCAGCAAAAATGAAAGAAATGGTTCTGAAGGTTGTTAATAGATGGCATCTATGCCCCACAAAGTTACATAAATTTAATATAGATATATCAGATAAGTGTTGGAGGAATTGTGGACAAAAGGAGACATTGGAACACATGTGGATTTTTTTGCCCCAAAATAGAGGTATATTGGCATGAAGTAATTAACTGGCTAGAGATCTAGACTAATAAAAAATAATTATGAATGAAACATTACTATTATTCTTATTAGTCATTGGGGAAAATGAGAAGCTGGCCAATAAAGAGCTAATTGCAAACCTTACAGGGACAGCAAGGTGTGAAACCCTTACTAAAATATATGAATTATTTGAGACAAAACATGGTTCAGGAAATAATCTAGATTGTTGGTCTCTTATTTTTAGGATGGAATTGGGAGACTAAATGTGACCCTGTTAAACTGTGTAAGTAGCTGGTGCCTAAGAGAGGAAACTAATTAATTAGTAAGATTACAATGTTATTATGTTATGTTTAGGTTTCTTTTCTCCTTTGTCTTTTCCTTTTTTGTTTGTAATGGGAAGGATTGTTAAAATAAATTTTTTTAAAAAAAATTATTACATAACGCAACAGGGCTTCAGACACTAGATGGGAATATGAGACACTTTCAGCAACAGAGCTACAGCCAGTTGGTGGGCAGGATAATTAAGTTGAGTATGTGGGAATCTGAGGTGCTTACCTTTGCTTATGTATGGTGAGTCAAGACATCTTTTGATGGTATGTGTTTGCATAACTGTTAAGGGTTCAGGGTGTATTCCTGCCAATGGTGAACACACTAAAATGGATTAGGGCCATTTAAAAGCATTGCACATTAAATAGCCTTGGTCCTAGAAATGACTTGGCAGGGAGAAACTTTCTCAGAGCAGTAGCGCAGAAGATGCAACAGTGATGGATGGGTGGCTTTCTCCTATTCCAGGTGGATCTTTTTGGTGCAAGAGGCTGCCCAACCCCACTCTGGCTACCCAGCGAATGCCTTGTATAGCTTCCAGGTTCACGAGCAGGCACTGTAGCAGCAAAAAGGGATAATATTAACAAACTGATTTGAAATCACCAGCCATCTGTTTGGGCCAGGCCCCTCCCCATGTTTGCGATTCTGAAAGCACAGAGTTGAAAGCCAGGTAGTTATGAAGTCCATCCTGGTGGCAGAAGCAGGAGTTGTCTAACCAAACCTTGCACTCAAAATCAGCAGAAAGTCCAGTTTTTTTTATTAACACTAATATTTGAGTCTTCTCTTCCCATTTCATGTGGTCTCTGTGGGAAAGGCAGCTATGTGCATGATTAAAGGATAAAAAGGTCATCACCACTATCCTATGAACTCTTCCAAGAACATCCCTCCATGGCCTGGCCTCCTCCACCCAATGCCTTCAGACTTCTGCTGCCACAATGTGGCATTACAGTGCCATTGCATAAAAAATGAAATTATTTGCAGGAGTAGTCATTGAGAATAATAGCCACTGTGAGCCTCCATCTGTGCTCATCTCTCATAACATGGAGACAAGGGAACAGTTTCCACATAGATAAATGGAGGGTTGGCTCTTCTAGGCCCCCAGTCCTAGTGAGAAACAAATATCTACAAATCAGTCATCTAAACTTAATAATAATGAGTAATAACAACATGACATTTTCAGTAGCTGCCTTCAATCACTTACTCACCCAGATGTTAATATTAATTTTATTTCCCCCTTTGTTTGTTCTCTTTTGTATGACATTTAGACCCATATCTTTGAGTAACTATATTTGAATATGGGGTCTTGTGGGTTTTAGTTTTAATCTGTAAATTGCCGAGAGTAGTGCTAGCCCTAAAGAGGTGGATATAAATGAATGAATGAACGAACAAACAAATGGATGAACAATGGATGAAAAGTGCAAAAGAGATCAACTAAAATGATTACTGGGCTGGGGGATCTCCCTTATGAGGAAAGGCTAAAACATTTGGGGCTCTTTAGTCTAGAAAAAAAAGCACCTGAGGGGGGATATGATTGAGACGTACAAAATAATGCAGGGCATGAGTAAAGTGGATAGAGGGAAGCTCTTCTCCCTCTCACAAAATACCAGAACTAGGGGACATCCACTCAAACTGAGGGTTGGGAGAGTGAGAACAGACAAAAGAATTTTTTTTAACCAGTGTGTTGTTAGTCTGTGGAACTCCCTGCCACAGGATATGGTGATGGAATCTAGCCTGGATGCCTTCAAAGGGGGATTGGACAGATTCCTGGAGGAGAAGTCCATCACAGGTTACAAACCATGATGGAGATGTGTAATCACCAGACTTAAAACCAGGGTCCTTCAAGGGCCAGATGAAGGGGAGTGGTATCAGGAGACAGATATCTAGTCTCGTGCACTCCCCAATGCATTTGGTGGGACCACTGTGAGATACAGGAAGCTGGACTAGATGGGCCTTTGGCCTGATCCACCATGACTCTTCTTATCTTATGAGTGTAATTGGGCTGAGTTTGGAATAGAGTTTTCTCTAAGATGCGAGGCACAAAATATGAAATAGTGAAAGTTAAATGCATCCAGAGTTTGCTTTCACGTACAGATTTCAAGCTTTGGAGAAGGATGCTTAAAGGACTCTTCTGGCAGTGGATGTGAAGATGGTACTTCTATGACCTTAAACCTGTGTTTGGGTCAGTTATATAGAAAGGGGGGGGTCTACTTTTAACAGCAACAGTTTGTATGGGAGAACTGTGATGATCCTCACCTACACTTTAACTTATCTGCACCTTACTTTATCCTCCCTCCAGGAATTATTCTCATCTTAATTTCAAACATTACCAGAAATTCAGTTAACTGAAAGAGTTCTGAGGAGCCGGATAACATGGAGGCCATGGGACATGGCTGCAGAAAGCTTTTCTGCAGGGTGTGTCCTCACTCAGCAATAGGAGTTAGGGGATGCATTTTTATTCACAGCTCCTTGTTTGTGGGCCTGGAAGTTCTGCAGCCTCATCTATTAATTGGCCTTCAAGCTGTGGCTGGGAAAGGTGGTGAGATGATGGGGTCAGTTTATGTTTTCCTATCAAATGTTTTCATCTGAACCTCCTCAGGGTTCGGTGGGATTAGTGTGACGGAATTAGGTGAGGAGAAATAATTTCTAAATAAATAAACAGTATTTAAACCAAGGTTCTTTGCAGCCAGTGCACTTGGCTAATTCAGGTATGTTGAGAAACATCTTATAATGTGACTAGGAAGGAAAACCCAATCTAAAATTTGTTTGCAAAAGAAGTGATCCTTCTTTTTCTCATTCCTCTCCTGCCAGAGGCTGGACAACATTGTGGTCAATCTGACTTTGGGTGCAGCAGTTATCTAGAAAGATGATGGGTTCTTCAGCCAATGCTTTATGTTTTCTTGGTATTTATTCATTTCTCTGTGTAGTTCATCATTTTTTGTGTTAATGATGAGGAAGAGGCAGCCAGGGTGGTATGAAGGACAGGCGGCACAGCACCACTGCTTCCACTCTGGCAGCCTTGAATAAGAGTGTTCGCTCTTATCTGCAGGTTTCATTATCTGCGAGATAGCCGGGAACCAACCCCCCATGGATATGGAGGTTCTACTGTAGACCAAAGTCGCTTAAAAAAATCCTATTTGGGTGCTACAGACTGAAAGTAGAGAGAATTTGAACCCCGGCGAGGCTGGGGGGAAATTTATGACACGTGAGGTACTGAAATCTCTTAGAGTGCAGAACAAACACAATACAAACTGAACAGGCTAAACATGTGTCTTGACGATGCAGAGAGGTTGCAGAATCCAATTTCATCTAATAGCTTCTGCATCAAACTGAGGGCTATCATGACTGGCTAGTGCTGAGATCAGCTGTGGGAAGGCTTTTCTTTTGACAGTGTATGGCACAGCGCAGTCAGGTATCACTATCACCCGCCACTTTCCTCTCTTTTTCTTGGCCATGTACAGTCAAAGGCTGTGAGGTAGCAAATGCCCAGGTCAATAGAAAATTGTGCAAGAACTAAAATATTTAACCTGTACTGACTCTGAGTTACTCAAAGTGTGGGGTCTCATGCCGGCAGGTTCTGGAGTTGTTGGGACAGACACCAGCAGGACAGACCAACTGAAAATAAAATGGGTATGGTCCCCATTCATCAGGTTTTGGCAGAGGAAGAAAAGTACAGAGGTCCAGTTCATTTGGTTTGCCAATAATTTGATTCTCCAATCAGGTATGGCCTAGGAGGTCATGGTTGGCGAACCTATGTCATGGGTGCCAAAGGTGGCTCTCGGAGCCCTTTCTGTGGGCACCCAGCATCGCCCCTTCACAGCCACCTGTATTCAGGCCAAATTGCTGTATTGGCACTTTGCGAACAATTAGTGGGTTTTGAATTGTAGTTCAGGCATTCTCTCTCTAAAAGGTTTGCCATTACTGGCCTAGGTCCACAGGAAAAGTGTACTTCTCACATTTTAATATAGGGAAATGGCAGGTGTTTGTTACAGCAAGGGGGACCACAGAGCTATTTCACTCTAGGCTTCCAACTTTGGGGAGTATTTTCTTGGAGCAATGGCTGAAGCCATGGGGATGGTTGTTTTGTCCAATCTCCAGTCTGTAAGAGAAATCTCAAGGTGGAGGTCTGTCTGTCTGTCTGTCTGTCTGTCTGTCTGTCTGTCTGTCTCTCTCTCTCTCTCTCTCTCTCTCTCTCTCTCTGTGTGTGTGTGTGTGTGTGTGTGTGTGTGTGTGTGTGTGTGTGTGTGTGTGTGTGTGTGATTTTCATCATGCTGTGCTTGTTTAAGATTGCTCTGCCAAAAAGGCAGAAGTAAAGGGAGGAGACCAGGTGTGAGAAAGGGATCAGAGTGCCAGTACCATGACTCTTCAGCGTTCTTGTGACACAGAGCTGGGGGGGGGGGAGGAGTGTGGGAAAACCCAGCCCAGCCCTTTATGGGCTGGTGATGAGCTTCTAGAAATCCCAGCAGAGCTTGGAAAAAACATCTCATGCACCTTGTGGGCTGTTGATCATTCTGGATGGGAAGCAAGTTGCAGGAGGAATCGTGGCTGCTGCTGCATCTACTAAACACATTGGTTTCCTTCCAGGCCACCAAAAGTGTCTTTCAATTTGACTGTCCGTTGCCACGATGTTTGGTTAGACAGATTCCCTGTATTTTGCATGTTTACCCAGATTCTTTTTATGTCCATTTCCACAATAAATGATTCCAGGAGGATTTTCAGCTTCTTCCCCTTCCACTTGTACCTCTATGAGATCACAAAGGGCCACCCTCTCATTTCAGGTTTTAGCCCCCATGTCTCAGCAAGTGGAATCCTGCTGCTTAGCTGGCACGCCCTCCTACACTGTGACAGGCTGGATGGGATCAATGTTGTTTCCTTTTAAAGAACATTCTCAAATATTATTCTTTAGGAAACAGTGACAATCCTCTTCTGCCTGTACTAGTTTTTGTTATCTAGGATTATGACGGCGGTTTGGCATTTGTTTTAATCTTCTCTAATCTGGTTTTAATTTGGTTATTGTACATTGAATATAATCCATTAATTATTGACTTGTTCTAGCCACAGGCCCTTAGAAACTAGGGGTGGGAGTGGGTAGAAATCAACATAGTCATGTTAATAGAAGTTCAAGTTAAAAACCAAGCAACAACCTATTAGGTATAAACCAACAGAGAAGCTGCATTTATGCACACACGTACCTGTGAGTTAGCCCCATTATGCACACTAGAACATAGTTCTGCAGAAATCTGCCTAGGATTGCACTGCCCAGGTAACAAGTTTAGCCACACTTTTCAGAGCAGAAAGCCCTTTGAAGTTAAGGATGCAAGTTGTCCCCTGCCATATTGCATTCCATATACTGCAGTCCCGGTATATCACGGGACCGCAGCATATGCAACAAAGGGCTCCTGGGGCAAGCTGCATGGACCCGTTTGAGGCCTCCTGCACTTACCCTAGGCCTAGCGCTGCCCCAAACGGGCCTCCGACGGGCTTCCCGGACCTGTCAGAGGTTCCAGAAGTGGTTTCCGGAGAACCAGAAGTGAATTCTGGAAAACTGGAAGTGCCTTCCGAATCACCCAAAACCACTTCTGTAGCCCCTGATGGGCTTCCTGGGCCTGTCAGAGACCCCAGAAATTATTTCCGGCAAACTGGAAGTGACTTCCAGAAAACTGGAAGTGCCGTCTGGTTCACCAGAAACCACTTCTGGCGCCTCCAACATGCCTGAGAAGCCCATCGAAGGCCAGTTCGGGGCAGCACCAGGCCTCAGGTAAGTATAGGAGGCCCCAGATAGGGTGCAGTTCCGATCCAACCCAGCATTCGCATATCACAGATTTTCCATTATCATGGGTTGGGTCGGGCCCCTAGCCCCCGTGATAGGTGGGAGATTACTGTACTTGTGATTAAACATGCCTAGACTTGAGCCTATTCAAGGCAAAGGCTAGATTCAAGCTACAGTCATATAGCCTTCCTTCCTTCCTTCCTTCCTTCCTTCCTTCCTTCCTTCCTTCCTTCCTTCCTTCCTTCCTTCCTTCCATAATAATAATATATGGTAGCACAAAAAGTGGACTACACAAACGTTTGACACATCTCTAAACTGGACTGCAGCGAATAACTGCTAGAGAAAAACATTCTGCTGCTAAAATAATTTGGTTTTTTAAAAATGGATGTCCTGCTCCCAGTTTCTCCTAACAGTGCAACCCTGTCAACTTTTACTACACAAGGCCTTTGGATCATCTGTGCCTGCTTCTCCGCGTGTCCTCTCAATGGGCAATCTATATTAGACTACAGTCTGCTTAGGCTTGGGGTCATCCTCAGTTTGATAGCCAATGTCATTTCAAAGCAACAGTTATCCGTTGAAAGTAGTACTTGGAATACTGTATTAATCTGGATCTGTTTAATCTGGATCCATTTAAAATCCAGGAAAGACAGCAGCCACCCTTTTGAATCCCAAAGGTGGAAGCATGGCGTGAATGGTGTCATCTAGCAGCAAAGCTAGGGATCCTCTTGCTACATCAGGGATTTCCCTCCTGCTATGTAAGAGCATGTATTTGTTAATTATAGTTTTCATCACTATTGTGTAGGTGCAGATTAAGAATAAAGACTCTCTCTCTCTCTCTCTCTCTCTCTCTCTCTCTCTCTCTCTCTCTCTCTCTCTCTCTCTCTCTCTCTCTCTCTCTCTCTCTCTGTAGCCCTATTAGGGCCTGAAAGCACAGTAGGAATGAAGATATGCTCTGGTTTCCAGGGTTGGGGTGGGCTGCATATTTCCAACATGATTATAGCCTGCTGTGGTTTTAGGCTATAAAGTTTGGGCAGGGCTTCTGTCTCTTGTAATATTGTAACTGACAGTGAATTGTGGGAGATTTGGGACAGGTATAAGGAAGCGTGTCTTTATCCAGCACATAGTTAAACTGGTTTTCCACATATGCACATGGTTTTATGTGCCAATGCATATGGAAAGCATCAGAAAGATGTGTGGATTTTCAACACCACATGTGCTTTGGCTCATAGCCACCGTTGGAAGGTTCAGGGACGTCCCAAGGTACCACAGCCCCAAAACACCACTAGAAAAAGGAAAGGTGAGAACCTGTGCCGAGTGCAGGTGGTGGAGGAGGAGGAGGAATAATGATCAGAATTTAATATGGAATCTGAATGAAAATATGTAGGATTGTGGTGCTAATATACTTTCATTAGCAATAGTTTGTCTTTGTTGCGATCTAATAAACTGTTCCTTTAAATTAGGGACCTCATCATGAATACTTAATTATTCTTTGGCTCCTCGCAATTTTGGGCATTCCACTAGGGTGTAAAATCCCTCCAGGACATCCGTGGAGACTGGCTAACTTCTTAGAGTAGCAACAAGGAGAAATGTTGAAGATTAAGTTTGGCCATTTTGGACTGAGCTGCTGTAGTCTAAATAGGGGAGGAGCAATATACCATTTGCTGCAATCATCACATTCAAATGCCATAGTGACCTCCGGGGACCCTTCTGCTGCCAATTTCAATTAATAAATGTGCCACTTAAGAATATTGGCAAAGTGAACACTTCCCCTTCTCCTCTGCGGAGTGGTGGCGGAAGGTTTTTGGGTTGTGGTTGTTGTTGTTTTCCTCTGTTAGACCATTGATAATATACTTAATTACTTGTGTGTGTGTGTGTGTGTGTGTGTGTGTGTGTGTGTGTGTGTGTGTGTGTGTGTGTGTGTGTGTGTGTGTGTGTGTGTGTGTGGTGTCGTTACAGATATGACCGACTCTCTGTGACCCCATATCCATGGAGTTTTCTTGGTTTGCCAGTTCCTGCTCCAGGCGCCTACAGCACCTGGTATTCCCTGGTGGTCTCCCATCCAAGTACTAACCAGAGCCGACCCTGCTTAGCTTCCGAAATCAGGCGAGATCGGATGCGCTTAGGGCATCTAGGCAGATGGTACTTAATTACTTAGATAGTTATTTTTTAAATTTCTTTGCCTTTTTTGTAGTACTGATTGAGAAACTGCCTTCAGTCACAGTTTTGATTGGAAGTTCACACCATAGCTGTCAAGTTTGTACTGGCACTGGCTGGGACGGGAGGAGGGATGTGTAATGTGTGTGCTTGCACTAGTGCACACATGCGTGCAAACACTAAAACAAAATTCTATACACACACACACACGCACATGCACATGCGCATATGCACCTGAACTGCCCGAAAGTGAATGTGGCTTCCCTCCTCAGTTGTCCAGGTAGCAGGAAGAACTGTGCCCCTCTTTCCTCCCTCACAAACCCGCTGCCTTGGTCAGCGGCACCATTTTCCAGACCACACAACTATCCCCTTCCACGACTAACCCCGACTACTCCTCAACCCGCCAGTTCCCAACCAGACTGTCCCGCTTTGTCGACGGCACCACTCTTTCTCATTGGCTCCTGCAGCCTTCCTTCAACTCCCATTGGCTTCCGCCAGTGCTCACCAAGCACCCATTGGCTTTCTCGACCACCCGTCACTGAAACACCAATTTCTCCGGGAGTGCCCACCTCTACGGTGATCAGGTTAGTGTGTGTGCTTGTTGGCTGAGTTGGGGGTTTCCGAGAGAAGCTGGTTGAGCACTGAAAGTCCCTCTTGCTGTGCTGCTCTGCTGCCACCACCCGGGACATTTCCAGGAAAAGAAATGTTTCAGGAAGACGGCAGGACAAGGGCTAGAAAATGGGAATGTCCCACCCAAATCGGGACACTTGACAGGTCTGCTTCACCATAAGACAAATTAATCTAAGTGATTCAGTGCATCAGCAATAGTTTAGCAGAGACACTTTCCCTGCCCCTCCACAGAGGAGTAAGAGAAGTGTCCAATTTGCCTATAACCTGAAGTGGCTTGCCTACTAAGCCACTTCACCGTCCTGGAAAATTACAGTGGAAGTAGCCTGAGTAGCTTGGACAGCTACAAGGCTTGATTTTTGATCCATTCCCAGTGATCGCATACATTGGAAAGGAACCCAACTAGACAATGCATCAAAAAAGTAGAAGCCCCTGACAAGGGCTCAGAGAGGTGCAAGTAGGGGCATTCTGGGAACAGATTGGTTCACTTGAGCAGACAGGTCATTGGATCGCTGGGGGAAAAGAGCAAACCAGCCAGCTTACCTAGCACACTGAACAAATGCCCATTTGATTGAGCCTTTAGATTATTTCTTATCTCTTATTCATTGCCTTACACAGGATTATTTTTTTAAAAAAATCTTTGTTCATCTTGTCAGTTTCAGTGAGTGTGTTAGGCTTGCAAAGGAAGATACGGAGCAATTCAAAACTTAGTTTAAATCTAGGAGCTTGAAATTGACAGATAACTCTTGCTATGCAAGAGGAGAAAAGAGGGAAGGAGGGCTGGATCTTTGCCTGAACTTTTCTTTTGATTCTGAAGCCATTTATCTTCTAATGGTCATTATCACTAGTCACAGTGTCCACCAGAAGAAAAATGGATTTTAAAAAGCCATTCTGACAGGAGAGTAAAAGGTCCAGCGCCCTGCTTCTCACCTCTCCAAACTGTCCTTGAAATGTTCTCTTACAACCCTGTTTTTAGGGATCTGCTAACATAAGAACATAAGAACATAAGAAGAGCCATGCTGGATCAGGCCAAAGGCCCATCTAGTCCAGCTTCCTGTATTTCACAGTGGCCCCACCAAATGCCTATGGGAGCGCATGAGACTAGATATCTGTCTCCTGCTACCACTCCCCTGCATCTGGCCCTTGAAGTACCCTGGTTTTAAGCCTGGAGATTACACATCTCCATCATGGCTTGTAACCTGTGATGGACTTTTCCTCCAGAAATCTGTCCAATCCCCTTTTGAATGCATCCAGGCTAGATTCCATCACCACATCTTGTGGTAGGGAGTTCCACAGACTAACAACGTGCTGGGTAAAAAACCTATTTTTTTTGTCTGTTCTCACTCTCCCAACCCTCAGTTTGAGTGGATGTCCCCTAGTTCTGGTATTTTGTGAGAGGGAGAAGAGCTTCCGTCTATCCACTTTACTCATGCCCTGCATTATTTTTTAGGTCTCAGTCATATCCCCCCTCAGTCACCTTTTTCCAGACTAAAGAGCCCCAAATGTTCTTGCCTTTCCTCATAAGGTCGGCTCCCCATCCCAGTAATCATTTTAGTCGCTCTCTTCTGCACCTTTTCCAGTTCCGCTATGTCTTTTTTGAGATGCGATGACCAAAATTGTACACAATACTCCAGGTGCGGCCTTAATATTGTTTTGTACAATGGCATTATAATGTTGGCTGTTCTATTTTCAATCCCCTTTTTGATAATCCCTAAAATGGAATTGGCCTTCTTCACCACTGCCATACATTGGGTAGACACCTTCATGGAGCTGTCCACCAAAACACCAAGATCTCTTTCCTGATCCGTCATGGATAGCTCAGAGCCCATGAGTCGATAACGTTTTGATTTTTTGCGCCAATATGCATTACTTTACATTTTGCTACATTGAAACACATTTGCCATTTGGCAGCCCATTCCCCCAGTTTGGAGAGATCCTTCTGGAGCTCTTCACAATCTTCTCTGGTTTTTACCACACAGAAAACTTGTTTATCAGAATCCTGTCAAATGTTGTATGTGCATGTGTGGGTCCCTACTGCAACCAGGAAGTACTGGAACCACTATTCTTACTTCCAGTTTCTGTTATCTCAATCCCTTCCTTTCACGTAATCCCTGAACCCACCTTTTCTTTAGTACTTGTCTTTTTTCAGTAAAACCAGTGGAAGCCACTACTTCACAGACAGGGAAACAAAAATTTGACATTCACCCCAGAAAAACCCTGATCATTTCACACAGACAGTGCCCTGGTGTCTCCAGTTAGCTCAACAATTCTGCCTCAGGACTGGTGCCAAGCTCATTTCCGCATTTGAGAGCTTTTCCTGGAGTTCAGCCCAGTTTAATTAAAAAGGGGCTAAGGTGGGGCATTTGGTCTCTTCACACTCCCACAAGACATATCCCTGCCTTCCTTCCCCCTCCAGGTTCTTCTTTCCTTACCTGTGGGAATCTCTGCCTTCTTATGAATATTGAAGCTGATCCCTGCTGAGCTTCTGGTCTTGACATGTTTCCATATTCCCACACAATGGAAGAATATAGGTTGGCATCGTGTAACCAGAAAACTCAATGGAGAGAAGCATCAAGATGACCACTCCTCCCATGATTTATAGAAAAGAGTGATTTTTTTAAAAAGAAATAAATCCAATTTTCTTTCTGAAAGACTTGGTTAGCACCTTGACTGTTTGCCAAGCATCCCTTAATTCAGGGGTTGTTCCTCAGTTCTAAAATGCCCTTGTTCTAAAACAGCTCAGCTTTGCACAATATGAAGGAGATCTTCTGTTCATTGTGCATTAGCAAACATTGCTTTGGTGAAAACTACAATCAACACTTGGTGAATTCAATGCCGATACTTTTCTAATGGAAATGCTGCTAGGAAAACTTTGTCCAATATAAATGATGGAACTATATAAGAATATAGGTGACTGCAGCAATCCTATAATCAAGTCACAGTCACACTTATTCTGTTGTTTAAACCTGGAATCTTCTTACATCAAACAGTACAGAAGGCACCTCCTTAGGTTTCATACCAGCTAGGGGCTTCCTCGTCAAAAGACACTAAAGTATGGAGTATGCATGATGATGCTAAAGCAGTATCAGTTGTCAGGGCAAATACAGGCTATGATCTGCCCATATTTATGGATTTCATTGCCTCTCTTGTGTTTCTAGACTGTTCTCTATGTGGAGCCTGTCATGTTATCTCAGCTTTCAAACATTTGAACTTCTTACAACAACTCAAGATTGGCTCCTGTTGTTCAAGGTAGCATTTTGGTAGTCCTTACTTCAGCTAACTAGTGAATGAAATGTGACCTTCCAGGGCAACCTCTCCATATGCATTGTAGCCTGTTTAAAAAGTAGGTCTTGGGCCAGATCTTATCTTTCTTCTCAAGCTAGATTCTCCATTTCATCTCCAAATTGCCTTCTTTTCTATGAGGTGCCTAGGTGCAGGCCGGGCCTTTGCATTCTGCATTGTTAGCAGTATGGAATGAATAATCATTCTAGGAGGGTGGCAAGCACATGGGTGGCATGTTAAAGGACCAAATATACTATTGTCTCTCTTTGTGATGCTGCTCACAAAGGTGTGGCCAGATCCTTCCACATTCCAACAGCATTATCAACTAGTGCAAGCGCAAGCAAAGGTTGGCCTTCCAGATGCTGTAGGAGTGCACCTGGAAGGTTCTGTGAACTTTTATGCACATGACCCACTTCTTCAGATGTTTGGAGTACAGGGTTAAATGCACAAATGTGCATGCGTATTTGAAATTTACGTGCACACTGTTTGTGGTTTTGGGGTGTAGTGTGGAAAGAAATGAAAAATAAAAATGGCAATTGTATTATTAATACCAGTCATGAACTTTTGAACGTCCAATTAATATTAACATCATGGCAAAAGCACACGTCAGAAATGTGGGTGTTGTTTTGACTTACAAATGTCCCATAGTCCCATCAATTAGGCTGTAAACAGTAGAGCCGTAGTACAGGCAAGTCTGTACGGATAAGATGTGAATCCAACCAATATTGGTTTACTCGATGGGATGTCCTTGTCCTTCTGTATTTTGCTGCGTACATTCTGGACAAGAAGGTTTAAACCAGGGTTAATTTCCATTCAGTTTAGTCTCTCTGGGTGATGGATGCTCCCTCTGCCCCCCCCCCCAGAAGGCTGGCAAGTAGAGGAAGGTGTTTTCCACCTTTCCCTTTAGGGATCTTCAATTGCACTAGGATCTCTCTCCAGGGATCCTTATAGATATACTTCTGTTCCAGGGGAGGGGGCTCTGGGTCTTCCTCTGGGTGCTCCTCAGCCTGATCTACTTCTGAAAAATCCTCCTGGGTATTTTCTCAAGACCCTTCCTGCTCTTCTTCATTACCAGAAGAGACAGAACTCACTTCCCCAGTCTGCTCCTGAAAGGTTCTGTTGGCTGGGGGGGGGGTGGAGGTGTCTCTCGGCAAAGCAGCTTTTATATCCAGTCTAGAGATGGGCACCAAACGCAAAAAATGGTCAGGACATCAGTGGGAGAGCTCCGAACTGGTGTCCTGACCATTTTCAGAGGGGTCCTGCCAACCTGTCATCAGCTGGACCCCTTTAAAAATGGCCCAGTCACCACCAGGGGGTCCCTCAAGTGCCAAATGGGCTATTTTTAAAGGGGTCCAGCTGATGACATGTCACCAGGACCCCTATGAAAATGGTCCGGTTGGCAATGTAGGAGCTCCACATTGGCAACCGGGCCATTTTCAGACGTCTCCTGCCGACCTGTCATTGGGTGGAACCCTTTAAATGGCCCAGTCACCATGAGGGGATTTTCCCCCCCCAGTGCTGACTGGGCCATTTTTAAAGGGGTCCAGCTGATGACAGGTTGGTATGAGATGTTTGAAAATGGACAGGACACCTGCGGGAGAGCTCCATGCTGGCAACCAGGCCATTTTCAGACATCTCCTGCTGACCTGTCATCAGCTGGACCCCTTTAAAAATAGCCCAGTCACCACCAGGGGGTCTCCCCAGTATTGAGTGGGCAATTTTTAAAGGGGTCCAGCCCATGACAGGTTGGCAGGAACCCTCTGAAAATGGCCTGGTTGCCAATGCAGGAGCTCTGCGCGGGCGACCTGACCATTTTCAGATGAATGCTGCTGACCTGTCATCGGTTTGACCGCTTTAAAATGGCCCAGTCATCACTGGGGTCCCTCCAGTGCCGACTGGGCCATTTTTAAAGGGGTCCAGCTGATGACAGGTGGGTGCTGGGAAAGTGCAGGCTTTTTAAATTCCTCCCCCTGCTGAAGCCCAAGCTCCAGCTGATCGTCAATGGCTTGGGGGGGGCACCCTTTCCCCGGTGCTGATGGGGCACGGTGGGGGGGGAGAGGATCCGGCAGCTTTTTCACATAGGAATGCATTGCTTCAATGCATTCCTATGGGAAAACGAAAAACGAAGTGAACGAAATGGAAATTTCTGTTTCATTTCATTTCATTTTTCTTTGATGAGTCCCTTCGTTATTTGTTTAATTCCCTAATGAAATTAATAACAAATAACGAAATGAATAAAAGATTCATTTTGTGGCCATCTCTAATCCAGTCATGCACTAGGGGCAAACCACCTTCCGTCTTTCTTCAAGGGGATGTTTCCCTTTCCTGCTAGTACCACCATAGGAAGGGCCTTGATTTGTGACCCATTGTCCTGACAGCGGTGATTCTCCTCCCATCTAGAGTCCACCTCTTTCCCTTCCGGCTTTCCCAACCCCCCTTCATCAGTCTCTTCAGGTAGTTAGGTTTGTACTCCAAGTCCTGCGTGGGAGTGCAGTGGCTCACAAGCAGAGGTGTCCTCTCTACAGTCTTCTGCACATAAGGTAACTAATATATGAAATGACACTAAAATGCTTCTGCCTTTATTCAAGCCAAAAAAAAAAGATATAGGTGAAGGTTTTTAAGCAGAGGCTGGGTGGCCATCTGTCGGAAATATTGTGATGGGGGTTCCTGCATGGCAGGGGGTTGGACTGGGTGGCCCTTGAGGTCTCTTCCGACTCTATGCTTCTATGATTCTATGATTCATTGGAATCTGTCATTGAAGTTATTTTTCATGGATATCCACCTGGAAAAAAAGATATATGCTATGGTTTTACTTGGAGAAAGTTAGGCTTCTTCTCTCAGCACCATCATTTCACATTTATATACATGGGAGTTCCATAAGAACATTTCTGCAATCCAAAAGGAATCCTAACACATTTGTGCAGTCACAGCAATACTACATGTTATTTTAATAATTGAATATGTTTATGTTTGTTACTATCAAGGGGAAGGAGAAGGAGAAAGCCACAAACTGAAAATTAACAAGTTCCACATACAGCATGCTTATTTGGAAATTAAACCTCAAAATTCTCCAGTTAAACTTGAAAGCAGGTGGAGTGAAATGCAACACAGAGTCAGCTAGAGAGCAACAGCAGCATGGATCCAGATACATCTGCTGTTGCTTCCTAGTTAGTGGCTTCCTTTTTATCTTACAGTCTGGCACAGTGTATGTTGACAAACCTCCATCACCCTTAAGGATGGCGTTTTGCACCCTTATACTAGGTGACAAGAGGCTGTGCTCTTTTCTGAGGCATTGTGAAAAAGAGCCTGACAGGGAAGTCCTGCAGTTTGTTTCAGCCAAATTTCTCAGGGTCTCTTCTGGAGACAGATACTAACTAGGAATCCATGTTTATTGATTAGTTGATTGATTAGCCATTTTGACCATATCAAAATAATATACATACAAAAGCACATAGATCCACAATAAAACAGCTAAAATTCAATACAAATACTAAAATTTAGAAACATCATAAACATATTTTAGTTAAGTGAATCACCCCTGCAAAAGCAAAGCAAAGTGTTCTGCTTATATACCACCCTATAGCAGTTCAAGCACTTTCTGCGCAGTTTACAATTTGATTACACAGGCTACAAATTCCACTCCCACAAGCTGGGTTCTTATTTTACCAGCCTCGGAAGGATGGAAGTCTGAGTCAACCATGAGCCTGCTACCTGGGACTGAACCCCAGGTCGTGAGCACAGTTTTACCTGCAGTCCAGGCATTTAACCACTGTGCCATAAGGCTCCTATTTGTTCAATGTGGGATCTTATGCCTGCTACCTTGGATATAAATTTAGCTATATTTCAGACAACTTGTGTATTCGACCTCTGTAGCAGATATGAAAGTCTATGGTCCACATTCAAGTGGGCTGTTTTACTCAATAGGGCAGATAACAGGCAATCAAATAAAACATGTGCAGTACCCTCAATAACAGAGGCCCCACAAATACAGATTCTTTTGTGATAAAGCAACTGGTGAAAATGTCCATGTTTGGTCATGGAATCCATCAGTTCAAATCTGGGTCTGGTAAAAGCCTTTCTAAGAGATTGATATAGGCTCATTTCTAGATATGTTTCAAGGTGGAAAACAATTTTATTTTTAGATAACCCACCTTGTGATATGTTCTTAGAAAGTAATTCCATATCCTTTCCGGCACTGATGTCCCAGGCTCTCTGTTTAAAAATTATTTTGCCTGGTAGCCTCTTAAGAGTAGGTATTGAGTGGGGAGTCCATATTGTTCAATTATATTGCCAAGTTGAACAGCCCAGAAATAGGGCAAAGCGGTACCTATTTGTTCAACTAAACAGCTTTGGAATTCAGTTGAGACCCATTGAATGGATTCACAACCGAAAGGTAAAACCCTTAAGCACTGAGTGACTGAAGAGCAAGTAAAAACCTGTTTCTGCCCTTACCATATAAGCAGCAGTATTTGAGCAATAGTACTATGGAAGGGTGTTCATTCCATGCAGGCTTTGCTTTGATTTCCATCATGCTACCCTGCAGCCTCCAGACAAACAGCCCAACTTTGTTGCTTAAAGAATGAAGGAATCTTCCTTTGGATCCAAAAGATTACAGAAAGTGATTGGATCATGTCTCAAACTGATGAAAGCTCAAGGCTGCTAGAAGCTCTGCATGTTGGAGTCATGTTAGTGTTAGGGTTTGCTAAGTTCAGCAGAGATTTGAAGCAGGAATTCCTTCCTTTGTAGTAAGCCACACAAAGACAGTATGCAGAAACTATATTTACAGGTTATGTACATCAGCAACTAAAACAAATACAGATTCTCTGGAGCAGCACATATGGTTAACAACTGGACAGTACTTTGACAGGCAAGTAGACAAAGAACTGCAAAGAGCACAATGATTTCTCCCTTAATTTAACCAAAACTCAGGGAAACCTTATTACTTACTTACAGCTGATCTCTGGTGGTTACTCAGAGCTTACCTGCGTCAGGAACTTTCCACACAATTGATAGTTACAATAAATGGATTTAACTCAAAACCTAACAGTTAGGAGTGACTCTGTTCAGTAGCCAAGCCATGTATTGAGCTCCCCTGACTGAATTTGTTTGCTCTCTGACTTTAATGAGCCACAGTCTCTCCCTGTGTCTCCAACCAATAGGAAATGGATAACTCCAAATGTTGGGTTTCAATCATGGGTTGGCCTCCACTGCAAATCCTTGAAGTTCTTCAGCTGTCATTCATGGTTTTCTTCTACAAATGAATTACTACTGCTGTGTGTTGCTAGCAAGGTTCAATTCCTCATTCTTCCCTATGAAAGGACACTCAGGTAGTAAAGCACAGGTAGGGCCCACTGCCTCCCATTCTGCCTAAAGAGACGATACTGGACAAGGCAGAGGAGTCAGTCATCTGGCTCAGCATGGCAATTTTGTTGACTCAAAGGCTCAAAATCAGTAGTGATTCTATATCCAAAACAAATACTAAAGATCTTGCTCCTGTTCCATAGAAGGACCCTCCTCTGCCCAGGAGTCTTGGGGAGTCCAACTACAAATAACAGATTTATTAGCAGTTCAGACAGTGAAGCTGTGATTAGGTTTGATTCTAAGGGTTGGTAAGAATGTCATGGCATTGGCAGTGCTTGCCAAGAGGAAGCACAGTGGTTTTGAGAGGAGGAGAACCAAAGGGTCACAATGGCAGAAGTGGGTGGTTGGGTTCCAGCTTTTTAGCTGAAGGTCTGCTTCACGTAAGCATTCAAAATACTGTGTTGAATGGCCCACTCCAGACTCTCCTGCCACCCTAATTGGGAAGAAGAAAGCTGCCCCTTTAGGGCACTGCTGCTTCTCCCTGCAGTTGTGTTGGGTTCCCGCTAATCTATCCCCTTTTACTTTGCCATTACTTTAGTTGCCCAATTAAGCAAACAGCATAGGGAGATCAAAGTACGGTAAAGTAATTTCATTATTTTATTCAGCTGAAGAAAATCAATTGACTGACACATCCCAGAGGAATTAGGAAGGGCCAGTTCCAGCCATAAGTAAAACAGTATAGTATATAGTTACATTAGAGTAAAACAGCATTTTGGTCCATAATACTACTACTTCTTCAAGGGCCATGTCCTCATAGAATATTGGCAAACAGAACACTTGACCCAATCAATCCCCATTTCTCCCATCTTCAAAGGAACACGCTCCACCTTTGCCCATCTTCAAAGGAACATGCTACCTCCTCCTGTAAGAAGGGAGGCAGTGAGGAGCATTAACCTTGGATCTTACCAGTGCTGGATACTCCTTTATTTCCCAGGTCCCATTATCTATGTTAGGCAATTACAGTGGAACCTTGACTTACATGCTGCTTGACTTGCAGCATATTTGACTTGCAGCAAGACTTGCCCCCTGTTTGACTTGAGTCGCAGGCTTTGACTTACAGCACGGAGCTCCGGTGCAAGGCACCAGAATCTGGCGGCAGCCACGACCCAGCATTGCGGCTGCTGCCTCCAAACTGCTCCTGCCTTCTTCCTCTCCTCTGGCAGCGGGCGGCTTCAGCGAAGGCCAGCTCTGAGCACCTGGAGCTGGTCCTCGGCCTCACTGAAGCCGCTGCTGCTGCCGGAGGAGAAGAAGGGCTGGGAGCTCGGGGCTGGTCTCGCTGGTTAGACAGTTGGCTCAGTCTTGTAAAAAATCTGGCTGTAGAAGTCTGGTCCACAATGGAAGCATTTTAGTTGGGGAGCTGTACTGTTATGGGACTTTAACGGTAAGCATAGGGTTGTTCAGAACTTGGAATGTCAGGTGAAAAATCAGTAAAACTTAAATGTTAGACATTGTTGCTATGAACATTAAAAAGTGGAGGCGTATAACTTGTGGACTATAATTCCACTGCCTCCTCCTCTCTTTGAAGAGACATTTCATTTACATCCCCGGAAGGAATCTCCTATCCCAGTCAAATTTGTGTTAAATTGCTGTTTTCACGGGGTCTTTTTTTATCATCTGGAACGGAGTAATCCACTTTCCCATTGCTTTCTATGGGAAAAGTTCGTTTGACTTAAGTCATGTTTGACTTATGTCTAGACTTCTGGAACAGATTAATGACGCAAGTCAAGGTTCCACTGTATAACAATGGCTAAAATTAGCCTAAAACAACTACTGAGTGAAGCTATTCAAGAAGCCAGTTCTAACTAGCTCTCTTGGTGTGTTGCTGAATGTTATAGATATGTAATAATGAGAGCATTAAATCACTGTTGGACAGGTGTGAGGCCTTAGAAGCTTATGTGAAACATTTGTATCTGTGTGGTTAATATATTTCAAAGTAAGACACTAGTATGTTGATTATACCGATGGTACCCCTTGCAAATACAGTTATACTTTAAGAGTAATTTGGTTTAAGAGCATTTTGAAAGACAAGGAAAATTTCTTCTAAATTTTGCCTTGATGAATGAGAAATGTCTTGATCTACAAATACTGGAGCAGGTCACATTATCATAAATGAGCCAGTGGTGGCTCCCTTTCTTCCTCTCCCCCTCGTGGATTGTGGGTGATTGTCTGGAATGTTCCATCTCAGGCAGCTTCCAAAGCGAAGGAAAAAGGGTGGAATAGCACCAACCAGGAATGTTTTCAAAGGGGAGTGCAGGTTAGGGTTTAATTTTAATTTTAATTTTAATTTGTTTTCTACATTCTTTCTTATTTTTTCCAAACCATTTCTAGGCATGGGGCATCTAGCCAAGTGTGTATAGGGCTACAAATTCCAGTAGTTAGTCCCAAGCAAGGCACTTCTAGCCAACTTCTTCAGTGAGTTTTGGCATTTTGTGTATTCAGTATGTGGTCTATGGGACCCCAGAACAAACCATCTGAGTTTCTATTTTTTCTTATGGGGAAATTTGCTTTGTTCTAAGTGTGTTTTGGTATACAAGTATCTTTATATATATATATATATATATATATATATATATATATATATATATATATATATATATATATAATATCCTTTCACTGTTTCTTACATCACCGTCATCCTTACTCTATTATCTCTTGGAGCCAGGGTATATTTGTTGTATTTGTACAAGCAGGCTAAGACTTTTCTCTTCAGGCAGGTCTGAGAAGGGTCTTTAAATGGGTTGTTATACTCTGTTGTTTTAAATGTGTTTTAGTATTGATTTTACTTACCATTTTAATATACATTTAATTTTTTTAAAAAATATTTGTATACCTACTGCCTTTACCTTTAAAATGTTGTCTCTTTATGTTGTAAGCCACCTTGGGTGTTTTTCAAGGAGAAAGGTGGGATTAAAATTATGGCTAATAATTAATTAATTAAATTGAGGGTTATCCAGCAAAATTGCCTTTACCATGGGCTCAGCATGGCAGGAAGCCATGGCAGAATTCATCAACCAGCATGCCTAGAACAAGTCATGTGCCTGTGCAAAAATGAAGGCCATTTTCCTGTGCCTAATACAGGAAGTTCTCCTGGACAGCACTCAAAAATGCAGACCCTGAGTGCCCAGAAGCTAGAAGATAGCTCTGAATAACATTGTAAAGCACCAACTGCTTATTTGCCTCCCCCTAGGGGTCTGCTGCCTGAGGCAATTACTGAACCTCTGGTTCTGCCCTGCCAGTTCCTTTATACCAGTTTCTCTACTTAAAAAAGTAACTGAAAATAATTCATTATAGAAAAAAACAGCAACTTGAAAAATACCACAATATCAGTTTTGCTGATGGGATAGGTAACTAGTTAACTATTAAAGTAATTGTTGCATGTTAACAGACCCTGAACGAACACTTTGATTACTTTTATTTAATTAATTTCTATGCTGCCCATCTGACCAAGGGTTACTCTGGGGGGTTCATAGCAATAACACTTGCATAAAAGAAACATAACATAATCAGTATAATAAAATCAAACTAAAATATAACTTAATTTATATTTCTGTTAGCTTTTTTGGCTGAAAAAGATTTAGACAAAAAAAGTTGATTGCAGTTTCTGTTGAAAATGGGGCCTAAGCAATCCTATTGATTTTAATGGGAATTAATTTAAACTGCTGTTGTCAGAATCCAACCTTGCATTTGTAATGTTGTGTTTCAGCTTGTTAGTGCTGTGGGTGAACAAGGACCAAAAAACATTTTGCTGAAGAATTACTTCCCTCCAGTACTTTCATCCTCACGTTTAGTGCCACAAGCAGAGGTGCTGAAGATATAAAAGGTCCCCAAGGGTACCTGAGTCAGCAATTGTTACCATCATTCAAGAACAAGGCTGGTTGCTTTCCTTTTGATGAAAATCTGCAGGCCTTTACCTGATGAAAGAAGTGTTGAAAATGGTAGCCTCTAGCATGTGTCTGTTTGTATCTCTTGGGGCATTTCTGAATTGCCTTCCCTGGAGCAAAACTGATGGTTCACTTTTGGAAGACAGTTTTGCTGACACAAAGTTAAAATTATTCCTGCACAGATCATGGGTATTATTTATTTATTTATTTATTTATTTATTTATTTATTTATTTATTTATTTAATGAGAATCATATGGGTATTTTAGCCCAAAGGCTACTCTGGGCGATTTACAAAGTGAAGAATACAAATTATAAAACACATACAGCAAATATATACAAATCAAATACAAAGTACAAAATAACACCATTAACTATAATCAATGTAGCTATAATAAAAATAAACAGAATAGACAGTTAAATTACACCAGACAAGAAAATTGACTACATATAACTTGAGGCGGAGGGAGAAATTCCTAGATAGTATAATTTAAAGAGTCAAGTTTCCGGGAAAGCTGTTCTGTAAAGCCATGTTTTCAATAGCCATTTAAAGCTATTAAGTGTGGGAACCAACCTTATTTCTGCAGGCAGTTTATTCCACAATTGAGGAGCTATCACCGAGAAGACCCAATTTTTGGTTGATGTTTTATGGGCCTCCTTTGGTGTAGGCATCCTCAGATGCCCATCTTGGGAGGAATGAGGGGTCAGGGCCATTCTATTTGGGAAAAGCTGCTCTGACAGATAACAAGGTCCCAAACCATTTAGGGGTTGTATGTTACCATTAAAACGTTGAAGTCAGTGGGCATTGCAACCTTCAGTGTTCTTTGTCCCTGTTTGCTTATGTTTCACTCCTTCCAGGATTTGGGAATCTCCTCTCCTCTTGGCTGCAAAGGAAAATGATGTCTCGGCCATCCAGAAGATGCTTGCCAGCCATAGCTGTGACCTTCATGAGAGAGGTACTGATTGAGGCTTTGACGTACTCCCCCAAACCACAATTGATCAAGGATTGAGGCAGGAATTATTGAAGGGAGGAGACACAGTGCAACAAGAGTTGAGATATGTTCATAGACTTACGTATGTTAAGGGCAAGTCCAGATGTGACAGAAGGGGCAAGAACTGCAAGTGTGTAATTCAAATCAGAATTTGCACATCTAGATCTATAAGATACACATCCTGCTACTATATTGAGTGAATGCCCTTCTCTTCAGTAGCAGAGGCATGCACTATGTTTTAGAAGGTAGAAACAGAGAAGAACAGTGAGTATTGACAGGTTATAGTTCCTGTCCGATAGGTAGGATTGCCACATTGGAAGTAACTCTAATGATCTGCCCAGGGACCTACTGAAGACCAGTGGGTTGACTCCAGGCATCCTTTTCTGTGTCTGATGTTCTGTCTAGGTGCTGTTGGAGAGACAGTGCTTCATGTTGCTGCCCTCTACAATAACTTGGAAGCTGCCCAGCTCCTGATAGACACAGCTCCAGAACTTGTGAATGAAGCTATGACATCTGAGCTCTACAAAGGTAATGATGGTGATAATGAAGAGGATTGTATGTCTGTTGTTGCTTTCACATGACCACTAAAATCCACAGCAAACTTTGATCTGGATCACTCCCCACCCCGAGCAATCACGTGGTTGATGTCATGGATCAGATGTTCCCATGGTTGCATTTTGAAAATCCACTACCATTCTGATCCCATGACTGAGAACCACAGCAAAGACAGCATAACGGGGGGGGGGGGGGGAGATTTTGGTGTGGATTTATCATGTTCCCATGGACTCGAATAAAAGCATCGTAACAGCGACAAGGATTTTACTACCTCGAGACCAGGGGCACTTTTACACGACCCCTAAAATCCGAGGCAAAGGGTTCCCAGATCCGGAGCTTTAAAAAGTTTTCCCACCAGCTCCTGACTTTAAAAAAAAATTAAGTACGACCACACCCACCTAAGCGTGTCCGAGCGCACTTTTCAAGTACCTGGCCTCCAGGAGGTAAAAAATCTTCCGATGTGCATTGTAAAGCTGTGAATGCCGCACTTCCTTGCCTTCTGTTTGTTTTTTTGTCCCCGCCGCCCCTTTAAGAGACAGGGGCAGACGGAGGTGAGCCTGCATTTTTCTCTCTCCCTATTTTTCTCCCTCCCCTCATGCAGACAGGAGCAAGGGAGTGCAGAGGGGTGGGAACACAGGAAGAGCGACAACCCCCCATGATCTCTGGTCTGAATTTAACTTGACACCGGATTTTAGAGGTCATGTAAAAGCGCCCCAGGTACATGTAAAATGCACTGCATCGCACTTAAGTGGGTGTGGTTGCACTTTTTTTTTAAGTCTGCTGCTCATGAGAAAACGATTCTATGCTCCACATCTGTGAGCACTTTGCAGTGGATTTTAGTGGCGATGTGAAAACAGCCTGTCCTGCCCTTCGGTTCTGCAATCAGCCCAGCTCAGCTCTTGATAATTATTGCTTCAAGCCTTGGGCTGTTTACACACACAACAGCCACGGGCTGTCACACAGACACAAATATGAAATAATACAACACAATGTCGTTCCAGGCTCCATGGGGGGCTGGACACATGGCCTGAATACTACTAGCGAAGGCAATTATTTTCAAAACAATCAAATGTACAAGTTCTCCCTCCCTTCTGCAAGAAAAGAAATCATGCAAGAGATGTCATAGCAACCAAGACTCAACTCTGGAAAGAAGGGACCCAGTGAGAACCAAGAGAGCTCTGCTGACTAGAAGCCATGATGTTGCCAGTAGAGATGGGCACAAAATGAATTTTTAATTTGTTTTGTTATTTGTTATTTATTTTGTTAGCTAATGAAACAAATAACCAACACATCAAAGAAAAATGAAATGAAACGGAACGGAAATTTCTATTTTGTTCATTTCATTTTTCATTTGGGGGCCACTTACCTTCCCGCTGCACTGAGTCTCAACTTCTCTTCGGCGGTGCTGGAAATAAAAAAAAATTAAAAATGGTGCTGCCCCAGCCTCTCAGAGAAGCAAGCGCCTCTCAGCTGTGAAGAAAAAAAAAACCCAAGCCCCAGCATTGGGGCTGTTAAAAATAAATAAAATTAAATAAAATTAAATAAAAGTGCCAACCCAGCTGGGGAGCCACATGGTCAGCACTGTAAAATGTCAGAAGCAACATATGTCAACCCCCGATCTTCTGCAGTCAAATCTGATGAGCTTCCTTGAAGGTATGGGAAGCTAATCTAATCTACCAGCGATTTCAAGAGCAACACATTATTGTTCACAAGGGAAGCTTCCACAAACTGGCCAGAAAAATAGCATGCACTTTAAAAAAAATGCAGTCATGTTTCAACACTGTAATCCACTGACAAACTTCACGGAAGGCGCTATATTTTGTATTTCAGGAGAGACTGCGCTTCACATAGCTGTGGTGAACAAAAATGTGAACCTGGTGAAAGCCTTGCTTGAAAAGGGAGCGGATATCAATGGTCCACGAGCCACTGGATACGTTTTCAGGCGGAGTAGTGACAACCTTATCTACTTTGGTAGGTCTGTACCCCATCCCCTGCCTTCTGAATAGTAGCTTCCTCACAGCCTGCTTTTCTGTGCTAGAGGAGAATTTTTTTTTGGGGGGGGGTATGGTGGAACATCTAGTCAGATCCCCCCACACACACAAACACGATTTGCAGTGGTACAGAGCCAAGGTAGAATTCATCCACTTCTGTAAGAAGAAAACCTTGATTCTCTTTGTTTTAATCATCGGCCCATATTTGCTCCAGAGGGTACAGTCCTAGCTGGCCAAGATGGTGGAGGCCTGGCAAACCTGACAATCAGCCGACAGAAACTGGGCCAAACCCAAAGCCCTTCCAGCCAAGGGAGGTGGGAAATGTTTAAGGTCTACATTGACCTGGGCCTAACTTTGTATCAGAAGAGCGGCTGTGAGCCAGGTCTGAAAGGAGTTTGGTTGTGAAATAATTCAGCTCTTCCTTTACTCCTCCTCCGCTCTGTTTTAGTCTCTTCTGTCAGCAGTTCTCGACCAGCATGGCAGTTGCGCCAGCAGGAAAGGAGTTGTGTTTGGTACAAGAGATGACCGCACATTCCTAACCCACTCGAGCTAGTGTGTCTTTGAGGTGGTGTTGCATGGTCTACATGTATTTTTTTCAGGACAGCCCGACTGAGGAGGAAAGAGAAAAATCACTTTACATACCTAAATTTTACTTTGTTGTATAAATCTGTCACAAGGGTCTACATTTTAAAGCCCCATCTTTGAAATTCCTCTTCAGTTTGTAGAAAATGTTGCCGCATAGGGTATTAAATAACTGTTTCATATCTAGATTCCATGATCTACAGTGGTGTTTTTTACATGGAGCCTGACTTTTCCTTGGAGAGCGAAATCTCCTGGCAGCGGAAATGAGACTTTCCCGGCTGACTCTATTGGAGCTTGAGGACCTGCCATGCAGTACTCGGATAGATCCCTTGCTACCTGTTTAAGGCAGTAATTAAATCACACTTAGTAGATCAATTTTCAAGCATTTTATTAATGAGCCTTCATTAACTTTCGCTCTGAATAGATTCTAACACTCCAGAGAGAACAGATGAACAAAAGGTGGATGTCTGTGACTTTGGCCTCCTTTATCCTCTGCTCTCCACACAGATTCTGGCTCTGTGGTGAAAATATATGGTCTCACGGGGTGTTCAGTCTTTCCTTTGAACCTCAAAGGCCTAACGTAGAATGAAGAATGGCATAAAGGACATTCATGATCTTGGACAGTTGGTAAGGTAGTATTGTGGAACCACAAGCAAATTTTGGTTTTTGAAACAACAAAAAATGAATATAAATCAAGAGGAAAGAACCCATTGCTTGTGAAGAGGTTCACCTGCAAATCTGATTAGTCATAGGGCTTTCTTGATCATGAATGATGGGAGCTGTAGTCTCCCATAAAACAGCAGAAAGGATCAAGGTGGTCATATTCCTTGTCTGGGTGATTTGCATTTCATGTTGGCAGAAATTGTTGGAACAGGTGGTAGAATGGCATGTGACATTTCACATGGGAATTCATTGTATTATCCATGTGTGTTATGATGTCACAAAGTTTGTACACCAGCAACAGCTGATCAGAATATCTCACAGCTATAAAACTAGAGCAACATCTACTTTACCCCAGAGATTATCTGATATTATTACCGGTACGTCTGTAGCATTAGAGTACCTAGAGCAGTGTTGTTGAAACTTGGCACGGGTGCCAAAGGTGGCATTTGGAGCCCTTTCTGTGCACAACCGACATCGCTCCTTCAGAGCTGCCTGTATTTAAGTTAAATTGCTGTAACATTAGAGCCTCTTAGAGCAGTAGTTTATAATTCCCTAACATTGCAGCTCTGAACCTGTAATGCTATAGAGCTAGGGTGCTCTTTGGGAATATTATCATTAGTGCTTTGAGGAGGCTTTTCCAAGAACTTGTGTCTTTTGGGAGAAGCTGTGCAGCTTGATTTATAATTTAAACAAAAAAGGAGGAAAGCCATTTTTCATTAAAGAACCAGAGGAAAATGGAGGTGGGAGGTCAGTTTTCAGTGGGGAGTGTGATGGAGCACTGCCACAAGCTACAGGAGGATCCCCATTCATGATGCAAGAAATCCGAATTTCTCAGGATCTTCTGTTTTCTATGAAAAAAAGGAATCATTTGGCAGTTCTTCTTGCCAAAGAAATTGATTAATTTGTGACTCATTATTTTTGAGCTCTCATATGCCTGTGCATGTGGACATTAATTATTCTGGGGTTGTGTCTCCAATGCCAGGAATGAAAATCACTAACATCTTGGTTTGTTTGTCTGTTTCCTCTCTCCTCAGGACAACATATTTTATCTTTTGCAGCCTGCGCCGGGAGTGAAGCAGTTGTGCAGCTGCTCATTGAATATGGTGCCGACATCCGAGTGCAAGACCCCTTGGGTACAGCATCTTCTGAGGGGGCCTTGTAGCTTGGGGGTGGGGGATAAGCATAAGAGAGTCTGGTTCATTGCACACACGCACACCCCAACCGTGAGATTCTGTGAATATATCAGGAGATCAGATTGGACTGACATTCTTATGAAAGGGGGGGGCTGTAGTCAACAGGGCTCCCCCCCCCCCATCCTCACCTTACTTGGAAAACCAACACATAAAGGAGACCTCTACCTGGCCTCCTTTCTGACACATTGTTCTTGAAGGAAAGAGCACTCAAATGCTGTCTGCTGCTTGAATTGTCATGATGGAAAACTGTCGCCAAAATACGTAGCTAGAATATATATGGGAGATTATCTAGAGACAGACACACAGGCAGCTTAACATACTAGAGAACAAGATATGCTTTCCATACATTTCATCCCTGATAAGGGCCTTCCTTCCTTCCTTCCTTCCTTCCTTCCTTCCTTCCTTCCTTCCTTCCTTCCTTCCTTCGGTACATCTGTGCATGCATTCAGTCCTTTATTTTGTAATTGGAAATGATGCAGCCCAGCTAAAGCTATTCCATTAATTTTAAAGAGTTGTGCAGTGCCATTAATACCAAGAGATTGATTGTATCAGGAGCTCTCAGGGACATGTAGCCCCTGCCCCTTTCCTATGTTGCAGGTCTGTATCTCTGAAAGCCCAGTTCTTGGTGAATTTGTTAGCCTTCAAGCTGCCACCACAACTCTTGGCTATTTTGTTGCCAGGGACCAGCATGGCGAGCCTGTGGAAACCATACCATGTAATTGTGCTGTTTATGCAGTTTGGCTCTCGGCAGCTGTTTAAAAATAAATAAAGGTAGACCAATGAACTGTGGGCTACCAACCATCTCTCTCTATTTCTCCCTGTCCTTCTCTCCCCCTCCTCTTCTTCCTCCTCCTCCTCCTCACATACTTTTTTTCAGAGCAATGAAATCAGCACGAGCTATTCTTAATGTTTGGCTCTTATTTCTGCAGAGCCAAAAATGATGCAAAGGAGGCTGAGCAGGGACCAGTTTTGCTTCTGCCACTCTCCTCAGCCCACAAGAACCAGCCTTGTTCTGTTTTTGTGTTTTTTATCCTCTTGACAGGCAACACCATCCTACATGTCTTAGTCCTCCAGCCAAATAAAGCAGCGGCTTGTCAAATGTACAACCTGTTCCTCTCCTACAGCAAGCAGGACAAGAAGCAGGGAGACTTGGATTCCATCCCCAACAATGAAGGACTCACTCCATTTAAGCTGGCTGGGGTTGAGGGCAACACCATGGTGAGGAAATGGCAATTTTACTACAGTTACGGCCATTGGTTTATTTAATGTACAGTGGACCCTCGTATAACCAACAACTTGTATAACATAAAATCTGTACAACATAAAAAATTCCAGAGATGGGGGAAATTTGCTTAACATAATTGCCTATGGGGAAAATCCGTACAACATAAAATGGGATTACTCCATTTTCAATGCATTCCTATGGGAATTTGTATAAAGGAAAATTTGCTTAACATAATTTAATTTGGAACGAATTAATTCCTTTATACAAGGTACCACTGAATTTATAGCCCACTTTGGTGAAGTGATGTGGAAGGTGCATGATAACCATTACTATCATCATTACCATAACCACAACTACTAGGGATGGGATTTTGGGATTTTCCAGGCTGAAAGTACCATGATTCCTCGGAGTTCTCCCTACCTTACAAAGCCTTCCTGTTCCTGCCCCACTAACTCGGGGCTTCTTTTGCAAACAGGAAGCTGGGGCAGAGCTAGGCCTAGCTAAGTGTCAGGTGTAGGGATGGGCATGAAATGGAAAAATAGTGTTTCATTTCATTTCATGTTTTTTAAAAAATGTAAAAATATTGTAACAAAATGAAACAGTAATGAAACCATTCATTGCTTTATAAAATGGCTCCCCTGGGGCCTAGAGGCACCAAACTTGGTGCCTCTCAGACCCAGGGGAGCCGTTTTATAGAGCAATAAAATAGTTCATTTTAAAACTGAAAAAACAGTGTTTCGTTTTGTAATGAAATGCTGCCTGTCATTTCAATTCGTTACGAAATGATTCGTAATGATGAAAGAGCATTTTGTTTTTTGTAAGGTTTCCATCTCTAGTCAGGTGTATTGTAGCTGAGTATTTGATGTTTGTAAGGTTTCTGTAAGGTAAGTGGAACTGCCAGGATGGAGAATTTTGATTTTTGTAGTCCAGAAAAATCCAAAAGTCTCCTATTTAGTGACAGCTAGCTGCCTAATTCAGAATGCTATTTGCTTGGGCATGGTCTGTGCCAAATGCTGACTGTTATACTGGTTGTGAAACTGTGTGTGCACGCCTGATTGCTCAAGGGAAAATTGTAGAGGGGCCCTGAAAGGTTCATACTAGGCCAACCACCTCGCCTCCCAAACTGGTCAATCCTTGGGTGTGTTCCATGGAGCCACCTAGCCCATGGCAGATAGTGACATGGCAGGTGGTGGGCCCAATACCTTCCTTCCAAGATTGTCTATGGTGGTGAAGAAGCAGACGTCATCGGAGAAACCTGCCCTGAGAGTCTAGAGTAAAATGAACTTTTAGGAAGTATCAAGGCTCAAGATGCTCAGGACAGGGTGGGATACAGGGCTTGGAAGAGTCTGGGATGCAGGAGAGATGAAGATATAAAGAACAGGAGGAAGAAGATATAATGATTACATAAATATTATAAGAAGATATAAAGAACAGAGAGGATAAGCAGATCAGGGAGCTGACATGGAAGAGTAGCAGAGGACTGGAATGCCAGAGGCTGAGAAAGGAGAGGAAGGAAAGACCTGGCTGAGGGCCCTGATGTGGCCCCAACTGGAGTCACCAAAAGAGGAAATCCAGGGCTTGTACTTTGGCTGGCCAGGAGACACCGCAGCATCATGGAGGACTGACGACTCCTGCTCCAGTAGAGCTATGAAGGTGGAGAAGGCAACATTAGTTTGAATGCCTTTGACACCTAGAAGCAAAGGTGCTGAGCCTGGGTGTGAATCCAAGCAGAGCTACTGCTGAGAGAGAAAAAGAGAAAGAAGACAGCACTGGTAAGTTTCTGGGTTGGAGCAGTTCAGTTAGGGCTCTTTGACCTCTGTTTTACCTCTGCCTCTGCTAACTTTAACTGCTCATTTAAATACAAAGAGCCATTAATCAGCTAAACAAAGGAAGTTGCTAGGAAGCAGGGGTGGTGCCAGACTAAGCTTTCCACTGAGCTTGGGGGTGGAGTTACACTAAGTGTTTTCCCCCTGAAGAAGCATTTGAGCCTCAGCATTTGAGCCTGGGTGTGAATCCAAGCAGAGCTACTGCTGAGAGAGAAAAACAGAAAGAAGACAGCATTGGTAAGTTTCTGGGTTGGAGCAGTTCAGCTAGGGCTGTTTTAGAGATTTTATTTTTGACATAAAAGGAGGAACATTGGTAATAGATTATTATTTCTAGAGTAGTAGCTAGTAACACTGTAAAATCTTCAAGGCCCAGAATACTGCACTATTAAAATGGAGTCTGAGGGAGCAGCTGTAGTTACCTGTAACATTTGTGCCATGTTTGTCATCTTGACAAAACGCACAGAGAACTACACTTGCTGCAAGTGCAAGCTGGTTGCACTATTAGAAGAAAGGTCCAGGAGCTAGAGGCCCGCATATCGAACCAGCAACATATTAAGGAGCTTGAGCGGTTCTTGGACAGAGCGGAACAGACCATCCAGGTCCAAGAAGAGACAGGGCAGACTTCTGAGGATGTAATCACTTCCCCAACCCAGGAGGTAGATGTGTAGAGGAATGTGACTCAAAGGAGTAGAAGGCCAAGGGATCGCTCGGAGAGTCTCATATTGCACAATCAATTTGAGGCTCTTTCCCTCATCACACCTCATGAGGCACACACCGAGGAACAACTGGTTCCACCCGAAGATCTCTCCCTCATCACAATTGATGAGATACAGGATTAGGTACATGTAGAAGAACAGGCTGCAGGAGAGAAGCTCCTTCTGCTAGGGGATTCTATAATAAGAAATACGGAGGGATGGATTTGTGATGAGCATGATAACCGTATGGTCACTTGCCTGCCAGGTGCAAAGGTTGCAGACATCACGAGAAATCTAGATAGCTTGTTAGAGAGAACCGGGAAGGAGCCAGTGGTCATGGTACATGTTGGTAACAATGATGTCGGGAAGGCCAAGCGGTCAGTCTTGGAAGCCAAGTTCAGGTTGTTAGGAAGATTGAAGTCCAGGACTTCCAAGGTAGCATTTTCAGAAGTGCTACCTGTTCCTCGTGCAGGACCCGCCAGGCAGGCAGAGCTCAGAAGCCTCAATGCGTGGATGAGGCGATGGTGTCGAGAGGAGGGCTTTAGATTTGTCAGGAACTGGAGAACATTTTGGGACAAGCCAAATCTCTTCAGGAGGGACGGGTTGCACTTGAATCATGATGGGACCAGATTGCTGGCACTCAACCTCAAAAAGGCTGCAGAGCAGCTTTTAAACTGATAACTGGGGGAAAGCCGACAGGAGCTGAGTGGCATCCGGTTCGGAACACCTCATCCACATGGAATGAGGTTGGAAAGGGTAGAGAATCACATAGAGATGGCATAGCAGGTATTAGTACTGGGACAATAATGGAATGTGATAGTTTGTCTACTGAAAATAATACCTGTGGGGGGGGGAGAACAAATCAGCAGCTGTTGTTGCAGAACCCACTGTACAGGTTCTTCTACGCCAATGCTTGAAGCCTCCAACCAAAAATGGGAGAACTTGAACATTTGACAGCTAGGGATAACATTGATATAATAGCCATAACAGAAACCTGGTGGAATGTAGAGAACCAGTGGGATACAGCAATCCCAGGCTATAAACTCTATAGAAGGGATAGAGAGGGGCGGGTTGGAGGGGGAGTGGCCATCTACGTTAAAGAAGGGGTAAAATCCAGCAGAATGGAGATTGACAGAGGGTCTGACTCCACCATAGAATCACTGTGGGTTAAACTACCAGGTCCAAGGAGTGATGTGATAGTTGGGGTATGCTATCGCCCACCAGATCAAAAACTTGAGGGGGACCTTGAAATGAGGAGACAAATCATGGAGGTGTCTCAGAAGGATAGGATAGTAATCATGGGGGACTTCAATTATCCCCACATCGACTGGGCCAATGCGAGCTCCGGGCAAGAAAGAGAGACTGGGTTTCTCGACTTGCTGAATGACTGTGCCTTAGAGCAACTTGTCATGGAGCCCACCCAAGAACAGGCAACTCTGGATCTAATACTGTCTGATACTCAGGACCTGGTCAGGGATGTGAATGTCACTGAGCCTCTGGGGAACAGTGACCATGCTGCAATCTCCTTTGCCATGCATGTTGGAGGAAGAGTATCAAGCAAATCAGACATAAAAATCCCTTGATTTTCGAAGGGCAAACTTCCCTCAGATGAGGAAACTAGTTAGAAAGAAATTGAAGGGGAAGGTTGGAAGAATCCAATCTCTTCGGAGTGCATGGAACCTGTTTAAAACAATGGTAACAGAGGCCCAGCACAAGTGCATACCACAAAGAAAGAAGAGCTCATTTAAGTCCAAGGGGACACCGGAATGGTTAACGAGTGGAGTTAGAGAGGCTCTAAAGTGCAAGGAGAGGTCTTCCTGTAAATGGAAATCCTCCCCAAATGAGGAAAATAAAAAGGAACACAAACTCTGGCAAAAGAAATGTAAGAAGATGATAAGAGAGGCAAAGAAAGATTTTGAGGAACGCATGGCTAGCAATATAAAGGGTAATAATAAAAGCTTCTTTAAATATGTTAGAAGTAGAAAACCTGCCAGAGAACCAGTTGGCCCTCTCGATGGTGAGGGAGGAAAAGGGGAGATTAAGGAGGACTTGGAAATTGCAGAGAAATTAAATGAGTTCTTTGCTTCTGTCTTCACGACAGAAGACCTTGGACAGATTCCGCTTCCTGAACTTGACTAAAGAATTAAATCAAATACAGGTTAAAAGAGAGGATGTTTTAGGACTAATTGATAAATTGAAGATTAACAAGTCACCGGGCCCAGAGGGACTGAGGGAACTGAGAAATGAAATTGCAGATCTCTTAACGGTTAATATGCAACTTGTCTCTTAAAACGGCCACAGCGCCGTGGGACTGGAGGATAGCAGATGTCACAGCAATTTTTTTAAAAGGAAGGAGGGGGGACCCGGGAAACTACAGGCCAGTTAGCCTTACATCTGTCCCAGGGAAGATGGTGGAAAGCCTCATCCAAGAGAAAATCTTAAAACACATAGAAGAACAAACCTTGCTGAGAGAAAATCAGCATGGCTTCTGCAAGGGTAAGTCTTGTCTGACAAATCTTTTAGAATTTTTTGAAAAGGTCAACAGGCATGTAGATTTGGGTGAACCAGTGGATATAGTCTATCCGAATTTTCAGAAAGCTTTTGACACAGTCCCTCACCAAAGGCTGCTGAGAAAATTGCACAGTCAGGGGATAAGAGGGCAGGTCCTCTTATGGATTGAGAACTGGTTGAGATCCAGGAAACAAAGAGTAGGTGTCAATGGGAAATTTTCACAATGGAGAGAGGTGAAAAGCGGTGTGCCCCAGGGATCTGTCCTGGGACCAGTGCTTTTCAATCTGTTCATAAATGACCTGGAGACAGGGATAAGCAGTGAGGTGGCCAAGTTTGCCGATGACACAAAACTTTTCCGTGTGGTAAAAACCAGAGAAGATTGTGAAGAGCTCCAGAAGGATCTCTCCAAACTGGGGGAATGGGCTACGAAATGGCAAATGCGTTTTAATGTAGCCAAATGTGAAGTAATGCATATTGGGGCAAAAAAATCAAAAATTTATCTATCAACTCATGGGCTCTGAGTTATCCGTGACAGATCAGGAAAGAGATCTTGGTGTGTTGGTGGACAGCTCCATGAAGGTGTCTACCCAATGTGTGGCAGCGGTGAAGAAGGCCAATTCCATGCTACGGATTATCAAAAAGGAGATTGAAAATAAAACAGCCAACATTATAATGCCATTATACAAAACAATAGTAAGGCCGCACCTGGAGTATTGTGTACAATTCTGGTCACCGCATCTCAAGAAAGATGTAATGGAACTGGAAAAGATGCAGAAGAGAGCGACTAAAATGATTACTGGGCTGGGGCACCTCCCTTATGAGGAAAGGCTAAAACATTTGGGGCTCTTTAGTCTGGAAAAAAGGTGCCTGAGGGGGGATATGATTGAGACGTACAAAATAATGCAGGGCATGAGTAAAGTGGATAGAGGGAATCTCTTCTCCCTCTCACAAAATACCAGAACTAGGGGACATACACTCAAATTGAAGGCTGGGAGAGTAAGAACAGACAAAAGAAAATATTTTTTCACCCAGCGCGTTGTAAGTCTATGGAACTCCCTGCCACACAATGTGGTGATGGCATCTGACCTGGATGCCTTCAAAAGGGGATTGGACAGATTCCTGGAGGAAAAGTCCATCACAGGTTACAACCCATGATGGAGATGTGTAATCTCCAGCCTTAAAACCAGGATACTTCAAGGGCCAGATGTAGGGGAGTGGTATCAGGAGACAGATATCTAGTCTCATGCGCTCCCAAACGCATCTGGTGGGGCCACTGTGAGATACAGGAAGCTGGACTAGATGGGCCTTTGGCCTGATCCAGCATGGCTCTTCTTATGTTCTTATGTTCTTATTTCATTTGGGCACTGCTAACTTCCTGCTGTGGGTGAGGACAGCAACAAGAGCACAATTAGAACTTGATGCATTTACAAGCACTAGAAAAGAATGAGATAGCCATCCCCTAGCCTGGAACCTAGGATTGGTTTGAACCGTGCTTGACCTGGAGGAGATCAGGAAATCAGCAAGCAGTTGCAACAGTGTTATGCTAGTTCTGCACATTGCTTTTTTCCAATTGTCTTGCTCTGGGAGAAAGGCAGGATGCTTGACAGACAGACATGAAGGTTGACAGACAGATGATTACATTAAAGGATAATGTAAGCCTGGATAATCCTGTGCATTCTTTAAAACCTGTAGGGAAATCTCTCGCAGGGTGCCTCGTGCACCTCAGTAATGGGTCGTACAAGAGCGCATCTATTTCAAATGCTGTCAAACCAGGGTTCACAAGGAGGCTAGACAGAGTAACATCTCCGTTGTTCACTCTCCAATGGTCAATAAATAAATGTGTGGTTTTTGCTCAGTATTTTTGTGTTTCTTATTGATTTAAAACAGCCTTTTTAAAAGTGCCTTTTCTTTAATCTTTGATATGATCTAAACTTGTATAACATTTCATTTGTAATACTGCTTTGACAGCCTTATGGTGATTAGTAGATGTTTTAATTGATAGGTGAAGTAAGCCCAGCTACCAGAATGACTGGGCAGGTGTGCAATTTGACTTCTTGGCAGAGACTGCATTACTGGAAAGACATTTTGGCTTTGGGCAAGATGTCCAAAGCCAAAATGTCACCAGGCAAACATCTCTCAAAATGAAAAGAGGAAGGAAAATTTCCTTTTTATGGAAATATAAACTCTGAGAAATACTGTAAAGCCATTATGATTCCCTTTATATGGTGTTACAACAAAACTAAGCCCTTGGAAAAGTGGAGGTAGTGACCTTAGTTCAAAAACAATGACAAAATATGAGATGCTATGATATTTATATTCTTACTGCACAAATAAGTTGACATATTCATGCTGATTGTGAATATCCAGTGTAGGAGTAGAGCAGGCGTGTCCAACCTTTGGCCTTCCAGATGTTTTGTTTGAACCACAATTCCAACAGTCCTTTGCCATTGGCAAACTAAGCTTAGAATTCTGGGAGTTGTGGTCCAAAACATCAGGAGGGCCGAAGTTTGGACATGCCTGGAATAGAGGCTAGAGGAACGGCCTAGGGCTCAGGCCCCCTGGAGTTCAAATCCCCATTAAGTCATTGGACGCTCACTGGGCCTGTGGATTTCTAACACCACTCTCTAAATGCCTCACCTGCCTCGAAAACCAATTGGGATGGCTATGAGTTCTGACTCTATGGCACATAAAAACAAAATTAAGCATTGCAGGGTTAATCAGGGTGTCTTTTTTATTTCTTCACGTTCCTAAATGTGTCTTTAACTACACAGAGAGAAAACAGGACTTGCACCAACCCTCTTGGGTACCTCCCACAAGAGCTATTGTAACTGAGATTTTTGCTTGCCACCAAGTAGATGTTCCAGCACCTGATGCAAAGAAGAAAACACATCCAATGGACTTTTGGGCCTGTGACATCCACCTTGTACGATCTTACAGAAATTGACTCATGGGGCGATGATCAGTCTCTCCTGGAGCTCATTGTCACCACCAAAAACAGAGAGGTATTTGTAACTGGGGGCAGGGGCAGGGGTGGGGAGGGTCCTAGAGCATTCTCTCTCTCTCTCTCTCTCTCTCTCTCTCTCTCTCTCTCTCTCTCTCTCTCTCTCTCTCTCTCTCTCTCTCTCTCTCTCTCTCTGTGTGTGTGTGTGTGTGTGTGTGTGTGTGTGTGTGTGTGTGAAGAGAGCTCTACTATCGGTCCAACTTGAATAGTGTCTTACCTCGTAACCCTCATCTGCTCTATTCCACAAGCCCTTGTTTCTTAGAGCGAATGTAGTACAGTACTTTCGTTAACATTGTCCAACCAGTTTTTAAACAAGAAAGGTTGTTAGTTGTTACCAAAGACCCTCCCCTCAGTCATTAATAACACCTAGTAAATCTAGGAAGGGTAATTTGGAAAATGGGTCACAAACACAATACCTGTTCACAGTATCTTTTTTAAAAAAAACACTGCATTGCTGTTGCTCTTATGAATTTTGTTTTAAGTTTCAAGATTAAAGACATTTTAATTTTTGGCAAGAGTGATAGCAATGTGCTTTTTAAAAAAACTCTGAACAATAATCTGTCATTATTCATATATACTCAAAATAATTTTATTAAATGAGTTCTAGCTAATTTTTAAAATTATATATTAGAATGGTGCAAAATACTGACCCATGGTAGAAAACATGTCTAAAGCCTGTGGTCGCTTATAAGCCGTGGCTATAAAGCAACTTAACACTCGTGACATTTCCATTACAAAATGACACCTGTGATATAAAACAGTTGTTAAAAATAATTAAATACCATAACAATATTGGAATAACTTTTGAGTGCATGCCCTGATATGAATGTATCTTTTAAATGAAACTCCATGAAACCTTTGGGTGGTAGATCTCAATCAAATAAGACAAAGTCCTTTTTCATCCAGAGGATCACTGGTCTGTGGAACTCCTTGCCAGAAGAAGTAGTGACAGCGGTCAGCCTTGACAGCTTTAAGAATGGAGTGGACAAGTTAATGGAGAACAAGGGTATCAATGACTATCATTATGGATGCGACTCGGCGAAATTATCGTTTCCGTTTTCGGTTATCGTTTCCATTACGTAACGGAAACGGTAACATAATTAAGCCCTCAGAACTCGAACTCAAACCGAAAAAAGAAAAATTTGGTCGGGTTTTTCGTTTCCGTTTGTGGCATCGCAGCGATCGCGCAATGCGAAGCACAGAAAAGGTTTTTAATTTTTTTAAAAAAAACCCGACTCCTGGCCAAAAAAGCAGGCGAAAATATGCCTGCCTGAGGCTTTGCCACCTACCAGAGGGCTGGTTTCTGGGGGGTCCCCGGCCTTCCCCCCCCTCTTCTCCTGTCCTGGGCTGCTTGCACCAGGCTGGGGGGGGGTCATCCTCGTCGTCTGTCTCCCCCATGCGGTGGGGGGGATCCAAAATGGCGACCACAATTTTTCTTTTGAAATCATGGTCAAAAAACACACCAAATCACCACAGAAACATGTGAAATTTATTTATTTTAAATGCCTGAATGTTTATAGTAGCAGCAGTGGGTTTTTATAGCAATAAAACATCATATTGATTTTATTTTATTTTATTTTATTTTATTTTATTTTATTTTTAGACCTGCCCATTTGGGCTGGGCATGGGATGGGACCATACAAATTGTTTGAACCATTCCACCAATGGCATCGCCAGGTCTTTGACTGACACTTTTGGATGTCTCAGAGGGTATAAAAAGCCGAGACACCTTTCAGAAATCACAGCCATGGATGTGGTTGAGGGAGGAGGGCTGGCTGCTGGTGCTGGTGTGATCCGATCGAGATTGAGGAGGGAGGCTGGAGGCTTTAGGATTTAAGTTAGGTAGGCAGAGAGGGAATTGAATTTAGAAAATAATTTCTTTGATTCCCTGCAGCTGAAGGGAATAGCAGTTTATTCTTTATTTCTTCTCTGGCAGTTTGTGAGGATTTTTTTCTGATATTGGATAAAGGGGGAGGTTCGACTGGGAGGGGAGGTGTGGATTTATTTTAAAAATACATTATATACTACCATTTATTTTCTTTTTCCCCAACTTCAATTTGCTTGCACACACACACATTTGGGGTACAAGCCAAGAACAGAACCTATTCCTAAGTGATATCCTAACTGCCCACTTGCCCGTCCGCCCGCGCCGCCACCTGCCTGCGGCCCGCGCCGCCGCCCGCACACTCACGCTAAATCGCGGTGGAAATGACAAATGACAAATGGAAATGACAAATTTTTCAAAAATTTCGCGACAAACGGAAACGACCCGAAACGAACCTGTTCCGAGAAGCGAATACTCGAAACGTCATTTTTTCTGGTTGTGCCCATGTCTAATGCCTAAGGACAACCTCCGGGTTGGAGAGATAGGCAGGATATCTCTCAATGACCATTTGCGGGGAATCATAAGCAGGTGAAGACATCTGCTTGGGAGTACAGTACCCTGAACAAATGATGAGCCTCTGTGTGAGACAGAATGCTGGACTGGATGGGCTGTAGCCTGTTCCAGCAAGGCTGTTCTTATGTTCTTATGTTCTTAAATAGGGTACACGTGGCCCATTCTGGGTGCTTCTTTTCCTGCCCTGGAGACTTATTTCTTTCTGGGTGTTTTTTTTTTCTTCTCTGGAGAGGGTACCAAACAAAAGCCACTTTACACCTTCAGGCCCGGCGGATCCTGGACCTCACCCCGGTGAATGAGCTGGTGAGCCTGAAGTGGAATAAGTACGGCCGGCCGTATTTTTGTGTCCTGGCCTTGTTCTACGTTCTCTACATGATTTGCTTCACCATGTGCTGTGTCTATCGCCCTCTGAAACATCGGAGCTTCAACAAAACCCATGAAAGGGACAACATGATCTACATTCAGAAGGCTTTGCAGGTAAATCCCGTTTGCTTGAGCTTACAAAGGATGTAGAATGATCTGTGTTTTTGTGTTTTTAGAAGGCCACCTCTGACATATAGTCCTTGGTTTGTATTTCTCCACCATTATCATGCAGGTGTGTGTGTGTGTGTGTGTGTGTGTGTGTGTGTGTGTGTGTGTGTGTGTGTGTGTGTGTGTGTGTGTGTGTGTGTGTGTGTGTGTGTGTGTGTAGGCGGTATTGTGCAGTTAGTCTAATTGCATGGAAGGAACATCACAGCAATGTAGCATTTTCCAGGGCAATCAGCAGGAGTTGTTCCCATGAGTGTGCATAGGAGTGATCTTGAGCAGGCTTGTGTTGAACTTGAGCCATAGCAATAAGCCACAGTGGCAGAAGGCAGTATAACCTGTATTGCTTAAACTGGAATGGATGAACAGTTGTTCGCAGTCCCCCCAATGGTGAACGTGGTGAGTGCTAGGCAGACAAGGTGACTGCATGACAGCCAGCTGGTGTATGCTTTCCATAGGGCTGTAGTGTAGTCACCAGTAAGTGCAGAGCCCCTCCATGAGCCCTACATATACACACTTTCCATGTGTGTGCCCCTTTCCTTCCTAGAGGCGCATGAACATACATTCACATGCTTCAGATGATGACAGCTGCAACTGCTGGGGTCAGAGGGAAGAGCAGGAATCCACAGGGGGGAAAGGGAGAAGCTGCCACCCAGAGCACCCCTCCCTATTTCTTGGCATTTTTTCTGTTAGGCATTGTGAAAAAGTGCACCCAGGATGCATTCCGCCCCCGTAGTTTGTGGCGGTATGGGAGGAGTTGGAGCAGTTTTTTCATTAAGTTTTGGCACCATTCTGGACATTTTTTGTAGCAGATTTTGGACTTTTCACACTTTTTAGTGCAATTCTCAGGTGGTGGAAAGGTAGGGAGATGATCCTTCATTGCTTCCTTTTTGTTCTGTGCATTCTGCATTGGGGGAGGGGTTGACTTTTTCTTCTTTTTTTCTGACCTCCAGAATGGATTAATTGGTTTTCAATGCATTCCTATGGGAGACCACACTTCAGTTTACAAATTTTTAAGGATACAAAACATCCCAGAGAACACATTAATTACTTAAACCACCGTGTTTTTGTTGCAGAAATGATAACGGAATAGCAATGAAGAACATATTGTCATCTTGTCTTGTGGAGTCAGCTGCCCAATATGAGATACCACTTTGAACACTGACATTGATCAGGGTGGGGGGTTGGCATTGGGGTAACATATGTCTTAGAAGTTGGCTGGATGGTTCAGAAAGTGAGGTATCTTACTGCAAAACCAGGTTGGAGATTTAATTTTCTACTGTGCCACCTGGGAGAAAAGCTAGCCTGTGTGTCCTTGGATAAGCTCCACATTTCTGAGTGCCTGCAGAAGAAGGGAATAGTAAACCACTTTGGAGTACTTGCTACATAGGAAGTCCTGCAAAGATTTGCTGTGAGTCAGAATTTGTGTGAGGGTATGTAGCTATAATTAATTTACAGTGGTTCCTCTAGTTACAAAATTAATCCATTCCAAATGTATTTTCATAACAAAATTTTCGTAACTTGAAACAGTTTCCCATAGAAATGCATTGGAAACAGATAAATATGTTCCAAGTGGGAAATCACCCCTCCCAGAAAGCAAAAGCACAGTAACAGGAAAGCAAGCAACAGAAGATGAGCAACATACCTTATAACCACTTGAGAAATCCACCAAAGAAGTTCCCCAAAATCCCCAAAACGGTGCCAAATATTTCCAAAACAGGCAGTTTGAAAAGATCATTGAAAGAAAAAAAGCCTGAGTTCTTAACTTTCTTTTTCAAAATGACTCCTTCTTCCTAATTGCAACACTGTAGTAAGGCAGCCACAAGATGGCAGTATTGCTATTGCAAACAAGCAGGAGCCATTTTGAAAAGGAATCTTTCCTTTTCCCTTTTGTAAATGGGAAAAAAATGACTTGAATTTTTCGTAACTTGAGTTAGGTACTGGCCCGCAAATCACCTTGCAGTGTGTCTTAGTGGCCCACCAACATGGACCGTAAAACAAAAAGAAGCCAGATTGACAGCTCGCCTCTGCAAAAAGGGTGCCTGGCCCTGCAATATTTTTTGGAAATGGAACCTAGGACAAGACTCAGATGATGGCAGGCAGAAAATCCATTCAGCTGGAGTGGTGGGCAGGGATTCCATCCTGATCATTTAAGAGTCTTGAGGCAGCACAGTTGGAATTAAGTCTGCTTGTTCCTTTTCTTCCTCTCTCTCCCATAATATCCTCCTGTTTTTATTCTCCTTTATTCTTTGGGAACAACACTCTGCCTCTTCTCTCTCTCTTTTTAGATTAAACTGATTCATTATCTCATTTATGCCTTGTTTGAGTACATCCTATATTATTTTTAAAGCTTCAGCCATTTATATGTAAAGGTCACACACACTGTCCATGCCTTGGGGAAAGGAGATGTTTATCCAAATGGTGAAGCAAAGGGCTATAGCACACCCCATAAGTCCCTTAGACACCTGTGCTCCATTCTGCATACTGCATAAAATGTCTTTAAAATCATACATCTCCCATTCTCTGGCAGGTTTACATGCCCCCTCTTAAAATCACTTATCAGGTGCAGCTTGTCTGAATCTGATCAAGGTTAAATGTATCAGCATCTGACTCAGGAACCCGTAAGGACATGTGCTGTGCTTTTATTTTTATCAGTAGAAGCATATTGGCCCCTCTGGACTCATGACAGTCATCATATTTCTGCCAAGTCCAAGCCCTTAATCAGCCAATCATTTTGTGAGCTAGTCCTCCCGGTGGAGAAGGAGCCTGCTTACCTTCTTATGCTGGGGCATTCAATGTGTCAGCCGCACAAAGCAGGTGCGTGCAACTACCTGAAGCATAACTTGTGAAGCAGCTTTTCAAATGGGGGTGTTTGTTTCCCTATCCTTCAAAGTGGGGTGGGGGGGGAGGCTGCTGCTCCCTTACCGCTGCCTGTCCACACTCTACAGCCACAGGCTCGGCCAAATCTTTCCATTTTGTGCAGAAAGATTATTTATAGCTGTGCAATTTTTGGTGAATCAGTAAAAAAATTAAGCAGTTTCTGCAGTGACACTTTTTAGGACCCTGGTGGCAAGTCTTCATCTCCCCCTTTTTAGCTACACATAGGGCTGGAAGGTTTTGCTTTGTTAAGATGTAACATCTTCCTTTGTGAGGTGCTCCTCTACTGAATGTGTTCAATGCACTTCATGTGTTGGTTACGAAATGCAACAGAGTTTTCTTAGGCCCTTTGTACACGACCCCTAAACTCCACCGCAAATGGCTTTAAGCTCCGGAGCTTAAAAATGTTTCCCCACCAGCTCCGGAGTTTACAGGAAATTAAGTGCGACCACGCCCACTTTAGCGCGTCCCAGCACACCTTTCAAGTACCTGCTCTCTGGAGGTGAAAATTCTTTGATGCGGTGTAACGATAGTGAGTGCGGGGCTCTCCTCGCTTCTGTTTGTTGTTTTTTGGCTCCCGCCCCTTTAAGAGCTGCTTAAGAGACTGGAATGTTGCTGCGGCAAGAGCGAGAGGCAGAATGGAGGTGAGCCACGTCTCTTTTCTTCCTGTTTTTTCTCCCTCCCCTCACGCAGCCAGCAGCCAGGAGTGCGGAGGGGGTGGGAACGCAGGAAGAGCAACGAACCCCTAAGATCTCTGGTCCGAATTTAAGTGGCCAGCGGATCTTAGGGGTCGTGTGAAAAGGCCCTTAATTAGGTCATATGGCTGGTTAGGTGGCCCATGTAGCTTTTAGTTGTATTATTTCTGAAAGATGATGAGTTGTCTATTAGATCCCTTTTTCAGACACAAATGAAATCATTTTAATGCTAGTCCTAATATTATTAGGACTATGTGTGTGAAGATTATTAGTCATCCGGGTGAGTTTATCTGGAAGTTGAGTCATGGCAACTTGACTTCTTTTTCTTGGGAGAGAGAGACATTTCGCTGCTCATCCAAACAGCTTCATCAGTCTAAATAAAGCTAGTGCGAGTCCTCCATCTCATAGTCTGCTTTGTCCTCTTGTCACCCTGGTGTGAAATAGGCTCATAAGACAAACAATGGCCTGAATAGGCTTGTTAGGAAGAGAACAGTATCCATAACCTTAAGGTGAACAATGGCTAAGTTGCTGAAATCTGTAAAGTATGGGTCATTAGCTATGGCCTTGGTGGTGAAGGCTTTTTGATTTGTGCCTGAGGCCCTCACCTCTGTTGAGAGAGGGGGTTTCAATGCTCACATGAATGGCTTCCGTGACCCCTCTCTCAAGCCACCTATCTTCTCTGCCCAACATAGAAGGGGTAACAGCTCAGGACTAGAATCAGCAGTACACCTCCATTTGAAGGACAAAGGGCGCTCATTCAAAGATGAGGATGTACACATATTAGACAGAAAAGATAGGTGGTTTGAGAGAAGGATCAGAGAAGCCATTCATGTGAGCATTGAAAACCCCTCTCTCAACAGAGGTGGGGGCCCCAGGCACAGTCTATCTGCTACTTATCAGGCTGTGATTTCAACAATACTCCGACAAATCAAAAAGCCTTCACCACCAAGGCCATAGCTAACGACCCATACTTTATGGGTTTCATTACTTAGGCCATTGTTCACCTTCAGGCTATGGATACTATTGTCTACCTAACAAGCCTATTCAGGACAGTGTTCATCTTATGAGCCTATTTCTGACAAGGTGACAAGAGGTCAAAGCTGACTATAAGATGGAGGACTTGCACTAGCTGTATTCAGACTGATGAAGCTGTTTGGCTGAGCAGTGAAACGTTTCTGTCTCTCAAGAAAAAGAAGTTCAGTCGCCATGATTCAACTTCCAGATTATTAGGACTAATACTAATACAGAAATTCAGAGGCAAGGCTAGTGACTAACTGAATTCAAGCTTCTGAATTCCTTGTCCTTCTGCTTGTCTTGTTTTTACTCAATAAATCTGAGTTAAGAAAAATAAATTTGTATTTACAGTTAAAGATGGGCACAATTTACATTGAGAGACAGGTGCCGCACAGACCTGTCACTCTCCCTCAGGTCTGGCTGATCCTCTCACTGCGCAGCCCTCCTTCTCTGGCAGCCCTCCAATCTGGCTCGGTGCTCAGCCTGCCCTTCCATACCCCTTCTGACAGCCAAACGCCCATTGGCTGTGTGAGGAGAATCCCTGTCCCTCCTCCTTCTCAGAGTGGTTGGCTGCTGAAGGGGGTGAGGAAGGGCCAGCTGAGCACCCAGCTGGACTGGAGCGCCGCTGGAGAAGAAGGAGCCTGGCTGCATGCGGGGAGTGGACCAGCCAACTGGGATGGTTGGGGGCTTCGTATGAAGCTCCACAAGATCAGTCATGCCCATTTCTATTTGCAGTGTTTGATTGACATCTTAATTATGTCCAGTGCCTTGAAATGAGTACCAATCTGCCTTTTAGCATTGCCTGTACATTTCTGGAGAATAAAAGTTCAGGTAGATCGGGGTCCCTAACCCCCGATCACGGGGGTTAGGGATCCACCCCACCCACGATCCATGAAAATCCGCAATACGCGGAAGCGGGTGGGGGTGCGGGGGAGGGGGCGCGGGGGCGATTGCGGCGCGCTCCGGCGGCCGCCCGCACCGCCCGAGACTTTTTGTCCCTTCTCCATTGAAAACCATTGCCAATGCTTTTCAATTGAGATTGCGCCCCCACCTCCCCCCGCACAACCCCCCCCCCCCCCAGCAGTGCAGGTACTGCGATCCCGCGATGTAGCGGGACCGCGGTGCCTGAACCGCGAAATGGCGGCGGGGGGGTGTCACTGTATTCTTCAGTGCTTGTGGAAGATGCTCAGGGTCTCCAAGGAAAAGAGGATGAGCAATTACTGATAGTGGGCACACTGGACACTTGGCTTTGTACACAGATTCCATATTTAAGATGAAATTCCTTATACTGGAATATAGAGGTGGATGTTTCCTAAATCCAGGGCTCCATAGTTCATAACTGATTTGAACTTCAAAAGACAATTGGTATAGCCCATTTAGGGCCTATTTCTTGACTAGCTATGTGGTACTCCTATATAAGATGAACTAGCTCTGTGGACCATGTTGTCTTTTCAGGAGGCATATTTAACTCCTGAAGATGATCTGAGACTGGTTGGTGAGCTCATCACTGTCATCGGAGCCATAGTGATACTGATTCTGGAGGTAAGAGAGGTCACTTTCCCTTCCTCAGTTTTTTTGTGTGTGAAATGAATGGGTACAAATCCAGGAAATAAATCAACAGCATTATTTGTTCCACATACTGTATGCTGCTTGTAAACTCTCTGATCTCATTACTTGGACTGGAAAAATATACATTGAGAAAGAAACAGCAGGCATTAATCGTGAACCTAATTCTTAGAGTTAAAGGGAATTAGTTTGTTAAGGACAAAGGATCTTAGATTGATGAATGGTTGGGATAAATTTAGAAAACAGAGAGAATGATCAACTTGGCCATCTCGAAAGATGGAAGGGAGCACTGGATCGGAAATAATTTGCTCTGTTGTACATCACATATTTTAAATTGGACTGGAATTGAAGGTTTACCCAGCACATTCTAATTGACACACAAATCCCAATCTAGACCAAGTTAATAGTGCTTGCATTTTAAGCCCCTTTGAAATCAGTGTTAGTTGTGATTATTTTATGTCTCATTAATGCCAATGAGACTTCAGGCAAATGAGCTTTCTCTTTATCAGGGCTCTTCTCTTTTGAAATGAATAGTAAGCTGTCCTTTCCAATATATGCGTTGTAATATATCTCCTCAAAAAGAACACTGAAAGTCTGTGTTAGGCTACAGGACTATTTAAATTAATGTGTAAAAGCTGGTGAATGATGTATGACTATTGATACTTCTGGCCAAGTGCTGTAAATACGTCCAAACTGGAAGAAATTGTGTAGATTGTCACCAAAATTTGAGTTCCTGCAGTCACCTCATGTTAGGCGTTGTTGCTGGTATCTACAAAATCTTTACGAAACACATTCCTGAGCAGATTTAATCTGATAGTGTATCAGTGCGTAATTGAAGAATTCCAGATTCAAACTTTATCTGAAGATCATCCTTGTTGACTTGTTTGCTCCTTTTTTATGAGGGTGGTAAGGAAGGCACATCATCCACTCTATTATTGAATTCCCATTTTTCTGCACCATGACCAACATGCAGTACTGATTATATAACACTTCTATCACTAGCTCCACCTAATTGTGGCTAAAGATGAGGTGCTGGAATGTGCCTCAGTTATGCACACATAAATGCATAAGAGAGATGTGTCCTGGCACACTGTTGCTTAGCCATGGCAAGTGATCTTATCTGAATGCCAACAGGGTTCTGATCAATATGTGTTTGCTTTTAAGGAAAATGATAACTGGGTAGATAGATATTTAAAGCAGTTGTTTTTACAAAAGTGCACCTACAGTATTTAATCAATGGATCTCACTCAGATTCCAGATATCGTCCGAGTTGGGATCACCAAGTACTTTGGGCAGACGATTCTTGGAGGACCTTTCCATGTCATCATGTAAGGTTCCTGTCTTGTTAGCCATAGCTCTTAGTGAGTCTGGAAAGGCTAGCTTTGAGTAGTCATTCTCTTGCTGTTTCTGCCTCTGCAGCATCACGTACGCCTGTATGATCCTGGTGACCATGGTGATGCGTCTCACGAGTGCTCAAGGAGAGGTGATCCCCATGTCTTTTGCTCTGGTCCTTGGCTGGTGTAATGTCATGTATTTTGCACGGGGATTTCAGATGCTGGGACCCTTCACCATCATGATCCAAAAGGTAACTAGAGTGATAAACAGTCCATGGAGGAAATGAGGAGAGATGAAGGACACATCTTTATTGTATGTAGTGACTTCAGATCAGACTCCAAGAAGCTCTGAACTAGGGCTATGTGAACAATGCCCTTTTATTTCCGTAGATAGATTTCTTGTTGCTTTGTTCAGTATAGCTGGGAATGATTATTTTCTTACTATATGTGATTTGTTTCATTGAGCATCATGTTCTCCATCCAAAAACACAATAGAACTACAATACTGAATACTAGCTGTACATTGCATGTAGGTGGTTTAATCTGTGGGATAGCTGGTACATTTGGTTGTCACCATTCCATCAGTTACATGATATTCCCAACCAGAACTTTTGTCTGTGCCTGGAAATTTGTGGCGGGGCAGGGTTGTAATACAGTAGATTGTGCGGATGGCTCTTCCCAGGTCTTGGACCTGTATTGGAATGCACTTTGTGATACAAAATCCATACTTTCTTGGCCTTGCAATACAAAAAAGAAGCAGTTGAAAAAATGGAGAAGAAAGTTACGCTCTGGAAAAATTGTTACAAATACACTATAGCTGAAGGGAGAAGAATACGCCAAAGAAAATGCCTACACATGAAAATGCACACAGAAATTGATTAAGTTTGAAAAATGCATATGAACGTAGGCACATATATTCCAGGGGTGGATTGGGTCCTACAAACCGATCTAGACCCAAGTCGAAATTAGTTTAGTAGCTGGGAAAGAACAAATCTCAGTAATACGCTGATACACTGGCACCTCCCTGTGAATATGCACTACAGGGATGAGGTGAAGGCCCCAGGGTGTTATGCATCTTTGTGGAAGCCTTCCCCTGCCTGGTGTGTTGATCTTCTTTCCAATGGTGTTTTCCCTCCAGGGGTTGGTAGTGGGTTGAGAGAAGTAGGAGTTCTTCAGCAACACTCCTAAACTTTCCTTAAGATGTTTGCAAGGGCTGATGAAAATGTTTTCTTTGTTCCTTTCCTTGGTGAGCACCAGGCAGGCTGCCTCCTTTTAATATTAACAGGTTGGCAGTAGAAGCTGCCTAGATACCCTAAGCACATCCGATCTCGCCTGGTTTCGGAACCTAAGCAGGGTCAGCTCTTGTTAGTATTTGGATGGGAGACCAACAGAGAATAACAGGTGCTGTAGGCGCCTGGAGTAGGAACTGGCAAACCACTCCAGTATTCCTGCCAAGAAAACTCCATGGGCATGGGGTCACAAAGAGTCGGTCACGACTGTAACAATGCAACAAACACACACAGCTGGTAGTAGATTCATGAGAGATAAAAGGATTTATTTTCCTTTCCAGAAGGACAAATTCACTGAGATTCACTTCTTGAAGATCTGGTGTTAGCCAGGGCTTATGTTCAGACCAGGTCAAATCCCTCATAAATGCAACTCTATATAACCTCCTCGGAAAAATTATCCCTCAGGATAAGCAGATGTTTCAGTGCTACATAAGAGATACAAGCAAAGTCCATTGGCTATGTCCCAGTTGACCAAATTCAAAACAAAATCTGTGCAATGCAGATTGAGCCAAGGGCATGCTGCTGTAAACAATCTTTCCCTCCTAAAGGTGCACTGCTTCTCAAAGTAGATTCAGCATCTTGTGTAGTGAGGCCCTTAGATAGAACTGTAAAATGGCATCATAATAGATTCATGGATAAGATTTAAGGTAAAACAGGGCTGTGAATACCTGTTAGGTGAGAAACCTAAATCAACTCCCAGCACCAAGCGGTAAAATAAATGGGGAAAATGTTCCCTTTGTATCTGAATAAGTTTCTCCCTAAATTGAAGTAAATTTATTAACAGTTTTTAATGTTCCAACTGCTGTCAGATAAATCTGAAAACTGCTAAGGGTGTTATTTTAAAAACTATCAATAAAAGTGGGTTAAAAAAAAACCTTAATACTGTTAACAGAAGAGCTAAAGCTAAGGTAGGCAGCTGGAGACTGAGGGGAAAATTGATTTGCCAAGTCCAAAAGCTTTCTTAGAGGCCCATTTGATAAAATACAAGCAGCCAAAATTGGCGGCTGGGTATCTCCAGGGAGGGTACTCTCCACAGCTTAAGGGCAGGAGTTAAGATAACCCAGTCACACCCATTCAGTTTCAGATGACAGAGAGGCAGTCAGCTGGGCTTCAGCGGACTGTTAACAAACAACCACTGAAGCTGGAATAAGGTTAGCAGATATGGTCTGATTCAGGAGGCCTGTGGTCTGATCTCTGTTGCTTGTGGCAAAGTTGGCGGAAATGAATAGCTCCTTGTCTTGACTGTGCATTTATTTATGTGTTTACCTGTGCAGATGATCTTTGGAGACCTCCTACGTTTCTGCTGGTTAATGGCAGTGGTTATCCTTGGTTTTGCATCTGGTAGGTGACAAGTAGCTATTTCTGAAATAGTCCAAATGAGCTTGTATTTGTTCAGGATATTGTTTTTACCAACGTAGAGAAGGATGGTTCTTGGTGTTCCCAAATCTGTTTGTATGCTGCCCATTCCTATTTTTAAAACAAATGTTTTAAAGCCATACCATATATGGCATTGTTGTTCTGTGCCCTCAGGTTGCCTCCAGCATACAGCATAGTGACTTTTTGAATGAGTGGTCTCCAAAATGCTGTATCCTTAATAGCCCTGGCCAGCTCTTGTAAACGCAAGCCTGTGACTTCCCAGCATGATTGTCTTTTGCAGGGAATCCTGCCTTCTCATGATGTCCTCAAAGTAGGGCACCCTCGTTTTCATTTTTTTACCTCAAGAAATACTTCAGGAAAAGAGATTCCATTTGAACATCAGGAAGAACTTCATGACAGTTAGAGCTGTTCAGCAGTGGAATATGCTGCCATGGAGGGTGGTGGAGTCTCCTTCTTTGGAGGTTTTTAAGCAGAGGCTGGATGGCCATCTGTCGGAAATATTGTGATGGGGGTTCCTGCATGGCAGGGGGTTGGACTGGATGGCCCTTGAGGTCTCTTCCAACTCTATTATTCTATTATTTTATGATTTTATCTAGGACCCACTTGGTTGTCTTTCTGGTAGTCCAGAGTATCTGCAAATCAATCCTCTAGTACCATATTTCAATCAAATCATTTTTATGTGTAGCCTGCATACTGTAATTAAACTGTAAACCGCCCAGATAATACTTGAAGTAGTTGGGGGTATATATAAGCAGAACACTGCTTTTTTTCCCCTTTTCCTGTCAGTTTTCTTTACTGTCCAGCTTTCAGATGCATGATACTATGGTAATTTAACTGTACTCTATGTACTGGTGAACAACATAAGCAGTAATAATGGCTCCATTTCTTTCTCCATATCTTTCTATATCTGCCACACACAAAATCCCGAAAGAGAGCTGTAGAGCTACCCAGTTTGTATCTTCTTTATGTTTACCTATGTGCCTTGGCAATACAAAGCTGAAATCTTCCCCTGTTCATCTTTTTCTGACTTTACATGTGTTGAACATGTGGAAGTTGTTTTGCTTAGCAGATTCCAGGTCCTTGTAGCCCAAGCATTATCATCTGAAAACAGCTGCTGTGGTATTTGAATTTTCTTCCGTATATTCTTGTCACATCTTTCTACCTGTGAGCTCTTATATGGCTCTTCATTCTCTGGCCATTTCCCTCAGAATGGCTCCATGAAATAGGTCAGGTGGACATCAACGATCCCCCACTGAGTTTCATGACTCTGTGCAGACTTGAACCTAAATCTCCAAAGACCCAGACCAGCAGTCTAACCACTATGTAACAGTGCACTAGGCCTCATTGTTCAACATTATTTAATCAGAGAAGCTCTTCTGCCTGTGAAGCATGTGCCCTGCAACTGAGCTAAGACCTTTCTTCCCCTCATGTTTCTTGCTTCTTTTCACCACACTACTTTAGAAGCTGAGAAGCGCATTAATGCAACTCTGAAGTGGGATTTGTGTTTTGAGGCATAACAAAAAAATGACTGTGCAGCCGGGCCTAATAAGGATGCTGGGAGATGAATCTAGTTGTGAATGAACAAAGTGGCATAGCAAGTGATAGAGGAAAATCATCTAGTGTTTGTTTCCCAAATGAATGCTAATTCATCTAGTCTTGGTTTACAAGTGCCATCACTGAAGAACAGGGATAAGGAATAAGCTGAGCCCCACCATCCCAAATAATCAGGCTGAAGATGACCAAGTCTCCTACATAGTTTTCTCCCTTGGAAATGAATCCCAAAGAAAATTAAAATTATTGGTAACAAAAATTGATGTTGAGACTCACCACATGTAAGGACCAGGTGACAGGTTGGTCACTGATTGTTTTAAAAATGACTTACAGTATTTATGGTCTGTCACATTATACAAAATACCCTAAGGTTGTATAAGGTGGGCATTATTTTAACCTTTGTTGAGCTACATCACTGAGCCTCGTGGCACAGTGGTTAAATGCCTGTACTGCAGGTAAAACTGTGCTCACAACCTGGGGTTCGATCCCAGGTAGCAGGATCATGGCTGACTCAGCCTTCCATCCTACCGAGGCCAGTAAAATGAGTACCCAGCTTGCGGGGGGGGGGGCAATGTGTAGCCTGCATACTGTTATTAAACTGTAAACTGCCCAGAGACTACTTGAAGTGGTATGGGATGGTATATAAGCAGAACACTTTGCTTTTTACTTGTCCTCCCATTGGTCTGGACCAGATAGAAAAGGCCTGAGAAACATGGTGGATGTTTAAAATGACACTTGAGAGAGGAGGAAGAGGGCTGATACAGTAGTCAAGCCCTGCAACTCTGCAGCTTAGTTTCTCATCCCCCTATGGCATGGTAACCACCACCAGCCACCTCTACCAACTCTGTTTCATTTGGGAGCACAGTCAGCATCAGCAAAGGACACACATACCCCTCCTTTCCCCTTAGCTTTCTGAAGAGGAATGTGACTTTCATGACTGCATACCTCAGCCAAGTGCAGCTAGGCAGGACTAGATGATTTGTGCCATTTGTGCCAGCCTCCCCTGGATGGCCCCAACTGCTTTTTTAATATTTGGAAAGAATCCAGGATGCAGGGGATGAAATATTGCTTCTGAAAAAAGGCCTTTCAAAATGGACAGACAGCTACTTTGTTATAAGACTGAGCAGACGTGGCACAAACTAGCCGGCAAGAGCTTTGTGAAATGAAACATTGTGTGCATTTATAAGCAGGGGAGATAGATATTTAGAGAGAAATGTCACAGAAAGACTGAAAAGACATGTTTTCTTCAAAGAGTAATGGAAAGTAATGAAATGTCAATTGTTCAGAAAGGGAGATATTTTGTCTCTTATCTCAGGATTTCTTAAACCAGTCTCCTCACATAAATTTTCAGACAGGATTTTGGCCCATGAGTTAGGAGTCTTCCTTAAGTGACTTGCATTTAGAGACAATGTTCATTATCTCTGTCATTATTGTTCCTTTGCACTCTTGCCTGTGTTCTAGGGCTAGTTTCTGACAGTATTTTAAATGTACACTGATAGCTGAGATGCATGCGAGTATGTGAGATGGAAGCCACAATGTTTCTGTATGAATGTGTTCTTCAAAAGCCCCTGCATCTTGGGAAAAATTATTCGATTAGTTTTGTTTTGTTCATTCTGTGTCACAGTTACATGGCCTCTTTGCAGCATGAACTAGGTCTCCTGTACACACCCACATAGGGTTGCCCATTTGGCAGCATGTTAGCCCTGAAATTTCAGGTCCAAAATCTGAGAACTAAGGAGGGGGGAGGAGGCCATTGTGATGTCATGGAGAGTGAGTGGCCCATGTGATTTCACAGAGATGGGGCAGCAGGGATGGGCTGCTCCCACACATGGAGCTGGCAGTTTTAAAGAATGGGCTAACTGGCCTCTGGTCCTTGAAAGCAATATGTTGCAGCCAAAGTTTTACCCTTTGAGCTGCCACAGGCCATTTTTCTTTCCTTCTGTTTCTTTTTTAACTGCAATCTGCTGACATAGCTGCTGCTCTTGATTTCTGATAGCATCTGGCTCTGATGTTCTGGCCATCTTGTCTCTGTCATCCTAGCATAACAAATCACTGAGTGGAGTACAAAATGTTTCTGAAATTTTGCCAAGGTTCTGTGCCACTGTTATTTAGACAGTGTCATCAGTGTGTGTCGTGCTTTGCAGAACTACATATTTGAAAGCAGAAATAAGAAGACAATAAACAAAACAGAAGGAAAATGGCCAAGTCAAGGGGCTCAGGAATCTAAATCCCAGCAAAGGGAGGAGATGAAATAAGGGATGGATATGAGCAGTGGCACTTTTGTTTAAGGCTGAAAGATGAACAGTGACCCTTTGGGCACATTCTTAGCATAAGGATCTATTTTGCCATGGCATACAACACAAGCAAGAAGGTCCACAATAAGAACATAACAACATAAGAAGAGCCATGTTAGATCAGGCCAAAGGCCCATCTAGTGCAGCTTCTTGTATCTCACAGTGGTCCCACCAGATGCATTTGGGAGACTGTCTCCTGATCCCACTCCCCTGCATCCGGCCCTTGAAGTACCCTGGTTTTAAGCCTGGAGATGACACATCTCCGTCATGGTTTGTCATCTGGGATGGACTCTTTCCTCCAGGAATCTTTCCAATCCCCTTTTGAAGGCATCCAGGCTAGATCCCATCACCACATCCTGTGGCAGGGAGTTCCACAGACTAACAACACGCTGGGTAAAAGAATATTTTCTTTTGTCTGTTCTCACTCTCCCAGCCCTCAATTTGAGTGGATGTCCCCTAGTTCTGGTATTTTGTGAGAGGGAGAAGAGCTTCCCTCTATCCACTTAACTCATGTCCTGCATTATTTTGTACATCTCAATCATATCCCCCCTCAGTCACATTTTTTCCAGACTAAAGAGCCCCAAATGTTTTAGCCTTTCCTCATAAGGGAGGCGCCCCAGCCCAGTAATCATTTTAATCGCTTTCTTCTGCACCTTTTCCAGTTCCACTATGTCTTTCTTGAGATGCGGTGACCAGAATTGTACACAATACTCCAGGTGCGGCCTTACTATTGTTTTGTATAATGGCATTATAATGTTGGCTGTTTTATTTTCAATCCCCCCTTTGATAATCCCTAGCATGGAATTGGCCTTCTTCATCGCTGCCACACATTGGGGAGACACCTTCATGGAGCTGTCCACCAACACACCAAGATCTCTTTCCTAATCCATCACGGATAACTCAGAGCCCATGAGTTGATAGATAAAGTTTTGATTTTTTTGCCCCAATATGCATTACTTTACATTTGGCTATATTAAAACACATTTTCCATTTCGCAGCCCCTTCCCCCAGTTTGGAGAGATCCTTCTGGAGCTCTTCACAATCTTCTCTGGTTTTTACCACACGGAAAAGTTTTGTGTCATCGGCAAACTTGGCCACCTCACTGTTTATCCCTGTCTCCAGGTCATTTATGAACAGGTTGAAAAGCACCGGTCCCAGGACAGATCCCTGGGGCACACCGCTTTTCATCTCTCTCCACTGTGAAAATTTCCCATTGACACCTACTCTTTGTTTCCTGGATCTCAACGAGTTCTCAATCCATAAGAGGACCTGCCCTCTTATCCCCTGACTGTGCAATTTTCTCAGCAGCCTTTGGTGAGGGACTGTGTCAAAAGCTTTCTGAAAATTCGGATAGACTATATCCACCGGTTCACCCAAATCCACATGACTGTTGACCTTTTCAAAAAATTCTAAAAGATTTGTCAGACAAGACTTACCATTACAGAAGCCATGCTGATTTTCTCTCAGCAAGGTTTGTTCTTCTATGTGTTTTAAGATTTTGTCTTGGATGAGGCTTTCCACCATCTTCCCTGGGACAGATGTAAGGCTAACTGGCCTGAAGTTTCCCGGGTCCCCCCTCCTTCCTTTTGAAAAATTGGTGTGACATCCGCTATCCTCCAGTCCTCCAGCACTGTGGCCGTTTTAAGAGACAAGTTGCATATAACCGTTAAGAGATCTGCAATTTCATTTCTCAGTTCCCTAATAACCTTTGGGTGGATGCCATCTGGGCCCGGTCACTTGTTAATCTTCAATTTATCAATTAGTCCTAAAACATCCTCTCTTTTAACCTGTATTTGATTTAATTCTTTAGTCAAGAGGGGCCGTTCAGGCAGCGGAATCTGCCCAAGGTCTTCTGTTGTGAAGATAGATGCAAAGAACTCATTTCCAAGTCCTCCTTAACCTCCCCTTTTCCTCCCTCACCATCGAGAGGGCCAACTGGTTCTCTGGCAGGTTTTCTACTTCTAACATATTTAAAGAAGCTTTTATTATTACCCTTTATATTGCTAGCCATGCATTCCTCAAAATATTTCTTTGCCTCTCTTATCATCTTCTTACATTTCTTTTGCCAGAGTTTGTGTTCCTTTTTATTTTCCTCATTTCGGGAGGATTTCCATTTACAGGAAGACCTCTCCTTGCACTTTAGAGCCTCTCTAACTCCACTCGTTAACCATGCCGATGCCCTCTTGGACTTAAATGAGCTCTTCTTTCTTTGTGGTATGCACTTGTGCTGGGCCTCTATTACCGTTGTTTTAAACAGGCTCCATGCACTCTGAAGAGATTGGATTCTTCTAACCTTCCCCTTCAATTTCTTTCTAACTAGTTTCCTCATCTGAGGGAAGTTTGCCCTTCAAAAATCAAGGGTTTTTATATCTGATTTGCTTGACACTCTTCCTCCAACATGCATGGCAAAGGAGATTGCAGCATGGTCACTGTTCCCCAGAGGCTCAGTGTCATTCACATCCCTGACCAGGTCCTGAGTATCACATAGTATTAGATCCAGAGTTGCCTGTTCTAGGGTGGGCTCCATGACAAATTGCTCTAAGGCACAGTCATTCAGCAAGTCGAGAAACCCAGTTTCTCTTTCTTGCCCGGAGCTCGCATTGGCCTAGTCAATGTGGGGGATAATTGAAGTCACCCATGATTACTATCCTATCCCTCTTAGACACCTCCATGATTTCTCTCCTCATTTCAAGTTTCCCCCTATATTTTATGATCTGGTGGATGATAGAATACCCCAACTATCACATCACTCCTTGGACCTGGTAGTTTAACCCACAGTGATTCTATGGTGGAGTCAGACCCTCTGTCAATCTCCATTCTACTGGATTTTCCCCTTCCTTACTTTACAAGAGTTCTATGGAGAATTTGGAGGGTTATCAGGCAGAGAACACTAGAGGAGGCAGAAATCACCCATGGATGAGCCATTCCTGATTTCCCTTTAGAAACATAGGATTGTAGAGCCAAAAGGAACCCTGAGGGGCACCAATTCGGACCTCTTGCTGAAACATGAAATTTGCAACCAAAACATCAGGTGGCCATCCAACCTAGATGTTCAGCAGCCTAGAGTTCAAATTTGAAGATAGGCGGGATATAAATGCAATAATAAAATAAAATAAAATAAACCTCTGTTTAAAAACAGCCAATGAGAACAAGTCCCTTAACTTCTGTGATAATCTGTTCTATGACCAGACATCTTCACTTGGCAGGATATTAGGTTGGCATCTTGTTTCTTGTAATTTGAGTTCATTGCTCTACGGCCTGTCCTCTGGAGCTGTAGAATAGAAGCTGACTCCATCTTCAAGAAGACCTTCACTCATCTATTTGAAGGTGGCCATCATGTCACCCATGCATCTCAACCTTCACCTTTTCAGGACTGAGTAACCTGTTCTCTCAACTATTCTTCACAGGGCTTAATTTTCAGATTGTCTGTCATTCTGGTCATCACTGAAATTCATTGTTGTCCTTCTTAATTTGATGCCCAGCACTGGATACAGTATTCTCGGTGATGAACAACGAAAGCAAAATAGGTTGGTGGTATGATTTCCCTTGATGTGGACACCACAAATCTCTTGATGCTGTGTGTGTGAAGGGGGTGAATTCCACTCACAGACAATCATTCTAAGCCCCCCCTTTGTGTCTTGTTGAATCCCACCAAGTTGTCAGCACTGTTAGAAATTTGGTCAGTAGACAATTAAAAAAACAAAACCCGCTGCCTCAGGCTAAATACCTTTCTTCTCAAGAAAACTCTTTTCCTGCCAAAAATGTAATCGGATCCAAACAGTTCACAGATTCAATGAGTGCCTGGCTTCTTCAGATTCAGGCTCCATTCCTACATGCTCCTCCAGACAAATGTGCCCATCATATTCCTTGTGTGTCCCACCTTTGTCATTGGATTTCTCACTATTCAGTAGAACTTCTCTGCAACTGCTCCTCAAATGGGTCCTCAGTGCCAGGTCATTCTGCTATGGCTCCGCCCAGCTTCCAGGCTTTGGCCTCAGCTCCTATACAAGCCTCATCTCTGGATTCGTTCTAGTTTTCAACTTAAGAACATAAGAACATAAGAAGAGCCATGCTGGATCAGGACAAAGGCCCATCTAGTCCAACTTCCTGTATCTCACAATGGCCCCACCAGATGCGTATTCAGAGTCCACACAATACCTAGGCATTCTTTCTCAATACGGAGTAATTTCTTTCCCTGTGCAATAGCTTCTTACTGAAGAAGGACGCTGGATGAAGGACACTAATCAGTCCTTTAGATTTACTGCACAGTTGGGGAGCCCTCTGCTCCATGCATCTCCTTCTGTTATCTGAACTTTTGATCACCACTCATGAGAGGGAGTTGAGTCAAACCATCTATCTCTTCCCCATTGCCTTATTTACATTCCCCCTTGTTCCCACTGATCCACAGGGTGGTCAAGAAAATCAAGCAAGAATGGGCAAACACCATCCTAATCACCCCCTGGTGGCTTAGACAGGTGTGGCTCACCCCCCCTTTCAGGTGACATCGACCTACTTCAGGCTTCCTTTGCAGGGGGATCTTAGCCTCCAGGACAGAAGAATTCTCCATTAAGGCCTGGACTCCCTTCAACCAACGCCTTGGAGGATTCCAAGGCTATTGAGAATGTAGTTTTCGCTGCCACAAAGCCATCTACCATTCACACCTTCACCTCAAATGGCATTGATTCCTCTCTTTTGCCTCTTCCAAGAGTCTACCAACTGTTAATCCACCTCTTACTTTGTCTGGAACTTGAGTCATGGCTACTGGACTTCTTTTTTGAGAGATAGAAACGTTTCACTGTTCATCCAAACAGCTTCTGTTTGGATGAACAGCGAAACGTTTCTATCTCTCAAAAAAGAAGTCCAGTAGCCATGACTCAAGTTCCAGATAAACTTACATAAGAACATAAGAAGAGCCATGCTGGATCAGGCCAAAGGCCCATCTAGTCCAGCTTCCTGTATCTCACAGTGGCTCCACCAGATGCTTTTGGAAGCGCATGAGACTAGATATCTGTCTCCTGATACCACTCCCCTGCATCTGGCCCTTGAAGTACCCTGGTTTAAAGCCTGGAGATTACACATCTCCATCATGGTTTGTAACCTGTGATGGACTTTTCCTCCAGGAATCTGTCCAATCCCCTTTTGAAGGCATCCAAGCCAGATGCCATCACCACATACTGTGGCAGGGAGTTCCATAGACTGACAACGCGCTGGGTGAAAAAATATTTTCTTTTGTCTGTTCTTACTCTCCCAGCCCTCAATTTGAGTGCATGCCCCCTAGTTCTGGTATTTTATGAGAGGGAAAAGAGCTTCCCTCTATCCACTTTACTCATGCCCTGCATTATTTTGTATGTCTCAATCATATCCCTCCTCAGGCACCTTTTTTCCAGACTAAAGAGCCCCAAATGTTTTAGCCTTTCCTCATAAGGGAGGTGCCCCAGCCCAGTAATCATTTTAGTCGCTCTCTTCTGCACCTTTTCCAGTTCCACTGTGTCTTTCTTGAGATGCGGTGACCAGAATTGTACACAATACTCCAGATGCGGCCTTACTATTGTTTTGTATAATGGCATTATAATGTTGGCTGTTTTATTTTCAATCCCCTTTTTGATAATCCGTAGCATGGACTTGGCCTTCTTCACCGCTGCCACACATTGGGTAGACACCTTCATGGAGCTGTCCACCAACACACCAAGATCTCTTTCCTGATCTGTCACGGATAACTCAGAGCCCATGAGTTGATAGATAAAGTTTTGATTTTTTACCCCAATATGCATTACTTTACATTTGGCTATATTAAAACGCATTTGCCATTTCGTAGCCCATTCCCCCAGTTTTGAGAGATCCTTCTGGAGCTCTTCACAATCTTCTCTGGTTTTTACCACACGGAAAAGTTTTGTGTCATCTGCAAACTTGGCCACCTCACTGTTTTTCCCTGTCTCCAGGTCATTTATGAACAGATTGAAAAGCACTGGTCCCAGGACAGAGCCCTGGGGCACACCGCTTTTCACCTCTCTCCATTGTGAAAATTTCCCATTGACACCTACTCTTTGTTTCCTGGATCTCAACCAGTTCTCAATCCATAAGAGGACCTGCCCTCTTATCCCCTGACTGTGCAATTTTCTCAGCAGCCTCTGGTGAGGGACTGTGTCAAAGGCCTTTTGAAAATCCAGATAGACTATATCCACCAGTTCACCCAAATCTACATGCCTGCTGACCTGGATGACTGAGAATCTTCACAGACAGTTCTCTCACTTTGGTCCTTCTCTTCCTTCTCCAATTGATGTGACAAGACTGGTCTTCTTTAAGGTTTACTTCTACACTATTGTGTTCCAGCAGCCTGAGAGCTGTCCAGACTCACTATTTTTGTTTGCCACCTTCGATTGAAGCTCTTCTTGAAAGGTCTTAAACATACCCTGTAATGGAACCTTAAATGGGGGTTTCACTTCTCTACCCAGAACCATCTGTCTTCAGACAACCACCGCTGCTGTTAACTGGTATCTGGAGGAGTTAATTGCTCTCTTTCTAAGTGGGTCCTTTACTAATCTCCCGGCCTGGCTGCATTTGATTTTTAAAACAATTACAAACATAAGAACATAAGAAGAGCCATGCTGGATCAGGCCAAAGGCCCATCTAGTCCAGCTTCCTGTATCTCACAGTGGCCCCACCAGATGCGTTTGGGAGCGCATGCGACTAGATATCTGTCTCCTGATACCACTCCCCTGCATCTGGCCCTTGAAGCACCCCAGTTTTAAGCCTGGAGATTGCACATCTCCATCATTATTCACCAAGTACTCACCACAAGCGCCTTCGTTTGAATAATGAGTATAAGCTTTTATTGAACAGATGAGATTTCACAGGAATATTGTCTTACTTAAAAATAAAAACACATGTTTTCCTTTCCTAACATTTAAAAATCTAAATCAAGCTTCAGAGACAGAAGCCTCCCTAATCCCTTATAAAAACTACATGATTAAGGATAGACCATTAGTCCATATGCAGAAATCATCCCAGAAAAATATCCTTCTCTCTGTGTCTCTCTCTGTCTCTCTTCACAGCTTGGGAAAAACAGTCACATGTCCTTTTAAGCCAATAAGAGTTCATTTGCTTCTTGGATGGGATGCATCTTCGGCCTTTGCTTAAATTCCTTCATGATTTAGATCTACAACAGTCTAGGCCTTTAGCTTAATATTAAAGATGTTTACATTTGGCCTTTGTGACTGGTTACTTCACTCTCAATTTATGTTACATACCTTACAGATAAGAGACCCCTACCACCTCTATGGTCTCTCTCCAAGTTCCCCAGATGTCTCATGAGGCCTCTGTTTGAATCTGCGGACACCTGTGATCTCGGGTTGCTTACCTTAGGATGGTTTTTGTGGTTACCATTCTTCAAAAGCAAAGTTGTCACCTATCTGGATGTCTCTTTCCTGCCCATGGTGATCTCCCATTTCACGTTCCTCAAGATGCTGCCCTACCTAGGATTCCCCATTATCTGTCTATTCCCTTGGAAAAACTTGCACACTCTGGACACTTGCACACTCTGGACATTTGGACTGCTTCCTTTTGGTCAACTTCCAAACTTTTTGTTTGTTATGACCCCTCTGTTAATGGGAATCCTGTTTCTGCTCAGCATTTGCCCGATGATTCATCTCCACCACTGAGCTCTGTTCTTTGTTAGCTCAGTGGCTGTTGCTACAACATGTTAAAGCTCATTCTACTACGGCTATTGCTGCCTTGATGGCTTTCTTAAGAGGTGTGCCTCTCCCTTAAGTCTGCGGATTGGCCATGTGGTCACAACCATCTATCTTTTTCTAACACCACTGGCTGTACACCCCAGCTGTAACAAGTCTTCTGTGGTCTTTGGCAGAGCACTCCTGTCAGCTGCTTTGGTATGACTACCCACCTTCCAGTCAGTGAGCTTGTTAATCACCCATCTGTGTGATTCACGGAGGCCATGAAGAAGAATCGGTTACATACCTGTAAACATGGTTCTTCGAGTGGACCTCCATGAAGTCCCACAGTCCCACCCTCCTTCCCTCTAGTCGTCGCACTGCTACCTTTTGTTTTGCTACAGCAATGGCTACCGGGAACTGAGAGTGTTGGGCTTGGGTGTGCCGGAGCATGCACAGTGGGAGGGGTCAGAGACTAAAAACCTTTGATCTTAGCTTTAGAATGTTCCAAGGCTTCACCTGTACCTGCTGGAAAACCCATCTACGTGAATTCACAAGGGTCCACTCGAAGAACCATGTTTACAGGTGAGTAGAGATGGGCACTAAATGAATTTTTAATTCATTTCATTATTCATTATTTGTTTTGTTCCCCAAAGAAAATGAATAACGAACCCCACTCTGGAAGAGAAAGGAAATGAAACGAAACAAATTTCTCTTTCGTTCCATTTCATTTCGTTTCTCCATAGGAATGCATTAGACCATTCCTATGGGGGAAACCTGTTTCCCCATGCCCCAGCAATCAGCCGTAGTGCGGGATGGGGGCCGCCTTACATCTGTTCAGGCCTTTTAAAATGAACGCCCTGATCACCTGTAGTGCGGGCCCCCTGCTGGGCGCTTGCAGAAAAAATAAATATAAAAATATTTTTTTAAAAAGTGCTGAGCACGGGCATGCTAGAGCTGGTTGGGGCTTTTTTAAAAAAGCTCCGATCAGCTGTTCTGTGGGCCCCCTGCTGGGCTTGCAGGGGAAAAAAATAAAAATAAAAACAAAAATAAAAATAAATTTAAAAAAGCGGTGAGCACGGGGCGCGCTAGAGCTGGTCGGGGCTTTTTTAAAAAAGCCCCAATCAGCTGAAGCATGGGCCCTCTTCTGGGCTTGCAGGAAAAGGAAAAAGGAAAAAGAAAATAAATATATATTAAAAGTGCCTGAGAATGGGGCGCACTAGAGCAGGTCAGGGCTTTTTTAAAAAAGCTCCAATCAGCTGTAGTGTGGGCTCACTGCTGGGCTTGCAGGGGGGAAAATAAAAATAAAAATAAAAATATTTTTTTAAAAAAGCAGTGAGCATAGGCATACTACAGCTGTTTGGGGCTTTTTAGAAAAAGCACCAATTAGCTGTAGTGCGGGGCCCCTGCTGGCCTGCAGGGGAAAAAATTAAAATTAAAATTAAAATTAAAATAAATTTTAAAAAAAAGCGGCAAGCACAGGCATCCTAGAGCTGGTTGGGGCTTTTTTAAAAAAGCACCAGTCAGCTCTAGTGTGGGGCCCCTGCCGGGCTTGCAGGGGAAAAAAGAAAAAACACAACAACAACAACAACAACAACAACAACAACAACAACAACAACAACAACAACAACAACAACAACAACAACAACAACTTTATTTTTATGCCACCTTTCTCCCCAAAGGGACCCAAGGTGCCTTACAACAAATTCAAAATGGTACAATAAAAACAATACAATGCAAAAACAACACAATACCTATAAAATACTATAAAATACTATACAATATAATATAATAAGAAACAAGATTAAAAGCAATAGCTGCAACAGAGTTTGCTCCCCAGTCAATAAGACTTAAAAAAGTAAGATGTTATAAAAAATTTGTAAAGGCTGGAGGCTGAGAAGTCTTAAGGCCTCGCTTGAATATTTCAAGGGAGGAGGCAGTTCTTAAATCAAAGGGGATGGAATTCCATAGTATCGGTGCCACTACTGAGAAGGCCCTATTTCTTGCCGCCACCCCTCACACTTCCTTGGGTGGCGGTACTCACAGAAGGGCCTTCTCCGATGACTGAAGGGGGCAGACCAGATTATATGCAAGTAGGAAGTCCTGAGCTCTATAGGGCTTTAAAGGTCATAACCAGCACCTTGAATTGGGCCCAGAAACGAATGGGCAGCCAATGTAGTCCCTGGAGAAGTGGCCCAACAGAGTCGCACCGCTGAGCTCCAGTAACCAACTGGGCTGCCGCATTCTGTACCAGTTGTAGTTTCCGAACTGTCTTCAAGGGCAGCCCCACATAGAGCATGTTACAGTAATCTAATCTTGATGTCACCATGGCATGGATCACCGTGCCCAGGTCTACATGATCCAAGTATGGCTGCTAGCCATGGGCACGACTCGGCGAAATTTCCGTTTCCGTTTCCGTTTTTCATTTCCGTTACGTAACAGAAACGGTAACGATAATTAAGCTGTCAGAACTCGAACTCGAACCGAAAAAGAAAAATTTGGTCGGGTTTTTCATTTTTGTTTGTGGCATCGTGGCAATCGTGCAGGAGGCGGCAACTTCCCTTGACGCTTATTGTTGCCTAACAAAAAAACAAACCGCCACCTATCGTGTCCTCTGGAAATCCTACTAAAGAGCCTTGATTGTTTTCGCTTTCCCCCCATTAGTGAAGGTGCTTCTTCTGTCCTCCCCCCTTCCCCAAAAGCCTTAATGGCAAAGTGGATGAGCAGCTCTGGCCTCCCTTTTCTCACCAAAGCCTCGCCCCTGCAAATGCCGGCGGCGGGACAGGAAGGGCGCAACACCAAGCGCCGGCGGAGGATTAAGCGAGGAAGGCAGGTTGCTCGGAGGGAGATCTTTGATCGCCGCACTCTCTCTCTCTCTCTGCCCCCCCCCCGCAACCCGCAAGGCGGGAGGGCGGCGCGCCTTCCTCCTCCTCCTCTCAACATGGTGGAGGTGTGTGTGCATGCCGGAGCCCGGGCGCGCATGTGTGCGCGTGCATGTGTGTTCACTCCAGCCGGGGCTGCTGCGCTGCGGCTCCTTTGTGTCTCCCTGCCTTCCAAGGGCGGGCGCGTCCAGCCTCTGCGACGACGAGGAACCCGCGGCGGCGGCGGCAACGAGAGGAGGGATGAGCAATCCCAGTCTCCCCCCCTCGCTGACGTGCGTGTTCGCACGCGGCTCATCAATGGGACTCCGGGCTCAGCCCGCCTGCGGGTTGGTTTATACTGCAAGGCGCGGGAGCGCACGCAACCGCCCACCCTGGGTTGCAGCTCATTCATCCCAACCAACCCTCTTGCACCGCCGCCCTCGCCGGGGCAATTACCTGTCTGCCTGCTCCGCCTCCCTCGCTGATTGACGGCCTGGATCACGTGAGAGTGGGGGGGCGAAGAGGAGGAGGAGGAGGAGGAAGAGGTGAGGACGGCGGGGCGGGCGCTCGCACCTGGAGCTGGAGGAAAAAGGAACACCCGACGGGGATGCACTCGGCTGGGGTCACCGAGTATCTGCGATGAGCTCTCCGGGTAACCCCTCCTGCCGCTTCCATCTCTCCCCCTTTCAATGCTAACAATGGGCTCGGCCCGCCACTTCCATCTCTCCCCCTTTCAATGCTAACAATGGGGTCGGCTCAGGCGGTGGAAACGACAAACGACAAACGACAAACGAAATGACAAATTTTTGAAAAATTTCACAACAAACGGAAACGACCCGAAACGGACCCATTCCGACAAACGAAAACTCGAAACGTCATTTTTTCTAGTCGTGCCCATCTCTAATGGCCGCAGCTGGCACACCAGCCGAAGCTGGGTAAAGGCCCCCCTGGCCACAGCCACCACCTGGGAGTCCAGGAGCAGCTCTGAATCCAGGAGGACCCCCAAGCTGCGGACCTGCTCCTTCAGAGGGAGTGCAACCCCGTTCAGAGCAGGACAATATTGTAGCACCTGCATTGAAGATTTCTGAACCAGGAGAACCTCTGTCTTGTCTGGATTTAATTTCAGCTTGTTAGCCCTCATGCAGATCCCCACCAATTTCAGACAGCGCTCTAGGAATTCAACCGCCCCCCTGGAATCTGGGGGAATGGAGAGATATAACTGGGTGTCACCAGCATATTGATGGCATCCAACTCCAAATCCCTGGATGACCTCTCCCAGCAGTTTCATGTAAATGTTAAATAGCATGGGGGACAGAATAGAGCCCTGTGGCACCCCACACTTCAAAGGCTAGGGTGCCGAACAGGCATCCCTCAGCACCACCATCTGAGACCGATCCTCCAAGTAGGAGTGCAACCACTGCAAGACACTGCCTCCAACTCCCAACTCAGCCAATCACCCCAGAAGGACACCATGGTCAGTGGTGTTGAAAGCCGCTGAGAGGTCCAGCAGGACCAACAGGAACGCACTCCCCCTGTCTAGTCCTCGGCGTAGATCATCCACCAGGGCAACCAAGGTTTCCGTCCCATAGCCTGGCCTGAATCCAGACTGAAAAGGATCCAGGTAATCAGTTTCATCCAGAACCCTCTGGAGCTGAGATGCCACCACCCGCTCAATCACCTTGCCCCAAAATGGGATATTTGAGACTGGCTGGTAATTATCTAGTAGAGTGGGATCCAGGGAGGGCTTTTTCAGGAGGGGTCGAATCACTGCCTGTTTCAAGGCAGGTGGGAGAACCGCCTCCATCAAGGAGGAATTAACCACCCTCCCTGTCCACTCAGCCAGTCTCGCTCGGGAAGCTCTTATAAGCCAGCCTGGGCATGGGTTGAGCCGGCAGGTGGACGGCCTCACACTCCAAAGAAGCCTGTCCACATCCTCAGGCTGTACAAGCTGAAAAGAATCTCAGAAAACTGGACAGACAGTTGCCAGGGGGACATCAATGGACCTAGATGATAATGTGGCATCGAAGTCATGACGAATCCAATCGATTTTATCTGAAAAATGTTTGGCGAACTCACCACAGCAGGAGGCTGTGTGTGCTTCTTGATCCACGGGGGGGGGGGGGGGGGCGCTGGATGGAGTAGGGCCCGGCAGATACAATATTAGCAGGGGAAAAAAGATCTTTTTCCTGCTACCATTGCCATGGAGTAGGCTCTGTAATGAGTTCTACTCCATGCTCGGTCGGATTCATCCAGAGTTTTCCGGCACCGTCGCTCTAGATAATAAATAAAGATAAATTTAAAAAGAAAGCGACAAGCACGGGGCATGCTAGAGCTGGTCAGGGCTTTTTCTAAAAAGCCCTGATCAGCTGTAGTGCAGGCACCCTGCTTGGTGCTTGCAGTAATAAAAATAAAAATAAAAATAATAGATACAAGAAAAGCACTGACAGGGCCCTGGGAAGTCCAAAAAACAAAAAAATTAAAAACAAAATGAAACGAATTATGAAACGAAATTGTTTTAAAAATTGTTTCATAATAAACGAAATGAACTGGGGCAAGGAGAAATGAAAAACGAAATGAAACAACATTTTGGCATTTTCTGCCCATCTCTACAGGTGAGTAACTGATTCTTTGAAACTGTTCCTCTCTCTGGCTCATTCTGAACTTCAGCTGTCCTGGCCTCCTTCCTGTAAATAATGGCTTCTTGTTCATACTCTTATCCGATGAACTTTTCCCTTCTTGCCATCCTATTCGCATTCCATTTAATCTTAGTTTGTCTGAGAGCATCTTATACAAATCTATTAATCTCTTAAGATGTTTTCCCTCTTTCTTTCTTGTAAGAAATGTGTGTGATTATATCTTCAGTATCTCACCACGAAGCAACTCCTATCCTTCATGGATATTTCTGACTATGGGATCTCAATTCAGTATTTCCAGAAACGTGTTGAAAGAAGCCTTCTGAAATTCCTGAGTTCATCTTATGCCCCTCTCGGCTCTCCTTTGGCATGTGATAAGGAATCCCAAGCAAGCAGGTCACTTCCCCCAAAGTCCTCCTCATTTCCAAAGGGCTAATGGGTTCTTCTTTGTTGGTGAGGACCAGATCCTGAAGGTTCATCTTGTTGCTTTTAACTTCTGTAAGTTGCTCTGACCAAGGTAGCTGAGGAACTTGCTGCATCTTACATGTTTGGCTGAGTTTGACTTTCAACAGATGTCAGGATAATTAAGTCTCCCAGTACTATGACACCTCTCCTCTTTGAGTGTTTGGTTTTCTGATCTAGAAGTGCACCATCCAAGTTTCCAGCCTGGCTTGGAGGTCTCTATCAGACCCACCTAATAATGTGAGTGCTGCTTCTCTTCCCTCTGATTTTTATCCAAATGCCATTCTTGCCTTTTTTTTTTCTTAGCAGCTTCCCTCTTCTTTCCCTTCCATCCTAATGGGGAAAAGAAGAAACATCTACTGAAATTGGTAGGCATAACTTTATAATCAGTATCCATAGATTTTAGGCTTGAAGAGATTTGACCAAAAGGTGAGGTTTGGGATGAGGTTTGAAAGAAAAAAAAAGACTTGCTCTTATTTGTCTTCTTGAGAGACTTCCATGACTAAGTAGAAAGTTAGGGGGAATCATGAGGAGAAGTGTAGCTGTGTAAGATTTCCCAGAATAGGCAGATATCTATTTATGGTATGGGATGAAAATTTCCCTTGATACAAATATTCCATGCAGATAAACATTCAAATGCATTATTGGTACCTCACTCTCCTTCATTGTTGACTGATTGTTTTTTTTATTTTCCAGCCTTTTATATCATATTCCAAACAGAAAACCCTGATGAGTTGGGTCATTTTTATAACTATCCAATGGCTCTGTTCAGCACGTTTGAGCTCTTCCTCACCATCATTGATGGACCGGCCAACTATGAAGTGGACTTACCTTTCATGTATGGAATCACCTACTCTGCCTTTGCGGTCATTGCCACCCTTCTTATGCTCAATCTACTTATTGCCATGATGGGTGACACCCACTGGCGTGTGGCCCATGAGCGGGATGAGCTTTGGCGAGCACAGGTGAGTGGTTCTGGTTTAGTCTTTTTGATTGAGGATGTATGTCAGTGATGGGAAAGTGTGACATCCTAGATGTGTCAACTCCCATGGCTTCTCACCATGGAGTTGATGGGACTTGCAAGCCAAAAGTATCTGGAGGATCCTGTTGCCCATCTCGGGTCTATGAGAAAGGGAGGATAAGATGATTAGTGCCTAAACTCTTTTCTTGAACAGTTCTTCACTCAGGTTGTTGGCTAGCAAAACCAAGCTCCAGAAAACTGCCCAGCTGGCAATATTGTGCAGTGATAATCACCAAAAGGAGATATTCTTTGCCTAAGGAATAACAGACCCACCTTTCTTGTGAAATTTAAGTCAAGGTTGCATGATCACAATAGGGAGTGGGAGAAGAGCTGTTTTGAATTTTATATTTATTGTATTTTACTGTTCTGAAAACTCCTAAATTTTTACTAATTTTGTTTGGTTAGAATTTTTGCAATTAAAATGAAAATTGGGGTTTTATTAGAGACATTCAACTATGGGGTGGGGAAACAACTGAGCATATGTTTGGAGAATTGAATTCAATAATACCCAAATGTGGGGGCTTTCAACTTAGATTCCTTCTACAGCAGTATGTATGGATGAGCAGTTTATTCAAAACATTTACTCACGTGTTCCTAGGAGGCTTATATGTGGAACATATACACTGTATTCCTTATTTTTGTTGCTCTGCTTTTATTTTTATTTTAAGCTATTTTAAGAATCATTAATTTTTCTTCAGCTAGATGCTTTGCATGCCATGTCTGCCTGCCTGCCTACCTGTGGTATTTTTACCCTGCCTTTAGACTTTAAAATTCCCCAAAGCCACTTGCAAACACAAACATGTGCATGCACATACACACACAAACATACACAGCCTCTAAATTGTGAGTCTGTTCCCAAAATGATGGGGAGAAGACACATGGTGTTTAGCTTCAGCCAGACAAGTGCTAGAGGCCCCTACTGTCTTTTCTCTGCCTCTGGGGAAGGGTTTTGATCACTTCTGTTTTCAAACCTGTGTTTCAGGTCGTTGCCACTACTGTAATGCTAGAGCGCAAACTCCCACGATGCCTCTGGCCTCGTTCTGGGATCTGTGGGCAGGAGTATGGGCTCGGGGACCGCTGGTATCTCAGGTAGGTTTGGGTTTATCACCATAGCGATAGTTAAAAACCACCTATGTGAAGAGATGGTTTAACATTGGAAGTAAGTTCTATCTATGCCAGAAGATAGCAGCATGTGTTGATTTATTACTGTAATAAACTGGAGCATCTGAAATATTCTGGTGGGCACAAGGAGAGCAGAAGCTGAAGTCAAAGATGGAGAACTGTTTGTTTGTCTATCCTATGGCCAACTTTTGTTCCAGATTGGATTGATCACATTTGTTCTGCCCTCCTCTCAGTTTTTCATTCATCCTTCCCACACACTCCTATAACCCCACCCACCCACCGTCTGTCTCCCCAGTTGAGTTATTCAGCTCTCTTGTGGCAATTGCCCTACCACCAAAAAAAAAAAAAAAAAAAACCCTCTCAAAGTGGGTAACTTTGTACCCAGTCAGAGTTTGCAGGTTATGGGCCCATCTGTTAATATGCTGAATAATAATTCACTCAGTGCATTTAGCAAGAAGAAATTCCCATCTGAAAAAGATGGGCATGTCTTCTGAACCAAACAGTCTCCATAGTTTGCTTCAACCTGAGCATCTCAAATCATTTAAAAATGTGGCTTTAAGCAATATTTGTTAGCAGCTGCTGTTACAACCCCCAGTGGTGTTATCTGCTGGATTCTACCCAACTAAAAAAATTGCAAATGTTTTAATACTGGGGCATTCTAAGGGGCTTGTTGTTTAGGTTTCAGCTCATTATGTGAAAGGTAATGATTGACTTTTGGCAAGGAGGCCTACCTCTCCCCAGATATTCTCTGTTGGCCTTGAGTTCCCTCTTACACATTTTATGTACATCTGATACACTGTTGACCTTTCAATGTTATTAAAATTAACAGCTTTGGCACAACTTGTTTCAGAGGCAGCTTGTGGCTGTGCCAAATTTCAGTCCTTACTGATCCCGGCAGCTCTTTCCAAGGTGTGGGTTAATAGTGATATTTTGCTATCGTGGCCAGCATGAAAGGGAGGACACTGCGTTTCAGCCTATAAAATGGCTTGCCATCTTTTGGCCATATGTTTCCAGACACAAATATCTCCTTTACAAGTGTGGAAAATTCCATGAATAATGAAACTTAATCCTTCTGTAGAGTTAGGGTCTCATGTAAACATTAAATTATAATTGCTGTGGTTTTACAGCTCTGGATTATAGCATTAGCTACTGAATACCATTATGCTTTAAGCAATATTAAAATGTTTCTCCCAAGAATTAGCTCTGGAGGAATGGAAATTTTCATATAGCAAGCTGGTTTTAATTATTTTCATTCTAATATCATTGCATTCCATGCCTGTAGAGGTTTTTGGGAGTTGATTATTATCTGTTCACCTTTTTCCTGAGTCCATTGGGTATATGGCATGTCAACTAGCTTGACATTAAGGCTCAGGAATCTGCTGTTGCTTGACTCTGTGATATGTGTTCCTGTAGGCTTGGAGATATTGCCATCAAAATGGATGGATGAGAATGATGTAGGAAGTTCCTATGTGATGGGAGTGATGCAGATAATGTGAAGCTTCTGGTATTACTGGTGTGACCAGGTGGATTCAGTGGTCACATTTAGACATTCAGTAGAGCAGTTGCTTTGCAAATACAGTATAAGTCTCCAGTAAAAAGATGCCAGATAATAGATCTAGGAAGTATCGTTGCCCCATGGCTTCATTGTGGGTGGTGGAATCCACAACTGAAATGGTGTCTAACGTGCTGGAAAAGACCTGAGACCTTTTGGGACTGTCACCCACATATTAGAGGAGTCTAATTCACAAGGCTTGATTTTATATAGTCAATAAATATCCATTTTTCATTTCAGATTTTCCCTTTCCGCAGTACCTTCTTCCCCACCTTGCCCTACAAGGTAGTCCTATATGCTTCTGTAAGCTCTCCTATTGCTCTCAAAAGCCTACTCTTCCCATCTCCTCCACCACTGCCCCACTTGTATTCAACTTCTTCCCCTTTACTTATTTTGCCTCCTTTCTTCGGTCAAATTGTTCCCAGCCCTCCCCCCTGCTTCACTGCTAGTCCCAAATCATCTTCATAATAAGGCTATAACAAGGATCTCTGCCTTCCCTCCTCTTTTAGTCTGGTTGGTGGTCAATGCTGTCGCAAGAGCCTGAACCAGTGTGAGCCTTGAGCCAGCCACCATCTTAGAATCTATCTGAGATCCACTTCCCTTTTCTGCTATAAAATGGTGGATAGCTGAAAATCAGGGCTACTCTGAAGTGTGCCCAGTCATGAAAGAAAAGTGTGTGTAGTAGTGGTGATTGGGGTGGGGGGAGAGATGGCACTTCCATGTGCCCTTTTGTTATTTGTTCTGGGAAGCCTTGGCTTCCTTTCTCAAACTGACACTTTTGTGATTCATTTCAATGATTATAATAAGTTTCATGGTAGACCATTGGAAGCTTCACAAGGTTTGCCATAAACAACAACATGAATAGGAACTAGGAGCAAAAAAAAAAAAAAAAGACTCCGAGTTGAGGAGGGAAATGACTGTGACAGCACTTTCAGGACGGATCAAAGATGTTTTGTGGCAACTTTGGTTGCTTCCCATGATGCAAGCCCCTAAAGACTTTAAAAAGGCCATTCTTAAACTGCATCGAGGCTTCCATCTTTGCAGGCCAGTGTCAGGAGGCTATTGACAGCACCAGGGTGTCAAAACAGAGCCACTGGAGCTGCAATGACATCACTGCCAGACCATTGCTGGAGTGGTTTCCCAGCCACCTGAGTCCAGGCTGGCAAGCAGTGGTGTATTTGCTGGGTGGAAGGAAGGTCCTTCAGCTCCTGCTTCTCTGCATGGCAAGCAGGTGAAGCTCCCAGGACTGGCCAGCTTTTGGTCCAGCGGCTACTTTGTGTCCTGCTTTAATCTGAAGATGTGGTTTAAAACAAGACATGTGAAACAGGCGGTTCCATAGCTATTTTCAGATATTCCCCAGTTAGAAAACATACTGCAGGTTATGTGAAATGCATACTCCCTGCCAGCGTGGAACAGCACTGAAGCAATGCAAATGTGTGCTGGAAAACTGCTGGCAAAAAGAGGGTGCTTGCTGATTGTGATAAAAATGAATGTTTTAAAAATGAGAGCATAAAAAGAACTGAACTGATTTTGGCAGTTCCCCTGCCCCTGAAGAGAGGAGAGAGTATGCTGTGCCACCTCTCTCACTGCTCTGGCAGTGTGTTTGCAACACACGGTGCTGGCTGGCGCTCTTTGCTACTGAGGCATTTCCCAGGCATTTTCCTTGTGGTCATTTCTGCATTTGTGTCAGTGAATTGACTGTCTGGTGTTGTACACCCCTGTGGTGTTACCATTAACCTGCTGGCACGTTGAGCCATTTCTTGCCTCATGCTGTTTGCAAAACAACCTTTACTGTATGGTAAGCATTCACTGAGTAAAAGATTTTGACTAAAGTGTAAGGGAGGGAAGTACATCAGAGTAGGTGGAATCCAGAGCCCAATAAAATTGGAGGGTAAATTTTGCTCCACCCTGGTGAGGGATTGGTTGGGCAAGGGGTTGGTGGTTGGGGGGAGGGGGGAACCAAGAGGAACAAGGGAATTAATGACTAGGAATTCTAAAAGTAATGATGGCGGGGGAAATTAAGGTATTGTCATTAAATGTAAATGGTTTGGCTTCCAATATCAAACGATTTAGACTCCAGAAACTATTGCAGGATATGAAAATCGATATAGCATGTTTGCAGGAGACCCACAAGAGAAAGGATGATTCCAAGCTTTGGAATGTAAAGGAATGGAGCAGACTGGTCGAGTCAAGGGGTACAAATAAGGCAAGGGGGTAGCAATATTAACCCACTCAAGGTTAAAAGTAGAAACTTTAAAGGGTACTCTCAGACAAGGAAGGGAAACTACATGTGAATGGCAAATTATACACATTGGCTAATATATATGCGCCCAACAAAGGACAGAAAGGGTTCCTAAAAGGAATTCTACGGAAATTAAAGAATTTTTATGAGGGTGAGATTATACTGGTGGGTGACTTTAACTGCGATATGAGAGACAAAGAAAAAGGAGTACTGAAGGAGTTGAATTTAAAAGATGTGCATGAGATTGTATCCCAAAGGAGTGAACCTGTATGGTAAGCATTCACCTGTATTGTATTCTTGATTGTCTGTGTGGGCTCTTGCCTTAATCGCAAGCACAATTAATTTCTGACCGCCTAGCTTTTTGTGAATCTGGTGCATAGGAGCCTCGCAAGCTAAATCTTCTGTGCTGTGCAGTACAAGTACCAGATGATGGAAGAGGCATCCGTCATAGCTGATTCTTGGCTGCTACTGTGGTGGGATATGCAGAGAGAGAGAGAGAGAGAGGAGAACTCCCCAAGCCACTTCCTTGCTTGGCGTCCAGACGTCCAAGGGCACTGCGCCACCCTTTGGGGAGCAGATTTTCTTCAGGGTTCACATTAGGTCAGAAGTTTAAAATCCTTTCACCTTGATCTCTGATGCCCCTGCTTTGAGCCAAATCGTGTTTGATAAAATAGTGAGTTCAATAATTAAAAGTCAGAGAATGGGAGGGATCTTGATCCCTTTTTGCCCCCTTCCCCCCCGTCCAACTTCTCTGAATTGTCAACTTGAATTTGAGTGAAAGTTTCTTGCTTGAATCCTGGGGTTTTGTTTTTGAGGGAGGGAGAGAAGATGAAAATCTGCATTGAGTGTTTTACCCAGTAGCTTAACAGGCAGTGAGCTTTCACATTCATGTATAATGCTTCTTCTTCAGCATCAGTTTCAGAATATTTTTGGTTTTAGACCTGACATCAAAGACACCTGTGTAAATGCAATGTTTCCCTCACCCACCTGCCACCTATAAATCACACTTCACATTTCTGAGACATTTCAGACATGAATTGCTCAGGGGTTCAACATGACTGCTACTTTTAGGTAGTCGTCATGTTGAATCCCAGAGCAGTTCAATTCCTCTTTCGCCATCGGGTTGAAAGCAAAGGAGGCTGCAAACCATGTTCTTGACTTCTTCTGTTAATGCTTTACCTGCAGGGTTGAACATCGGTGTGAAAGCTGGCAGCAAAAGAACCAGCTGAGTGCTAAGAAATATGGACCCCACCGGAGAGACGGCTTTGAAAAGTACTTGAAGAGCAAGCCAGCAAGGGGTTCAGAATATGGCAGGCCTTTTAACTCCCAGGGGCAGCTGCCCTTCGCCACCCCTTCCAGCACACCAAATGTTTCACGGAGGAGCTCTCGTTCTGGATGGGACATTGTCAGGCGCAACACACTGCGTCAGGGACACACCAATCATGCCATGGAAGAGGAGGAGGTCTACCATGTGTGAGTGGAGGAACTGGGGCCTCCTTGCACGCAGAACACACCAACTTAAAATTCCCCAGCAGTGAGGATGGCCAGGGGACTCGTGAGGGCTTGGAGCCCAGACTGGAACACATTTCACTTATCTGGTGCCAGTAGCAGACAGGGGTGGATTTCTCCCCTCTTCCCGGCCACATGCCATGCATTTCCCCATTCTCACCATTGGGGATTGCATGAGCATCGTCCTGTTCCACTCCGTAGAACCTTTCAGTGAAGGACCTACCAAAGGTTTCTTGGAACATGTGTTGCACTGCCGAGCTGAGCTTAAATAGGAGGGAACTGATTCCTAATGCGTGGTGTTATTTATCCCTTCAATCTGTGTGTCTGTTTTCTCCCTCTGCCGTCTTGCCTCTTGCCCTTTCTCAGCCTGTGTTCTCTCATGCACAGAAACATGTTGGATGGTTTCTTCTTTGGAGTAGGAGCCCATTATCTGAATGTATATGTGATGCCCCATGTACACCTGTCTCGTTCAGCTATTCCATTGCCCCCTCCTCTCTCTCCTCCCCCCCCAACACACACATTGTCCATTCCTGTGGAGACACTCTCCGTTCCTCCTGGCAGCCTCTGGTTTGAGCATGACACCTCACTCAGGACCTGCCCCTAGCTTGTTCCCACGCCCTTTCCTCTTCCTCCTTCATGCGCTCTGTGCTCTCAGTCCTGCGCAGGGCAGGGAAATGTGCAATGGAATGATGTCACGTCACACATTTTAGTTTACTGCAGGGGCAAGAAGAGGAAGGACCAGTGGGGCTGCTAGCACAGGCCTCACATTGCCACTGTTCTGAGAGAAGAAAACCCAATTATTGCTTGTTTACATATACAAAATAACTGTATGCATTGTAACAGAGTCATTGCCTGCTGTTGCTTTATGAACAGGCTGGGTAACAAAATGAGGGTGAAGTAACTCTGTAACTACCATTCCAATGAATGTTCTGAGTGCTGCTGTGATAAAAGATTCTTCTTTTGATTTGCACTTTTGCTTTTGAATTCTAGCTTTGGTTTCCCAGTCCTTAATTTCTTGTTGATTTTTGATGTCACAGGGTAATGTTAGAGAGTTTGCATCCCACTTCTGTTGTTTTGCATGTAAACTGTTAACAATTATGTCTCTTTACTCAAAGCATTTACTCGTTTTTGTTATTCAACTTACTATATACCTGGGTTAATTATAGAATCCTGAGGAACTTTGGCCCTGTGTTCATATGGATAACATTATGTAACATTTTCTTCGAAACCAACTTGTGAAAAAGTTGTAAAGTGTTGGGTTCTGTACGTGTGGTAACAGCCTGGTTTGCTGTAGATGACATATTCAAATGTTAACATTTCATTTTTAAGCATGTTAGCAATCATTTCCCCCCTCACTGGAACAAAGTCTGGGCATCAGCTGGATTCCATTATCTCTATTAATGCTCACTTTTCAGCCTAGATATCTAGATATCTGTTTCCTGATAGCACTCCCTACATCTGGTCTAGAGAAAACACTCCTAATCACAGATTCACTCTTCTTGTAAGCCATGCCCTTTTCTTAAGGGTTTATTTTAGTCATGGTTGTTAGTGACTCAATAAAGCTAATGTTATCCTTAGCTGAATACCCAATGCATCACTACTTAAGTGCTGCATAGTGCCCAAATCCTGTTACATAAATCACACCTGTGTAAAGGTGATGATGACACTGGCAATGAGTTCCTATGTCTGTCCTATGGATTGTCTGCCTTGTGTAGAATCCATCGGATTACATGAGAGCCATGAGAGGCCAGGGACAAAAGGAGAAACGCTTTAAGTACCAACAGACATTGCCCACATCACCACCCTTAGGCAGGCATAAATTATGCAACAAGAATTGGGCCAGTGTTTTGGGGTTTACTTTCCCACGTGATGGCAATGGAAATACATTTGTGGAGATTTTCTTCTGGCTTTACAACAGGCCAAGGCAGGCTATGAACTCCGTCATGTAGTTCCATCCAACTGTCTGACAATGCTGTGAGTAAATGCTGATGATTATCAACTCATCATGTGGTAAACTGGTTATCTGTCCTGCCCTGTCAGGTTGTAGGGTAAACGCAAGCTTGGAAATCTCATAGGGGAATTTTAACCTTCTCCCAGTCATACAATAGGGCAGTATACATAACCAGCTGGCTATTTGTGTTCTGACATGGACTACTATTTGGTTTCTTGACACAGAGTAGTTACTATACAGTTATTATTCCTAGTGTATTATTATATATCACTGCGTATGACTCTGCTGAGGAAATGTGTTCGCATCTTTGAAAAATGCTTCCTCCAGTCTGGGAAAAGCTCTGTGCTACATTACAAGAAGCCACCTGTATGATTTTCATACAGTTAAAACTGCAGGTGTTGGTACATGGACATTTGGATTTCTTCACTTGGTTTGTAGGAAGAGAAATGGGGGTGGGGACGTTTCACGGATTTTCTCCCAGTGGAAGAAAAATTCTCCAACAGTTTCTCAGGAGTGGATCTCCCAACTAGCAGCAGTTCCATTCTGGATTTCTTATGGATGGAGAGTAGTTTTGTGTCTGGTAGACCAAAATGCTGTGTCTGACATGTTTCATTTCCCTAGGAAAAAGCCTTCCATTCTTCCTCTTCATCCTCAGGGTGGATGATGATGATGATATGCTAATAAATTGGGTGGATGCCCACTCTGCAAAGATGGATAGGTTGCTGCATTTGGTTGTTTTCTTTCTCCCCTCTGCAGCTCCTTGCCTCCTCCTGACTTCCTTGATGAGGAAAAAAACTGGAACAGGAATCATCTTATGACATCCCTGCCTTAAATTTAAATTTCGATGTTGTTTTCCCCATCAAACAGACTGAAAGGTCAAATAACAATTAAAAAAGAAAGAAGGTGGGAAAGATTTCTGACACAGGTACTAAATGAAACCCAGACTCGAATAAGGCATTAACACCTAGACTCTGCTTTCAGAGTAACAATGAGACCTTGTGTGAGTTGCCCTGTGCAGCACAAGCAGTGCTTTCAGGGTGTCAAAGCATAGTTCATGGGGGTTTCTCCCTAGGGCTATAGGAATGCTACAGGAATCCCATCTGGCCTGTATATCCCTGCAATTATCAAGCCAGATTTAAATGGGTCAACTTTTTGAGGTCAGCCAAGGTGCTTTTGGCTCAGTCATGAAATGAGGAAGTGCACCTGTTTTTTTGAAGACAACCTATATGTAACTGGTGGTGGTCCCTTACAGGGATTCCTTTTTGGGAAGCAGAGCAAAGCAAAGTGTTCTGCTTATATACCACCCCACAGTGCCTAAAGCTAGGTGGTTTACAGTTTAATTATGCAGACCCCCCCCCCAGCGAGCTGCTTCCAATTTTTATCAACTTTGGAAGGATAGAAGGCTGAGTAAGCCATGCTCACAACCTGAACCCCAGGTTGTGAGCACAGTTGTGAGAACACCAAATGAAAGCATAATAGATTTCATATCCTTCTGAATCTCTATGGTTTGAGGTGAAGAAAAGGGCTCATGTTAAAAACGCTCCATGTCCCCATTTTGTGCTGCTGTGAAAGGAATTTTTTGTGAGTCATTTTTCACACGTCGTGAGAAAGGAAAGTATCTTTGCTGGCTCAGGTAAATGCCACACCTACTACTTAGACACTTTATAGTAATACCTTGGTTTAAGAGCATTTTGTAAGACAAGCAAACATTTCTTCTAAAATTTGCCTTGATCAACAAACAATGTCTTGATATACAAGCACTGAAGCAGGTCACGGGATCACAAGTGAGCCAATGGTGGCACTGTCTCCCTTCCCTCCTGGATTGTGGGTGATTGTCTGGAACGTTCCATTTCAGGTAGCCTCCAAAGCAGAGGGAGGAGAGAGGAATAGAAATTTCCCATGCACTGGCCAGGAACGTGCAGGTTATGATTTTATTTTTCTTTATATTTGTATTTTATTTAATTATTATTTTTTGACAGTCTTATTTTTCAAACAATTTCTAGTCATGGGGCAGCTAGTCAAGTGTGTATAAGGTACAAATTGCACTTTATTATTGTCACATTAAAAATAAGAGTGTAAAATCCAGTTGCTAGTCCCAAGCACAGCAGATTCCACAGCCAGGTACATAAACCATGGTGTGGACGTGGACTTCTAGCCAATTTCTTTTGTGCGTTCTGGCAATTTGTATGTACAGTATGTGGTCTATGGAAACCCACAACTAATCATCTGAGTTTTTATTTTTTTCTTATGATATGTGTTTTGGTTTATAAGCATGATTCTGGAACGCATTATGCTCGTAAACCAAGTTATTACTGCAATAGTGTTATTAATCTCAGACAAATGTACCTTTTGGTGATGCCCCGGAGCACACTTTCTGGGTGAACCACCTCCCACATCTGTTCAATGAAGTACCATTACACAGCAACACTGATTATGTTCTATCGGGATCTTTCCTAGATCTGGAAGGATTCTAAACTTTGCTTTAAATCTGTCCCACAACAAGAGCTCAGTGTCACTCCCTCACCTTCTAATAAGGCCTTGTGTACAAATTTCTCTCTCTCATTCAAATGTTTTATTTAATTCCCTGTGGTCTGAACATCCAGTAGGAAACTTCCCTGCCCCGAAAAAGACCCTCAGCTCCGTAGACAGGCACACCTCAGTGGACATGACCTGAGCAGCAGAAAGCTGCCATTCTGGTTTCCTCCTCTGGCAACGAGGTATAAACCTACCAGCCATGACTGGCACAACATGGCTTCTGAATCTGAAAATGCAAATGCCCACCCACTCCCTTCACTAATTAAAATGCGACCCAAATCACCACAAAGTTATCCAGTGCAACCACCACTCAAATGAGCTGGAGAAACTCTGAGTTGGTTGTGTCCTCACAGGTCTGGCTGTCTCCTGTTTTGCCAACAGAAGCTATACCCAAAATCCACTGCTTGAGGCAACATTCGTGTCCTCGTGCTTCTCCACATGGCTGTCTCTGTCAGGACTGCCTGAAGACAATGGCGCTCCGGAAGTAAATCCCTCTTGTGGAACAAAACCTCCCAAGAGATTCCTTTTGGCAAGTCAGCAATACAGTCTTTCAGCTTTAGTCTGATTTTGCCAGACCTGCCTTCAGAGTTTCGAGTGGCATCGGTCCAAATTGCAACCCGCTGCCGACACATCTCCAAAGGGCCATCCATTTGGAGCCATCCATTGTCACAGAAGTGGCTAAAGGCACGCTTCCAACTTCACAGCTATTTTTCCAACTCTACCCTGTGTACTAACTCCCCAGCCAATGTACAGTTCCACCCATATCTAAATGCCGCATGGTGTGTGGTGTCTCAGGTAACAAATGAACAAAAAGCCTCCTTTGAACTGTCCAGGGTTCAGGTCTGTGAAGTGGAGGGCACAAAGCCTGTGCAACCTCCTGAGATGCTGGACACCTACTGCTCTTGCCTCCCTTTTTCAACAAAAGGTCCAAGGGAAATCTCCAGGTCCTTTGGCAGCTCGGTGGGTGGGTGTGCTCTTTATGTCAGACCTCAACCGGTTCGAGCTGATTGAGATGAACCCGCATGAGCTGGATGCTGTTGAGGATCTTCTTCTGATGACCAACCAGGCTGATTCCAATGCGCTGGATGTCCCTGCAAAGGACAAAGCAAGGGGAAGTGTGTTTAGATGGGGGTCCTGTGGCCTGCACTGTCAGTCTCACCAATATTCTTACCTGGTGCTTTTGCTCCCTGAGAAAGTATGTGCAGCAAAGACGTTGGGGGAGTTAAAGAAATGGGGGGGGGGGACAGACAAGTGTGGCAGTCGCTAGTTGGCTTGTGTAGGGTGGCACACTGCAGTAATGATTGAACAGGACCTGTACTTTGTGTATAATTCAAGGATATTACTCCACATTTGATAAAGTATGCCTTTTTGATATAATTTTCATTGCCTGCCGAGCAGTTTACATGAAGTGAGACTACATAATAGCAAACACAACAAGGTGTGTGTGTGTGTGTGTGTGTGTGTGTGGGGGGAGAGAATTGGGAAAATGTGGACAAAATTGCTATTAAAAGACCTGAAATAACCAGAAGCTAACAACTTGCAATCGCAACAACAAACACATCAGTGCAGTACTATAAGGAAGGAAGACATGTGATGATGTGGGTTAAAAATCATATACCTGGGCATATATGGAACTCTCCTCTCATCAGTATCAGGGGCCCCCAAGGACAGAGGTGCTTTGGAAAGTATATTCATCAGTTTTTTTAGTGATATGTTGGGAGTAGAGATGGGCACGACCAGGAAAAATGACGTTTCGAGTTGTCGTTTGTCGGGACGGTCCGTTTCGGGTCGTTTCCGTTTGTCGCGATAATTTTCAAAAATTTGTCGTTTCCGTTTGTTGTTCTCGTTTGTGTTGGGCTTGGGGTTGGGGTTGGGCTAAGTGGGCTCTTGGAGGCACCTCTCTGGGTGCCTCTGATGTCTGACCCACTAAGGGAAAGGAAGGGAAGCGTTTCGCGTAGCCGCCGCGTACCATACATTACATTAGGGTTGGGGGGTAAGTTGCAGAGGCACCTCTCTGGGTGTCTCTGACTCACTAAGAAGGAAAGCATACTGGCGTACTGGCGTACAGGTTAGGGGTAGGGGTAGGGGTAGTGGGCTTTGGCTGGGAGGCACCTCTCTGGGTGCCTCTGTGACCCACTAAGAAGGGAAGCGTACTTGCGTACGAATCTGAGTTAGGGTTGGGGTTAGGGTAAGGGCTAGGCTTAGGGTTACGGTTAAGGTTAGGGTGAGTTAGTGGGCTGCACCTCTGGGTGCCTCTGACCCACTAAGAAGGACAGTGTACTGGCATATGGGTTAGGGTTAGGGTTAGGATTAGTGTTAGGATTAGTGGGCTTTTTATGCCCTCTGGCACATCCAGAAGTCTCAGTCAAAACCTGGCCATGCGATTGGTGGAATGGGTGCAAAAATGTGCATGGTCCCATCCCATGGCCAGCCCATCATTGCGCAGGTGTAAAAAAATAAAAATAAAAATAAAAATAAAAATAAAAATAAAAATAAAATAAAATAAATGGAGACGTTTTATTGCAAGAAAAACCCACTGCTGCTACTATAAAAATCAGGCATTTAAAATACCTAATTTTCAAATGTTTCTGTGGTGCTTTGGTGGGTTTTTGGACCACGATTTAAAAATAAATATTGTGGTCGCCATTTTGGATCCCCCACAACCGCATGGCAAATGGAGACGACAAGGATGCCCCCCCCAGCCTGGTACCAGCAGCCCAGGACAGGAGAGGGGGGGAAGGCCGGGGACCCCCCCCCCCCCAGAAACCACCCCTCTCTGGTAGGTGCCCTCACTGAGGCAGGCATATTTTCGCCTGCTTTTTTGGCCAGGAATCGGGGTTGTTCTTTTTTAAAACTTTTTTTCTGTGCTGCTTGGCATCACGCGATCGCCGCAATGCCATGAAGGACAACGAAAAATCAGACCCAATTTTTCTTTTTCAGGTCGGGTTCGAGCTGGAGCGGAGTAATTCTCGTTACCGTTACCCGTTACGTAACGATAATGAGAACCGAAAACGGAAACGAGATTTTCGCCGCTCCGTGCCCATGTCTAGTTCAGAGTTCCAAACTACCATGGTCTCATTCCCGAGTTACAAAGAATGGATCCCAAACTCTCTAGAGTTGTGGGTTGTTTTAAAATTACACACTAAGCCTATTGCATCTTTTAGTGGTTTGAATCCACTAGACTCCTCCTCTCCCACAATATTTATTAATGTACTCATATATCACATGGAGAAAATATTGCAAAATGAAAAGCTCAGTGATTGCTGACATGGCTGCTTCAGAATGCTACAGAAAACTGTGCATGCTAAAAAAATGGAATTAATTTTGGAAGTCCTCTTGGCTCAACTAGAACTGAAGCAGAGTGAAATTGGGGGAGCAATAACTGTTCGGACAAGAAAGCATATCATTGGGGGAGGTCTGCCTGAGTATAAAGAACAGGGGAAGAGCAGGGGAATCCACACATGGTTAAGAAGGTGGTATTGATAGAGGAAAGTCCAGCAAGGACAGGAAGGGATTTTTTTTATTTACATAATCACTGGCATGATGAACCAAATGAATGACTGCAGGGCTTTATTCTTGAATCTTATTCCCTGATGCCAGCGTTTTCATTAGGCTACAACAACAGAATCTAAATACTATTAAGATAATCTGCAAGGAAGCCCCAACAGAGGTGAGTGCTTAAGGGCAAATGAACACACAGAGATATTACAGTGGATGGATCAAGCTTTTGTAGGCCTAGAACGGCAGCTTGTTGGCTGGGGGTGGGGTGGGAGCAGAAAGTGTGATGAGGCCAGGGAGGGAGGGAGTCTTGCCTTCACAAGCCTGTCCGATTGCACAAACGGAGATCTCTGCTGCCCTTCCTTGGCCGATGCCCTGGCTATAACTTCAGCATCGGCTAAAAGGAAGCACCGACAATCCCAAGGGCCCTCTTCTTCCACCACAACTAAACACACACTTAGACATATTTGTAAAGGTAAGAGAGCTGATTCTCCTCTAGGGGCAGGCAATACTATCATGTCAGTTTGCTTTTCCATTCAAAATGAGTGTGAGAGTTTAAAAAAAAAGAAAAAAGAACTGGCGGTCTTAAAAGCCCGGTGGTGGGTGAAACTGACTACAGTACTTTACTCAACCCTGTTCCCAGAGCTTGGAAAGGTTATTATTTTTCTTTTTATACCAACACCAAGAAACCTCTCGGCCAGCTTGTGGCCCTCCAAGCCGGAGAGACAGCTCCCTCCCTGTGTAAATTCTCAGCTGAAAATTAGCTCTTGCATTATTTCACAATTCCTTTAGTATTCCCAAAAAGCCCTTCTGCTGAGATTCCTGACAGTCTACAACTAACATTTGGCTGTAAGCAATTAACCACTTAATTTAAAAAAATCCAGACAAAACGAGCATGAGATAAGGGGTTCTGGCCTACCTGTGATTTAAAAACAGCAGAGGGGCAAAACAATCTCACTGCATAACAATTATCTAGCAAAGACACTAGACGGGTCATCTTTGGGTCAAGGAGGCTGAAGAGCCTCATTATGCTTCCTTTAGAGCCAAAGCTGTAACTAGCTATTTTGGCACCAGGCTGAGCAGTACATTAACTGAGCCCATTCCTGAGACATGGGATGTGACAAACCCAACACTCCTTCCACTCCTTCTGGTAAGGAAAAAACAACACTGGGGGGGGGGGCAAAAGAGAAAGATTCAAGAAAAGATGTGAGAAGGCAATATGTGTGTGTGTGTGGTGGTGGTGGTGGTGGGGACACTAGTGGTGGCAGGTGAACTACACGGGCTTCTCCCATAAGAAGCCCAGGTGAAAGATGAGGTAACAGTCACCGTTCTCAGGCCCATTGCCTGAGGCCCCCTCTCCAGATCCACAGGAACATGCACTCGGTGGAAGGGAGCTCCGGAGAGAGGAAAGGTCTCATGCTGGAGCAGAGAGACATGGCCAGTGTGTTGTTAGACTGTGGAACTTCTTGCCATGGGATGTGGTGATGGCATATGCCTTTATAAGGGGATTGGACAGATTTCTGGAGGAAGACTCCATCACAAGTTCCAAGCCATTATGGGGACGTGTGCTCTCTCCTGGCTCAAAAGGAAGGTACCTCAACATGCCAGGTACAGGTTAGTGGTATCAGGAGACAGGTCACTAGTTGTTTAATGGGCTCCCAGAGGCATTTGGTGGGGCCACTGTGAGATACAGGAAGCTGGACTAAATGAGCCCTTGCCCTGATCCAGCAAGGCTCTTCTTATGTTCTCATGCATCCCAGATTAAGAAAGAGGAGGAGGAGGCAGCCACTATATGACTAGCCAAAATCTCCCTCTCTGAAACTGGCAGCTTATTTTTCTCCTGGAAGGAAAGTACAAAATGCTTTTGCCTACTCTAGCAGCTTATTGGTACTGCAAACATGGTGCCTTATTTACAATGTCAGCAGTGGGAGAATGATGGGGCAGGGGGTCAAGGGAAGGATGTCCTTGGGTGTAGAGGGACCTTTATTTCTGTGTCATTCATCTCAGCTTTGGTGTTTTATTGTGTTCCCCATCTACGCAATCCCAAATTAATGAATACTTGGAACATAGTCTTCCAAACCCCGTATCGTTTTTCTTCCTTTTCCTTATATATCGGCTCATTCCCCTTTTCCCTTTAGTGATCTGCAATTGCATGTTAATGTTATGGTTCAGAGCGCTTTGCAAAGGAAGAGAGCATTTAGCTCTTGAGACAATGATCAGTGTTGCCAGGTGCCCAATACGAGATCCACGCTTTACTCAGATGTAAATCTCACAGATCAGTGGAACACGCACCTGTTCCTTTCCCCCCTCCTCCATTACCAGTGTGAGCATGCTCCTGATCCCACCCCATTAGTGGTGTGTGTGTGTGTGTGTGTGTGTGTGTGTGTGTGTGTGTGTGTGTGTGTGTGTGTGTGTGAGAGAGAGAGAGAGAGAGAGAGAGAGAGAGAGAGAGAGAGGAGGTGGTGGTGATGGTGATGGAGGGGGGGTTTGAAATCAGAGGTCTCAGGGATTTCCTCATGTACTTTGTGGAAGCAGCTCTTTCTGCACGTGATCTAGAGACTGCAGAGTGCCTTTGAGGCCATAGGAACTCTGGGAAGGTGTGGGTCCGAGGAAAGAGACATAATCAGCAAGAACGACGTGGAGGTGCCCTGCCAATCAGAGGTGGACGGCTGGGATTTTCCTAGGTGGGCACGATCTGCAGTCTTGCTGGCTTCTACGGTGCAACATGCTTTGGATAATCTGGACAGCCATGAAAGAGGGAAGCAGAAAAGGAAGGGGCATGCTGGGATGAACGTGCCTGAACCGAGGATTCTGGGATTTTCCCAGGTGCGCCACATCACCATCACCACCATAAGCCCATCCAGGGATGTGGAAACTATACAAATGACTGAATCTGTTGGAGACTCCAGGAGAGCAAGAAAGTGGGGTGGATGTTGAAGGTGTCCAGATGAAGGTGCAGAAACAGAGAGTAGAGGGAAGTGGGGGGGGGGGGCTATAACAGAAGGCAGGCTCTTTGTTACATGACTATTAGGTTGCAGTCTTGAGGCCCAGTACTGGAGAAAGGGAGAGGCAAGGGACTACACCTCAATGTGAGAGTTACTTCCCAGTAAAATGTGGATCTTTGGATTCGATGCTATGCAACAATGAAGGCTACTGTAAAGGTTGGGGCTGTACTGAGAGGGAGATATATACAGCTCCGCAGTAAATGCTGCAGCACACACATACTATCGATCGATAACGATGGAGCAAATTCAAAGGGAAATGGGAATGGCAACTTTTCCAAGCATCTCCATTGGTTCTTCTGCCACTGCTGCTCTTTGCATGTAACTAAGATGTGTTGTGTGAGTGTGTGGTGGTGGTGGTGGTGGTGTGACTTTGCATCCAAAATCCCAGCATCACCTCTGCTTAGCTTTTACTTTGAGCCTTATGATCTGGACTTTGTCGAGTTTGGAACCATTAGCACAAAGCAACCAAACACCACTGTCTCTTAGTGAATGTTTTGTCATACAGTCTCTCTCTCTGTGTATTCTCCCTCATATGTCTGAAGAAGCGGGCAATAGTCCATGAAAGTTTATATTAAAAGAAGAGCCATTAGTTTTTAAAGTGCCATGACATCTTTTTTGCTTTTTTTGGTTTTGTGTTCCTTTGTGGAATCCTTCCACAGATTACCACAGCTACAACTACAAAAACTTAACTGCCTGTGGGGTCTAATTTCACCCTGAACCTCCTGCACCCTTTGACCCTTTTTGAAACCTAATGTTTCCTAGATATGCTCCCCCAAAGCAGGTATGGTGTGATGAAGGGCAGCATGGCTTGGTGAAGAAGGATGTCCAACAGAGCTCATGGCTTCTTGTGCCTCCTGGCCAGGCGTGCACTCCTTGGAAACCCACTGCTTGTGGCCACAGAACAAGAGGTAGGGGCTCTTACTCTAGAGTCATGCGTGAGATGACATCAAACGTGGTCAGGCCTGCTTGGTCAAAGTTCTCCTTGTAGCGACCCATTTTAATGGCCTCCAGCCACTCATGGGCACTGGTGAGCGAAGGGAAATCCGGGGGTGAGTTGCTCAGCAGGTGCTGGGATGGTCTGTGAGAGAAACAAGTAAAAAGGGGAGGAAATAAAAAAGGAGCACTAGGCAAGGAAGCAAGTGGCATGATTAACACCAACCATTCTGAACGCTGGGGAAAGAGTAGTGGAAGATATAGAAGGAGTTACGGGCAGTGGCTGTTCTGCAGTGCCCAGAATGTCCTCGAGTGCTGAAGGGGTGTCTCTCTTTTCACAGATACAAGACACCAGCTAGTTCTCCCTTGCCCTACATTTTCTGCTTTTTAATTCCTGACAAGACTGGGATGTAAATAGAGCCCTCTTTCTGCTTTCTACCCAACCAAGGGCTCTGCTCCTCTCCCCAGGGTTGGATATCCCCATGGGAAAATCCCTCCATGGTTAAGAGGATGCGTTTCCTTCTTCACTTCTGGGGCCATCTAATCCTGGCTGAGTCTTTCCTCCAGGGACCTCCTCTTTGCTGACACCAAGCATCTGCTCCTGTGAGGCTGGGAAAGGAAGACATGAGAGTTTCCACACTCACTCTTCCCAGCTTCCACAGAGAAGAGAACAGAGCCTGGCCCTCTTTGCCATTTCATCCTTTCAGGCCCACTTTCCAAATGTGGAGTACTGGTCCCGAAGCCATACCTCCTTCAGGCCAGGCATACTCTGCGCTATCGTCCCCGTAAACAGCAACAAAGCTCTGAGCCGCGGGTGTGCTACTGGGATGATAGGCAAGAGGAAAAGCTGAAACCTCACCATAATAAAAACAGCAAAGCCAGGGCCACAGGGTGCCTAAAAGTGTGGGCTATGGGTCAGAGAGGCCCAGGGCAATCTCAACTCAGGAATTCAAGAGGAAGCTGCAGAGGAATTCTTACAGGATTGCTGTAAGGACTGTATTGCAGAAGATGTACTTGGAAACATGCTACACTTGTGTAAAATATTTTAGTTGCTGTCACTCTTTTGCTCTCCTCCCACCCCCAAACAAGCGAGCATGAAGATAAGTAAGGAAGTCTGTGCTGTGCTTAATCCTGGCTCAGACACTAGAGAAAAGGACGGAGCTTCCATGGGTCCAAGAGCATATTTTGTCTTCTTGGAATCTCTCCTCCTGGCATGAAGCTATGGGTGCTCATGGCCCTACCTCCTGTCTAACATGTTTTCCTAAGGTTTCAGCATTTCTTTCACTCTCGTCTGCTTGTGGACCACAACCCAACAGCACACCCAGTCCATGTGCCCTCTGAGGGCCCCATCCCACCTGCTGTTCCCTGTGCCAGTCGCCTTCAGCGCTGATGGTTTGCGAATCATCTTGTCCAGGGCATTGACAATCTGTTCAAATTTGGGTCTCTGGACTCGTTCTTTCTGCCAACAGTCCAGCATAAGTAGGTGCAAGACAGTAGGGCAGTCTGGGGGAGGCGGCAGGCGGTAGTCCTGGTCTATAGCATTGATGACCTGCAGTACATGAAGAGATGTATCAGGTGGTGGCCCAATGCAGATTGTATGGGTATATTTCACCAACAAATATCCACTTTAAAAGCGTGAAGAGAAGAAAAGAGGTTTGTTTCATGTGGGGACTTACATCCTGGTTGGACATATCCCAATACGGCCTCTCCCCATAGGACATGACCTCCCACATCACAATGCCATAGCTCCAGACATCACTCGAAGATGTGAATTTTCGATACTGGATAGCCTCTGGGGCAGTCCAGCGAATGGGGATCTTGCCACCCTAAAAGATGCCGGAAAAAAGGGCACAGTTAAGCCTTGTCAGTTTAACTTTTTAAGAGGGACATGAACAGCTTGATAGTGCTTTCACTGGTCTTAAGAGATTCCTACATTCTTTATTCCTGTGAATTCTGAAAAAAGACAATCTTGCACATTCTGGACATGGTTTCAAGCTTAACCAAGCCTGCAGAATCCTTCTCTGACCACCCCAGGATAATGGGGGCTGGAAGGGGCCAATAAGGCCACTGAGTCCAACCCCCTGCTCCATGCCGGAACACAGGTTAAGGTGCATCCCACAGATGGATGCCTCTCTCTCTCTCTCTCTCTTTTCCATGCCTCCAGAGAGCTCAGTAGTGTAGGCAGAGCCAGAGGTTGGGGTTCAGCTCCCCACTGCGCTCCTTTGATGTGGGCTGGACTTTAGGAGCCACAAGGTCCATTCCAGGTCTGCAGTTCTAAGGCATGAGTACTCGATATGCCTCCATTATATCCCACCTGGACTACAACAAGAGGCCTCTACTTGGGGATGCCTTTGAAGAATGTCCAGAAACCTCAGCTGTATCCAGATTTCTGACTGGGGCAGGTTATTAAAAATACCCATCTTTATAGGCTCCTGGTTCGTTTCCAGGAAGAACTCAAAATGCTGCTAATTATAACCTATGAAGCCTTATACACCTTATATCTGAAGGGTTTTATCTCCTTACATGAGCTGCCCTAAGGTTGAAGATGTTCTTCTCTCGGCCCCACTGTCTCCATAGGCATACTTGATGAGAGGACCTTTTCAGGGGCCACTTTCAGGTGGTGGAACGACCCTCTCATGGAAGGCCACGTTGGCCTCTTCCCTGCTACCCCTCTGGTGACAAGGGAAACCCTTCCTGCTCAAGCAGGCTTTTAACAATTACAGAAAAAGGCAGAATACTGTATATTATTGTTTGAACAGTGGGCTTATACAGTGTTTTTGCATTGTTTTTTAAATCAATAGAAGTTTTCATATTAATAAATACTTGATTTTTTTTAAAAAATGTTTTCATGCACTGGCTAAAATCCTGTTGCACAACTCTGCATGTGCAATGGTAATAAGGTCATTAGCATATCTTCACTGATTAAAGACTGAGTGTGTGCAACTTTTTTGCATTGTATATGAAAGTGTGCACCCTAAAATCACCTTTGATCACTTCATTATTTGTCTTTGTGAATTGGGATTTGTTGTTGATGCTAGGGTCACTGCCATTGCGCGTGCAGAGTTGTACAACAGGATCTCATCCATTTTGTTTTTATTTGCATATATTTTAATCCATTCATAAGCAGCCTTGGGGCTCTCTACACCAGGAGGAGGGCAGCAGAGAAGTAAAATGAAATAAAACAAAATAAAATAAAATAAAGTTAGAATGAAACGGGTACCTACTGGCCAGTACCTGGAACAGTACACAAAATACGTCTGTCCAGATGTCTGGGTTTTTTTCTAAATAACAAAATTGAGAGCCAATTTAGTTGTCAATCTAGGACATACAATTGCACAAAATGTCAGGGTAATCAAGGAATATGATAAACCTTCCAAGAAATTTGACAAACAGTACCAAAAGAAAGTGATTTGCAACGTTCTTCCATGGGCAAAAGGGTTCTGCTTATGCAAAGTGTCTCTTCTGCACAGTTTTCAGGGATTTCTCTGCACTACCATGCATCTACATTAAAGGAAGGACCCTCAACCCTCTATGTAACTTATTTTGGGAAGTAGAAGGGCTTCCACTGAAAGGATAGAGTTATCTAGCTGGTTTCACCCAGACTGACTGCATGCAATGAAATCAGGATCCCACCAGTTAATTTATTCTGCTCAGCCTGAGAACAAACTTAACTAAATTGATGCAGACCTCTGTGGGCCATTTAGAGTTTATTTTATACCACCTGGCCTTGGGGGGGGGGGGGGGGGGAATCACAACCCACTTCTCATAGGACATGGCAGGGCTATGAGAAAGACCTTTTCCTGGGCAAGAACTCACCAAGGCCCCTGTGTAAGTTGGATTTGAAGCATCATCTTCCAAGAACCTTGACAAGCCAAAATCGGAAACCTTGCAAACCAGGTTGCTGTTGACCAGAATATTGCGAGCAGCCAAGTCCCGGTGGACATAATTCATATCTGAGAGGTAGCGCATGCCAGCTGCTATGCCTCGCAGCATGCCCACAAGCTGCAGCACACTGAACTGCCCTTCTTTTTGCTGTGGACAACAGATAAAAGAGAAATATCTTTCAGTGAAGTACTCAATCTGAAAGAGAATAACAAAGTGTGAAAAGAAAGGCTTTATTTTATACCCAGGAAAACACATTTTGGCTAGAATATATATACTGCACATGGCCTTCTTCAGAAGAAAATCCTACAGAAGTCTACCTTCAGGGATTATAAGGCGGAGCATCCCTAAACTTCAGTCTTTTCCCCAATCAAATGCCAGAAATACTGTTCTAAAAAGAAACCAATTCAGTCATTCGCCCATAATGGTCACATGGCAGGAAAAGGTGACCACTGTGGTGATGGATTAAAATGATGCTAAATGATGACAGCTTAGTGTAAAAATTACCTCAGGAATTATTCCCCCCCCCCATGTCAACAAAACACAGTCAGTTGGACAATGATTTGTGAGGCAGCAAAAGCCCAGGGGAGCCATTTGTCCGCGGACTGCCTTTCTGAACAAGACATGCATAGGAAACCAAAATGAAGAGCAGTTTTTTCCTGGCTTGTAGGGAAACTATGTTTTACATGCAGAGCTCACAGGACTGCATGTTTCACTATCCAAGGCCATCATCCAACATGCACTATTAGCAGATCTGGAGAAGGATCCCAGTGTGTCTTGTCAGTAGGGGGTTAGTTCTCTTTGTAGACAGCATCTTTTAATATGGATAAGCCTTCAGTCATGAAAGCTTGCATCTATAGTTTGAAGTACTACAGCCTGGGCACAGATGTACTATTTCAAAGAGGAAAACAAGTGTTAGAAGAAGCTAGACATATAAGCCTCCTGATACAGCAACTCCAATGGCTGCCGATCCATTTCCAGGCACAATTCAAGCCCTAAACAGCTTGGGCACAAGCTGTCTCAAACACTGCATCTCCCTTAATGAGCCTGGCTGGGTGTTAAGCATCAAAGGGGAGTCTTTTCTCTCAGTCCCCACAGATGCACATTGTGGGGATATGGGAGAAGGCCTTCTCTGTTGCTGCTCCCAGACTCTGGAACTCCCGCCCACTGGAGGACAGGCCGGCCCCATTGTTGTTGTCCTTCCACAGGCAGGCAAAGACCTTCCTCTTCAGGCAAGCTTTCCCTGCATGACTGGTACCTGAGTGTGATATTGAGATGGATTATTATGCATCAGTGCTTTGAATACATTTTTAGTATTAACAAAAGAACATCAGGCCAACGGTCCCATCTAGTCCAGCTTCCTGTATCTCACAGTGGCCCCACCAGATAGTCTGGGAGCGCATGAGACTAGATATCTGTCTCCTGATACCACTCCCCTGCATCTGGCCCTTGAAGTACCCCAGTTTTAAGCCTGGAGATCACATATCTCCATCATGGTTTGTAACCTGTGATGGACTTTTCCTCCAGGAATCTGTCCAATCCCCTTTTGAAGGCATCCAGGACAAATGCCATCACCACATCCTGTGGCAGGGAGTTCCACAGAAAAATAACATGCTGGGTTTTTAAAAATTATTTTGTCTGTTCTCACTCTCCCAACCCTCAGTTTGAGGGGATGTCCCCTAGTTCTGGTATTTTGTGAGAGGGAGAAGAGCGTCCCTCTATCCACTTTACTCATGCACTGCATTATTTTGTACGTCTCATTCATATCCCCCTCAGGTGCCTTTTTACTTTACATTTTCCTACATTGAAATGAATTTGCAATTTCACAGCCCATTCCCCCAGTTTGGAGAGATCCTTCTGGAACTCTTCACAATCGTCTCTGGTTTTTACCACATGGAAAAATTTCATGTCCACAAACTTGGCCACCTCACTGTTTATCCCTGTCTCCAGGTCATTTATGAACAGATTGAAAAGCACCGGTCCCAGGACAGAGCCCTGGGGCACACCGCTTTTCACTTCTCTCCATTGTGAAAATTTCCCATTGACACCTACTCTTTGTTTCCTGGATCTCAACCAGTTCTCAGTCCATAAGAGGACCTGCCCTCTTATCCCCTGACTGTGCAATTTTCTCAGCAGCCTTTGGTGAGGGACTGTTGTCAAAAGCCTTCTGAAAATCCAGTAGCCCACGAAGGGTTCAAAAGTAGCCATCAATAAAGGTAGTCATCAATAAAAAAAAGAAAAGGGATAAGTTCTCCACCCCTTCCTTCCCCCCATCCCAAGTACCACCACTGCCGTTTGCCAGGGCTGCTGGAAGACTTTTTTAAAAAGGCATTCTTACCTACCCCATCCCACCCGGGGCCCGACTTAACTCCCCTCTCCCTCCAGCCTCCTCCTCTTTTCCCTTCCAAGGGGCAACCTGCGTGGCCATGCACATGCCTCCCTTGCACCCGCTCGAGCCGGGTGCAAGGGAGGTGTGTGCCTGGTCAGCCTTCCCATAGGAATGCACTGCTATCTGTTCCCTCCAGAACGGATTGATTTTCGATGCATTCTTATGGGAAACCACTACTCTACTTACAAATTTTTCTACTTACGAGCATGCGCCTGGGACAGATTAAATTCGTATTTGTGTAGTGGTCCTCAGGCACTTTTGGTCAGAAAAAGTAGACAGCTTGTTCAAAGTTGGCCTAGTCAATGTGGGGATAATTGAAGTCCCCCATGAGTACTATCCTGTCCCTCTTACACACCTCTATGATCTCCTCATTTCAAGGTCACCTTCAAGGTTTTGATCTGGGGGACGATAGCACACCCCACTATCACATCGCTTCTTGGACCTGGTAGTTTAACCCACAGTGATTCTACAGTAGAGTCAGACCCACTATCAATCTCCATTCTGCTGCATTTTACCCCTTCTTTGACATAGATGGCCACTCCACCTCCAACCCGCCCCTCTCTATCCCTTCTATAGAATTTATAGCCTGGGATTGCAGTATCCCACTGGTTCTCCACATTCTACCAGGTTTGTGTTATGGCTATTATATCAATGTTATCTCTAGCTGCCAAATGTTCAAGTTCTCCCATCTTTGCTCGGAGGCTTCAAGCATTTGCGTAGAAGCACCTGTACAGTGGGTCCCCCATGAATGGCTGCTTCGTTGTTCTCCCCTCCCCCCAGCTTTTAATTCCAGTAGACAAACTACCACATCCCATTATTCTCCAAGTGCTAATACCTACTATCCCATTACTTTGTGGTTCTCTACCATCTCCAATCTCATTCCCTGTGGACGAGGTGTTCCAAACTGGATACCACTCAGCTCCTGTTGGCTTCCCCCCAGTTATCAGTTTAAAAGCTGCTCTGTAGCCTTTTTGATGTTGTGTGCCAGGAACCTGGTCCCATCATGGTTCAAGTGCAACCCATCCCTCCTGAACAGGTTTGGATTCTCCCAAAATGTTCTCCAGTTCCTGACAAATCTGAAGCCCTCCTCTCGACATCATTGCCTCATCCACGCATTGAGGCTTCTGAGCTCTGCCTGCCTAGCAGGTCCTGCACGAGGAACAGGCAGCAATTCTGAAAATGCTACCTTGGAAGTCCAGGACTTCAATCTTCTTCCTAACAATCTCAATTTGGCTTCCAGGACTGCTTGCTTTGCCTTTCCAACATCAATGGTACCAATATGTACCATGACCACTGGCTCCTTCCCAGTTCTTTCTAACAAACTATCTAGGTGTCTGGTTATGTTTGCAAGCTTTGCACCTGGCAGGTAAGTCACCATATGGTTATCATGTACATCACAAATCCATCCCTCTGTATTTCTAACAATTGAATCACCTAGTATAAGGAGACTCTCTCCTGCAGCCTGATATCTATATGCACCTGATATTAAGGGAGAGGTCTTCAGTTTGTTCCTGATGTTTGTCTTCCTCCACCTCAAGAAGTGTGATGAGGGAGAGATCCTTAGATGAAACCAGTTGTTCTTCTGTGCATTCCTCATGAGATGTGATGAGGGAAAGAGCCTCAATTTGATTCTGTAATTTGAGACTCTCTGAGTGATCCCGTACCCTTCTACTTCTTCAAGTCATATTCTTACATGCATCTACCTCCTGAGTTGGTGAAGTGACTTCTTCCTCAGAAGTGTGCCCTGTCTCTTCTTTGTTCAGGATAGTCTGCTCCGCACTATCCAAGAACAGCTCAAGCTCCTTAATTTGTTGCTGGTTAGATATGCGGGCCACCGGCTGCTGGACCTTCTCTTCTAGTAGTGCAACCAGCTTACACTTGCTGCAAGTATAGTCCTCCATGTGCTTTGGCAAGATGACAAACATGGCACAAGTGTTGCAGGTAACTACAGCTGCTCCCTCAGACTCCATTTTAATTATTGCAGTATTCTGGGCCTTAAAAATTTCCACTTTTACTACCTTTCTATCTAGTAAGAATATTTTCTTCCTTCATCGTTTATATGAAAGGATATAAACAACAAAGGAGCTCTATTCCAACTGCTAGCAGCCCAGAAAGTTACCAGCACTCACTTCTTTCTGTTTGTTTGTCTCTCTCAGCAGTAGCTCTGCTTGGGATCACACCCCGGCTCAAAATGGCTAAGACTGACCTCCCTCAGGGGAAAAGTCAGAGAAAAGATTAGTCTGGCTCCACCCCCTGCTTCCTTTGTTTGAGGAAGCTTCCAGCTGCTTCCATTGTTTGAATAAGGGTGGCTCTTTGCAATTTAAATTAGCAGAGACCTCTAAAGGAGCTCTGTTCCAACAGCTAGCAGCCCAGAAACTTACCAACGCTCACTTCTTTCTGTTTGTTTGTCTGTCTCTTACAGCCTTCCACTCTAAAAAAGAAACCAAGAAAATCCCCTTCTCTCACACATACTTTTCCCCACTCAAAGCAAGATTAGGAAATCTAATGGGATTTCCCTCTGAAGGCACACTAATTGTGCAGAATTATTACAGTCCCTGTGCCAGAAAGGCCTCTTTCCTTTTGGTGGTGTGTTGAACTGCACAGAACGTGGACATTTCTTGTACAGAATACTAGGCAACCACCCCCAAACAGAGACACAAATCTCCCAGAAACATGAGAAGGGGTATCACACCTTCACGGTAAGCTGGGAACCTTTGCTAGTCAAGGGAGAAACCTCATGCAAGAACAAGATTCTTTTTTCACTACTCTCCACATCTCAAGTGCTTTAAAGCAAAATAAGCTAGCATTTGTATGTCTGCTCCTTGTTCTCTGGCCCTGCCTATCTATCACAAGAAGGCACTCTGAGATCTTCTCTGACCTGGAATTCAGCACTTGAATGGAAATAATCTCCCCCAACCCACCCCAACAAACACAGAGAGAGGGGGGGATGGAGGGGGGAGGAAAGGAAGGGAGAGGGAGACAGCCAGGGCTATGTTGAGCTATCATGGAGGGGTGTATGTGCCTTTTTTTCTCAGATCTTCAGATACATGATCCTTAGGTCTCTGAAGATACAGAGGGGATGAGGAGGGGAAGTAGAATGTAAGAAATGTCAGTGGGAGGCAACCAGGTTTGATGGGTGAAAAGAAGCAAGACTTTTTGTACCCGGAGGAAGGAATCCAGAGAGCCATTCTCCATGAACTCGGTGACAATCATGACAGGGCGACTCTTGGTGACCACTCCTTCCAGGCGGATGACGTTTGGGTGCTCAAACTGTCCCATGATGCTTGCCTCACTGAGGAACTCCCGACGCTGCTCCTCTGTGTAGCCTGCCTTCAAGGTCTTAATGGCCACGGTGTATTCTCGCTTCCCTGGAGGCTTCAGGCGCCCAAAGCACACCTCTCCAAACTCTCCTGCCAGGGTAAGACATGGAGAAGACGACACCACATCAGGCAGGGGAGCAGCAGCAGATTGCTCCAATTCAAACCAAGAAGCATGCAGAAAATGTAATTAATGTAATCCACTGCCTTCTGGACTTTTTTGAGACTCAAGCCTCTGCCAACTGTAATGCTGCAGCAAATGTGGTTTATAAAGGCACTACATTTATTTGTACCTTTTACCCAGCTTTTATGAAGGAGGAGGAGAAGTTGGAAAGTGGAAAGCTGGCACCAGCATGGAACTCAACCCCCTGGTGTGTATGACTTCTACGTGTTATGTGGAGGGGGTCCTCCAGTGAGGAAACTGACATTCCAGAACCATTCACCTTCAGTGGTTCTGGAGCCTCCACGAGCCCAGAGACTGAGGCTGTGGGTGACAAAGGCGCAAGAGCCACACCAGAGACGGAGGCAGAACTTCTGCCCCCTCCATGGGAAGAGAGAAAGCTGCAGGTAAGAGCCCACATTGAGACCCCAAGGCAAAAGTGCTCTCTTGAGGGAGAAGGAACTCCTCCTGAGAAAGCCCTTCCTCAAGCACGAGGGTCATTTCTGGAGTATGTTATTCCTCCCCAGGAGATCCAGAGACCAAATCCTGCAGCTGGGTTTTTTTCCCCCCCTTGTTGCCAAAACATCTTCATGCTGGGGAGGAGCTGCTGCAGCAGAAACTCTCGGTTGGGACTTCAAGACCTTGGAACCTTGCATCTATTAGTTCCCACCCGTGGCAGTGTGCCTAGCTGCCCCTGAAGTACACTCACCAGTCGCCACCACAAAATGCACCTTGCCCACCTCTGAAGAGCACTTGCCTCCCCCACCCCAAAGTACAGCTGGGCCCTTCCTCTGAAGCACACCTTCTCCCATCACTGAAGTGTGCATGGCTCCTGGACTGTCTGCACTGGACTGTGTGTGGCATATTTGGACAGATGCTGCTTTGACAGTCTGCGCTGTGATTGTTCTACTCTCTCCTACCCTGTCCTTCTCCTGGTTTGAGACTTCTCTAGCTGGGAATCTGGGCTCTTCCAAAATAGAACCCGCTGCTTCCATGCAGAAGTACTTTTATACTTGTATGCCTGCCCTCTTTCATTCTACCACCAACTGCCTGTCCTTTCATTTCAGCTGGACATGGCCACATTGAGCAAACTGCAACACTGGCAAAAGAAGTAAGTCAATCCTTAGGATACATCATGGGAGAATGAACGATGCTTGCAACTCGCCAGCAAACCAGGCACTGCAAATCCAAGACAGGATAGGATAAAGACAGATGGTGAAAGGGTCCCTTTGTTACCTGATCCAATGACCTCCTCAATCTTGACAAAAGACACATCAATTTCCTTGGCAAATTCTCGGATAGCTTCATTGGGATCTTCGTAGGTGGAAGGGTCAATATAATATTTGACCCCAAGACCTGTGTGAAGAGAGATTCCAGAGTCAGATGCATAGCTGGCCACCAGGGGGGAACAGGCAATTAAAGAGATGGCAAGAGGCGGCGATCGCAACAATGGAGCCCCCCCCCCCCCGAGAAGACCATCTGTTCCAGAGGGGGTGGTGTGAATGAACTGAGGCGCCTACCACAGCTGGAGTTGACAAGGACTGCCTTGCTCTGGCAGAGGGGTATGGCCCATGGCCTGGATGAGGGGCACCTCGGGCCCTGTGGACCAGATGCTGCCGACCTATTGTTAAACCCCATTTGTGCTCCTTCTCTGGATGGGGCCTCCCCACCCGCCCTTCTTTCCCCTCCCCATCTCTTAGTTCCCTCCCTCCCCCCTTTTTACCATCTCCTCTGGTCATGCTTTCCTTTTTATTTTATCTCTACTTTACGTTTTATTATTTTGTTTATGAGTCTGCTGTATATTCATTTCATTGTATAATTGTTATTGTTATTTTGTTTGTTGTACTGTATTGTAATTTTTTTATTTTTATTTTTTTTAATTCCCCCCCCCCCGGTCACCATGTTGGCAAGGACCTCTATTCCCGTGGTGTCTGGCCGTGGGAGGTACGCTCTGAGCGGGCGGGGGGGGGGTAGTCGGGTTAGAAGAACTCAGGTCCGGCAACTGAGGCTGGTCCCCCATTCTGACCCCCCCTACTCACCGCCACGTATCAGTTAGCCACTTTACCGGCGCCTCTGGCCTGTCATGCCGCCTGGTTAATGCCAGGTCAGTCCACAATAAGATCCCTCTCATCCACGATGTTATCGTGGACGAGCGAACCGACCTGGCTTTTATTACCGAGACCTGGGTGGGCGAGGAGGGAGGGGCTTCCCTCTCCCTGCTGTGCCCCCCCCCCGGGTTTTCAGGTCCAGTGGGCGGGCAGGCCAGAGGGTCGGGGGGTGGGGTGGCCATTGTTTACAGGGAATCCCTTTTTATTAGCAGATCTGTGGCATTGGTGTGTCCTGGGTTAGAATGCCTACATCTATCAGTGGGTCAGCAAGATAGGTGTGGTATTGTGCTGGTGTACCGTGCTCCCCGCAACCCAGCCCAATCCTTTCCAGAGATCACTGAGTTCGTCTCGGCTGCCCTGTTGAGGTCCCCCCACCTTTTGGTGGTTGGGGACTTCAATGGGCATGCCGAGGCTGAGCTTTCAGGAGCTGCTCTGGAATTCATGGAGTCCATGGCCTCTATGAACCTGTCTCAGCATGTTGTTTGCCCCACCCATAATGCCGGCCATACCCTGGACCTGGTTTTTTCCTCCATGCTGCCAGATTCCATTTTGAGGGTTGGGGGCATTGCATCCCACCCCATGCCATGGTCAGATCACTATCTGCTAAAAATTTCCCTGTCAATCGCCCCCCCCCCGCCCCGTGGGGAGCATCGGCCCTATGTTTGGGCTCGCCCCCGTAAGCTCCTGGACCCTGCTCAGTTCATGGAGACCTTCGGGGAGTTCACCGGCAGACTGGCTGATGACCTGGTTGAAGCCCAGGTGGAAAGGTGGTATGTGGGTGCCGCCCGAGCTGTTGACCGGATTGCCCCCAAGCGCCTCCTCTGATGTAGAGCCTGCTCCTTGCTGTGGTTCACGGCTGAGTTGCGGGCGATGAAGCAAGAATGGAGGAGGCTTGAGTGTGTATGGAGAAAGGCTCGGACGGAATTGAATTGGGCTGCGTTTAAGTGGCTGACCGGCCGTTATGTTCACGCGATCAGGGACGCTAGAACAGCTCATGCCTCCCTGAGAATTGGAGAAGCCTCGAACCACCAGGTGGAGTTGTTCCGGGTGGTTCGAGACCTTTCCAATCCTGGTCAGCCCGGGCCCCCTCCTAGTGATTTCACTAGTAAGCAATTCGCAGCCTATTTTAGATCTAAGATTGAGGCCATCCGTTCCGATCTGGACTCCAGCTGCAGTGGCCCTTCCCATGTATCCCGGGGGGAATCACCCCATCAGTCCCCTTCCTTGGTTGAATTTGGGCCTGTTTCATCAGTGGAGGCCTCCAGGGTCTTGGCTTACTGTCGGCCGGCGGCCTCCCCTTTCGACCCTTGCCCAGCTTGGCTTATTAAATCCGCCGGAGCGAACATGCCGGAGTGGGCCTCTTCTATCGCCACTGCCTCCTTTCGGGAAGGGATTTTCCCCTCTCGCTTAAGGGAGACGGTGGTGAAGCCCGCACTGAAGAAGCCCGGCTTGGCTTTGGACGATTTAGCCAACTATCGTCCGATAGCCATTGTTCCCTTCCTGGGCAAGGTTGTCGAGAGGGTGGCTGCCGTCTGGCTGCAGTCTTACCTGGAGGAAAATCATATCCTGAATCCCTTCCAGTCCGGGTTCAGGCCATTTCGAGGAACTGAAACCGCCCTGGTCGCTCTGCAGGATGACCTCCTCAGGGAGGCCGACAGGGGGTGCTCCTCCCTGTTGGTTCTGCTTGGTCTGTCAGCTGCCTTTGATACCGTCGACCACGGTAACCTGCTGGACTGGCTGGCCGGGGTGGGTATTGGGGGCTCAGCGCTCTGCTGGCTCTGGTCCTTCCTCGACGGCCGACTTCAGCGGGTTCAGTTGGGGGATGAATTGTTGGCTCCTTGGACGCTCCCTTGTGGGGTGCCCCAGGGGTCGGCAATCTCTCCTATACTGTTCAATGTTTACATGAGGCCGCTGGCGGAGGTCATTAGGAGATTTAGAGTTCGCTGTCATCAGTATGCTGATGACACACAGCTCTATCTCTCCTTTTCTTCTTCTGCAGTGGAGGCAGTTCGCTCCCTCGATCAGTGCCTGGAGGCAGTCTTGGAGTGGACAAGGACTAACAGGCTCAAACTGAACCCGGAGAAGACGGAGGTTCTGTTCTTCGGGGTGCCCTCATCCAGGTACAATGGCCCCCTCCCTACTCTGGGGGGAATTTCCCTCCAGCCTACAGACAGGGCCAGGAATCTGGGCGTGGTCCTGGACTCAGCCCTCTCCCTGGAAGCCCAGGTGATGGCCGTCTCCAGGGCCGCTTTCTTCCAGCTCCGCAGGATCGCTCAGATCCGTCTGTATCTCAATGAGTCCTCCCTGAGGACAGCTGTGCATGCCCTCGTGATTTCGAGGATTGACTACTGGAACGCACTCTACGTGGGGTTGCCCTTGACCCTGGTCCGGAGGCTCCAACGGGTACAAAATGCGGCAGCCAGACTGGTGGTGGGTGCTCATAAATATGACCACATCACCCCAGTTCTGGCCCACCTGCACTGGCTTCCCGTGGCCCTCCGGATTAGGTTCAAGGCCCTGGTTTTGGTTTTCAAAACCCTCCATGGCCTGGGCCCTGAATACCTGTCGGAGCGTATCTCCCAGAGATCAACAGAGGCCAGACCCACGCGGATGTCGCGGGCGCGCTCACTTAGGGTGGCCACGCCGAGGGAGGCGCGGAAGTCGCTGACGCGTAACCGCGCCTTCGCGGTTGTCGGCCCCTCATTATGGAGCAACCCACCCAGCGAGCTGCACCTTGCATCGTCCCAGCCGGCCTTTAAAAAGGCTTTAAAAACAATCCTGTATAGCAGGCCTGCCCAACTGGTAGCCCACGAAGGGTTCAAAAGTAGCCTGCCAGCCATCAATTAAAAAAAAGTGAGGGGATGAGTTCTCCACCCCTCCCTCCCCCATCCCAAGGACCCAGCAAAGTTCTGGGTCTGCCAGCCCACTGTCTCAGCCGAGCGGGGCAGTTTCTAGGACCATGGTGCATTGGAATCTGTTGCCTCCATAATGGATTAATTGGTTTTCAATGCATTCCTATTGGAGACCGCTGTCTACTTACAACAGTTTTTACTTATGAGCATGTGCTCAGAACGGATAAAATTTGTAAGTAGAGGTTTTAGTGTACTAGCCCTCAGGCACTTTGGGCCAGAAAAAAGTAGACCTCGGCCTGTTCAAAGTTGAAGAGCCGTGCTGTATAGGGAGGCCTATGTTGACCTTATTTCTGATTAATTTTTTCCCCTCCTACTGCCTGCCGCTGCGTGTTGAGGAGTTTCCCCCTGGCCTGCTATTTTTGCTGCCCCTTCATTGATGGTTTTATAGATGTTTTATTGTTTTATTTTTATCATTTTTTATTGTAAACCACCTAGAGTCCCATTGGGAAATAGGTGGTATAAAAGTGCAATAAATAAATAAATAAATAAATAAATAAATAAATAAATAAATAAATAAATAAATAAGCCACTCCATCACTTACCCCGTGTGCTGATGTATTGTTGCAGGCGGTCTGTGTAGGGTGTCTCTCGTCTCTTACTGTTGAGAGACAAAAAAAGAAACAGGAAAATGAAGAAAAAAATATGGCTTCCCTATAGCAATGGCCTCTTAGTGGCCAGTACAATTCAGTGGAAAGATGCACATCGCAACAAGGTTAACAACACCAAGAGCATGCAAAGAGGGTTCTTTAGTTCGGAGTGGGAGGGGAAGCACACAATGGGGGTGTGGGGACCACACAAGCTGTCTACCAAAATCCAAGTAGGAACATGTATTTCCCCTGGACCTTTGGAGGATTCCTTACCCATTCCTGACTGCAGTATATAGATTATAGTTTGAGGGCTAGAATATTGTTGGAAAACCTGTGACCCTCCAGCTACAATGGACTGCAGACCTCATCAACCCTACCCGTCAGAGGCGAGAGTGGCTGACGATGAGAGTTTCCGTCCAACAACATCTAGAAGGGCAGATGTTCCCCAGCCATGGAGAAAAATAAAAAAGTGATAGATTCACACTGCAGGTACGGTGAAAACATGCTGTCTGAAAGGAAGGATGTTCTGTTTTCTTCCATACTGCAATAAAGTCCTTGATGTCAGGAAATTACAAAAAAGGAACCAAAGAGGATTTGTAAGGAAATTCAATTGGTACATCAATTTACAGCATAGAGATATTTTCTTCGGTCACATCTAAGTATAGGAGCCAATCACAGAGCAGATGCAGCAACCCTAATTCAACACTCCTACATCAGATGGGTTTGTTGTTCAATCTAGGACATCCAGTTGCTTCTGACTTACTAAAAACTGTTGTTTCCTTTGGAGTCAAACCCATCTCACATTTGGTTTTCTTTTTCTCCTGCTGCTTTCAGTTTTTCCTAGTATTATTGTGTTTTCCTGAGAGTCCTGTTTTCTTTGCTGCAGACTCCATTTCAATTGATGACTGAATCAAGGTATACAACAGACCTGCCCAACAGGTAGCCCGCGGGCTGCCCTCTCACCATGTGCCCCTGAGTGACAGCCACAGTTTCATCATTTTTGCCTGCAGAGATGGTTCAGGTCTGATTTGATCTATGAACCATTTGTTCATTGTTCTCTCTGTAACCACAAAATTCTCCTCCCGTGCTATATGTCATACAAACCAATTTCCTTCTTGTAAGCTTTCTTTACTGTCCAGCTTTCCTAGTGTGGATGATCTTGGCTTTGATCTCTAGTGACACATCCTTATACTTGATTATCTTTTCTAGTTCCTTCATTGCTACCCTTCTGAGTCTCAGTCTTCTGTTTTCTTTGCTGCAGACTCCATTTCAATTGATGGCGGCAGTGTTGGCGGCGTTGGAGGGGTGGTGGGGGTGGCATCGGTGGCCGCCGGGGTCTCCTCCCGCCACGGGGGTCAGGGGCCGCTCAGCAGCAGCAGCAGCAGGAAGCCACGCGTGTTGGTAATCCTCCTCCTCCTCCTCCTCCTCCCCCTCCTCCCGCCACCGCCGGCAGTGGAGGAGGCGGAGGCGGCGGCGGTGAGGGGGAAGCGGGCACAATGTCCACGCCCGGCCGGGAAAAGGGCGAGGGGAGGCGGCGGCGGCCAGGCCCAAGCAGCCGGTCGGTTCGTGGTGGTGGTGGTGGCGGCGGCGGCGGCCTGGACGGACAAAAAGGGGGTCCGAAAGCAGAATGGAGGAGCGGACCGGGGAGATCCACGGTGGCCCAGCGCGCCACTCGCCCTCCCGCTTCTTTCAGCCTCACCCGCCCCTTCCCTCCGTCTCCTTCACAAGCCAAACTTTGCCCACACACGAACACACACCACGGCTGCAAGAAGGGTGTGTGTGTGTGGGGGGGGGGGAGAGGTCGCCGCTCACCCACTTCCAAAAAAAGGGACCAGCCGCGGGGTCGCAGGCCCGTCCTTTCAACCGCTGAGGCGGGCGCCGCTCCCTCGCCTCCGGCTGCGGGACTGTGGCGGCGGCGGCGGCGGCGCTGGTAGGCCCGGAGCGCGGGTCATCGCCTCACGGAGCCTCAAACGGCGGTTGGCCCAGCGCCCGGTTGCTGAGGTGGAACAGCGAGAACGGCGGTGGCGGTTGTATATATTTGTTTTAAATGTCGCAATGGTTTTGCGGCTCCCAGTTTTTTTCCCCGTTGGAAACGGGTCCAAGTGGCTCTTTATGTCTTAAAGGTTGCAGACCCCTGTCCTAGTCAGATATCGTGCTTCCATATTGGTTTTTTAGCATTCCTAATTTAGGCTTAATGTTTTGTTTCATTCCTTAGACTTTCTGGGAGAGATCTCTTATTCCCTCCTCTCTCTCTCTCTCTCTCTCTCTCTCTCTCTCTCTCTCTCTCTCTCTCTCTCTCTCTCACACACACACACACACACACACACACACACACACACACACACACACACACACACAAGATGCGCACGAAACGGAAAAATGGTGTTTCGTTTCCGTTCTGTTTCGTGCCCATCTCCCTTTTCGGTTTTTCAGACACAATTATTTTTTAAAAAATTAGTTCCGTTTATCGTTTTTCGGGTTCTTCTTCCCCGCAGTGGATGAGAGTGCCAGGCACACTGTCATCGCCTGCGGGGAAGATGCCTTTAAAGAGACCCCATTCTGCCTCTGCATGCGGAGGCTGAACAGGGGTCTCTTCTTCCCCCCAGGGCGCTGTAATGACCCACGTGGGGAAAATCCCTTTGGGACCCCCGTTCCGCCTCTCTACATGCAGAGGGGCTGAACAGGGATCTCTTCTTCCCCCCAGGGCGCTGTAATGACCCACGCGGGGAAAATCCCTTTAGGACCCCCGTTCCGCCTCTCTACATGCAGAGGGGCTGAACAGGGGTCTCTTCTTCCCCACAGGGCGCTGTAATGACCCACGTGGGGAAAATCCCTTTGGGACCCCCGTTCCGCCTCTCTACATGCAGAGGGGCTGAACAGGGGTCTCTTCTCCCCCCCAGGGCGCTGTAATGACCTACGAGGGGAAAATCCTTTTGGGACCCCCGTTCCGCCTCTCTACATGCAGAGGCGCTGAACAGGGGTCTCTTCTTCCCCCCAGGGTGCTGTAATGACCCACGCGGGGAAAATCCCTTTAGGACCCCCGTTCCGCCTCTCTACATGCAGAGGGGCTGAACAGGGGTCTCTTCTTCCCCCCAGGGTGCTGTAATGACCCACGAGGGGAAAATCCCTTTGGGACCCCCGTTCCGCCTCTCTACATGCAGAGGGGCTGAACAGGGGTCTCTTATTCCCACCAGGGCGCTGTAATGACCCACGAGGGGAAAATCCCTTTGGGACCCCCGTTCCGCCTCTCTACATGCAGATGGGGCTGAACAGGGGTCTCTTCTTCCCCACGCCAGTCATGACCCGTGCGGGGAAGATCCCTTTGGGACCCTCGTTCAGCCCGTCAGCGTGCAGAGGGGTGGAACGGGGGTCTCTTCTTCTCCACGCTGGTCATGACAGTAGCGGTGCTGTCATGATCTGCGTGGGGAAAATCCCTTTGGGACCCCCGTTCACCCTTCTTTATGCAGAGGGGCTCAATGGGGGTCTCTTCTTCCCCACACTGGTCATGACCCATGCAGGGAAGATCCCTTTGGGACCCCCGATCAGCCCCTCAGCGTGCAGAGGGGCGGAACAGGGGGCTCTTCTTCCCTGTTCCCGCCCTCCACTCCCGCATGCGGAGGCAGGATGACAGCCCCCTCTAACCGCCCTCTGCCCCGGTGCAAGACAGCCCAGTCGGGCTGTCAAGTGCCAGGGTGGAGATCCCTTGGAGACCCCCGTCCTCCCCTCTGCATGCACAGGGGCAAACGGGGGTCTCGGCTTCCCCCGTGCGGGTCATGACAGCACTGGGCGCTGTCATGACCTGTGCGGGGAAAATCCCTTTGGGAACCCCGTTCAGCCCCTCTGCGTGCACAGGTGCGAACGGGGGTTTCCGCCGATCTCCTCCACCCCATGATGACAGCCGTGCAGCTGTCATCCTGAGGCGGAGGACATCGGGCCGTGACCCCGCCTCCGCACGTGGAGGCGAGGCCACAGCCCAGGCTCCGCCAATGTCCCCTGTCCCACGACGATAGCTGTGCAGCTGTCATCCCGGGGTGGAGGAGAACGGGCCGTAACTCAGCCGATCTCCTCCGCCCCAGGTGACAGGTGCCCGGCCGTCACCCCGGGCGGAGGAGATTGGATGAACAAACCGAACATAACCGAACTAATTTGTTCTGATTCTGTTCGGTTTGTGCCCAAATTACTCTGGGCTCCATTATTCGTTCCGTTATGTAACGGAACGGATAATGGAACGATTTTTTTCCCCGTTTTGTGCCCATCTCTAACACACACTCTTTTGTTTCTTTGCACTGGTTACTGCAATAGTTCTCTTTATCTCTACATGAGAGTTGCTGAAAAGCTGCATTCAGGATTCTACCACCATTAACTTTTGCTTCTTACCTGTCCTTAATAATTTTGAGCATTTCCTCCACCATCCATCCACTTTACTATAGGAATTGTCTTTTTTGCCTTATTCCGCAATAATACCTCTTGTTTCAATCCACAGTTACATAAGAACAAAAGAAGAGCCATGCTGGATCAGGCCAAAGGCCCATCTAGTCCAGCTTCCTGTATCTCACAGTGGCCCCACCAGATGCGTCTGGGAGTGCATGAGACTAGATCTCTGTCTCCTGATCCCACTCCCCTGCATCTGGTCCTTGAGGTACCCCGGTTTTAAGCTTGGAGATGATACATCTCCCTCATGATTTGTAACCTGTGATGGACTTTTCTTCCAGGAATCTGTCCAATCCCCTTTTGAAGGCATCCAGGCCAAATGCCATCACCACATCCTGTGGCAGGGAGTTCCACAGTCAATTCTGGTTCACAGCCAATTACGTTTAGTAATACAAACCTATTCCTTATGTGGGCTTTAAATTCATCAGAAAAGTTGTTGAAATTATATTTTGGCACTAAGGTTGATTTAATGTTCTTATTCAGCTTTATTTTAATTTTTAATATTAACAGGTTAGTTACCACAATCTGTTCCTGACGTTGTTTTGGCAGAATGAATACAACTTCCCGATCTCTTGCTTCTAATTACATAGTCTCTTTGATTTCAATATTGGCCATATGATGATATCTGCACGTACAACTCTTGCTTCCAATTAGATAGTCTATTTGACTTCTATATTGGCCATATGATGATGTCTTGGTTGCCTGATGCATGTATATGCAATAAACAGATTGTTGTGGCTTCTTCACAGAACGTTTTCCAATGTTTGGTTCTACTTTGTTTCCTACTTTTCCAATCCAATCACCTATGCCTATAAACATGTTTTGTTTTGGTGTGTGGTCAATTTCCTGCTGGATGCATAAAAGTTTTCAAATCCTTCTTTTTCTGTGTCTAAAGCTTAAAGTTAGCTTAAATGTCACTGCTGTTGTCTGTGCAAGTTCTTCTCCCAGTGTCACTTTCAGTTACCACTGCTGCCCAGTAGTTGCTGCCCCCATCACCCATAGAACTATCTATGCTCTTCTGCTGATACAAGTATTACTCCCGAAGAGGATGGATGCATTTTAGTCTGGTGCCTAGCTGTGACCATGGGTGATCCTCCTAGGAGTCCAGGATCAAAATGGAGTCTGGCCTCCTGACAGCTTTGCTCTCAGCTTCTCCTATGCGCTGAAATCCCTAACCACATTAAGGTGTGCATCCCAAAAGGGCAGTCAAATCTGCACATGGATTCAATGCCCAACTTCTCTGGGACAAGCGCACAAACCCTGGATGGTTAAATCTGACAGCTTTGCTTTTTCCCATATTCAGATTTTGAAAAACGTCTTATACTGCTTTTATCACCTTGAAGAAATCTGCAAATAGTAGAAAGTTCTTACCAAAACCCAAACCATCTCTAGCAGGAGCTAGATGACTCTGCTCACCCATCAGAGTTCTCTGCCTTTGGACATCCACTGACAGAAGAGACAGTGAACTCTTTTCCTAGTGGAGATGTAGGGCCTGATAAGGTCTCCGGAGACCTACATAGAATCATAGAATCATAGAGTTGGAAGAGACCTCAAGGGCCATCTAGTCCAACCCCCTGCCATGCAGGAACCCCATCACAATATTTCCGACAGATGGCCATCCAGCCTCTGCTTAAAAACCTCCAAAGAAGGAGACTCCACCACCCTTTGTGGCCGCATATTCCACTGCCAAATAGCTCTACCTGTCAAGTTCTTCCTAATGTTCAAATGGAATCTCTTTTCCTGTAGTTTGAAACCACTGCCCCGAGTCCTAGTCTCTGAAGCCATGGAAAACAAACCTGTTCCCTCCTCAATATGACATCCTTTCAAATATTTAAACATAGCTATCATATCCCCCCTCAGCCTTCTTTTAGAGAGGCTAAACATTCCCAGTTCCCTAAGCCGTTCCTCATAAGACATTTCCTCCAGACCCTCAACCATCCTGGTTGCCCTCCTCTGCACCCGCTCGAGGTTGTCAACATCCTTTTTAAATTGAGGCGCACAGAACTGGACACAGTACTCCAGGTGGGGTCTGACCAGAGCAGAATAGAGTGGTACTATCACTTCCCTTGATCTAGACACCATGGTTCTGTTGATGCAACCAAGAATCGCATTGGCTTTCCTGGCCGCCGCATCACACTGCTGACTCATGTTCAATTTGTGGTCCACCAAGACTCCCAGATCCCTTTCACAGGTACTATCCTCCAGCCAAGTATCCCCCATCTTATATTTGTGCAATTCATTATTTTTACCTAGATGTAGCACCCTACATTTCCCTCTGTTGAAATCCATTCCATCTATATATTAAACTAAGTCCCGGGCTCTTTCACAACAGGGGTTCATAGACATTGATCAATCAAGGTCTTTAGTGGGGTAGAAGGGTAGAACTCACCTCTTGAAGACAATGGCAAGGATGGCAATGGCTGCAATCACCAGGAAGGCCAGACCACCAAGCGCTGAACCTACAATAAGCGGCAATCGGTCTTGTACCATCTCAGAGCGCTCACCTGTTTAAAAGGCACGGTGTCAATAAACCTTATCCTGACAACTCCTATGTCATCATGAAGCCTCCCAATAAAACATATATATCTGTACACACCCTCGCAACCTGTTGTCAGGAGTTCTGGGGACAGGGCCCTGAAACTATGAGATATTTGCTTTGTTATTTCTTGGTAGTGAGGCACCTGGTGCTCTAAGGCTAAATTTTCCTTGTTTATGCTGGGCCCTTGGACTACTGGATGTCTTTGCCTCTAAATAACAATCCACTGACTTCTCCATACCTGGTAAACCATATTATCTTCCAAGTCTTGCTTAGACTTTGCCCAGGGTGTATAAGCAATTGTGATTCGACCTACAGGGTTCCAAGCTTTATGTAGTCTGAGTCTACCATACCTCGAGTCCCTCAGTCTTGGAGACCCAGGCACATTCATGCACAGCACTCTGTTTTGTCTACCCATTTCCCTTCTCCTTGACCCATTCATCCTAATACCAGCTTTCTTTTTTACTTGCTTACTGCTTTGGTGCATTTTACTTTGCTACTGTCATGCTGGGAAGTCATTACCTTCAGCCATTCCTTAGGACCAACCAATAAAATTTGGAGGTTTGAGAAGGTCCACCCTCCCACCAATTGGTACAGGTGACAATTTATCAACAGCATTTTCAGCTCAGATTCATGCAGGATGGATTGGGACTTATCTCCACAGCCTGAATCTACACAACCACGATGGTGTTTGCATGTGTGTGAAGGCCTTTAAGGTAAGTGTTGGAAATGGGCGCAAAATGAAAAATGAATAGCTGTTTTGTCATTTTGTTATGCAACAAATTACTTCATTATATAACGAAATGGTAGGATGCGTTTTGTTACAAAACAAAATACAATTTTCCCATCTAAGAACAAAAAGATTCGTCCTAGAGGAACCAACATGGCAGGGGAGATTCTTTGGACTTTTCCCTGTAAGCCCCTGAAATTTGGAGAGGCTTGGGCTTCAGGGGGCTGAGTTATTAAACTCCAAAAGGGGGCCCCCTAGGAAAAATAATTTCTAATTGAGTCGGGGGCCGATAATAGCCCTCCCCTCTGTTGGTGAGCAATTAGTGGCTTCCTGACTCAATTAGAAATGATTTTTTCCTAGGGGAACCCCCTTTGGAGTTTAATAACTCAGCCCCCTAAACCCCAAACCTCTTTAAATTTGGGTGGTTTAGAGGGAAGAATCCAAAGAAGTTCCCCTGCCATTTTGGTGCCTCTAAGACCCAGGGGAGCCATTAATGAATCATTTTATTTCGTTTTGTTTTGTTATGAAACTACTTTAAAAATTCGTTAGTAAGAAAACAAAATGAAAGATAATGAAACACTGTGTTTTCATTTTGTGCCCATTTCTATTTATGAAGCATGAAAAAGATAGTGGTGACACAAGTATGAGCATGAGAAAAAAATGGTGGGCAACCTTAGTTTGGAGCAATCATAAAAGTGCATCACTTACCTCCCACCAAGGTCTGGAAATACATCTTTCCACTGTATGGCCCATAGCCCACTGCTGTTCGGGCTCGCACCTGGAAGGCATATATCTTTCCTGGGCTCAGATTGGAGATTGTGGCCATATTAGTCTCACTGGTTAAGGTGAAGGAATTATCCTCATCTTCTGACTAGGAAACAACAATCAGCCAAGAGGAGTGAGTGAGCATCGTCTGCGTCTTCCTTCCCATTAATCCCACCATTGTTTCCTCTGTAGAGCTTAGCTAAGCAGCTGTCACTGCCACCATCACCGCCACCACCACCACCCACCGACTTCCATCTTGGGCTCTAATAATGTCTAAGTAAAATGCTGCTACCTGTGCTGAACAAAAGAAAGCAGCTGAAGGAGAAATAAGGAATGGTTTGTATAAAAGAACAAAAGAAAGCTGCCTTCGTTAAATTCTTCAAGAAATCTTCAAATCTCAATTAGAAAGATGCAGTAACCTGCCTTTTAGCATTTTCTTAAGAGCTTGTTTCTACAGGGCTTCAATGAAGTGGAAGAAATGTCCTGTATTATTCAGGTAACATGAAAACACTGAATTCTGAGTTTGGTAGAAGAAGGCTATGAATCAGAACCAGTGTTGCCTCCATTCAAGAAGGAACCTGTTCTGGTGTGGTTAAACTTTTTCCATGTGGGCCTTTTCCATGCTTTGCTTGTTTGTATGTTGTTGTTTTTAAGAAAGACATGGGATGCAGATATTCCCAGGCTTCTGAGGTAATGCAGGAACATTATTGTTGCAGCAAAATGGCTCACTTCTCCCGTGGCAAGTTCACTGCCTCATTATAGTCTATGTGTATTCTGCAAGATGAGCAAATGTTTCTTCTAAATTTTGGCTTGATCAACAAGCAATGTTTTGCAATTTGAGCACTGGAGCAGGTCACATTATAAAAAGTGATCCAATAATGGCTCTCTCTCCCCCACCCTACTGGATTTTGAGTGATTGTCTGGAACATTCCGTCTCAGGTGGCTTCATGAGCAGAGGGAGGGAATTGGGAGGGAGATCTCCCTTGCACCAGCCATGACGTTTTTCAAAGGTGAGTGCAGGTTAGAATCTTGTTTTATTTTTTTAATATTTATATTTGTACTTAATTTACAAGCATGTTTATGGAATGAATTATGTTTGTAAAACAAGGTACACTAATACCTTGGTTTAAGAACATTTTGCAAGACAAGTAAACATTTCTTCTAAATTTTGCCTTCATTAACAAGCAATGTCTTGATATACAAGCACTGAAGCAGGTCACAGGATCACAAGTGAGCCAATGGTGGCTCTCTCTCCCTCCTTCCCCCTGCTGCATTTTAGGTGATTTTCTGGAATGTTCTGTCTCAGGCAGCCTCCAAAGCAGAGCAAGGGGAAAGGAACAGAGGTCTCCCTTGCACTAGCCAGGAACGTGCAGGTTAGGATTTTGTTTACATTTACATTTAATTTGTTTTCAACATCCTTTCTTATTTTTTTTCAAACTATTTCTATAGTCTGGGGCAGCTACAAATTGCACTTTATTACTCTCACATTAAAAATACTGAGTAAAACCCAGATGTTAGTCTGAGGTAGACCAGATTCCACAGCCAGGTACCTAAACCATGGTGTGGACATGGACTTCTAGCCAACTTATTTTGTGAATTTTGGCATTTTGTGTGTATAGTATGTGCTTTATGGGACCCCAGAATGAATCATCTGGGTTTCCACTATTTCTTATGGGGAAATTTGCTTTGATGTGTTTTGGTTAATAAGCACGTTTCTGGAACAAATTATGCTCGTAAACCAAGGTATGACTGTATTCCTGTAAAACTGAAGCTAGCTCTATTATGTTTAATTGTTATTTAGTCCTACCCCAAAGTAGGTTCCCAAAGTAAGTTCCCAAAGCCCTGGGAACTGTAGTTTTAGAGAAATTAGTCAGATCTTCTTTACATCAGACTTCAGCCTTGCAGGATTTCATTTCCTTTTATTGTATTAATAAATATTTCTTTGATTGATAAACTTTGTTTTGTTTTTAGTACCATCCTGAGGTTCAGCCTGGTAAGCTCAGAAATGTTTTTGAACCCAGAAATGAACTGAGCTCATAGTCCTTAATTACCAACATCTGCTCTTGTTTATGACAAACACAACATTTTCATCTTTTCATCCATATAACCAGGTTGGGAGAAGGCTATCAATTTGTTCCTAGAGTTATTAAATAATACGGAAGCAGAAATCCTTTTCAACATTTGGCAAACTGCCCAGACCTCTTGGTAGGAGATTCAAGATTAGGCTACAGTGGTAAAATTGGGGCTTTAAACTGAATTGAAAAGGGGAGAGAGATTCAAATTCACAGGTAAAGACTGGTGAAGACTTATTCACAATGAGAGGAACAAAGAAAGCAACCATAATGGGGTCTTCATAAAAATGTAAGAAAGAATGCAGGCCTCAAATCACACAGTTTCTCATTTCTAGATATGGATGCCAGTTGTATCCAAGAAGTTGTATCCAACAAACAAGAAGGACCGGAAATCTTAGTTCAGGCGGGTAAGCGTGACTTGCCCGGGATAGCTAAAACATGGTGGGGGGAAAGATGGAAAGCAGCGGAAAAGGGCCAATGTGGCTTCAGAAAAAGAATGGACCCCCAAAACAAACATGCACACGTATAGGAAGTAGAAGAAAGAGTAGGCCATGAAGGAAGAGTACACATAGACAGCAGAGAATTGCAGGGATGGCTCAATTCCTACTTCAGCTTAGTTCCTCCCTGCCAAAAAAAGGCAGTCTACGATTCTCTAAGCAAATGTGAAGTCCAAATGGAAGAGACAGGACTGCAGATTGAGATTTGCAAACAACTAGTCAAGGTATACTTTATGGCTTTCAATTGAATTCATATCTCCAGGGCTAAAGGATGGCATTGAAAGAACGGGCCAAAGAACTGCCAGAACCACTGCCTATTATCACCTATTGTCTATGAAATCATGGAGGATGGCTGAAGTGCTGGATGACCAGAAGAGGACTTATGCTGCCCCTATCTTCAAAAAGGGCAAAAACGAAGATGCTTGGACTGCAGGCCACTCACCCTGACATGAATTTCATGGTGAATTCTGGAGCAGATTATAAAACAGTCACTCACCTTGAAAAAAATTGCAGTAAGCCACCTAGAGGTCCTTTTCCAAGGAGAAAGGCAGGGTTAAAATAGTCAAAATAAATAAGAATATATAAATAATAATGAGAAGCCAACATGGATTTGTCAAGAACAAATCCTGCCAGACTATCCTGATCTCATTTTTTAAAATCAGGTAACTGATTTAAATGCTATAGACATAAATATATCTAGATTTCAGCAAGGCTTTCAACAAAGTCTTCCATGAAAATCTGATTAGTAAACTAACTGTCAGCTGGATGGAACAAGTACAGAACTGTATAGAGAATTGTACTTAAAAGTGATTATCTATGGCTCCTTCTCACTGGTAAGGAGGAGGTAGGAAGTGGGATGTCACAAGGCTGGTGCTCTTCAACATTTTCATTAGTGACTTGGATGAAGGAGTGCAGGGAATGCTTATCAAATTTGAGGATGCCAAATTGGGTGGAATAACTAATACCCTGGAGAACAGAAACAAAATTCAAAAAGAGCTTGATAAGAAAAAGGAAATAATGCACAGGTACACAACTGGGGGGGGGGTACTTCGCTCAAAAGTACTACACATGAGAAGGTTCTTGGAAATATTCTAGGTCCTACGATGACTATCAACCAGAAGTGTGGTGCAGGTGCAAAAAAAAAAGTAAATAACATTTTTAGCTGCTTTAACAAAAGATTAGCACTCGCATGGCCCCACAATATGCAAACATATTGATGGCTGACCTGGAACAACGCTTTCTTAACAACTGTACCCAGAAACCACTTCTCTATTTGAGATACATTGATGACAATTTTCTGATCCGGACCCATGGAGAAGAATCCCTTAAAAATTCGACCAGGACTTCAATAGTTTTCACCCAAACATCAACCTCACCCTGGAACAATCCACATAACAGGTGAACTTTCTGGACACCACTGTAAAACTATAACATGGGCATCTTAGTACCACACTGTACCGAAAACCGACTGACCGATACACCTATCTGCATTTTTCAAGCTTCCATCCTGAACACACAACAAAATCAATTGTATATAGCCAAGCCCTTAGATACAACCGCATCTGCTCTGACTCACAGGATAGAGACTCCAAGCTCAGGGATCTACAAAGTGCTTTCCTCAGACTACAGGATCCACCTCGCATGATTAAGGAACAAGTCAACAAAACAAGACATATAGCCAGAGATAACCTGCTACAAGACAGATCCAAAGAGCCAAATGACAGAACACCACTGGTTGTCACTTACAGTCCGCAAGTTGGACCTTGTGCGACCATGTAAAGGCAACCACACAAATGGCATTAACTGCTTCACAACCTCCTGCTTCCAGTTGCAGCACCAATGCCTGGTTATTTCCTGGTTGCACCCTTGGACACAGCATGGGCAGCCTGATAACATTGGTGCTACAAGTCTAAAAATACTCAACCAGATTCTGGCCTTATTTTTGCCACCTTCTCTCTTCCCAAATGTTCAAATCAGTTTATTGTATTGTCTAAAAACAGTCACAATTGATAAAGTTACAAATATGATCAAATAAGATCAAATAAAACCCGCAATCATAAAATAAGGGTCCTTCTCCCTTCCCACCCTTTTCTTGCTTCATGGGGTTCTCCTTGTCCATCTCTAAGTCTCTTGAGCACTTGAGCTCTCACAGAGAAACAGGGCAGCCTTTTCTGCCTCCACCTTACCTTGTCGAAATAGCGCAGCTGATAGTCCAAGATGATCCCATTGGGTTGGTCAGGCTGCGGCCACGATAAAGTGATGCTGCTCGCCGTGCGACTCACTTGATGCATCATGGGAACTGCAGAAGGGACTGCGATGACAAGAAGGTAGGAGAACATGAAGAAAGGGGCTTGAGCGGGAAAAGGTAAATCAGGGCACCAGCTTGCATCTGAAACTTGGTTGTAGTTAATCGTCTTCTTCCAAAACAGCCCTTCAGAACCGTTGCCACCAAATGAGGCACTGCACATAACAGGCCTTTAACACCACACGGTAACAGAGCCCAGGACAAGCGCCTCCAAGATTACCTTGCCTTCTGGGACCCATGGCCTGATGGCAGGAAGGAAAAAGGAAGGGAACAAAGGGCAAACTAAACTGAGCCTGGTGATGTACAGGAAGGATCTTGGCAAAGGAGGCTGTCCCTGGAAAATTGGCACTGACCCATGGTCGCTCCAGGTGTTCTGGTCTACAACTTCCAGCCTGGATAGCTAAGAATTGAGGATTGTGGGAGTTGTAGTCCACAATATCTGGGGTGCAAAAAGGTTGCCACCCCTGGCCTAGAACTTCAAGACAGCGCCCGGGGAACAAGAAAAGGAAGGCAAGGAGCAGAAAGCCCTCAGACTGCCTCTGAATTGGGGCCCTCATTGTGAGAAGGTGCCCCATTTCTTTGCAGATTCTTGTGTGGAAACCAGAACCTTAAAACAGGTACTGACAAGGTACTGACAAGTCTAAGTGTCAGCAAAAGTCACTTGATAGTACTGAAGAACATGAAGGTTCCCGACAAGTACAAAAACAGCAGTTCAGTTTAATGCAGGGTGTACACTTAGGTGCAACTGAACCATGGAATGCACACTGATGTATATTAGTTTCATACCATTAAGCTGGGGAAGCCTACCAGCAAGCCAACACAATCTCCTGTGAAATGGGCATTATGGGTTTACTGAGCCATCCTGCCCAATGCTGCTTTTGCTTTTAGAAGAACGGTTTGCTCACAACGATGTCTGGTCTGAGTGTTACAGGAATCACTCACTGGCAATCAGTGGCATGTATAGATTCTCCACACGGAACACCTCTCATGCTTTGCTCCATGGGAGAAGGGTGCAGGCCTTCTTGAGATGTTATGCTACATGCATTAAAAGAGAGTGTGCATCTTGCTCATGAATCAGCCTTCCAGGGCTTCATGTAAGGTGTTGTCTGTGTAGAACTCACATTGCCAGAGTAAACATGGGGGCCCTGACATTGATTTCTAGGATTCATGGTCCAAGAACATCTGGAACCACAAGTTTGAGAACCACTGGCCCAGAGAGAAAGCAAACAATAGCCTGCAGATGAAGGATTCAGCCAAAATATTGCAAGATTTCAGGTATCTTCATTAATTAGGCATGAATCACCTTTAAAGTGTCATTTAAACAATGAATCATAGAATCATAGAGTTGGAAGAGACCTCAAGGGCCACCCAGTCCAATCCCCTGCCATGCAGGAACCCCCAGCACAGGACTCCCGACAGATGGCTATCCAGCTTCTGCTTAAAAACCTCCAAAGAAGGAGACTCCACCACCCTCCGTTGCAGCATATCCCACTGCCAAAGAGCTCTAACCATCATATTAATGTCATATCTGTTAAGGTAGTGTATTTAAATGAGAAATTTCAAAGCAGTTGGAAGAAGCAAAAAGACTCTTTTCCTAAACTATATAAAGATTTGGGGCCTGAGGGCAATGGCAAACCACATGTGCTGGACTGAACCTTTCTGAGAAAGAGTGGAATATAACAAGGTCAGTGCTTTCCCAAACAGTCTATCTACCTTGTGAGGTAGAACAGTCTGAGAGGTAAAAACTGACCCACATGTATAAAGGAAATGTGTGTCCAACAGATGATTTGATCTCAGCCTTCCTAGGCTGTGCTCAACACCCAGTTTGCAATCTTACTTGATCTCCGGACTGAAATCATATGGTAAGTAGTTCAATGGATAATCAGTCCCAAATAGAGGAGACCCACTGAATCAATTAGGTTTGTATCTATGTTGACCTGCTCTTCACACATATGTAAGATTATAATTGTCTCTTCTAATTGAGTCTACCAATTAGGTTTAGGCTTTTGGGTGCAGCTTAAGACTGCCTTAAAACACAAAACTAAATCAAGCATTAGAGCTGAAGGAGAGCCATCATATCCATAAATGGGAGATTTATTTTATTTATTTATTTATTATTGGATTTATAATTTATAAAAATTATGTAGAAATCCCTCCCCCCTCTCCCTCAGCTTTTATTTTCATATCCAAAAATTCAGTCCTCCATATTTGGACAGAGAGTTGGAGGAAGATTCTCCTGGGGGCAGTGGGACTGTCCCCTTTTAAAATATTCATACTGGGGAGATTTCTACATACAACTCAGATGGGAGGATGTTTGAACTTCCTTCCATGTATGCATGTTGTTACCAATCACATTTTTATACTTTAAAAAACCCAAACCAAAACTTGGCTGCCTAGTACTTGTTTACCATAGTAATTCCTTTAATTCTCAGCAAAGTGAAATAAAAACACATTCAAGAGATCCAAAAATATTTCAACTGCCTTATAGTTTATTGTATCATTTCCCCCTTTGTTCCTGCTTCCTGTCATATGTTCTTATCTGAAGAGTTCTTACTCTCCGTAGAGATATTCCTTCAGACATTCACAGTTTGTGTTTCCTTTGGAAATCTGTAAAATCTAAATGTTTCGGACTAACAGCACAGAAGGAAGATGGTGCAAAGATGCAGGATACACGAAAGAAGGTGGCAGATGCTTTGGAGGGGCCCAGGCAGGAACTGGATTTAAGCATTCAGGTCAGGTGTGGAATCCGCCTGGAGTTGTTCTCTGAATTAAATTTGGTGATATATAAATAAAAAAATAAATAAAATAAAATTCTTTGGGGGAAAAAACCAAACTGAATATTAAGAGAAATAATCACAGACACATTTCTTCCCAATGATCACAATGCCTTGCTTCTTCTCTTGCCTGCCAAGTTCCTTCTTACCATCTTTGATGTTCGAAGTCACAACTTATACTGTAGATTTTTTGTTTTGTAATGATCTTTTCTCCCCTTTTTATGTAGCCTAGGGAACAGTACATTCCAGAGCTGATTCACTGATGTTGATGATTCGGTGTGGGGAAATGAATTTGTTGGTTTTGGTAAAATTCTGGAATGGGTGGTACTGAATGCATTGTATCATCATTAATTAATCTGTTAGCCAAAGCATTACTTTTAAAAGAAACCATAGTTGAAATCTTATTACCAGCATAACATAAATGTTACAATTTTTGTTGAAAGTTTCAAAATCAGAATTGTTCACTCAGCCACACAACTCAGCTTGCAACAGCTAATGTTATACTGGCTTCATATTTAGCACCACATATTTCTTGCATTTCTAGAGAATGGCACATTTGGTTGTCTCTCTTGCACCAATGCCACATTTCATCATTGGCTTCTTCAAAAGTGTGCTTTTTGTACTACTGTTTTTATGTGGCTCTCCCTGACACATTCCAGAGGCACCCGGCCTCTGACCTGGTGATCTGCTCCATGGACGAGCATAGTCACATCTGTGGCTCAAGGGGTTCAAGTAGCCACTGCCAGCTTGAGGAAGGCATGGGATCTAACACCTTGTTCAGTTATGCTTTTGGAACCAATCTATGTTTGTCCCTCCTCCTCTCCCCACCACAAAGCCACTCCATGGGTTGTTTACCTGGATTGGAAACAATTTATAAGGGATTATTTGTTTATTCCAGGTGGAGGACTATTGATCCATTGCAAAACTGAATCACAGCATTGGGTAGCTATAAAGAACAGAAGGCAAATCAAGGGCTGAAATTTGATACTCTGAAATATTTTGAGAACCACCATGAATAGGCAGAGCATTTTCCTGCAGCATTGAGTAGCTGCATCCTCTACCTTCCCACTTACACAGAATGAAAGAGTGTGGTCTGCAAAGGTCAGTACTGAGGCACATGTTTTCTAAGTAGTGACCTAAGGTTACAGGTTTGAGCCCCACCATTTGCAACTTCTAACAACTGCAGCATTCTCCAGCTGATGTCATCTTGAGACAACTTCCTAAAGTGAATAATGAGGAAAAATGTTTATTCCGTGCACTACTGGAACGTTGAATGCCATTAACCAACAAATACTACTAGTGCTGCTCCTGCTACTCCTGCTATGCTATCAAGTCAGTTTCAACTTCTGGTGACCCTTTCTGGTGTTTCCTACACATCAAGGACTGTGATACAGGTCTAGATTCTCATCTTCCGGGTGTGCTCTTGGGTCTGTGCAGGTTGCTCAAGGCTACACAGGCTGGCTCGTCCCCCAGGAGGCATAGCCGGGAATGGAACTCCCAACCTCTGTCACTATAGCCTGGAAATTAAAACACTGGCATATCTGACCAGTTTGTTAGCAAATAATAAGTTTCACTGAAGTAGTTATTGCCAAGCTCTGATAACAAGTGTAGTTAACCAATAAATTAATTCTCTAAGTCTCACAGAGGGGAGGTTGCTGATTAAACATGCAGCTACAGTGGAACCTTGACTTACGTCCCTCTTGACTTACGTCATATTTGACTTACGTCCACTAGGGGTCTGTTTGACTTGCGTCGCAGGCTCCGAGTTACGTCTCGGAGCCCCAGCGCAAGGACCCAGAATAGGGTGGCAGCTAGGACCCAGCATCCCGGCTGCTGCCTCCAAACTGCTGCTGCCTCTCTGCTGTTCCACGGCCTCGCCGGAAGCGGAGGAGAGGAAGAAGGGCCGGGAGCTTGGGGTTGGCCTCGCCGGGAGGGGCCGCCGCCGGAGCTGGCTCTTCATCCTTCATCCAGCGGCGGCGGCTTTGGCGAGGCCATGGAACAGCTCCGGGTGCTTGGGGCTGGCCTCGCTGGGAGCTGCCGCCGCTGCCGCCAGAGAAAGGAAGAAGGGCCGTGCCGTTGTTCCTCCCTCCGGCGGCGGCGGCTTTGGCGAGGCCAGCTCCGAGCACCCGGAGCTCTTCCTCGGCCAGCGGCAGGCAGAGAAACAGGTGAGCAATGGGGAGGGCAGAGCAGAAGGGCCAGGATCCAGCCGCTTCCCCCCCTGCCGGTTGGCCTCTTGTGTGTGTGCGTGTGTGTGCGTGGTGAGGGTGCGGTGTGTGTGTGTGTGTGTGTGTGTGTGCATGGGAGGGGCAGTGGATGACCGCTTGCAAGCCTGTGGATGAAGGGGGAGGGACGAGGAACCCCCCCCTCAAATGCGGGAGGGTGTGGCTGAGGGCAGGGGGGCCCTACCTGGCCAGAGGGGGTGCCGAAGGTGGGGGGGGAGAGCCCTGCCTTCTCTCAGTACCCGTACACCTGTGGGTTGGGGGAGGGGAGGCCACCCTTCCTGGCCGGGGCCACTGGCTTGGCCGACCACTCTGGCGAAGGGGGCGAGGGAAGCCTCTTACGTCATGAGGCCATGCCCACCAGCTCAGGGGCCACGACCAAATCACCCACACTCTCGAGGTCCGACGGGAGAAAACTCCCTGGCAGAAGGCGGCAGGGGCAGCATTAATGCCTGGTGATCCCTGCGGCTCTCGAGATGGAGACCTCCTCCTCTGCCCCCGTCCTGTTCCTTCCTGGCTGCGCTCCACAAGCAGGGCTTTCTTCCCCCAACCCCACCCGCCTTGGGTGGCCTTCCAGGGGTCACCAGTGGCGAGGCCAGGAGCCTGGTCGGTTCCTCTTCCCAAAAAGGGCCATGTCCGGGCAGGGAAGGCTCCTCTTTCCCCTCAGAAGGGAAACTGGGCTGCAGAGAGGAGCCCCCTCACCACCCCCGGCCCACTTGGCGAGGGAAGTGTGTGTGTATGTGTTTTTTTTTGGGGGGGAGACAGTCAAATTTGGGTTAAATTGCTGTTTCCGGGGGTCTTTTTCATCGTCTGGAACGGATTAATCCACTTTCCCATTACTTTCTATGGGGAAAGTTTGTTTGACTTAAGTCATGTTTGACTTAAGTCTAGACCTCCGGAACGGATGAATGACGTAAGTCAAGGTTCCACTGTAATTAATTTTGACTAGTTGTGATTTCCAAGCACCACCCAGCACAGTGCTTTGTATTGGTGTGGATTCAGATCTCCGACTGCTGCAGCCTGACAAGGGGCTGCCGTGAACAGGCAGGTGCAGAGCCGGCACTTCAGAGGACTGCAGCAATGTCCACAGCTGACCTTCTGCACACGTAAAGACTGAACACGGCTCCAATTTCTGCTGCAAAGCTAGAGAAGAGACAGTGGTTTTGTCTGCCACTACAGACTCCCACTGTTTCCCTGAGATACTCCCTGCCAGCTTTCGCTATTTGGCAGAAAGGTGAGAAAACATGGGGAAAGTAGAGGGAGCTTTAAAAACAAACATAGTAACAGAAAAGCAGATGCTACAATAAATAATGATGGTGTGCCATCAAGCCAAGTGCATCTGGGGTGCCACTGTGAGATATGGGAAGCTGGACTAGATGGGCCTTTGGCCTGATCCAGCATGGCTCTTATGTTCTTATGTGTAGCTTACACCAATGTTTTGCAGGGTTGACTAGGTGGTAGAGGGTGCCCGGAAGTGATTTACTATTCCCTTTTCCTAAGGGAACTTTAGGACTGAGTAGCTTCCCAAGGCCCCAGAGACTGCCCTTCTCCCAGAAGCCACAGTGAGGAATCAAGACTCCCAACCTCTGATTCCACAGCCAGAGGCCGAACTCACTGAGTTGTCCAGTCAGCACCAGAGGCCACAAAGGTCTGGATGGCAGAGGGGGACAAAATGGAGAAAACCTCTTCTACCAACCTTTGGTGTATTACCAAAAAAAAAAAAAACACCCAACAACTGGCCTTAGTTTACCAAATGGTAACCTACTGCCTTATTTCTGGATAGCACCACTGGATTCCTGAAATTCTCTAATACACACACACACACACACACACACACACACACACACACACAGAGAGAGAGAGAGAGAGAGAGAGAGAGAGAGAGAGAGAGAGAGAGAGAGAGAAAGCCTTCTGCTTTCATTACATTGGCAATGGAATTCTTCAGATCACTGGGGCGTTTTATAGAGCAGGCGCCGTGTGGACCCTGGAAACATCTGGGCCATGGGTACACATGGTAAAATAGTGAAATCACCAAAGGCACCCACTTTCTTCTCAGCAGTGTGAAACATAAAAGGACTGAGGGTGGGTTTTTCCTTTAATATAAAACAAGAAGAAATCTCTCAGGGAGACACAAAGAAGCCGTAACCAGCTTAGGAAAGCAGGAAGCATATTGACATACTGTAAAATAAATCAAGCAAAAATACAAAAGCATGTTCCTTTTTTCTCTTCCTTCCCCGCATCGCAGATCTCATTTGGAAAACAACAAAAAACAAAAATAAAAAGTACATCATTTTGGTTGAGACAAGAGCCAATTTATCTAGCATTCTTATTTTATAATCTCCAGGGCATAATCTCCATATTCTCTCTCTCCCTCTCTCTCTCTCTCTCTCTCTCTCTCTCTCTCTCTCTGTGTGTGTGTGTGTGTGTGTGTGAGTTTAGCAAACTATGGCAAACTATGGTTTGTATAAACCAGCTTTCCCCCCCTCCTTCCAATCCTGGAATCCTCTAGCCATTCAGAAGTTCGACTGCTATCAGTCCAGAGCCAGCATGGCCAACAGCCAGGAGTATTGGGACTGGGAGCTGCCGCCAAAAAGGCCTGAGAGAGAGAGAGGAAGCTGTTGGAAACTATGGTTGTTTGTGAATGTGAAACTGTGCATCATAGTTTCCTATCCTGGTTGGCCAGCAACCAAGGACTAACTCTGAATAGTTATAAAGGTAATTATCTTGATTAATGATAATTATAAAGGTAAACAATGGCTGGCTGTGATAGAGAAAAGAAGGAAGAAAAGGGGGACCCCAATGCAGTATTTGTTCTTATAAATCTAAGGTTGTGAATAAGCTAATAATTTCATTAATCAAGATAATTTAGTTAAATGCCATACAATAACATGACTCAATTTTGTTAGGTCTTTTCTAGTTTAATATTTCCAATAATTTCTGTTTTGCCAAGGCTGCGAAGAGTCTCAGCTACAGCCAGGAAAAGGAGAAGGAGAAGCTAGATCTTGGCCACAAAAGGGGGGGGAAGGCACTTTTGTTTTAAATTCCATGGCCGCAAGAGGAACAGACACTATTGCATGGCAGTAGCCAGAGAAAGAGTGAGGTGAGCCCAGATTGCAAAAGGGGGGGGTATGAGAAATGGATGATTACAGAGGTGTTGAGGGGAGATGGGAATCAGAGGAGAGCCAAAGGATTCAATCAGAAAAATAAGGGTGGGAGATGAAGCAGATTCCACTCAGATTTTACAAACTGAGCCATATAAAGGATGTAACATTGTTTCTCTCCCTCTCTTTCTGTGAAAACCCAGGGTTTCTTCTTGCACCCATCTGTAGAGTAGATTTAATGCAGAATATGCCTAGATGCCCTGAGCACATCCGATCTCGCCTGATCTCAAAAGCTAAGCAGGGTCGGGCCTGGCTAGTACTTGGATGGGCGACCACCAGGGACTACCAGGTGTTATAGGTGCCTGGAGTAAGAACTGGCAAGCCACTCCAGTATTCCTGCCAAGAAAACTCCATGGACATGGAGTCAGGAAGAGTCGGTCACAACTGTAACAATGCAACAACAACAACAACTAAAATGCTACGCTCAGAGGCATTTAAATATACAGTGGACCCTTGTATAACAAACAGCTTGTATAACATAAAATCTGTGCAACATAAAAATTTCCAGAGATAGGGGAAATTTGCTTAACATAATCGCCTATGGGGAGAATCCGTACAACATAAAAATGGGATCACTCCGTTTTCAATGCATTCCTATGGGAATTTGTATAAAGGAAAATTTGCTTAACATAATTTCATTTGGAACGAATTAATTCCTTTATACAAGGTACCACTGTATCTGATTAAGAACCCAGCCTTCATCTTGGTAGCAACCTACTGCTGCATTTCAGCAGTGGCCTACACTGAATCTACAGTATGTCTGCTAAATGGATTGTAGACATTGGCCAGAATCCTACTGTGTAACACCACATATGAAATGAAACTTATACACAAAGTTTTGGACATTTTTCTGTCATCTGTCAGTGTGGTCAGGTGCACAACCTGATAATGTCTATCAGCACAATAGACAGCTGGATGACAGCACACACCCATTGCATGACTTGGAATCTTAAACAGAACAAACTCAATAGGATCCTGGCCAAAATTCTTCATTATTTTTTGTTTAGTCCAGACAAAACAGTCAATGGTGTCTGAAAAGTGAGTGAACTTTATAAAGGGAAGGGGAAGAGAAGCTTAATAAAGCTGAATTGAACAAGGTTATTAGATCTATCCTTTAAAAGCCAATACAGTATTTCCTGATGTGTTGGTCCACAAATCTGATCAATTCAAGCCATTATGGTATTTGTAGTCCAAGCCATCTGGAAAACATCAGGCTGGGAAAGCTAACTTAAACTTTAACCCTGTGCATTTTACAAAGTTATTGTGTAAATTGTATCGGTTCTAGGTATGAATAGCCTACAATCACGTACATTTAATTAAAATTGTAAACCGCCCAGAGACTACTTGTAGTGGTATGGGGCGGTATATAAGCAGAACACTTTACTCATTTGTGAACCTAATTAATTTCTTACCCACCCACACTGAGTATGAGAGGGTTCTATCAGAATGTTTGAACCAAGCTTTTCTATTCACTTTCTAATACATACCTGAAACCTACACGATCAGAATTCTCATTCACATTATAAATGCAGTGTATAGGGATAATGCTCTATTTTTAAATCTCTCAGCCCACACAAAAAGCTTTCAGCACATATGAAACGATTGCAATAGGAATATTAGCTTGCCTAACAGATAACAAGAACCTAAAGTGATGAACTCCAGAAATCTCCCTCCTCTGTCCTACCTATAGTATATTTTTAATTACTATGTTGATGATTTCTGCTGCTTGACCTGCCTTGAGCTTTAAAGATGTAAGGAGGGAAATAATACTTTCAAAATAATAGTGGGATGTGTGTGTGTGTGTGTGTGTGTGTGTGTGTGTGTGTGTGTGTGTGTGTGTGTGTGTGTGTGTGTTTTAAAATTATTTAAAATTTATGACTAAGGCCACAGTTCAGCAAAATGGGCATGACAAGATGTAAATCTGACAAATTCCAACAAATCTCCTCTCCCTTTTTATAGCTTTCATACTTTAAAAGTCTTGCCAGTGTTGAAAGAAGAGCTCTGGGTCGATGTAAACACTTGCCAGGCAGCAGGCTGCAGGCAAGGGTCCCTGATCCAGGCAACTTTAAGCAGCTCCTTCTTGCTCACTCGAACGAAGGGAAGAACAATTTGGCTTGCCATACAGGGAATTTCTTCCACCAAATCAGGTCTGGGGCCAGACCTTTAAAGCCTTCTCTGCTTAAAAACCAAGCAGTTCCCTCTCATAGGTGATTTTCTTGGTAGATCTCATATCATTTGTTTGTTGTCTAGTGCCACAACCAGAAATAAACTGGTCTTTATCTTTAAGAAGCAAATTTGCATTATTCAGCGAATTCTGAGTATTTCTGAATCTTAATCCCTCCCTCAAAGGCTAACCTCAAGAGAGGAATCCTTCTACATGACTGATTCATTTTGAGCACCAAAAGCCTCCTGGTATGATTATGCCATGGGGCGAGGAGAATACGCTTTTCTTGCCTCACCTCTTCTGGAGGCACTCTCAGCAGCTTCACCCTTATCTTGTTCTGAAAACACTGTCAGCCTCCATCTGCCAACAACATGAAGCAGCTTCTGACATATTTAGACTAAGTAACAGATAAAACAATTCATTAAAAACAATTGCGAAATGAGCAGTTCATCAGATCAGCCATAAAAAGAACAGGTGACTTCACTACATGGGGGGGGGGGAGACATAAAAAGAAGACAGAGAATCACCAGCCATTTCTGTTTACTAAAACACTGTGTCAGCCAGGTGCAATCCAGATGCATCAAATTACAGCTCCCATCATCCCCTGCCAGGAGAGCCTATGGAATTTTGCAGATCTTCCAGAATCCCAGCAGATCACTGAGACATATGTATAAGTGAACGACAGTGATCAAACATCACGTGGTCTTGTACCAATGGAGCTATGGCTACACTAGTAACTTTGACAATCAAAAAGCATAGTACAAACCACCGGAAGGATGAGGAAGCTGTGCCTGCACAAATTTCCAAAGTAATTTTAGAAGGAAGTTGTAAATAAAACATGTTTCTGTATATGCAGAGCCTCCTCATAGGATCAATAAGCCCTATACCAGTGGTGGTGAACCTTTGGCACTTGAGATGTTTTGGACCACAATTCTTAGAATTCCAAACCTGTATTGTGAATGACAAAGGACTGTAGGAGTTATGGTCCAAAACCTCTGGAGTGCCAAAGGTTCACCACCAGTGCCCTATAGTCTACCCAATGTTCCCTCAAAACAGCCTAAAAAGGCAAGCAATGAGATTGGTCCATAGCAAATGAAAAGCAGGTCTTTCATAAATCTAATGGCTCTTAACTGCTTGGTGAAGACTAAAATCCCTTCAAATACTTTGCATTACTACAGCCTGAATAGATAGATAGATAGATAGATAGATAGATAGATAGATAGATAGATAGATAGATAGATAGATAGATAGATAGATAGATAGATAGATAGATAGATAGATAGATAGAGTGGTTCCTCTACTTACGAGTGGCTCAACTTAAGATTAATTTGACTCAAGAGCGAAAAACCATTGGCATTTTAACTGCTGCCTTACAAATTTTAGATGTGGTCTGCTCTACTTACAATTTTTTGATGTTTGTATTTATTTATTTATTTTTAAAGATAGGGCTTCTGTACTTAAGAGTTGTTCGAATTAAGAGCATGCATTTGGAACAGATTAAACTCGCAAGTAGAGGTACCACTATATATAATGATAGATATATAAAGATAGATATTGGGATGATGGGGGAAAGGATGAGCGATGTCAAGGTACTGGCTACTCTGAAAATCCAGGAGCTTTGGCCATGCAAGTCCTGGTTTTTCTAAAAAACTCCACCAGTTCACATTGATTTTTCTGAAACGGCTACATATGGTTATTGTAGCCACATACTGGTCATATGGCTATTGTAGCCACATACTAGTCAGGTCTTATAAGAACAGCTGCGCTGGAATAAATTTGTGTTGAATTGGTTTTACCCTTCCTGCCATTAGTGGGATAGGATAGGAATCTTTATTGTCATTGCCCCCTTGCAGGAACAACGAAATTTTGTAGTTGCTATATTCAACTCATTTAAAACATTTCACATAGATTTAAAAACAGGTACAACACATAATAATATGACATATAAAATGACTAAAATATGACATATAAAATATGCTGACTTCAAAGTCCAGAATTTCTGTTTAAGGCCAATATTGCTCTAAAAAAGAAGCTATTTTTGAGACGGTTTGTTCTTGCCCTCAGTACTCTGTATCTCCATCCCGATGGCAGCAACTCGAAGAGGCGATGACCAGGATGTGATGGATCTCTTAATATATCTAATGCTTTACAGTGGCACCTGGTAGTATAGATTTGTTCTAGGGTTGGGAGTGAACAGCCCACAATACTCTCTGCAATTCTTATGATTCTGTGCAACACAGTGACCGGCCATCAAAAGATATGAAGACAAACTATAGTGAGATATGCTTGGCACAGCTGACAAGGTGCCTTGGCCTCCAAGTTGTGAATGGCAACAGCTTGCTGGATAACCAAGCAGGGTTTACTTTTGTGTCTGGGCGGGGATGTAGTGTTGTCGACTATGTCTTAATTCCTTCTTTTCTAACTAGACTGGCCAAATAGTTTACAGATAGAAATCTTGTAGAAAGAGACCATTTACCTCTAACCCTAATTCTATCACCATCAGTGCCAGTACAGCGGGATCCTGAATGCTTATACAGTGATGTAGCTCTAACACTAAGATATAGATGTCTGACCTGGTCAAATGAAGTCAACATTAAAGCATACAGCTTCTTACAATCACCAGTGGGTGAGGAACTGAAAAGAGCAGTATTAGAAGCAATGAAAATATACTCTGTCCTACTTAAATATTCTGGCCTCAGCCTTAAGCTCCATACTGAGCCCGAAACAACCCTCTTCTAACAAAGATACAGGGAAGAATGCCTCTAAATGGTTTGATAAGAATTGCCTCCTAATGAAAAAACATCTCAGGGACATCTACAAGCAAACAATATAGAAAAGAGAATCTGGCAGTGTTACCATAGGAATATTATGTACTTAAAAACCTGTACAAAACCAGAAAAAGAAGCAAGTGGTGGAAGGCACTGATAAACTCTTCCCTGAATAAGAACTCAAACAATTCTGGGCCTTAGTTTCTAATACACTGAATGCAAACTCAGGCCAAGTGGGTTGTTCAATTACTGAAAATATCTGGGAACTACACTTTACTAAAGTGTTTGAGGAAACTAAATCCTCACAAATGGCCCAGGTCATAAGCTTGGATAAACTGCCAAAATGGGACCCAGTAAATGTGAATGAAATAAAGACTTTAATATGCAGTTTAAAAGCTGGGAAGGCCTCAGGTTCTGATCAAATCCCAGCTGAGATTTTGAAGGCCAACATAGACTGGTGCCCCCCCCCCACACATTTATTTACACACATTAACACCTCCAGGCAATTCTCATCCTCATGGTCAGAGGCAATAGTCATCCCCGTCTATAAGAAGGGAGACAAACTATATAGACCTACCAGCCTACTGTCAATTGTAAGCAAGCTATACACCAGGTATTTAAACACCAGATTGGCCACATGTATAGAGGAGGAGAATACCCTGGGAAATGAACTGGCAGGATTCAGGAAGAAGCTATCTATCCTTGACCACTGTCTAGTTCTGAGTCTTGCAGAAAAGTATATGGGCTGCCATGGAAATGGGTTGTTTGTTGTCTTCATAGACCTGAAATACGTGTTTGATTCAGTCCCCAGGAACATGCTATGGGCAAAATTATACCACTCCTCAATTGATAAAAGACTGTTCTATCTCATTAGAAGCCTGTACCACCAGACTACAACTCGAGTAAGATGTGGGTTGGATGGCAATTTGACAAATTCCATCTGTGTGAACAGAGGGGTCTGTCGGGGTTGTATACTGGCTCCAACATTATTTCTGTACCTTAATGACCTCTACAAAAACTGTTGAGACTATATTCCATGAACCTAAATTGGTCAACAACAAGGTACCCCTTTTGCTATATGCAGATGATGCTGTTATTATGTCACTCATTAAGATTGGTCTTAAGTGTTTATTACATGTTTTTGTGTGCTATTACAGAAACAACTCACTAACAATTAACTTTAGGAAAACTAAAATAATGGGTCTTCTCTAGACACACAAAAATAAAAAAAACGGATCAATGAAGATCAGTGTATAGAGCAGGTCAAGATGGTCAAATATTTAGACATTCTCTTTTCCTGTACTCTTTCATGGATCAGACATAGACAGTCAGCAGTACAAGTGGCAAAGAAATGAAATAAAATTATCCTGAGTTTTTTCTATTCCTGGGGGTTGGCAGTTGAAAAGGTTCTTTCAAGCTTGTTGCGTTCTCTCTTTGGGCTGATGAGATGTGCTTCTACCACTGCACTATGCTTAGAAGCTGGTTTTACATCCTTGGAGTTCAATGCCTGGTCCTGGCATTTCGCTTCTGTCTGAAAGTGTCCTACACTGATCCAACCAGAGGATATCTACATTGCATCCAAGAAGATGCATTTACCAGCTCCTGGCACAAGAGTTTTGTAGACAAGCTACATCTACTGGATTTTCTACAGATCTCTAGACAGAACTTGCATACTGCACCATCTAGCAACGAGGCCACTCTGGGCAGTTTACATTGTGGTCTTTCATTATTGCTATTTCATTTTATGACATCACATTAGCACATAAAATAGAAAAAAGGACAAGCAATCTTAATAATCTGAGGACTACAAAGTAGATATGGACACAACTCACTGAAGTACAGATTCGTGACAGTTCAATTTTTGGCTGATCAGGTGTTTGGTGCTTCCCAGCAGTGCCTGGAGGAAGCAGGGCATGACAGCCAAGGTGCAGCTGCTGAGTGGGTGCCCACTGGCTGAATTGAACATAAGAACATAAGAAGAGCCCTGCTGGATCAGGCCAAAGGCCCATCTAGTCCAGCTTCCTATATCTCACAGTGGCCCCACCAAATGCGTCTGGGAGGGCATGAGACTAGATATCTGTCTCCTGATAGCACTCCCTGCATCTGGCCCCTGAAGTACCCTGGTTTTAAGCCTGGTGTTTGTGTTCAGTCGAAACACAAACCAGCACAAATTATTATCACTGTTTAATGTTTAAAAAAGATATTTAACTTAACTGTTATTATCAAACTTCAAACAGGAAGAAGTAAACCTAACAGGTTCAACAGTACTTGAGAAAGAACATCACCATTTGTTGATGAATGGGATGTAGAACAGAATGTGGGTGAACAGAAAGCAGTAGATAATACAAAGAAATCGTGACACGTCTGCAGCTGGAATGGTGCTGGAATGGCTTCCATAAATCCAAGTGGGGCATGTGTTCCTTGAGATCTATTGACTTGAGACAGAGAACAAGCACCCAACAAGTCCCATAACAAACTGTTTGCATTCCAGAATCGATGGGGTGCTTGATAAGGTGATGGAGGGCAGTCTGCAGAATTGCACACCCACGGCCCTCCAAGGCACGGATTGAACTCTCAGGCAACTTCTTACCAAACAACCTGGGAAAGGAGGCTCATTGGCATCAGTGCAGCCTGACACTAGGATGAGCTCATGAGAATAACGAAGCTCATAAGAGTAACAGATTGTGTAACCCTTAAAAGCAAGGGACATAATTCAAAACACCAAGAGAAATGGACAGGGTTGATTTTGGCTGATTCACCCTGTGAGTACACTATTCATTTTTCAGACCATGCAAATCAATAAAAGACAAAATGTAGATTTAAGAGACAGGCAGGAAATATGGGGCAAAAGATCTGTCTTTCACATATTGGATCCTCAGTATTTTCTATATACTGTAATTTCTTAATGAAAACTCTCAGTGTATTGTGGTTTTCTCCTTTTATCTGCTGTTCATAGAAACTGCTCAAATAAGGAAGAATAACACTGTTGGTACATCTGCACTAGCAGCTGTACTGGCTAGAGCTGAATGGAAACTACTTAATGAACATTCTGCACAATGCTGGAAAATGTTTTAATTTTTTTGTCCACTTTTGCTCTTTACAAAACTGTTTGCTTATTTATTTAAACTATCCTTGCCTACCCTCCACAACATGATTACGCAGTCAAATTTCACTAGCTATAGCATGTTGTGACAACATCCTGTAAGCACCAGCCAAATGAGATAGCCACCTGCATTCAGGCCAGCTATCAACAGCTGTTATTATGCTGATGGCACCGTTGCCGCCTCCTAATAAAAGGCCCATACATGAGAATGAAAGCTAAAACCTTTGCTGCATAAAAGCAGAATGCAGGATAACTACAGCAAGGTTATATGATTACATGGACTATAGGAACTAGAGAGAAAGCTCAAGATCTCAATAACCTCTACAATACGCACTCAGGCTTAAGACTGAATACATTTTTCCAGCAAACCCAATTCTGGACAGAAAGAACAAGAGCCGAAAAGACTCTGAAGGCAAATGTAAAACAAAGGCAAAAGGCTGGGCCCCCACAGACCCATCAACAGCAGAGGAGCACAAGGGATGCCCCATTTTCTATATACATATGCTTGAGAGAGAGAGAGAGAGAGAGAGAGAGAGAGAGAGAGAGAGAGAGAGAGAGAGAGAGGAGTACAAAGCAACACACATAGACACACCTGTTTGCCAACACATTTTTGAAAGATAGAAATATGTTAAGCATGTAGTTTTGCATTGTTTAAATCATCACATCCTAACGAGAACAAGAATAACAAAGGACAGGATCCAGATATGATACATGCTTACCTGCAAATAAGAATAATCTAAATGCAGAGCAAATTATATGACTTTAAAAGCAATAAATAGTAATAAATAATTGTTATTGATTCAACTGGATGAACAAAATGACCATCTGCAACCTGGCTGGCTTGGCAGGGTGGATTAAAAGCAATTATTTTTTTAAAAAAATCAATTTTTATGTTTTTAAAAAACCAATTATATAATCAAAAATCATATATTTTAAATTTTAAATTGAGATTTAAATTGATTTGATTTAAATCATAGCCACCTTGTTGGCCACCACATGTCTATAGCATGTGTATGCAACTTCCTCTTTCTCTTAGAAGACGAAATATTGCAGAAAGCAGCATCTATGCCAGTGGGGGCCCTGCTGTCCATATACTGATGCTGGCAGTAACTGATGATAACAAGAGATGGGCACCAACTACAGGTTTATCAGCCAAAAAGGTGTCTGGCACTTCCAAGCCCTGCCTCCTCTAGCAGGGGCGCACTCAGAGGCAGCACCCTGGCTTCCTTGTCCCACGTCCTCTGGGCATTGGCTCTGAGCGGGTGCCCAATGGAGGAAGTGGGAGTGCCAAACACTTGTCTGGCTGGTAAACAAACCAGCACAAACCACTGAATGGCTGGTTCGTGCCCACGTCTAAATTCCTAATCCATCAACTGCCTCTCATTGGATGTCTCTGGCAGACATCCTCGGTTGCAGTTCTAGGGACTTTGGCCCTGTCCTGGCTACAGCACTGAATCACACTTTGTTACTAACATGTTATAAGTAACAAATGTGCTATTTTAGAAGGCAATAAAATGATCAAACAATTTTGGAAGGTAATTGCATACTGTATTTTTCCATGTATAAGACTATTTTTACTATAATTGTTAGACTAAAAAAAGCAAGCCAATGAGAGAAACACACTGTAGAGAAACTTATCTTGGGTTGGAAAATTGGGGGTTGACTTATACATGGGGGCATCTTATAGATGGAAAAATATGGTAAGATTATTATTTGCAAAGTAAATAGGACCCTGTAACATTATTCTGGTGCATATCCCTCAATAGGGTCATCTTGGGCCACTTTCAGCCTCGATTCTATTTTTCAAGGAGAACTTCCTAAAGGCGATCAAGAAGTAACATGTTTAAAGAATAACACATACTCATGTGTTAGTCTTAAAACAAGGAGCAATGCATTCTTTCCCTCTCCGAAGTAACAGATGCTGCTAATGCATTAGGGTTTTATCACATTGTCGGCCTTCCTGGTTCATAACATTTTTATCAGCCACTTGTAAACCTGCCATGTTTCCCCACTACTGTACTTTAAACATCTTTTTTTGTTCTTTACCTAAAACACTCAAAAAACTGTATAATGATATTTGATTGATAACACTACAATAAATGAATATTGACAAGCACAATGCACCTGCTCAAAAAGGATGTTGCCTTTCATAATAAGTACTCCTGAGATGCATCTTCATATGGATCAAAAGAGCATCTGAGATATGAATGCAAAGAGGCAGGCTGTCTTAGCCCAGACCCAACGCACAATTCAGCCTCCGGATTAGCAGACACCAGCTTTGATCCTAACAACAGCTTCCGTCTGTTTTGCAATTTGGGGCTCCACTCGGTGTGACTGGCTTCTAGAATCCACGTTGTGCCCACCCAAACTCTTGCCATCAACCTTTGGTCTCTTCGAATGAGGTTGATAGGTAGAGACACACTACCTGTGAGCCTGGAAAGAGACAATTTGCTGCCACAAGTCATCTATGAGGGTCTCCGTGTCTCCAAGGTGGCTGTGGAACGAGGTGCTGGGGATCAGAAACTTCATTCATATCATGTGTGACATGTCAAGAAAGACAGGTAACGGCAGCAGCACCTCCAACCAATCCTAAATGAAGTATATTATTGTTGTTGTTCCTATGACTCTAGGCATTGTTACTAATGCTTAGCTTCATCTTAGGTTCTTCTGGTACTTCATCCTCCTTTGCCTCTCTGTTAAGGGAGAGAGAACTGATATATTCTTTAACTTTCTTTATTTTCTTCATCATCCAGGTTGGAATGGCACACCATGCTACAGCCGTTCCACCCTTACAAAATTTAGAAGGAAGATCCAACCTATGTCCTCAGGTCATCCTCCTGTGCAGTTATGTGCTCTGTGCCAAGGACATGATGCTGCATTGGCACCATACCATCTAGTTCCTTCTCTCTTGCAAAACCACAATACAGTAAAATGTCTTTTTCAGACTAAAATTCTGTTGATGAGTAAAAAACACAATTTTGGTCCATTCCTCCCCAGTAAACAAACTGTCTCTGCAATGATTCAGGGGGGCTGGTGAACACTGTCTCGGTGCAGGAGTGTGCATGTCCCAAGAACTGTAGCACGAGCGGCTTGTCTGATGGGAAGGAACAGATTGATAGTTACAATTTGCCTTATGCTGAGCAACGGGAATTTGGCTCTAGTGTACTTTTGCCCCTTGTGCATTTATTTGTACCTTGAGGAGCATAACAGTTCTGCTCCAGCATTGCATTTATAGGCATTCAAAGTGGGCTCGCAAACATCTTGACCAATCCTTACAATGACCTTATGCCTGTATTACTATGTTGATCTTGTATCTGGAACTTGACTCATGGCAACTAGACTTCTTTTCTTGAGAGACTGAAATGTTTTGCTGCGCATCCAAACAGCTTCGTCAGTCTGAGGAAAGCCAGGCAACCTAGTAAACTCATGGCAGAAGTGAAATTTGAAGCAACACATCTACTAGCTGCTGGACAACATCAGTCGAGAACAGCTAGACTATTTTTCTTCTGCACCCAAAGCCAGGCAGTCTCTTAGCAGCTTGGAGAACATATATTTGGTTTGACTCTGTCCATACATTTCTGCCAACGGTACACTCAAATGTAGAGCATGGTGTTTCAATACAAAGCCCCACACATACCAACACTAAAAGTTGGTAACTGTCATTCTTAGCATTCAGTAGCTTTTAAAATCTCTTTTTTCCAACACAGAACCCCCAGTGTTCCCGAGAAAAATGACTATTCACCCATTTTAAAAAATCCGTGATGTAAACAACAGGAAACAAGCTTGTTACTTAATGCAAAATGGTGCTACTTCCATCACTCGCATGGAACATGGCAATAGGGAGATGGTGCAAAATACGTCAGAGCAGTCAGTACTGCCTGGACACAGTGGCCAACATCCTCTTGCACAGCTACGCAAATGGCATAACTATTGAATTGCCTCAAGTTAAGAAAGCACTCTAGACATTTTCAGTCACCTGCTGAGTCACACAATTCCATATACAGCAGTGAATATCTACAGTGATTTCTTAACTTGGGGCAATTTACCTGAAAAAATACACCATTTGTCCTAATGCAGCATTAACTAAGGGAGGGTATCTGGACTATTCAATGTGACTGTAGAAAGACTTTAGGAAGAACATTAGGAAGATCTTCATGACAGTTAGAGCTGTTCAGCAGTGGAATATGCTGCCACGGAGGGTGGTTGAGTCTCCTTCTTTGGAGGTATTTAAGCAGATGCTGGATGGCATCTGTCGGGAGTCCTGTGATCGGGGTTCCTGCATGGCAGGGGGTTGGACTGGGTGGCCCTTGAGGTCTCTTCCAATTCTATGATTCTATGATTCTGTATTGTTGTAGTGCTGTTCTGTAGTTCCTATTCATTTTAATGGAATTCCAACTGAGCAAATTCAGGCACTGCACATGGTCAATGTCTTAAACCTAGATTCTAGAGCACCACTATTGTTAAAAGGAAAGTTCTCAGACCATGTCTTCCAGGACTTCAAATGAAGATGGATGATGCTGAACTATCTGATGGAGCAGATGTGCATTTTAGCATATGGACTATCTCAAGCGATAAAGTAGCAAACACGGGGAAAGTAATAGTCTCAGAATGAAGCCAGCTTTGTGAAGCAGAGAAGGAAGGTACACAGTTTCACTTGTAAATAATGCAAATCAGGGCCCATGTTCACCTGGCCCAGTGATACTTTCTCTTTGCTGCCAGTGATGAAGATCTATTTATTACAAGCGACATATGAACCTGCTCAAAATGTTCCTGATCTGCACCACTGCAGACTGGATACAGTGGCATAGTTAGACATAGCCTGTCTTGCCATCATTGGGAGCCGTGTGTGTGTGTGTGTGTGTGTGTGTGTGTGTGTGTGTGTGTGTGTGTGTGTGTGTGTGTGTGTGTGTGTGTGTTGTGTCATTATAGTTGTGACTGACTCTTCATGACCCCCATGTCCATGGAATTTTCTTGACAGGAATACTGGAGTGGTTTGCCAGTTCCTACTCCTTATGTTATTATTATTTTTCATATGGAAAGCTTCCTCCACCTATAATCTAAAATGTTTATTTATTTATTTATTATTAGATTTATACCCCGCCCATCTTCCCAAGGGAACTCTGGGCGGCTTACAAAGCTGATCAAGTCAGGGAATTCACAATACAAATACAAACAAACAGATAAACCAATACATATAATTAAAATCAAGCAGCATGAGAGCACCCTTTTGTTTCAAAAACCTCGCTGCTAATACAACAAAACCCTAAGAGAAGGCAATTGATGGCGGGGGGGGGGGGGGGGACAAAAAAAACAAAAAAAACTATTAGGCTAGGTCACCAAAGGCCTCGCGGAATAGGATGGTCTTCACCGCTCTGCCAAAGGCCAGCAGGGACTCTGCAGAGCGCACTTCGCTGGGTAGGCTGTTCCATAAGGATGCAGCAGCAGCTGAGAAGGCCCGATTCCGAGTAAGAGATCGTCTGGCCTCTCGGGGGGTGGGAACCCTAAGCAAGTGCGCCCGCGACTGCCGAACCGGTCAGGCCGAAGTTGACCGCTGGGCGATCCGCTCTGCCAAGTAGTCCGGGCCCAAGCCATGGAGGGTTTTATAAACTAAAACCAAGACCTTGAATCTGATCTGGGAGGCAACGGGTAGCAAATGCAGCTGAGCCAGGACTGGGCTGATGTGGTTGTAACGACTCGCACCAGTCTGGCCGCTGCATTTTGCACCCGCTGCAATCGTCGGAGGAGAGTCAAGGGCAACCCCATGTAGAGAGCGTTGCAGTAGTCCAGCCTTGAGATCACCAGTGCCTGCACCACTGTTCTCAGGGAGTCACCGTCTAGGTAGGGACGGATCTGGGCGATCTGGCGAAGATGGAAAAATGTGGTCCTGGCCACGGCCGCCACCAGGGCAACCAGGGACAAAGCTGGGTCCAGGACCATGGCCAGATTCTGAACCCTCTCCGCCAACTGGAGAGAAACACCCTCCAAGCTGGGGACAGGGCCTCCAAAACCAGACGGGGAACTCCCGAAGAACATCACCTCGGTCTTCTCGGGGTTGAGTTTGAGCCTGTTGGCCCTGGTCCAAGCCATGACCGCCTCCAGGCACTGGCCGAGGGACCGGACAGCTTCCACTGCAGAGGTGGAAAAGGAGAGATAGGCCAATTGGTCCGATGCCAGGCCCGTTTTTTTCAGAATGGGCTTGACCACCGTCTCCTTCAAGCGGGAGGGAAAAAACCCCTCGCTGAAGGAGGCGGTGGCGATGACAGCGGCCCACTCGGGCATGCTCCCTCCGGCAGATTTAATAAGCCATGATGGGCAAGGATCAAAGGGGGTGGTCGCGGGTCGGCAATGGGCAATAGCCCTGGAGGCTTCCAAAGAAGAAACAGGTCCAAACTCGACCAGTCGAGGAGAGCGAGAGGGTGACACAGCTGGGGATGGCGAGGGGGGGGCAGTGCAACTGGGTTCAAAACCGGCATGGATGGCCTCTATTTTGGATCTAAAGAAGACTGAGAAACTCTCACTACTGAAATCAGTAGGAGGAGGCCTAGCCAGACTAGGATTGGTGAGGTCTCGAACCATCCGGAAAAGTTCCGCATGATGGTTCGAGGCCTCACCAATTCTCAGGGAGAAAAAAGATCTTTTAGCCTCCCTGATCGCTCGCGAGTAGCGCCTAGTCTGGATCACAACTGCAGTCTTATTATTTGCCGTCCGGTTCTGTCTCCAGATGCTCTCCAGTCTCCTCCGTTCCTGCTTCATCGCTCTTAACTCCGTCGTGAACCACGGTGAAGTTCGAGGAGGAGGAGACGCTTGGGGACGATTCGGTCGATGGCGCTGGCAGCTGACTCAAACCATTGGTTAGCCATATCCTCGGCCGAATCATCAGCCAGACCACCAGGAAGCTCCCCGAAGGCTTCACGGAACCAAGCCGGATCAAGAAGCCTTCGGGGGCGGGCCCGAACAAGGGGCCGTTGGTCCCCGCGGGGAGGGGCCGCCACTGCCAGGGAAAAGGACAACAGGCAATGATCTGACCATGACACAGGTGAGAGGACAAAGTCCCCCACCTCCAGATGAGAATCCCCCGACATGGAGGTAAATACCAGATCCAGGGTATGCCCACACCTGTGGGTAGGGCAAAAAATATGCTGGGATAGACTCATGGACGTCATGGTTTTCATGAATTCCAGGGCTGCACCAGCGAGCTCACCGCAAGCATGCACGTTGAAGTCCCCGACGACCAAGAGCCGGGGGGGCTTCAACAGAGCAGCGGCAATGAACTCTGAGAGCTCTGGTAGGGATTGTGCTGGGTTGCGGGGAGCACGGTAGCCCAGAACAATGCCAAATCTATCCTGCTGTCCTACCAGCAGGTGGAGGCATTCTAACCCCGGACTCACCAATGTCGAGGCCCTGGTCACGTGAAGCGATTCCCTGTACACAATGGCGACCCCTCCCCCCTTCTGACCCTCCAACCTGCCCACTCCCTGGACCAGAAACCCAGGTGGACACAGCTGGGCGAGGGAGGCCCCCCCTGTGAGCCCACCCAGGTCTCCGTTATGCAGGTCAGGTCGGCCCTGCCGTCAACAATGGTGTCAAAGATGTTGGTTTAGCATGTAGCTTTGCAATCTTAACTGTTGCTTCTTCAGACTAGATCTAGCTCAGACAACGTCCTGGGCTGCCAGGACCCTGCCTGTCATAGAACCTGAATGTGAAGGGTTAAATGCTGAAGAACAGCAGGAGGAGCCTTGCAGTTCAACTCAGCAGGCAGCTGAGTCTGAGGACGCAGCTGAGGGCACATCTCCTCCTCCTATGAGGGCTAAAAACAGGATCCTGCAAAGAAGAACTAACAGGAGAGCCAGGTAAAGGATCTTTAATGATAGGCGTAAAATTAGATCTGAAAGCCCTGAATTCTAGCAGGAGCCTTGCCAGAGATATGGGTGTGTTCCCTGGTTTAGGATAAAGCTAGCAAGTTTACCATGAAACCTCTGTGGGAGCAACGCGTCACTTACCATGTCACCACGTTCCTGTGTGTATCCAGACTCTGTTTTCTGACCTTGGACCGGCTTTCTGATTACGGCGTTCTCTGTTTCCTGACCTTGGACCGGCTTTCTGACTACGATGTTTCCCTGTACCCTTGAACTTGGCATTTGGCTCTGTAAGGTATTTTGGCTTTGATTCGGACTGTACTTTGTTCGTTATCTGGATTACAACTAAAGTTCCTGGCAAAGAACTGAACTTGGCTTGCTGTGTATTCTGTGTGCGGGGCTTGACAGTTTGCTCCCACACACCAAACTTATTCAAGCAGAATGGAGAAGGAGGGGGCTTCTGGAATGACTTCACTGGAAGCTTTGCAAAACCAAGTACTGTTTTTGTCTCAAGCAATTGTTCCATTGCAGCAAGCTCCAGTATCATTACAGCCTCGTTGCCCTTTGCTGCCTCCTGACCGGTTTGAAGGCAAGTTAGAGGAATTCCCTGCATTCTTGGCCCAATGCAAGCTGTTCATTGAGGTGCGGGCTCAAAAATTTCCTACTGAGAGGTCTAAGGTCTCTTTCATTATCAGTTTATTGAAAGGTCAGGCAGCTAAATGGGCGACTCCTTTACTCCTCAGTGCCTCACCTTTGTTGGATAATTACCAGGCTTTTCTGAACCATATTTCTTCAGCCTTTCAGAATCCCGTGCAGGCTGCTACTGCCAACAGGAGACTCAGAGCCTTGAAACAGGGCAACAACTCAGTGTTTAATTACACTACTGCATTTCGTTTGATAGCTCAGGATTTGCATTGGAACGAGCCGGCACTGATTTCTCAATATATGGAAGGTTTGGCAGATGAAGTGCTGGATGAACTCTGTAGGGTAGAACAACCAAACACATTGCAGGAGCTCATTACTCTGTGTTTGAGAATTGATGGACGCCTGGAAAGCCGTCGTCTCTCCCGAAGCCAGAACTGCAACCAGCAACCTCTGCCAGCTGTGTCTCATCTGCAATCCCGGGAGGCTCGTGAAGTAGATCCAGAACCTATGCAACTGGGAGCTGCTCGACCACGCCTTACCCCGGAGGAAAAGGCAAGATGATGCCTTCATCATCACTGCCTGTACTGTGGGGGAGGAGGACATTTTGCTTCTAATTGCCCTTTGAAGCGTTCCTCAGTTAGAGCTGCTATCTCTCCAGCAGTAAAAGGGCAGCTCCATCCTTGAAGGAACCTCGAGGAATGGAGCATACCGAAAGGTTCCCAGGTAATACTATTACACCTCAAGGACCTTTTCTGCTACCTGTGACTTTAGGGCTCCCTGATGGTCGGGAGATTCCGGTGTATGCTATGGTAGATTCTGGGGCAGCTCATTGTTTTGTGGATGCTGGGTTTGTGCGGTACCATCGGATTTCAGTACAAAATAAGGACACCCCTTTGCTGGTGGAATCCATTGAGGGTCGGTTACTTCGTTCTGGGGAATTATATTTCAAGGTCCCTTGTTCAAAGCAACATTCCTCCACTATCCTGGCATCTGCTCATGATACATCTGACCCTGTCTTGCCCCAGGCATATCAAGACTTTGCCGATGTATTTGAAGAAAAGGGGGCTGACAAGCTACCTCCACATCGACCCTATGACTGTGCCATTGATTTGATTCCTGGGGCACCTCTTCCTGTAGCACGAGTCTATCCCATGTCTGAACCTGAATTGAAGCATTAAGGGCTTTTCTAGATAAAACTCTTCGACGAGGATTCATACGCCCTTCCAAATCACCATTGTCGGCACCAGTGATATTTGTCAAGAAGAAGGGAAGGGAGCTTCGTCCTTGTAATGATTATAGAGCACTCAACAAGGTCACTATGAGGGACCGGTACCCTTTACCTTTAATCTCTGAACTTTTGGACCGGTTAAAAGGGGCTAAGTGTTATACTAAGCTGGACCTTCGGGGGTGTATAATTTGGTACGTATCCGCAAAGGAGATGAATGGAAAACTGCACTCCGGACCCGGTACGGCCAATATGAACATTTAGTAATGCCTTTTGGTCTGACCAATGCACCCAGTGTGTTTCAGAGGATGATGAATGACATTTTCCAGGATCTCCTAGATTGTTGTGTGGTTGTGTATTTAGATGACATTCTGATTTACTCCGCTGACCCAGTTCAGCATGTTAAAGATGTCTGTCAGGTATTGCAGCGTCTCCGGGAAAACGGACTCTATGCTAAACTGGAAAAAATGTGAGTTCAACATTGAAGAGGGTGAATTCCTGGGGCATATCATTTCTCCCCAGGGAATCCGCATGGACCCCAAGAAAGTAGAGGCTGTGTTGTCATGGCAGTGACCACAAAATCGTAAGGACTTGCAGCGGTTCCTTGGCTTCGCTAACTACGATCGTCAGTTCATTCCTGCTTACGCTGACATTGCTGCACCTTTAAACCATCTCCTCCGTCCCAAAGAGCCTTTCCGGTGGACTCTGGAAGCAGAGAAGGCTTTCTCTACCTTGAAGCTTAGACTTTAAGTCTGGAGAAAGACCTTCAACTATTCAACAAGACTGGTGAGGAATCCTTGGAAACACCTCCAGCCGGGCAACAAAAAATGGAAACCCAGTCTTATTCCAGCGCTCCCTGTGAGCAACAGACCAAGAATACACCAGGTCTTTCAATATTGGATGCTATGGTCAAGGCGAACCCCATAGCCGAAGAACCTTCAATTACAGACCTTGTTATACCCAGATCTCAATCTGCAGACCCTTCAATTGAGCCCCCGCTCATACAGCTGGACTTAGTAAGTGAGTTCTCCACCTATGATGCCATCAAGGATTCTAGGACTACATCCTCAAGTGAACAGCTTATGACTCCTCAGCATTTAGACATTGTCACACCCCTGCTTACTATTACTAAGGACAACTGCCCACAATTTACTGATTCCTTTCCTGCAACCATTTCCCCCGAACCTACAACATTGATTGACCTACGGTGTGCAATCACTGGCCCCCCACTGTTGGAACCCTCCCAGTGCACACTGTATGAACAGGCTGTGGTAGATTCCACCCAAATACCGACAAAGCTGTCCCCCGCTTGTGTAGAGCCCCCACCCACTGACCAATCTACTCAGTTGGTTTGACACTCCGTAGGCATCCCCCCACCAGATTAATTTCCATCCTCTAAGTATACTCTCTTGGAATGTAGAAGGATGGAAGAGGATAATGCAAGATTCAGAGTCCAGAGGGGTCCTATTGAATCAAGGGATCATTCTCCTCCAGGAAACCTGGTCTAACCACTGACATTACCCTGGATGGATTTCACTGTTACTCCCTCCCAGCTTCTAAGCAGAAGCTTAGGGGCCACCCATCAGAGTTATCAGAGTTAATACTCTGATAATACACCCATCAGAGTTATCAGAGTTAATACTCTGACCCAAGACTTATTAATAGCAAACATGTATATTCCCCCTACTGAGAAGAAAGCTGATAGAGAACTGCAATGGAGCTATCTATCTCAAGCATCGGAAAACACCGAAATTAGGTTTCCCCAAGCTCGGTGACTGGTGGCAGGTGACTTCAATGCCAGGGTGAGGTCCGGCCTTGAGGTACTCAAGATAGCAGATGTCTTAACTGCAGGAGACTCCTGTCCTGACTACTTTTCCTGGACGAGAGTCTCCAAGGACAAATCAATTAATCATGCTGGTCATCTACTCGCCAATTTCAGCATTTCAAGAAGCCTCCTTTGGCTTAACGGTTTAGCTGATCTAAACTTTGATGGTGAGTTCACTTATATTTCACCACATGGAGCAAGTGTGATTGATTACATACTGATACCTGCTCCACTACTATCCATTGTCCTTGGTTTCAAGGTCATACCTCTTGACCCCAGTGACCACCTCCCCATACTCTGTACTCTCGCCGTTCAAACCGCACTTCCTGAATCTAGTATAATGCTCCCACGTTCCCCCTCCATACCATCTCCTACAGTCAAAGTAAAATGGGATTTGGCCACCAAAACTCTTTTCGAAAAGTTCCTCCAGAGCAACTCACCACTAGGTGTCTTTACAGCTTCTGTCACTGATAGCCCCTTGGCTTGCATAGAAAGATACGAGCAGTTCGTAGAAACTCTAACAGTCTATATTGGTCGGCCATTTTCTACTTCAGCTCCCCATCAATCAAGGGTCGTTCCTGAGGGACTTAACATGGCCTGTCTTAATTTAAAGAAAGAATTATGCCAAATTTATCATACCTTTCGAAAATCCAACAGTCCTTCTCCACCTCACAGATACTTTATTGTCAAGCACCAACTTGCAGAGGCCATCAAAGTAAGCCATAAACATCACTCAGAAGCCTGTTGGGATAGGTTAAGTAAAGTCATCAAAAGTAGGAACCCAAAGCACTTCTGGGAAGTGATTTCAGGCTTTTTCCGTCCTAAAACCTGCCCAATATATGCAATTCCCTCCTCCACCTGGAAAGACCATTTTCGATCTCTCTTTTTTGATGACTGCATGACCGACCACCCCTCTAATATGGTTAATCTCAATGATTTACCTGACTGGCCCCCAGTTGCTATTTTAGAATTTAAGCAGCTACTTAATAAGCTGAAATCAGGAAAGGCCCCAGGCCCTGATCAACTTCCACCTGATCTATTTAAAACATATGCTGACTGGTGGGCACCCATTTTGGCAGGTCTCTTTACTTTTGTGGATAGATCTGGGATAATGCCCAAGTCTTGGATCCAATCCATAATTTTACCCATTTTTAAAAGGGGGGATAGGAAAATGCCAGGCAATTACAGACCAATCAGCCTGTTGTCAGTCGTGGGCAAGGTATATGCTAACCATCTCCTGATCCGACTCAACTCATGGATAAATGATAATAACATACTTGGGCCAGAGCAAGCAGGATTTCGCGAGAATAAATCCAAAGTGGATCATTGTCTAATATTGTCTCATCATATAGCCAAGCAAACTGCTCACTCGAAGAGCCATTTATATGCGGCCTTTTTAGATCTTAAAGCTGCATTTGACTCGGTAGACCGGGAACTTTTATGGGTCAAGTTACGGGCTGCTGGCTTAGACAGAAGACTGCTTTTTCTATTCCAAAGGTTATATACAGAGAACACCTGCTGCATTCGGTTATCCAGCGATGGTGAACTCTCCAGTAGTGTCCCCATTAACAGAGGAGTTAAACAGGGCTGTGTTCTTGCCCCCACCCTATTTAATTTGTATGTTAATGACCTTGTTCCCCTTTTGTTAGGAGTAAACAGCCACTGTCCAAGATTGGGCCATTTGGCAATGCCCATTCTCCTCTATGCAGACAACATGGTATTACTATCTAGCACCAAGATAGGTTTGAGACGGTTAATCTTAGAATGTATTAACTATCTCTCTGGCAACAAACTGTCTCTCAATGATAACAAGTCCAAAATAGTCGTTTTTACTAAGACCTGGAAAACCCAATTTTGGATTTTTTAACGGGAGAGCAATCCATCAAGTCAAAGAATTCAAGTACTTAGGTTTAAATTTTTTTTACCGTAACACCTGGGCCAGACATAGACATATCACTATCAACTCAGCCAGACTGACCATCCAAGCCATTTACCAGTTCTTTTATGTATGGGGCAATCAACATATCCCCAGTGCCCTGCAGGTCTTTAAAGCTAAAGTCATCTCCCAATTGTTATATGGGATACCAGTTTGGCTAGACGCCATCAATCCACTGGTTGAAAGGCTACAATCCGGTTTTCTTTACAAAATGCTGGCAGTTCCTCATTGTGTACCTTACACAGCCCTCTGTTTGGAGGCCGGTCTCAGCAGATTGACCACTCAGGCACAATTAAGATACTTCAAATATTGGCTGAGAATTTGTTTCATTTCATACAAAGACCCCCTGATAGTGGGTATTCTTTCTGACCATTTCTGTTTCTTCAAAAAATTATGGTTCTGGGCATTTCACCTGAACAATTGGGGGCACTACCTTTCATGCAGGCTTATAGGCTGTTAAAGCTTAGACTGCTAGATATTGAAAGGCACGACCTCCTCGCATCAGCCTCTAAGGCATGTTCTCCCCCCAGTCTTCAACTCCCGCTACCTGCTGAGAAGCCGGCCAGCTACCTACATCTTTTAGAGAATCCACAAGAATGACGCGCTTTTACTCTAGCAAGATGTAATGTACTCCCTTCCAATGTCTCATACGGGAGATTCGGCTCTCTACCACTGGAGACTCGGTTATGTCCCTGTAATACAGGGACCACTGAGTCTCTGGTGCATATGATCTTATATTGTCCTCTATACAAGGACATCTGTGCTTCCCACCTAGACCCACACCTTGCTAGACTTCCTGGTTGCCAGGATGAGGTCACCTTTTGCTAGGCTCAGACAAAACCCACACTAGGCAGATTGCCATATTTATCAATTTGATAATCCAGCGTCGCAGACCACAGCTACTTAACGGGCCTTCTGTTCTACAGCTCTAAATATAGTTTGCTCACCCTGGATGGTCTGCAGTCATTTACGGCTGGACACATACAATGCTTCATGGAAACACCCTCCTGCTCTCGTCCTGTTACAATACTTTTCCATTCCCTTCACCCCCCCCCTTGTTCTTTTAAGCGATACTGACTTGGGTCCGCACACTCCCACAAATGCGTGCTTTTATTCTCTATTGCTCATTGTCTATTTTATCTATCTATCTATCTATCTATCTATCTATCTATCTATCTATCTATCTATCTATCTATCTATTTATTTATGCCAATAAAGGTGACTGACTGACTGAATGAATGAATGAATATTGTCCAGTTCAGTACTGTAAATGATTACTGGAGATCATAGGAGCTTGGCAGAATAGAAGATTCCTCCAGATAATCCATTAGGGAGGAATGCACATTATCCCTTTTGCCACTGGTAACTTTTACTTTGATTTGCAGCAAACCAATTAATTTCCAAGAATCAATGCTTATGATCTCCCCACCCTGCATTCCAATCAGTTTGGGCAGGAGAACATTCTAAAAGACTTCTACTGGTTCCTAATTTATAATTTTTACAGGAAGTTACAGTGAATATTAAGACACTTTTGTATTACAGAAATGAGTGTAGGTTTGCCTTGCCTGCTAATATAGCCCCTCTCCCCCAAATGCATGTAGCTTCCCACTAGGGGCTTAGGATGAATGCACAGGGAAACAGGGATAGAGTGTCTGATGATTACTCAGGAGATCTGGGATAAATCTACACAGCCATGGAAACTCCCTGTGGGTGCCAATGGTAAACCAGCCCTTGAATATCTCATGTAACAAAGGGGCAGGCTGCATTTGGCTGAGTGGGTCACAAGGCACGTATAGTTCTGTTTTAGCAGTTGCATGTTAATGGCTTCTGGAGGTCTTATAAAAACCTTGTGCCCTTTCCTGGCACATCCGTGGTTGTTTCCTGGAGCTCAACAGAACTGATGTGCTTCTTACAGCAAGAGGGGCAACCTAAATCAATTTCTTTCCTGAACCGATGCTTCCATTTTCTCTTCACAGTCAATAATCTCAGGGTCACCCGCGGCCCTCAAAACCTCTCTGGCAGTATCTCCTCAGCCTCACGAAGCCTGCCGGATGACCCTTCTGCCCCAACACCTGTGAAGGTCACTGCCTTCCAACTGAAATCCTCCTCACACCTTAACAATTCTTGGTCTTACAGCCTCTCCAAATCCCTCTGCTTGAATGAAAGCACGATCAGTGAGGTGGTGTCCTCGGGCAGGTATAAGGTGGCTCTGCAGCGCCTTCACTCATCTCCTCCTGCCATTCCACTCCCTCAAAATGTAGAGAGGTCTAGATTCATGGAAGCACTAACTGGATGAATGTTTCTGTAGCAGCCTCTGGCTTTGTGCAGACTCAAAGACCACTGTGCACTTTACTTTGTCTTAAGTGTCTAAAAATGTCTACGTAAAAATGTAAATATGCAAAATGTTGATGTGGGAAGGCAGCAAATGGGTATTCAGAAGCTAGGGCTTATTAGTATCCTGCTGCTGAAAAACAGCCTGTTACCCAGGTGGTGCCTCCTTCCCCACTGCTTGCACATAATCCCCTGCCCAAGTGCAACACCCCTTTAACGAAAGTGGTTGATCGCTAGACATATAACTGTGAGGTGGAAATTCAGCAGAGCTTAGGCAGAGCACTCCACTGAGTGAGCTATTATGCTCCACGAAGAGGGATGCAAATCTTCATTTGTCTCATTTCAGGCACCTAAGGATGATGTATGAACCTATTGTTCTCTTTCCACCCACTACGTGAAGGGTGAGGTCTTTTGTGGCATTCCTCATAAGAGAGCAAGAATGAGAGTTGATAGTTTTCTCTCTCTCTTTGAGATCAAACAGACAGGTGTCTTTGAAAGACTACTCCATTGTGACTCAATTCTTATTTTTCAAGGGTGACTCAAAGAGTTATAGCTATGAAGGTCGCTGCAGCCCCTCAGGGACGTTGATGTGGTATCCTTCAAAGATCAGGGTGTTATTTAGATTTTCTACAAAACTGCTCACTGGGATCTCTATAGGGATCTCACAAATTTGACCACATTAGACAGACACAAAGATGGAGGGAAAGGCACTAATGGACAGACTGACTCATGCCTTTGAGCTTTAGAGAAGTTAATACCAACTCATTCCTTCAACCCTTTGATTGAATGGTCCTCATACTCGACCCTTGTGGTTATTTGGCTTATAACAGTTTTACCATTGTTGACCATTTTATATTACATTACTTATGGCTGCCTTCATTCACTGCTGTAAACTACTCTAAGCTGCCAGCAAAGGTGATATAAAACAATTTTCAACAAAAAAGCGTTTTAGTAGCTGTTTCTCATATAAAGGATCATAAACACTGAAAATCTCCCTGTGTACAAAGTCTGGGAGAAAAAGGGTGGACATCCTATTGAAACAATAAGAAACACAGGGCCTTAAACTTTGGATTTAGACTCCATCTCATGGAAAAATACAAGAGAAAGGAGGAGGCCAATTGCTCTCCGAGAAGGAAACTGGCTCCCACCAGCATTTCCAGATAAGGACATGGGTCTTGACTTTTAAATTTTACAAAAGCTAAACTTCATTTCAGTAAAATTCAATAATTAAGCAACTTTAAACTACAACTGTGATGCTGTGCTGTCTTTAGGTACTTATTCGTCTGCAGTTACCAAATGTGGTTAACCAGGACCACTGCCTTCCATAGTGCCTCTAGAAGGCACAAGTATTTCCTGGATTTCTTACGTCTACTAAACCAGGAGGCTATTATTCCTGCCCAGCAGAGATGGAAGTATCTAAGAAAACATTTTCACTTGATTAACGAGAAAAAGCCCTTGTCAAGCATCACACTTAGAAGTGTTAAGGGTTGCAACTGTGGTGAAGGAAAGGGATCTGCATATAAACCACACTGCTTGGTCCACAGGCTCTTCTCCTCCTCCTCCTCCTCCTCCTCCTCCTCCTCCTCCTCCTCCTCCTCCACTTAGTGTGCAGTCCTATACACAATTACTCTGGAAATTGTTCCCAGCCCAGTTAATTCTAAACGAAGTGCACACAGGAATGTAGCCCAAGTCCCACAAACTGTCATGGATACTGGAGATCCTAAATAGCAGAATGTCATTGTACTACAGCATCTATCAGCCCCGACCAACACATCTAATAGTGAGAAATCCTGGGACTTTAAGTCCAACCATTTTGGCTCACCCCAACTGGCATATTTTAAAGCTGGGATAGGGAATATATAGCACTCTGTATGCCATTGGAATGCAATTTTCACCAGCACTGTCAGCACTGCCAATGGATGATGGATGATGGGAGATGAAGTCTACATCATGAGAAAATTGCGTAATTCCCACATCTGTCTTAAAGAGATCCCCTCCATATATTAACCAGAGAGAGAGAGAGAGAGAGAGAGAGAGAGAGAGAGAGAGAGAGAGAGAGAGAGAGAGAGAGAGAGAGAGAGAGAGAGAGGCAGGCTGCAAAATATACCCAATTGGGATATGGATACACAAAATCTGGCTGTTATGAACATGACATGGTTGTAACTATTTGGTTACAAAATTTGTCTAACAGGGATCATTGGAAATCTTGACAGATATCATTGTTTAAATTGTTGTTTAAACAACTGTGGGCAAAACTGTAAAATAAAACACAAGAACATCCACTTGTGAACAACCCTCCTTGACTTTCCCTTTCAGTTGTTAAAAAGCAAGGGCTAATCTCATCGTTGTATTATTCTGCAAGAGTATAATTTGGCTACATTTGCCTTCTGTCCAGGAATCCAGAAAGACATTGTGGAGGAAGAAAAGGCACAGAAAAGAATGATTAGGAACTAGAATGCCTTCTGTACACGGAGAAGCCTGAGACAGCTTATAAAAGAGGACCACAGGGGTGTGGGAATGATAGAGGCTTGTCAAGATATGAATGGTGAGGGGAGATGAGAAAAGATAACGTTTTTCTCCTTCTCTCAAAATGCCAGAAGCTGGGATTCCCCCAACAAAGCAGGCAGGCAAGAGACATATAATGGATAAACAAAGGGACTTTTCATTTCAGAATTTACAACCATGACTTGTAATACCGACCATGACAAAACAATACAAAACAAAAACAACGAGACAAATCTGCAAAAGAGTGGCCGACCCGTGGCAACTTATCTATAATGCCGAAATCAAACCTCCGCATTCAAAGGCTGTGTACAACTCCCAGTACCAGATGTTGGAGATGACTGGGTTGATACATTACTCAGCGGTCCAGACCTATGTAGCCAGCTACTACTGTCCCAAGGAGAACACCTCAGCCCTTGGGTCTGAACCCAGAGCTCTCTCCCAGCCATTCATTCAGAAAGGGTCTCCTTATCTTTCTCCAGATCTCTCCCCACCCTGCCCCCATTTCATGTCCTTCTTCGAGACCAGGAAAGTCCCTTGCAAATCTACGTGTACTCTGGGGTGGGGGGGGAGGAGGGGAAAGGGGGAGGGGAGAGATACGCTAAAATGAAACACTGCCAAGAGGGAAGACTAGACGGGAATGGGGGGGGGTGAGCTGGGGCCGTGTGACGGAGGAGCAGAGGCCTTGTTAGCGTGAGCTGTCACTACGAATCGAGGACAGCTCATCTCAAGCTCACTCCTAATGATCTCTGGGAAGAGAATAGGGGGTGGGGGAGGAAACAGCACACAAAGAAGGGCCCACCCAGCCACCATAACCTTCACAGGAGGCACCCAGAACTCCTCGGTGGACTTCCCTAGTGCAGCCAAAGGAGCCCAGGGACACACACACACACACACACACACACACACACACACACACACACACACACACACACACACACACACACACACACACACACACACACACACACACCGCGAGGACCCCAGCTCTTCCCCACATTTTGATGCCAACACACGGAAACCGGTTCAGATCCTGCAATCCCAGCAAGCTTGGTTAGTCATTTTCTCCAGCTCCAAGGCCAGAAGATGCTCTGGGACAAAAAGATGGCATACCAAATAAATATAAATAAATAAATAAATAAATAAATAAATAAATAAATAAATAAATACAGAAGCAAACAAAAAGTACCAGGCCCACTGGACATATATGGGGGGTTGTAGTAGAGGGTTCAAACTAGGACCATCATGATAAGAGATCAGACTTGGCTTAGAGAGTAAAATACACTCTTTATAAGTTTTATCTAAGTAACAAAAGAAACACAGACAGGTAATACCAGCTTCTGGCACTGTTTGGCCCAACACGGATATGGGAGGAATTTGGCTTTTCATGCAGTCTCAGACAACAGAACCAGTGTATTTCTTGCCTTTCAGTTCATACCAACTCCATGCAATAGGTGTTTCTAAAGCATCTTTACCCCATTTACCCATGTTTGCTTGCCATGGAAAGAAAAATCTAGAGGAAACTCCTAAGTTTCCCTAATTTGATCTGTGTTGATGCTGCTGTACATATTTTCGTAAATTAAAAATATAACCACAACAAACGCTCCTAAATACAGGACATTTGTGTTTGTCGTTTACAAGCTGATTCAAGGGAATCGGCAAATATTATTTTCATCCATTTCAATTTCATATTTTTGCCCATAATTTCATTCTGGTTTTGCAACTGAAAAATAAATTCTCCTCAAATACACATTGAACTACCAATATGAACATGTATCTCTGAACAACCCCCCATCCCAAAAAAACCATTTAACCATGGATATATGTCTCAAAATAGTTATTTAAATGATTATACTGATATGATTAAACTTACACAATGACAAAGATTGTGTCACAACAGTCTCAAAAGTGGGGAATTGAATGGATTACCACTCTCTGATTCACCCTTTCATCTGAGAGATGCAGACCAGGTAATTCAGTATAGGAACGCATTAAGACAAAAGTTGTCAAGTACCAATGTGTGCGTGTGTGTTCATTTGTGCTTGTGTGTTCACTTTAGTAGTATACCTTGGTTTATGAGCACAATGCATTATTCTGGAATCATGCTCGTAAACCAAAATACTTGTATATCAAAGCAAATTTCCCCATAGGATATAATGGAAACTTAGATGATTTGTTCTGGGCCCCCCAGTTTCCATTATTTCCTATGGGTGAATTTGCTTTGGCCAGGACCTGCACCAAGGGCTGGAAGCCTGGACTGTGGGCATCACTTAGGCCGGAGGCTGCCATGCCCTCGTTTGCAGCGAAGGGCTGTTGACCATAGTGGCAAGGGGCTGCCAGCTGCAGAGGCCAGGGGCGTTTACCCAGGGCCTCAGTGGCGGTGGTGCCAGGCTGCCGGGGGCCTTCTCCTCCCTCATGGCCTGGTTCACCTCTTCCTCCTCCACCACCACTGCCATTTTAGGGGCCTGCCAGGCAACATCTGGGTGCCATCCCAAGGCGGCAGTGCAGCGGAGGAAGGTGTCACTGGATTTTTTTAATTAAACATTTCACTCATTTTGCAAAATACTCATAAACCAAGGTACCAGTAAACCAAGGTACCACTCTTAAATGCTGCTAAGAATCGCCCTGTGCTCCCTTTTCCATGAAAGATGAAATGAATCTTTGGAATTTTTTTCACCTAGGCAAAAAATTTATCACCAATGAATCATCTTTTCAAAAACATTGTCACCTGCAGTGAATTTTTTCAGCATCAATGCCAATGTTCCGTTTTGCTTTTTGTCAGAAGCAGCACTGGAAATTTTGCACAAATGGCATTTTTGTGAAAAGAAACTCTTTTTTGTAAAGTACAACCTTTTGCACAAACAGTTCTACCAGATTTTCATAGAAATGCATGAAATTCTCACCAAGTAAAAACTTTTTCAATTATGTTGCTCTCACCCGTGAGAAGGAAATAAATGGAGACCTGCCATTTCTACTTTCTGTCCATTGAAATCCTTTCCCTTACACACTAAAGGAACAGTAACTCTGACACTTGTCAATCTTAAGGAAGGCACAGTAACCTGTTGTACCTACCTTGTAGATTGAGCCATAACTACATGTTTCCCTTTTTGACATTTGGGAAAGACTTCTGGATGTGTCCAAACCTTAGAGACACAACTACAGAAATTCAGATCGACCAGGAGTTCCTGTGGTTTACCTCCTGTCAACCTCTCATATGTTTTTCTTTGGAGACAGACATGCAGATACATTGTTGTAACATTTGTTCTAAAATGCTGTAGAATATGGGCTTCCAAAGGTGGAAATTGATGGGAACTGAAAACATGCAGGGAAAGGAAGAGACAAGGCAAAAAGGCAGCCAGAATACGAAGGAGAGCAACTATGACACTGGAAAGAAAGTGAGCCCGTTGAAAGAGGAGAAGGTGCCAGAAAGTAGCAGAGGGTCAGACAAAATCATAATATAAGTGGGAGATGTAAGGCACCTCCAGGAAGGAGTTCCACTGAACAGTACAACAGTCCCTTTCCCCCTTTTCAGGCACTTACACCTTCCTGCAAGCAAGTACAACATATTTGATACCCTTTTCAACCAAAGGAGCTGCGGAGTTTTTACAAATCCAACCCACACAGACAGAGTATTTGCCTACTGCTATTACATACAGCCGCCATTTTGCATAACAGCTCACATTCAAAAGGGCAAGCAGGATTATATGGCTGATCCAAATCCCTGGTTTTCAGCATTACACTCAATGGAGTAACACTGTTTTAGTCTTCAGTGGAAAGAACCACAGTGATTCAGTGGTGGAAGACCTGTAATTGCCTGCAGGAAATCCCCGGCTGAATCCCTCACATCTCTGCATTGACATCAGGCAGGCCCTACACTTGTAAGATCCTGGGCAAGGTTAAATGCAGAGGTGAACACAGTGTGCCCCTTTGACTGTTGCTGACCTGTGAATCCCATCATCTCTAGGTTGCATACCCAATGGCGACTGATCATGGGAGTCAAAATGGAACAATATCTGAGGGATCACACACTCATCTCGTTTAAAGCCCTGCTGCTTGATGTGTTCAAGATTAAGCAACAATGGAACAATGAAAACCTATTCAGTCATTCACTAATCCCAAATCATCAACAAGTTGAGGAAAATAGCCCCACAGTCTCTGATTGCTTTAGTGACAGCAGTAGTAGCAGATCTGAAGCAGAGTTAGGCATGAATCACTTCATGCCGGGCTGTCTTAAGTCATCAGATTGGCACCTATGGTGACACCCATTCCCTCGGACAGCTCCCCTACACACCCTGCCTGTTCCCTCCTACTTGCATGATCTTCCAGTCCTGGCAGGAGCACAGACTTCCCTTCTCTGCCTCCTGCTGGGGCGGTCCATTCAAAGGCAGCATGGCAGCAATCCTTCCCCTATTTCCTCATCTGAGTGAGCAACTGCTAGAGAAGGCAGAGAAGGGAAGTCTGTTCTCCTGCCAGGACTGGAAGATCAATGTGATGAGGAGGGAACGAGGAGTGTATGCTAGCTTGAGAGTGGGGAAGCTGGCCAGGAGCAATTCATGCCCATTTTTAGTCTGTAAAAAAGGGCCCAGCCTGCTTGAGGCTCTCTATATAAGAAACTAGTTTTTCCATAGTTGTTGTTTGCATGTAGAGGCTACATGTAAGCGGGAATCTCTCCTTTTCAGGCATACTTGAAAAAAACGGGCTTGGCTTCGGACCAATTGGCCAACTATCGTCCGATAGCCAATGTTCCCTTCATGGGCAAGGTTATCGAGAGGTTGGCCGCGGTGCGGATTCAGTCATTTTTGGAGGAACAGTGGTGCCTTGATCCTTGCCAGTCCGGTTTCAGGCCTGGCCGGGGAACCGAGACAGCTCTGGTCGCGCTGCAAGATGACCTAATCCGGGCGGCCGACAGGGGTTGCTCTACCCTGTTGGTCCTCCTGGATTTGTCAGCAGCCTTTGATACCGTCGACCACGGTATCTTGCTGGACCGGCTCTCGGGGGTGTGTATCGGGGGCACTGTTCGCAGTTGGCTCCGGTCCTTCCTTCAGGGTCAGTGCCAGTATGTACAGCATGGTCGAGAGCTGTCGGCCCCGTGGACACTCTCTTGTGGGGTTCCGCAGGGCTCGTCTCTCTCCCCCATGCTGTTTAACATCTATATAAGGCCGCTGGCTGGGGTCATTCGGAGATTTGGAGTCTGCTGTCACCAGTACGCTGATGACACACAGCTCTATCTCTCCTTTTCCACCTCTGCAGTGGAAGCTGTCCGATCCCTCGATCAGTGCCTGGAGGCGGTCATGGCTTGGACCAGGGCCAACAGGCTCAAACTTAACCCCGAGAAGACCGAGGTGATGTTCTTCGGGAGTTCTCCGTCTGGCTATGGAGGCCCCCTCCCCAGCCTGGAGGGTGTTCCTCTCCAGCTGGCGGAGAGGGTTCGGAATCTGGGCGTGGTCCTGGACCCGGCAGTATCCATGGACGCCCAGGTGGCTGCCGTGTCCCGGACCGCGTTTTATCATCTTCGCCAGATTTCCCGGATCTGTCCCTACCTGGACGGCGACTCCCTGAGAACAGTGGTCCAACCTCTGGTGATCTCGAGGTTGGACTACTGCAACGCCCTCTACATGGGGTTGCCCTTGACTCTCCTCCGGCGACTGCAGCGGGTGCAGAATGCTGCGGCCAGACTGGTGGTTGGTGCGCGTCGTTATGATCGCATCACCCCAGTTCTGGCCCAATTGCATTGGCTGCCCGTTGCGTCCCGAATCAGATTCAAGGTCCTGGTTTTAGTTTATAAAACCCTCCATGGCTTGGGCCCGGACTACCTGACAGAGCGAATCGCCCAGCGATCAACTTCGGCCCGACCAGTTTGGCAGTTGCGAGCGCACTCGCTTCGGGTTTTTACACCCCGAGAGGCCAGACACACTTGCACCAGCAACCGAGTCTTCTCGGTGGCTGCTCCATCGCTATGGAACAGCCTCCCCAGCGAAGTGCGCTCTGCACAGTCCCTGCTGGCCTTCCGTAGAGCGGTTAAAACCATCCTATTCCGCGAGGCCTTTGGTGACCTAGTTTAAGTTTAAGTTTAACTCCCCCCCCCGCCATCCGCTGCTCGTTCACCCTCAGCTCGATCTCTGCGAGCGACTAATATTAACGGAGGGTGCTCGTGATTTTATGTCTGTATTTTATTGTTTTAATTCTGCTGTTGTTAAACATTGGGATTGTATATTTGTTTCTACTAGCTTTGTAAGCCGCCCAGAGTTCCCTTAGGGAAGATGGGCGGGGTATAAATTTAATAAATAAATAAATAAATAAATAAAATAAATACTGCAGCGGATGAGACAGCAGGTAGTGCTACTTTTTCCCTTATAACCATGTTGATGATTCTAGAATAATGTCCAAATGTGCACATTTCTTTCTTATTGAACTAATGCACAAATCTTCATCTGTCCTTACAGATATCCTGGTGATATACAATACCCAGTGGGTCTAACAGCACAGTGCTTTTACACCTCAAGGTTGAATGGCAAATCATGTTCTCCTTCTGGGAACATAATGTTGACCAGGGGGGTCACCATCAAACCACTGACCTGGAGATGATCTAACTGTAGCACAACAGGCTGCAGATTTAAGCCATGATGGAAATGTTTTGGGCTTTTGGGGATAGAGGGGAGGGGGGGGAGAGAAATTCATGGCATTGATCAAAGCAAGCATGTTTTTTGTGCTCTGGGAGTGGCAGGATCAGGGATAATTGGCTCATCCCGAGCCAATCCTCTCTCCGTACTTATTTGAGTGTTGGCACTTATGCTATGACAGAGGCCACAATGAAACCTCCTCTGTGGAGACAGGCTCCGAATTTGAGAAGCTGTTTGATGGCTCTTTACCCCTGTGTTGGGTTGAAAGCTCAGAACAATTTGCCAAACGTCAGCAGGGATCCTGTTTCCAACAGCAAAAAGGTCTGGTTCTCCTCCTCCTTGTGTGGCTGCCTACTTCTTCCCTTCCTGTCCCCTCTGGGCTAACTCCTGTTTCTGGCAACCTCTTCTCTGCTCTGCATAGCCAGATCACTTGCTAACGGTGGTGCTCTTGCCAAGAAAGAATGAAGAAAAAGGCACACTGACTGATGAGGGTGGAGTGGAGACAAAGAACAGCCCCATCACTTGACAGTCTTGATTAAAGATTCTGCCTCCTCTTATGGGCTGGGATAAACCGGACTCCCTGGGCTACGATCTCCATCTTCTCAGTTTTTAAAGAGTTTAGGAGAATGAGATACAAAGGGAGCTGGTTTAACATAATGGCAAAGAGGCTGAACTCTGAGTTAAGATGTCTCTGGTTCAAATTGTTTCACAAGGTGGCCTTAAGATACCTCACCTCCTCAGCCTCAGTCATTCCACCTGCAATGCTGGCTGAAATCCAGAAATGCACTGTTTTGCCATATAAGCCAGGTGATGCCATCAGCAGTGGCTTTTTTCGTGAATAACAAATCTCCTATCCCCTCTGAAAATTGCCACTGCTAGTCCTGTTACCTTCTCTTAGGGGAAGGAAACTGGAAACTATTTATTTATAAAATAGAGTGGTGGTTTGATCAGGTTTGCATGGCCTAACTTGCCTTTACTAGACTTCAGCTACTGGATAATTTCATAGAGTTACATGTTTTTCCCTAACAATTGCAATTGGATAATGCTTTTATCTGTTACAAGTTGTACAGAAATGGTGAGCTCAGTTGGTGCCTTTATTGCTGACCTCAGTGTCAGGAAAGATTAGAAAAGTTTCTTTTCTTTTTTACTACGACCAGAATACCATAGCCAGAATGGCAAATGACTATGCTGGCTTTGATAGTCTAGGAACTGTAGTTCAGAAAAGCATCTTTTGTGATCTCTTAATGGTGGTATACAGAGATGGGCACGAAGCTGGAAAATGACAGAAACTAATCAGTTTATGATTTGTTTTTCTGGTTTGTACCAGTGCGGGGGGGGGACACCTTCTTTTGCCCTCTGCCATGCATTCACTGCCTTACCACTGCTCTTGTCACCCTCCTACCTGGTTTACCACTGTCATCACTTCCTCCATTGCCACTGCCACCATCTTTAGAGGCGGCAGGACCAGCTTCCCTTCCCAGAGCCAGGCCTGCAGCTTCGGCGCATGTGCCCATTGCCCAGCTGATAGGCCAGCACATGAACAGAGGCAGCAGGCTGGCTCCTCAAAGCTAAATCCTCTCCACATGGCACTAGCTTATCAGTTGTGTGGCACATACATAAACAGAAAATGGAAGCCTGGTTCTGGCAAAGGAGGCCAGGCCTGTTGCCTGTGAGGGTGGTGGTGGTGGTAGTGGAGATGGCAGCAGGACAGATAAGGGCACAAAGGGAACAAAGGGAAGGGGATATGGGGGCACCCCCTTTTGCCACCACCCCACTGCTTAAACAATTAGAACAAACAACAGTCAGGAGTGTGCTGCAAACTATGTGTGGTGCCACAAGCTAGAGGGCACTGCCCCACTACCTAGCCAATGAGCCAATAACTGCTTCTTGGGTTTGCCCCAATTTATATATTAGTTCAGGAAGGCCAAGACAGGTTTGTCTTCTTAAACATGCAACCAAACAAACATCTCCACTATCTCTAGTAGGCCACACCCCATGGATAAGACTGCTTGCCTCATACAGTGCCATGTTTAATGGTAGCTTACATTCAATATCATAAGTGGTGCATCACTGACTTGCCTTATGGGAGGTCCACATCTAAATACCATTTTAAAAAAGGAAACCAAGAGGAAGCTAAGAAAGGAATGGGGCCCAAACAAAACCAAAGGAAATGAGGCCAACCAGAATTGCTCCTCACCTGACTGGCTGGTGCTAACATTGATGGAGGCATACTGGGGCGCATCTGGACTCAGTTCCGTCACGAGGTTGACAGCCTGGATCTCGAAGGTATATTGTACACGGGCCAGGAGGTTGGAAACTTGCACGCGGCTCTCTGTCAATCCCACCTGACGTGGCTCAAACTGGATGCTGTCTCCACAACGCACACAAGGCCCCGGAGAACCAGTCGGGCAAACCTTGCAGATGACATTAAAGAAGACATCCTTTCGGCCACCTAGGTCTTTGGGGAGGCGCCAGGTCAAGAGAACGTTGGAGCCAAGAATCTCATAGCTGAGGTCACGAGGTGCTGAGGGCGTGCCTAAGAGAGAGCAGAGACTGAGGTCTTACAAGGACAGAGGTGGTAGACAGAGGCAAGCAAAAGCCGAGGCAAGCATGGCTGTGCAGGGCTGGTATGATTCCCAGTGCATTTCAGCAAGATTCCGTATCAAAAGATTTCGTGTTCCTTGACCCAAACGGCTTGGAACCAAATGTTATGCCACAGTGCAGTGAAGAAAGAATCTCCCAGTGAAGAGGAGTGCTCCTATCTTGTCTTTTGGAGATAAAAAATGGTAGCTCCAAACCAACAAGAAGACACCTGTTTCTACAATAGTGAATAAGACATAGAGTTATTCTCTGTTGTCCCCTTTCACCTCCCTCCTCAGGCCTGCCAGACCTCCCTCCTTAACTGCAAATGGGCCAACATGGAGAGAGAGAGAGAGAGAGAGAGAGAGAGAGAGAGAGAGAGAGAGAGAGAGAGACTTCAGACCAACTACCATTGAAATGAAGTCCTGATATTGGTATATTTCTGGGACCAAAGATGGAAGGTGTGCTGTCACCTTCAATTCCTGCTGATGAAATTAGCCATATTGGAAACCATATGCTGGACAGTGTAAGCCTTCATATCATCTAGCTAGGCAAATTCTAAAGGCACAGTAATACAACATTTGTGTTTGGTTCTGCAATTCAGGATAAGTTGCTTTGGAAAAATACAGTCAAACCAGCAGACAGCACTTGGTGTAAACTGTGACAGCAGCACTTATTGTGGGGTCAGGTCAGTAAAATTCTAAACTGTGCCTCAAACACTGCTGACAAACATTTGCTCTCTGGATAATGTTGAAAAGAAGCAAAAAAACAAAACAAAAAAACAACAACCCAGAGTATGGGGAGAAACCAGGGCTTTTAAAGGAGAATGAGGTGCCAGGATGGATTTTGCCCACAGTTCTACTTTCTATATAAAACAATGTCTCCTGTATCAGTGACTGAGCAAGTCACAAAGGAACGAATATGGAAAGACCAGCGTAAGAATTGAGTTATGGCTGACTCGGACTGGGTAGAAATGGAAGGATGAGCCAGTATACAGACCAGTGGTTCCCAACCTTGGCTCCCCAATGTTACTGGAGTAAAATTCCCAGAAATCCCGGCCACAACAGCGTATGGTGAAGTTTTTTTTTTAAAGTGGTGTACAGTAATGTCCCACATCACGAGGGTTAGGGACCCAACCTGACCACGATGGCTGAAAATCCATGATATGTGGATGCTGGGTTGGGTCGGGACTGGGGGCCTCCTACACAGGCCTGAGGTAAGTGCAGGAGGCCTCAAACAGGCCCAAGCAGCTTACCCCAGGGGGCCTTGCCTTTCATATACTGCAGACACATGATATACCGCAGGCATGTCCAAACTTCTTCCCTCCAGATGTTTTGGACTGCACCTCCCACAGTCCTTTGCTATTGGCAATCTAAGCTTAGAATTCTGGGAATTGTGGTCCAAAACATCAGGAGGGACGAAGGGGTAAGTGCCCCTGATATACTGGGACTTCAGTATATGAACCGTGAAATGGCGGGGGACCACTGTAATCCAAGAACATCTGGGGACCCAAGGTTGTCAGAAATCACTGGCAGAGGAAAGAAGACTAATGGGAGGGGTTCAAGATGCAGTGCTGGGGTGCAGGAGAGAAAAGGAACACAAGAGGGTCAAGAGGTGGCTTCAAGGAGGAACGAAGGGAAAGAAAAGTCAGGTAAACCCACTTGACATTTATTCCCAGGTACTTACTGGTACATGGGGCATCAGAGGTATCTGAAGAGGAGCGGTAGTATCGGGCTAGGCAAGCACATTCACTGGAGCCTGGGGTTGAAGAATAGCTGTGGGCTGGGCAGGGGCTGCATGGAGCATCTCCTACTGATGCCTTGAAGGTGCCCATGGTGCAAGCTAAAGAGAAAAAAAGAGACACAATTTTTGTTAAACTGCATTAAGCCCACAACCACTTTTTCATGTGTAGGTTCTATTTTCCAGTCCACAACAAACATCATTGTCCCTCAATTAATTAATTAAAAATAATACCTTGCCTTTCTCCCTGAAAAGGAGCCAAGGTGACATACATTCTTGAGGGACAATATTTAAAGCCGAAAATGGTGAGTACAGAACGGTGGTTGCACATCATTAAAAACAATATTTAAAGCAAAGAACAATGAGTATCCAAATATTAAAAACAAAAACAAATGCCACCCTGAGGAAATGAAAAACTCAGAAATGGAAAACACAAGCAGTACTAAACACCCAGTAAAAGCAATAATGCATAGCACTCCATCTAAAAATCACATAGAGAGCTAATTCCTGAGGGAAGGCTTGTCATATAAGATGGAATGGTTTTGAAAATCACTAAATAAAGAAAGAACACCTTCAGTGAGTGGGACATTATGACCAAACCACTCAAAGCAGAACATGACTTAAAAGTGGCCTAGATAAAGGTTAGAAAAAGATTGAAACACAACAACAGGAAAGAAAAGGGGTGAAAGGCAGAGTAAAAGTAAAAGTGATTGTGTTCGATTAACTACCAAACTTGGGTCCCAAGTTAGAGATTGGGAATTGGAGGTAGGCCTATCTATCCTTCTGCCCTAACATATGATTTTTTGGTGAAATGAACAATAGATCAATATAAAAAACAGCCCCCAGTTTAATCTTGACCACTAAGAAAGATGAAGATAAAGAGGCAGTGCAGTCGAATGTCAGTCATGAAGTGACGGCCTGCATTTTTCAAACCAAAAATATTCTAAAAGTGTCTTTTAGTTCATTTTAAATGCTCTCACAACGAGGAGGGTGCACCTGGATTTACTGCCCTTTACCCTATGCTTATATTTTATATTCTGCAGCCAGATGCCTACCTGACATTCTGAGGCGGCTGGCCCATGCATGACCTGAAACCAGAAATTTCTAGTTCTTGCTTATCAGAAGAGGTTTATGGGATGTCAAGACAGAGTTTCTTCCATGTGTACAAGGCCCCATTGTCTGAAGTAAGCAACGTTTACTTTGGTTAAGGACACTGTTTGCTAAAGGAAGTATTCCTCCAAGCGGTTCTTGCAAAGGTGAACATGGTAATGGAGAGCATTTTGTCCTCATATCAGGCACTGAGCAAAGATATATCTGGAGAAGAAACAATGCAAAGGTGCTCAATGACCACACAGCCAGGCTTTCAGCTAGTTAAATAGTTGGATGATCTTACAGGACTCTTCAGATTGTAAAGATGGTGGTCAACAAAAGGAATTGTTCAGGCCTCGGGGTGGAAGAACACACAGTCTTTATTACCTGAGAATGATTGTCCTTTGACAATGTTTTTTGTTTTCCAAAAGCCAGTGTGGGCAATTAATATGTAACCCGAAAGCTTATTCACCCATTCCAACCAGGACATAGAAGCTTATGACCCAAGCCAGGGGAAATCAGTACTATATTTTTCAGCCAGCCAAGCTTTAACTAACCAGGAGGAGTTTCAGTACTCGCACATGTTCTCTTTTCAGTTAGAAAGAATACACCAAGATCCCCACTGAAAACCTTATGAACTAATCTGAGATTTATTTACTTATTTGTGTATGTGTATTGTGCCGTTGCAGTTGTGACTGACTCTTCGTGACCCCATGTGCATGGATTTTTCTTGGCGGGAATACTGGAGTGGTTTGCCACTTCCTACTCCAGGCACCTACAGCACTTGGTATTATTCCCTGGTGGTCTCCCATCCAAGTACCAGCCAGGGCTGACCCTGCTTAGGTTCTGAAATCAGGCAAGACCAGTGCTTTTTAAAAGTTGCGTCATTAGCCAAGACAGAAGGGCAAGGGAAGTGGCAATAAACCTTTCATTTCATCTTAAAATCAGCTGTAACACAACATATGCATTTTTGAATGCAAAATCACCACTGTGCATTCCCCCCCCCCAAAGAAAAGTCAGGAAATGTGAAGACCACACAAGAGCTCTTACAGTATCACTCAGCTGGGAAGAAAACCTCTCATTTTTTTCGGTCTCACCTAGAAGAATGAAATAAGTGAAGCTTTACATCTCAACAATCCATCTGCTTACTGATAGGCACGTCAAGATGAAGTGACCCTCTGGTTCTCTTCTGGGCAGCCTTCTACCGTACAAGATTGTATGGCAGAAGAACAAACATTCCCTCTTTTTATGACAATCTATATCAAGATAAAGCATGTACCCAACATATGCTTACAGTTATATGAACAACTGTACTCTACATAATTATATCGTATGCACATGCAAGATTTGAACATTGCCATACTTTTCTAAAATAAGAATACGATTATGGAGAACATGCTTTTTAAATCTATACATGCCATACTTTCTCTCTCTACTACTTGTGTCTCCAAGTCCATGGTCCTTACTTTGAGATCCATTCTACCTGCTCAGTTATGGGTAGTGTTCCATTGAGTTCCATGTGGGTTGCTCCTAGAGAAGTGATGCCAAGTTGCAAACTCAAGCTTATAAGGACAGATCCTCCCTCAAATCCTTTAAAAGCTCTTTCTGGAATTTGTTTTCACTAATTTCAACGTCTGAGGATGAAAGAATAAAACATTTTGAGGCATGAACTACCAAACATGGGCTTCCAGAATATTCTGAAGTTCTAAAGTGGGGGAGGGTCCAGCCAAATTGAGGGGAAGTTGCAGAGGTGAATATTGATTGTGCTGCAAGCCAGTTTGGAGTTGGTCAATGGCAACACCTGAATGGAAACACATCTGGAAGATCTCAAGAAGCTCCTTTGAGCCTCATAACAGAGAAAAGGCAGAATATAAATGTACTCAGTAATTTAGCACAGGCAGATTTGGAATTCTGCTTTAGCATCCAGAGGCTCTGTCTGATTTACAGGCAGAAAAAACATTTTCATGTAAGGACAGAGCCCTAAAACATGACTCTTCAAGACCTACATTTTCAGAATAGGATTGAAAGATGTTTCATGCACGTCATTCCACACATCCCCCACCCCACCCCACTCTCTGTCACTGTTTCTCAAACGTTGCTTCTGGCAAAGGATAAAGTTCTCATTTTATTTTTCTAAAGTGCCACATCCATTTTCTCTCATTATAACTAAAATACTTTGGGGAGAGAGAGAGAGAGAGAGAAAAATGAAAGAAGGAATGAGAAAAAAACCATAGAATCATAGAGTTGGAAGAGATCTCAAGGGCCATCCTGTCTCACCTGCTGCCACGCAGGAGCCCCCATCAAAGTACCCCTGACAGATGGCCATCCAGCCTCTGCTTAAAAACCTCCAAAGAAGGAGACTCCACCACCCTTTGTGGCCGCATATTCCACTGCCAAACAGCTCTAACCATCAGGAAGCTCTTCCTAATGTTCAAATGGAATCTCTTTTCCTGTCGTTTGAAACCACTGCCCCGAGTCCTAGTCTCTGAAGCCATGGAAGACAAGCCAGCCCCCTCTTCAATATGACATTATTTCAAATATTTAAACATGGTTATCATATCCCCTCTCAACCTTGTTTTTGTAAGACTAAATATTCACAGATTTCTAAGCCACTCCTCATAATACATTTGTTCCAGACCTTCAACCATCCTGATCACCATCCTCTGGACCTGTTCAAGGTTGTCAACATCCCTTTCAAATTGAGGAGCACACATTTGTGTGGAATAATTAAGTGCCCTATTAGGATGGGAATTTAGGATGCAACGAAACAGCTGGCTCCGAAACAGCATAAAACTTACAAGAGCAGAGTCCCAGGATGGCTGATATAATTTCTGCCAGAAAGCAAGTTCTTATATAGATGCCTTCCTGAATGGCTTCTTTTTTTAAAAAAGGCAATGTGCCATAAGAACAATGGGAACCCACACTGTATTTCCCCTCTTACTAATCATTCCCATGCACATCACAGTCAAATATAAATGAATTTGCATAAAAGGGGGGGAAAGAGTTTTAAAGCATAAGAAAAATCTAGATGATCATATCATATTTGAAAAGTCACAGCCCCTTCTTTCTCACCCAAGATTGGTTCTTCTTAATATGACCCTTTTCACTAGCAACTTATGTAGTGTGTTCTAAAACATGCAGATTCGCCAATGAATAAATCCAGGATATTTTGTTCGACAGCCACAATGTACAGTATTTTTAAATTGATCAGCAATGCAAAGGGCTGGTAATACGCCAAAAGCTTCAATGGCACTTGTGAACAAAGGGGCATTGGACTGCAATGTGAATGCCTCCTTCTTGTAAAAACAGACCTTTTACAGGCTTTCTGAGAAGGACCAGAATTGTTTAAAACCAATAGACCAAGACCAAACAAACAGAACCATGAGGACACCTTTAATTAGTCCTCCTGAGACCAGTCTAAACAGGAAGGTCAAAGCGTTTTCTAAAAATGTGACTGAGGGATTGTTAGCCCCACAAGGGCCTCCTTACTGAATGGTTATAGCTTATTAGTACCCCCTCCCTTGCTTTGGGTCCTTCACAAGCTCCTGGTTTCAACCCCAGATATCTTAGGGGAACTTAAGATAGTTAGGCGAGTACAACCTCCACCTGAAACTAGACAGAGCCACTGCCCAATAGACAGGGTTAGGCAAGGTGCAGTGGTCCTCCAAGTCAGTATGTGGCAGCTTTGCAGGTCTGTAGACCAAGGACTGAGATTTATGTATGGAATATTATGGGAACAAGGAACTGCTGGGTAGCTCTGTGGTTTAGGCACCAGGCAGCAGAGCCAATGGCTGGGACTGGCGTTTGATTCCCCAGCGTGCCTCGCTGACAAGGGCTGGACCCAATGATCCTCCACTGGGTCCCTTCCAACTCTGCAGTTCTAAAATTACTATTATAAGATTATAACAGGTTCAGGTGAAAACCCAACAAGCCAAGTATCAGGGGAAAAAAACCTAGTCATTCTGCACTCCTTACGCTGATTTCCCCTGACTTAAGAAACAGAAAGGCATGAAATAGCGCAAGCTGAATTCAGCACTACATCCTGGTTCTCGTCACTCCCCTTGTAAACATATCTCCTTCCTACGCCATTCCAGTGGTGATCTTGGATCAGGTGGGAATCGATTCCAAGTATTTTAGTGAAGAGAAGGTGGTATAACAGCAACGACCACCCACCCCAGGAAGGTGGTGACCAGACTGGGAAGATTGACAGACACTCAAATAGAAGGTGAGTCCCCCACTGCCTGGCTGGGACCATGACCTGATCATCTTGCTCATGTTGTTCGTACCCGTCTTTGCTGCGTGCAGTCTTGGCACAATCTACTAAAGTCTGCAAATATGTCTTTTAGGAGAGACAAAATGAGCAGATACATAACAGGAAACCATAGCTCTTGTATATCCCCTATTCAACTAGGCCCTACTCAGCTGTCTGGCAATTAAGCTGTCATCACAGGAATCCAGCGGATACATGAAAAACAAGGACATTTTACAGGGTGACTCTGAGGGATGGAAGCTCTGTGACTGCAAATGCAAATTCACCTGATCACAAAAACAAATGGGTAAATTTGAACTTATTTGCTGATTTTGTTCCAATGGTAGGCACAAGGTGAAAATACACAAGGCTGGCACACACTAGTAACAGACCAATTTTCCTAGCTCCATTTCAGAGGCAATTGACCTAGATATAAAGCACATTTCTGGAATGCCTGCTGACAACCACTGAAGTGAAAATCCTACTTACAGTAAGTGGGCAAATAAATCCAAATAAAATTAATTTAAATAGTGGTATAATGGACGAGGTGAGGAATAAACCCCATGGCAGCATGACCAATAAGATCTTTATTATGACCAATTTCAACTCACCAGCTGGATTCTGAGTTTCAAAAAAATCTAGCTAACTTATCACCACATTCAGTTGACTCTAATCATAGTACTCCACTATTGCCGCTGCTTGGATTTACTTCTAATAGCTGTCTGCATTCGCTGAGTTCTGGAATGTGGTTCTTCTTGCTCGTGCTGCCTGTGTCTGAACAAGTGAATTTTGATCCACAAAAGCACAGACTGAAATACATTTATTTGTCTTAAAGTACCACAACAGCTTACTCTCTCTCTCTCTCTCTCTCTCTCTCTCTCTCTCTCTCTCTCTCTCTCTCTCTCTGTGGCCTGCCCCTCCCCTTTAATTCCGTCAACATACTGAGGCAGACTAACACTGCCCCTCCGTCTCTGGAAAAGAGAGAGCTTTGTTTAAAAAACAACAACCCGAAAGCATTCCCCCCAGAGGGGAAAAAAAATCTCTCGAGTTCAGAAGGCATGAGGCGTCTTGAATTTAATACATTTGTACAAAACCATAGGCATTCCCTGGCATTCTGTGGTTCCTTCAGCCTGGCATATAAGTCTACACATGTTATTCATCTTCAACATCTTTTACTAGTCTGCCTTCCAGCCGTCCGCACATCAGTCATCTGGGACTTAAAAGAAGCAGCTTTTGAAACCCTTCCTTGTCAAGTTGCTCGAGTGCAATTGTTCCTTATCACACACAGAGAAAAGGGTGGCTATTTTAAGGCACGTCCCCTCCCAGGAAGACAGATGCTGGTGTGCGAAGGGATCATATTACTTGGCCATCTCATGGGGCTCTTTGGAAACACTAGAAAGAACAGTGGTTATGAGATTCAGCTGTAAAGGTCCACTCCATAATGAGTAAAACAGGAGAATAGGAATACAGGTTTAATATATTTTAGGGGAGAAGAGGAAAAACCTGCTCCCCTCGACTTACCACGTTGTGCTTGGACTCTACTACAGGAAGCAGACTGGCAGAAACCACCTGAAAGCAACAGATTTTTTGTTCTCCTCAGCAGTCATCAAAAGAAGACTTCACAAATAAATGGACAACGGTGCCACTAGAGCTTACGGGTATTAATCTTCGGACTTTACAATTAGTAGGGGTTATGCCATCATCTGTCCCCAAACTTCTTTTTCCTGCATCCTCTGAGCTTAGCTCCTGAAACCCCATAGGACTGAAGAAAGTAACCGCTGCAGTCTATCCCCGCAGTCTACCAAAGCATGTTTTCATCTTGAATGAGCAATTAAGATCCATCAGCTTTACACAAGATCCACTTTTAATTTGCTGATATGAATCAATCCAGCTCCCTGGGTTTTTTGGATTCTCATCGGGAAAGGTGAGAAGAAGACCATAAGGCCACTATGAAACAGACTTCCCAAGAGATGTTTTGCCTTTCTTTCTCCTCTTGCCTAGAAGGAGGCATCCCACTTTTAGTCAAGTCCATTTGCCATTTTCTCTCTCCACAGTTCTAACTACCAGTGTTTTCTCTTTCTCTCTCCCTTCTCCAAAGAATTCAAGACAACTGAAATTCACAACAATACATTACTGTAGCTAAGTTCAGCCTATGAGCACACTCCAAAAAGAAGGCTGAAAAAAGGATTTCTGATTGAAGTATCGGGGCCATATAAAATGGCCTGCAGGTTGCCAGTTGCTTCAAATCCTCTTTAGGCCTGATTCTACACTGAGTTGACAACCACGAAGAAGAAACCCTATGGGCCTGTGCCTACATGGCTGTAGGTGTTCCCAAGCAGTGGCACACTCCTGAACCGATCAGAGCACAGCAAGAATCTTGTATCAAGAAAAGAAAAGCCCAGGAGGTAGTAGGCTGTGTTGTACTCCCATGTCATTCCAAAGGCTGAGAAAACAAACAATGAGACACTGCTGTACAGAATGAAGGAAATAGGGGGTGGGGGATAATGGCAACAGTGCAAGCGATGGGAAATGGCAAGACAATGGAACAGCTGCCTTAGCCTCTAGGCACTCACCAGCAGATGAAAAAAATTATGCTTCAGATGATAGCAAGGCCCTGTGGTCCACACGCTACCCAGTGTGAGGCATTTCTAAGAGAGTACTCTTCTCCTTGGAGAAACACCCTGCTCCCCTCCACTCATCGCAGAAATCCCAGGGACCATCACTCAGTCTGTGTGCCCAGCCTCAGATCAGCCGTGCCTGAGCTTCCGCTATGCAAGGGATCGGAGCTGACATGCACACACACACAGAGAGAAACAGAAACACAGTCACAGAACTGCTGGGCAGAATTCTCCAGAGATTTCCTTCTGAATTGCTGATAAATAACTGAGCAGATTTCTCATTCTAAATGGGTAGTTTGTGGTTACCTGCTTGCCTTCCCTCCTGTTTCTATATCATTTACAAAAAAGACCTTACCTAGAGGAGCCATCTATCTTTTTGGCTTCCTAACATTTCACAAACAGCAGATCTGTAGCGTCCTCTTCCTTTAAGTCTCCAAAACTGAAAAAGGGCTTTTTTTTTTAACTTTTCTGGACCGCATCCCTCAGAATCCAATGGTCCAGTGCTGGCTGTGGGTTTCTGGCAGCTGTAGTCCAAAAACCTGAATTACTTTCATTCTTACAATTTCATTCTTACAAGAATGAAGGCAATTCATGTGCCCCCCTTACAATGAGGTGATTGCAGGCACACACCTGAATCTCCTCCAAGTATAGGTCAAGAACCTATTTTTGGTTCTTCCTACCTGTTCATTCCAAAGTCATGCAAGGTGAGGATGGCACACCTGTGAAGGATCAGAGGACTTTAGCAACAGGCAGCATCCCCTGTCTAGACGACTGGTACTCAAGCATTGCTCCAGGAGTAGCTGTGCACAATTATTCCAGGTGGGAGTTGACATGTGGCTGTTATTTTTGGAGTCCACTGTAAAACTAGATCTCCTTCCCCCTCACAGTTGCGATTAGAGGGCCTTACTTCCCTCATTTGTTCATTCTCTCTCTCTCTCTCTCTCTCTCTCTCTCTCTCTCTAAGAGGGGAGTCAGTAGAATTTTCAGGGCAGCCAGTGCCAATTCCACTGCTCTTTGTTTTCCCGATGAAACAAAGACAAATTCATGCAAAAAGGCCCAAGCATGCTTTGCTTCATCTACATGGATTCATATGCCTCAGAAACCATCTTTCCCAGTCCTGGCACAGAATGTGGGCTACTTAGCACTCACCACCAGGCCCCACTGGCCAGTGAAGAGGTTTCCATTCTCCAAGCTTTATCTAGTCCTGGCTCTCACTGACCTTGAAGTGGAACAAGCCTCTAATGATAGTTTACAACTGCTTTGTCCCCATGTTAGGATAATTTATAAACAGGGTTTACTTGCTTTCAGATGGCAATATTTTAATTGTGCCGCAACCCTGAGCACGCCGAGGAAAGGCAGCAAATAAACATGTAAAAGGACACTCAATGACCATTAAATTTTCATGCTCCTTTTGCCCAGGACTCACACAGCCCAGGTCTTTCACATGGCTGGCCTGATCTTTTATGCTCCGAATGGCAGCTACGCATGAGAAGACCAGCATCGCTGTGACAGAGGCGAAGGCTGAACCTGGATAGGTGTGGCTGAGCGGAGCAACTCCACCCTTCCCGTCACTCAGTCCCTGCCTCCAACTGTCAGCTGAAGCTCCTTGATTCTCACAAATGTTACTAGCCATGAGGAAAAAGTAGGGCAAATCCAGATGCTGAAGAGCTCTGTGAATGGTTGTTCCTAGAAAGGAGGCAGTGGGGGAGGGGAATTCTAAGAACAGCATGGCATTCCTAGCAGAGAAGCTCGTAGTAGTGCAAGAAAGAAACCTTATCCAGACAATTAAAAGGGGGGAGGGTTAATTTTAAAAGTGTGAGTAGGGAGACAGTTCCAGGTTTGCCCCCTGCCTCAAGCTGTCTAATATGGAGAAGGACAGTTGGAAGAAGAATCAAGACTTTCCATACGATCTAGGGAGACCTAATTTTTTCAGAATCCCCAGTCGAGGGGAGAGACATCACCTGTAGCAGAAGGGGTCCTCTTCAGTTAATCCCTCAAAGTGAAGTCCTCCCACTCCAACTATTTCTATAGAATCAGACCGCCAATGAGTGAGAGTGAGTAAAGGGGGCAGAGGTATCCACAGCCTAATTGAGCATGAAGGGGTGGGGCTGGGGTAAAGAAGACTCAAACCCCATAATTACATCAGGATACATGATGTTCGCAACAAACAGAAAATAACCAGGAACTTCCCACCGAAATACAAGTGTTGGGAGGGGCTACAGGGATGCAACTTTTACATACACCCCAGCCACTGACCTATTCAGACCAAGGTGATGTGAAATCAAGGTGAACTATAAATTGGAAGCCTCGCCACTAACTCTCCTCACACTGAAGAAGCGACCTAGATGAGTAGTGAAATGTTTCAAACTCACAAGAAGTCTTCACAGACAGAATGAGCAGTCCCAAGTAGATAATAACATTTAGTTTTACAATGAAAAATACAATTTTGCACAGCCTGGACATATCAGTTTCAGCCATTACATGGTTGGCTATATCTATCTATCTATCTATCTATCTATCTATCTATCTATCTATCTATCTATCTATCTATCTATCTATCTATCTATCCAGCAGTTAAATAACTCTTTTTATGTTTCCCTATACCCTTTCCCCAATTTGTCTGTATCGGAAATAATAAAGCTTGGAAGGGGGGGGGTGATAAACCATTTAAAAAAGTAGTTTTATCCCATATGCATTACAGCTACTATAACTTGTTATTCAAATCTAACTGTTTAAACCCTCGACCCATTCAATTCAAATTAATGGTTCTCCGCTGTTCCCCTCCCTGAGGCCACCATGACAGCGAAGAACAGGGGTGATGGTTTCTTATTCCAAGCTGCCTTCTCATGTCCACAGTGCAGATATTTCATGGTCATTTGTGCCTAATTTCTGGCTCTAAAGGTCCTGAGGGCTAGGAGTTATGTGCATAGGTGGCTGAGAAATGGCCACCTGGAATCAACTGCCACCTCCATGGCCACACGATAGAGTTGTGGAGGCAGCTGGCAGCAGCCAGTAGGGAAAAGGTCCATAATGGCCAGTACAGGTAGTAGTGCTCCACCTCCTGAGGCAATCCCCTTGCCTTGCCTTATGACCAGGCCAACCCTGTATGTGAGCCAGACCATGCTGCCTCATTAAGCCTCATTAAGCCCAGTGAACCGTGAACAGAATGAAAACAGTCAATAAACAGGGTGGGCAGTCTTGCCTGGTCAGTAGAATATGCCAGCCCAGGGAGGCTCTCGCTCTCTCTTTCTCAGCTAGAGGTTATTTTTTTTACCAATTCTGTAGTACAGCAGCGGCCTTTGGGAATGCCAAGAAGGAAGCACCCATCACTCCAAGGTAGATCAGGTAAAAAGAAAAACATTAAGAAAAGAAAAGAAAAGAAAAGAAAAGAAAAGAAAAGAAAACACCATCTAGTTCAAAATTCTGTTCATATGGTGGCCAGGCACTTGTCTATGGGAAGTACACCAGTAGAACATTAACACACCATCCATTTCATTTCCCCTAACAATGGACATACAAGATACCTATTCATGACAATCATGTTCTCCCATGATATTAGGATGATGATTTGCATGCTTCTGGTAAGGCTAAGAATTAATGGAAATTACCAAACCCACCTGCATCTTCACCAGATACCTGTGGACATGGAACAATATGCTAAACCTTCACTTCTCTCGCCCTCTCATACACATAGACCAAAATTTTGGTCCAGCTACTAGCTCATGGAGATACTGAACCATAGCCACATTAGCCAGTGTTTTGAATGGGTCTACCCTGGGAATGTTCCACTCAGGTGGTGGCCACACTTTTTTGTCCAAATGCCAGCTGAGGTGCAACAGAAGAGGAGCTCTTATTTCATCCCAAAACTGTTTTTCCCTTCTGGTTTTTATTGGTTTTTAATCTTCCTTTCTCCAATGAGCCCAAGATGGTGTACACGGTTCACTTACACACACACACACACACACACACACACACACACACACACACACACACACACACACACACACACACACACACACACACACACACACACATTTTAAGCATATAACATTCCTGCAGGATGGATGTTTAGACAAGCGTGACTCACTGAAGCACATTCTCTGAGTTGCATGAAGTCCTTATTAACACTAGACACTGGCCACGTGTTGTATCACACCTGCGTAACTGCTTTGGCATAACTCATAGTGAATGGCCATAAATTACCAAATATCTGATCAAACTCCTAGTCACATGCAATCCCCTGCCATACAAGAACTCCTATCAACGTACTCCCGACAGATGACCATCCAGCCTCTGCTTAAAAACCTCTAAAGAAGGAGATTCCACCACCCTCCATGGAAGCATATTCCACTGCTGAACAACTCTAACCATCAGGTTCTTCCTAATGTTCAAATTGAAGCTCTTTTCCTGTTCAGTAGATTGAAGCCATTGCTCCGAGTCTAGTCTCTGAAGCCATGGAAAACAAACCTATTCCCTCTTCAATATGATATCCTTTCAAATATTTAAACATGGCTATCATATTCCCTCTCAGCCTTCTTTTTGTAAGGCTAAGCATTCCCAGATCTCTAAGCCACTCCTTGTAAGACATTTCTTCCAGACCTTTAACCATCCTAGTCACCCTCCTCTGGAGCTGTTCGAGGCTGTCATCATCCTTTTTAAATTGAGGAGCACAGAACTGAACACAGTGCTCCAGGTGGGGTCAAACCAGAGCAGAATAGAGTGGTACTATCACTTCCCTTGATCTAAACACTATGTTTCAGCTGATACAACAAAGAATTACATTGGCTTTCTTGGCTGCCGCATCACATTGCTGACTCATGTTCAATTTGTGGTCCACCAAGACCCCCCAATCCCTTTCACAGGTACTATTTTCCAGCCAGGTGTCTCCCATCCTATATCTGTGCAATTTTTTATTTTTTTGCCTAGATGCAGGACCCTACATTTCTTTCTGTTGAAACTCATTCCATTAGCTTTTTTGTTATTCTTCTTATTCCTGTTTTTATTTAAATCATGTGCTTGCATCAGGAAATCACTTTTTAAATTATGATTCCTAAGATTACTGTCTATTTTGGGCAGGAAACAAATAATATGATTTATAATTGTACAAATCGTACCAGAACTGCAAGAGGAGGACCAAGGCAAATTAGGATGGTGCAACGGTCTACAGTATTGCCAAAGGAGTAGGAAAAAATAAAAAAGAAAGGAATCAAGATACTCTGGAGATTTAATCCCCAGCTGCATACATATTCAGAAAAAGATATCCCTTGGGTGGAAACCCATATATCCTTTCTTATGGGCTTCCTACTCCTCTTAGATGAAGAAAAATAGCAAAATGAAATCATCACACATGTAAAGCCGATTTGCAGAGATTAAATGTGTTTCACAGATGTTCAACCCTTCCCCCACCTTCCTAATGAAAAGATAATTGGAGAAAAATCACTGTGACCTAAAATTTTCAGCAACGCACATTTTTCATTTCCTGCACTGGTCAAATGGGGTTGGATTGACAGTACTAGACAGGTCTGTGTGAGCGCGGAGAGGTAGTGGACCAAGATGCAGGAGAAATAGAACTACCCTGAAATCTTCTCACATGGATAATGGGTATCGCCCCATTCACCCCCAACATTTCAGATCCAACACTAGCAGAAAGAAAGGATGAGCAAGAGATGCTGTCTAGAAATTACACCGGTGCTAAGGGACATTTCAACCCTTTTCTTTCTTTTCTTTTTTTACAATCCTATTGTTCCAGTGAGCTAAGTTAGCTTCCTACGGCTGTCTGTGACCTTTGAAATACTAAACAGATGAAGCCCTTTGCTGAATACTAGCTTTCCCCCTGCACTACACCGAGCTAAAGCAAAATGCATCCCCATTCACGTTATCAGAATGTCATGGGATCATGAAGAGTCGGTCACGACTGTACAACACAACAACAACAGGTTCATATCACAAAATACCCAGAATGCCCATTTCAGTCATTGATCCATCCATGTGTATAGATCTTGCAGCCCATTACAGAACCTCCTGCCTCCTGTGTCTTACAGACCAGGACTCCCGAGTCCTGGATTCAAATTCCCTCTCAACCATGGGATCTCACTCTGTACATGTATATGAGGGTTGAATGAGGGAAGTGCTATGGGGTGCTGTAATTCAAAACATCATATGGGGAGCTATAAGTAAAAAAACAACTTACTAGAACCATCTTGCCGAACTTAGTGGATTTTTCAGAAACACCACAAGAGGAGGCATCCTACAAAGTTCAACGGACAGCAGTTGCCACTCTGCAGTACTGCTGGGGAGTACTGTACTGAGGTGTGCAGGGGATCAAGAAAAAGCAGAAGCCAGGCAGACAAGACAAGAACTCAGAGAGAGATTGAAGGTTGGAGATCAGAAATAGAACTCGAAGACAATCAAGGGCAGCACAAAGGAGGAACTATGGAGAAGAGCAGAGGAACCCTAACCCTAACCCTTTAGCAGTTGATTGATATGGAATGAAGAAAAGGAAAGTGGGAGATCTGACTTCAGGATAAAGGGGGGGGGGAGAGAACCAGAAATGATCATATTGAAGCAATCGGTCCCTCCACGGGGGAGGAAGAGAGGCCAAAACTCGTGGGTGGTTTCTTTGGTTTTGTTTATTCCACCCCCTGCACGTATTAATTTCTAAGTGACAAGGAACACATTGGGTGATGGTAAATATTAAGTAAATATTACCAAATAAGAAGACAACACATGTAGTGCTAATAGGAATGGATTATAAAAGAGGAACTGTAATGAATAACATAATGAACTGTCTTTCCAAATCTAACTTTCTAAGCTCGACTTCAGCCTTTATCCAAGTGAAAGGGGTTACAACTACTGTACTTTCTAGGCCAGTGGTGGCAAACCTTCGGCACTCCAGAGGTTTTGGACCACAACTCTCAGGATTCTGAGCCCAGATTGTTGATGACAAAGGACTCTGGGAGTTGTGGTCCAAAACCTCTGGAGTACCAAAAGTTTGCCACCACTGTTGGCTTTCCAGTACCCTCTCTAACCGTAGGAAACTACAGACCTTTTTCCTTTTCTTTTATTTCTAGGCTACTTTCCACAAACTGGCCCCAAACTGTAAACAATCCTTTCCTCTCAAAGTGAAAATTACTCTGGATAATGCAAGACTACAGGTCAAGGACATTCTTTTACAACAGTGATTCCTAATCTGAAGTACACATAACCCTCAGGGAATTAACTGAACATTATGGCAACTGCTGGACAACCACCCACCCACCCCCATTTTAACCTCTAGAAAAGTCCGGTTGCCTCACTTCATAATTTTGGCAAATGATGGGGAGTCCCTCCCTAAACAATGTGTTGTAAACACAGGCTCAGCAGTGTGACCCTCACAGGCTCAGCTTTTACTCTCCTCCACTTTGCACTGGTACCAGTGAATATATAAATGGGCACCTCAAGTCATTCACGTGAGCTGTCTTGAATGAGTCCTGTGAAGTATTTACTTCAATTGATGGTATCTTTTGAGTTCTGAAGGTAAACATATATATATATATGCTGCCTGTTTACCTTATTATTCTTTTGCTTTTAAATCCCATTATTGGGCAAGTTACAACATACAAATTTGAAATGACAGCAAGTATATTAGTAACAAATATTTGATAATATGAAAGATACCATTTATGGAAATGGGCAGACAAGGGGTACAAAAGAAAAACACACACACTGAGAACCACTGTTTTAGGCCAAGACTGCCTTGCTCTTTGATGGCAGATTGAGCAGCCATAGCTTTCCATCCCATATCACCTCTCCGTTCACCTCCACAGGCTCAGGAACCCCTGCTCCTGGATTAAAAGGGCCCACTTAGGTAGCCCACGGCGCCCTCGTATAGCTTGGTTTAGGTGCCTATAGATGTGTCCTGTATATATGGACTATGAAATGTTCAGAGCCAATCGCCTTGGCTGTCTGATGATGGAAACAGAAGGGTGGTCCAGATGGGTGTTAGTTTGATTGATCGAGGCATTTCAGAACATGTTTGGAGCTTTCTAGCAGATCCTAACCTGTAATGCTGACCACTGGAAAAGCACAGTTTGACCACTTGCACACACATGCAAGTCAAACGTACAAGCTGAGCCCTCCCAAAGTTGCAGCCAGAGCTACTTTACCTCGGGGGCCACCGGGAGCTGCCTCTTCCTGTTAAGTCAAGGCTGGTAATGCCTCCCTTCTGGCCTGTCTGGGCCTTTCCCTCTTCTCTTGCTGCTTCTTCATTGCTTGGCGTAGTGTCAGACTGCCACTACGGTTCAGTTGGGTGCAGATCATACTCAGAGAGAGTGACCCACTTTCCCCCACTTCTCTTCCCCCTCCCCCTCCCCAGTGCCTGCGCGTCTGCCAGACAGAAAATATCTACTGGCAACCAATGTAGGGAGGAGAAATATGGACTGGACATAAAAATGAAAGGATGGGGCCAAAAAAAAGAGAGGAGGAACTGTGATGGGGTGGACGGGGGTTGAAAAATGCTGGAAGATATTAAGAGTGGATAGGGAAAGAAAATGGTGATGAGGGTGGGGTTGAAAGTTGGCAAATGAGATCCAGAGCTACAGGGAGGGAGAATGAACCTGGGAGAAATACAGAGTCTCACACACAATGGAGGAGATGTCATTTGACATTCGGTTTGACAAACTGAATAGCAGTCCCTTGTAGCCTATGGTTGGTGGTCTGTTTGCTCATGCTGCTCTTGGGAATGTGATATGAACTCTGGCTGATGGGCCGGGTGCTTTAGATATATTTAAACAGAAGCTTGTGATTTATTTTCTCCCAAAAACTGGCTCAAAGACAACACTACAGAAGCACTGTTAGTGTTGCCACTGAAATTTTACCCAGTACAAAATTTGAGGGCAACCATGGACATTCCTTCATAGATAAAAACCTGAGGAGAATGTTGAGGGAAATCAAAAAATTTCCCAGATCTCCAGGTTGCCACCAGAGTCTGGCTATAGCATAATTTCAAACACATTTAGAAGTCTTCCTCCAGCACCATTATCATCCAGAAACCTTAGGAAACTTCAGACAGAACCAAAGAAATGTTGCTAAATCTCCTGGGATGAGATAGGAAAGGGGCACTTCACCCTCTTAGGCCATCTCCAGTGTATTGTTGAAGTGACATTCAAAGAGATTGTGAAGGTTCTTCCGCAGCCAAAACTTCTGAGGAAATTCGTAGAAAGGCAAGTTATTTCTGTCACGTCTTGTCCAGTCTCCCAAGCAAAGGTTCACACGTCACAAAGGTGCAGATGGAAATAATTTATGACCAAGGGAAGAACGGATCTACATTGTCAATTTCAGTGACAGACAAAGCCACCAAACAGAAAATCAACACAAGCAATTTGCTGAGGCAGGGTAAGAAGAGTTGAACATCTGGACGTTTCTTGGTTCAAGAGCCATGCGTAAATATACGTCCCCTTGTCTGATCTTTGTTTTTCCTTTTCCATATAGCTACCTTTGCATACGCTTTCCTAAAGATTCACTGGTCACGTTCTTCCCATCAAAAACTGTACAGAGGGCCTGCATATGAGAGCAAGAGGGTGGGGAGAGAAGAGAAATCTGCCGGCTTGGATTTATAATAGTCTTAATCAAAAATGCTCCCCACCCCCTCCAATCAGCTTCCTGCTGCTATGATATTTTAAGGGCAGAACAAGGGAACAAGTGTGATTAGGAGGATATCCCAGTCCATATGGGGGGAGGGGGTAAAAGAACTGAGAAAGGATGACAAAGACCCCATCAGGTATGAACAGAGTTTGCACAAAAGCATTTCCCTTAGATGTGAGAGAGAATTAGATGGTCAGGGAACCAAGCCTTCCTGTCCCACTCTTTCAGAACTCCTGTAAGGTGACAGAGCAACTGTATCTCCTGCAGCAAACACCGCTTATCCTTAACTCCCTTGTAGAGAAAAAGAAGGAAAAATTAAAAATTAAAAAGTCTCTGTGGGGAAACAGAGACCTAGAAGAAGCTGGGGAGTGAACAGCAGGTCATGAGAAGATGAGAAGTTCAGAGGCTTGAAGGAAAAAGAAGGCAATGCTTTGAGGGTTCCTTCTTTGGACTACAATTTTCAGAATCCACTGACCTACATGGCTACTGGATATGCTGGCCCAGGGAAGTTTGGGAATTAAACACCCAAAATGGAAATCTCCCAAGCATTGGGCCGGAGAGATAGAAAAGGAAGAGAAGAATAAAAATGCCTGTGGCAGATGTAGAATAGGGCTGTGGTTTTTAGGAGGGGTTCACTTTGCTGGCATCAAGCACCAGGACGCAGCAGCACTGAGCTTTTCAGCCTGTGGGCAAGACCTGTGTTATATTTGATTTTTGTACAGTCCAGTTTACAAATAATTATGATTATGATTATATACAGGGCCATTAAAAATAAACCCTAAAGAATAAGTGATTGACTCAAGCAACAACCCGGACAAAAGTAGCCAAGCCAGAATACAACAAAAAAAAAACAAAAAAATTAAAAAAAAAAACAGAAATGCACAATTACAGTAATTCTGTGCACCCAACCAAGGGAAATGTGGGCTTCTATTCCTCAAACAGAAACATCCCTCTGCTCTATGTGACAAGCAGCTTGAGAATAAGAGGGGTGTTTCTGAAGCAGGCTGCAGGACAGCAGGGAGGGCTGGGTTTCAGCACAGCAAGGCACTTGGCATGCATAATACGGCTCCCTGGGTGCCCGCTGTGCAGAAGAAAAACTCTGTGAAATATAGAAGTCTGCACAATCTCCTTTGGCCCCAGTGTTTTCTGTGATGAGATTTCTAGCCTATGCTTGCATTTGCAGCAGGTAACAACAGAATGACTAAGGAGACAGAGATGCCTCCTCCCAAACCTCACATCTGGGGGGTTGGGGTAGAGAAATGATCTGAATGTTCCTCCATTCCAAAAAGTAAAGAAAAATTCTGGTCAGGGAAAACAAGTGGAGAACAGCTCTACTTCACTCCCCCCACCCACCCCCTCAACACACACACACTTGATCCTGGTTTTCTAGAACTAAGACTCATTGTCTTTGTTGTTTTTCACTGCAGAGCTTTCTGTGATATTAGTCCTTGCCTCGGGTGTGAAATAGTAGTGCGAGCCAGACAAAAGAGAGCCAGTTCAGGAAGAATAGGGCCACACTTATGTGACACACGTTGAAAATGCTATTTGCTGACTGCCCAAACTTGGCAAGACAGAAAATGCTGCCCAGTGAAACTTTGCCAACGGTGGTTACAGTAGCACTCACAAAAGACACATGACCAACTTTATTGAAAAGCAACTCTGGAAATGCAAGGGAAACGCTTTGTGAGCGTGGCCAGGTAATTTCTAAATAACAAACAAATAGTATTTAAAAAGCAGTCTTGGCCACTGAAGCAGAAGGGCAGCCTCCAACTTGAACTCGACGCGTCGCTTGCTTTCTTAGTGTGCACAGTCCTCACCTTCATGGAACACCTGCGTTGAATGCGCTGCTTCCCCTGCCACTGCACCGAATTTTGCTGACTTACATTGACAAGACTTGAACAGGCAGTAGAAATAATTGTATGTGTGGAAGAGGTGGGGAGATGGGGGAGACCGAGAGAGGGAATGAGAATCACAGCAGTGGATGGGGTCTTTGCAGGCCATGAAATTTAAGCAATCTTACATTCATTACCATGCTAGGATTTGTGATTAAAATGTTACATTCCAAGCTTTGAATCTGAAGGGGCCATTCATGGGCAGGCAAGAGGTAGGAAAGGCATTTGATGTAGGCCCTATCTTCATGGAATACCTCAAATATATATACTACAATTCAAACCCCATTTATTCAGTTTTTTTAATGAATATACTAGGAGTCTCAAAAATTGCTTAGTCCTCTGTCTGGAGATTCTGATTATGACAAACTTTGCAAGAAGTTAGAGTTTAAATTTTTGCTCTCAGAATATGGGAAAGACATTTTGTGAAAATAAGATGTGTTATGAAGCTTTTACAGCTTAACAGAATCAATAAAAGAGACTAAGTCAGTAACAGAGACACCATCCTAGCCCAACATGGAAAGGACCTTGTTGCACCTGTCTGTAATGTCATGGGGGGGGGGCGAACAGTCAATAATCCTAACTTTAGCAGCAGAAACATCTCAGAATACAGAGGGGTTCAGACCTAGAATTCTGGACTAAGTGTAGAAAGATATTTACATTAATGGGCAAAATTTCATTATCTCCAACATTCATGAAAAAAACCCTCTCCATTTATTTATGTATTTTGGTAAGCCCATTAAGGGGGGGGGGAGAGAACCACAGGAATTTCTCACTCAACCCTACTGCAACTTAGAATTCTGGGAAAGCATTGTGATGAAATGCCAGAACATATACAATCTTTGTACCTGACACAGAAACAGCCATTGAAACCCGCAATACACGTGTGCACTGATTAGCTCATAGCACATAAAAGAATCTTGAGACAGAGTCATGTGGTTATAAGATTCCTTTTAGTGCTGGTCTAATCAATAGGAATCTGGGAACCGATCTGAAAAGAATATTGACTGATGAGTCAGTATGCTGCCCACATGCGACAAATTAAGCCAAAACCAGAAATCAAAAACAGAGGAACAGTGATTACAAATGCATCAGTGTTGTTCTGTGGCAGCAGGGGGTGTCAAGGGGTAACAAGGAACACAAATGTTGGGAAAATTCAGGTGCAAAAGTTTTCCCATGGTGCTACTCTTTGCAAAGGAACTCCTATTTTTATCAAGTGGGAAGCAGCTTACAGACTCTATGCCTCACATTTCTCTATGAAGCCTGTGAAATTCTCTCTAAATGTTAAAATAAATAATGTCGCAACAACAATTTATGATCTTGGCAGAGAAGGCAAAACCAAACCAACGGGGAATGGAAGCAATCCCATCCATGCCTGGGGACATCCTTTTTGGCACCAGACAGCCCCCCACTGTGTAAACACCGGGTGGGTTCCTCATTCAACGTCACTCAAGAGTCAGCTTAACAAATGCTACACAAGGGCACACAAGTGAAATGCAGTGCAGAAAAGCAGGGAGGAAGAAGCTTCAGCATCCATCTTATCCAGCACCTCAGCTTCAAAGAAAGATGGCCCAGATGTCAACGGAAATGGCTACTACAGGTTGATTGCAATTAATATCCACAGGGTCTGTGACATGTTTCCCAAGAGGAGGCCTTTGGTTTACCTGTCCAGTCAGCAGTTGGTAGGTTAATTCTGTTGTCTCTAACTTTATAATTCTGTGCTAACTTTATTAGATGCTGTGACATCGGAACTTTTGCATTCATTCAGGGCACATTTCTACATTTCAGGATGAAGTATCTGCCAATTGCTGTACCGATTTTGAAAGAATAAAAGAAAATGAAAACATCAATGAGACCTTTGTGAAACATAAAATGGAAAGTTGCTATCCATGTTGAAGACACCAATTTATGTTTCAAGGTCAAAAATCCCACTTGAAGTTGTGAGCTCCTATATACCAAAAGGCACACAGATTTCAATTGTAAATGCACTCCACTGTGGGATATCCCTTGAAGGCTGAGATCCTGTACTGGATGTTTACCATATGATTCAGCACTATCGTCTACATGCAAAATATGAACCCTAACCCTTATCCTTAAAGGAAATTGTAAAGATAAAGCAGAATATACAATAATGCAGTATCTAAGCAACCTTCCAAATGTCCTGCAGATACACTGACTACAACTCCCACTGTCCTCAGCCAACAAAACCAGGACAGAGAAAACAACATCATAAACTAGAGGTTAGCTTGTAGCTGTGGTGTCCGCTGCCAGCTAGATGTCATGAGCCAAGACTGCTGAGTGGCTCCTGAAGTTGACATTTGCCCTGCAGCATCCTGATGGAGCACTTGTGAACTGAGATGGAAAACATTATGGACAACATAATAGAGGGAAGAGTGTGGAAGAAAGTGTGATGATGTTTTGAAACTACTAATCTGTAGTGGTAGTACGTTATGTTATGTACTAATAGCCCCCTAGTTTATTTGGGGGACACCAGCTTGGAGAAGATTCACCTGAACCAAATCTCTTGAAACAAACACTTTAGTAATATTGTATACAGTAAGAACCCTACCCACCAGAAATTAGTTCCAAGCTCTGTTGTGGATGCTGAAAAACACAAATTATAGCATTCACTGTTTTTTTTTTTTTTTAGCAAATGGTATACAAAGCATCGCCTTTATCTCTCACTAGTGGCCAGTTCTGGTAATGACATTGTGAAAATACATAATTCTAGCATTTTTCATGTATCTGGAAGTTGAGTCATTGCAACTGGACTTCTTTGAGAGATTGAAACATTTCGCTATTCATTCAAGCAGATGCGCCGAATGACCAGCCCTTGTACTACAAAGAAAAGCTCTCCATTACTAGCAGCAGCTTGCTGACTGACTGTAGAAATTCATAGGTAGGAAATGAAGTTGAAATACTTGCCTCTTACTCACACTCCCAGCTGTTTGTTCAGAATATCCGTGTATCCAAAGTAGAACACCTCAGGACACCAGGTTCATACTTGTGTCCGTACTTCTCTATCTTCCCTGAATCTAGTTATTCCCAAATTCAGCTGAAACAACAACCATTTTTCACAACTCATGGCAGAACAGTCTGCACATTGGATACATTTCTTCATGCCACTTACAGTACGGGTCATTTATAGAATTTAGCATTATAAGATAATGTAATGTTGCATTTTAGCCACTATCCTACAAAGGGAAGGATTAAATTCACAAAGGACAGGTCTAGCAATCAGAAACACTCAACATGGTACCTCATAATTGGGAAGATTTCACCTCAGCTGACAAAAGGCTGAGGGCAAGCAAAGGGAAAGCTGACACCTATATTGCCCGCAGTGAGCGTCTAGATGAATATACTGTAGCAGAATAAAATGCTGCAGTATATTCTTGACTTATAAGATGTAAAAAGACAATGTTCCTATTCAGGATGTATTAGAAAAAAGAAAAGAAAAATACTGGGGCACCTTTAAGATTATCAAATTAAATTTCACTGGCCAAAATCCAACTGCTTTCTTCTGTGGTTACCTAAGGCAAGGGTTCACAAACTGGGTGCCATGGCTCCACGTTGTGCCCTGAAACCCAGCCAGGGTGCCACAGGAAAAAAGGGGTGGAACAGAAAACTATAAAAAACAAGAACCAGAAGTGGAAGCCATCTGTTTGTCTCTCCTTCCCCATCTCTATGGTCCTTGGTGGAAGGGGTTGTTGACTGGCCTTGTGAATTTCCTGCATCGGGACATGGAAAGTGGTAGGCCCTCAGGCATATCTGGGGGGAGGAGATGGGATGGTGGTGCTAGTGGGGGAGTCAAGATCCTGCCCTTAGGGGGAGAGAGATCCCTGATGGCCCCTGCACGCAAGGGGAGCCACAGCCAGCAGTCAGTAAATCATGAGAGCCAAGAGGCCAAAAATGTGTGGAAACCACTGGCATAATACCTGCTGCACAAACCATTTGACCTCTTTAGCCATACAATTCTCATCCTCTTTAGCTCAAACAGCTTTGATACACCAATGAACTTGGGCGTTCACACAGTGAGTTGAGTCACATCTTTCAGATGGTAGAACATCTTCAAATAGATGCACCAGAAGACACTGTGCATATTATATAGATATCAACGTTAACCCTACCCAACTAATGCATGCTTTTCAGGTGAGAAACAAGCAGGCCTATTGGACATATCAGGTTACCTGGATGGGTGTCCAAATAGATCATTATTTTGCCCTCAAGTCCCCAGGTGTAGCTGCCTTGGATTGTGCACTGGCCTCTAACAAACATTTCCTAAATAAAAAGCAAAATATCTCCGCACAAAAAACAGCAATACAACACAGCGGTACCTCTGCTTACAAGTTAAATCTCTTCCGAATGCATGCTGATAAGTCGAACAACTTGTAAGTAGAGCAGCCATATCTAAAAAATTCAAATAAATAAATAAATAAATAAATAAATAAATCGGGGAAAAATGAAAATATGTAAGTAGAGCAGACTGCATCTAAAATTTGTAAGGCATCAGTTAAAACACCAATGGTTTTCCATTCTTAAGTTGAAATGCCCGTAAGTAGAGCCGTTCGTAAGTAGAGGTACCACTGTATATGAAAGCTATTGGGAACCATTTGGAGCATGCAACCACAAACACAAAAAACTATGGTCTTTGCCCTATTATAATCTGCCTTGGGTCATTTTCCAAAAAGAAAGGTGGGGTAAAAATATTCAAAATAAATAAAAAATAAATAGTCCACAAATAAATGCTCCAGCCTGGTATGGTATAGGCTCAGCCCATGCAAAGAGGTAGATGTAGCACTCAATGGAAGCTGTAGAATCATTTCTGGATGCCTGAAACAAACTCCTAGTGATAAAGCCAATTTGGAGGCTTTGTACTCAGTGACATACGGAGAAAGGTAGCAGTTAATAATGAAAGACTCAAAACATCTGCTTCAAATGTACATCTACTTTTTGCAGAGAGGCAGTTCTATTAAAAGTCAATTGTCTACTTTTTGTTCCACCCTTCTCCATTGGTTTATCCCTTTTGCCTTAAAGTAAGGGTGTCAACACCCCAGAAGAAGAGAATGGTAATCCACTTCTGAGTATTTTATACCTTGGAAACCCTGAGAAGAATCACCATAAGCCAGAATGGACTTAATAGCATGTAAGTATTATTAATGTTATTATATATCTCAAGTTGCCTCCAACCCATGGGGACCCTAAGAGAGGGAGCTATCATTAATAGCCCTGCTGAGCCCTTACAGACTTAAGGCCACAGTTCCTTTATTGTCTCAACCCAACTCCCTTTTTTCTCTTTTCCTGTTGCTTCCAGTTTTTCCTAACATTACTGTCTGCTCCAGAAAGTTTTCTCCTTCTCATGATCTGAGAGTTGATTTCTGGGAGTCTAGCTGGAAAACAGGTCCAAATTTATATTCAGGCATGGCTGGCAAGCAGAAGCCTAGCCTGGGCAGAAAGTTAATAGTTGGATGGAGTGGAAATAAAATACAGTCAGGAATCCTAACATCAGCTGCACTGATAGGTAAGATGCACTCAAGAGGGGAAGCAAGATTAGATGAAGTGGGATTTAGGGTCTTGTCAATTTATTGCATCATTTCATTCTTGGCATTAACTTCTTACAGGTATAAAATAAGTAAAAATTTAGTTTAAAAGTGATGGTGGGGAGAACAAAATTCATACACAGAACGCTCGGTGAATTAGAAGGGATGTCATTCAGAGACAGAAAATGAATGTAAAACAGGATTTAGGGCAGAGGATTTACAGAGGCTATAAAGGTGGGGATGGGTGAGGATAACAAAAGGAAAGGAATAAGAAAAAGATTAGATTAATGAAGTTTGAAGAACTGAAAGGGGACAATGGGATCATACAGCAGATCAGAATATTTGGTGCACATATAGATGAGAGTGCCCTGTCAACTCAGGGGATCTCTGAAACAAGTGTAAAGAAGTTGCAAGTAATTTAACAGGAAGGGCCATGCCTGGGGCAAATTACTCCAGTTAAAAATTCCTTTCTGTTACCAGGGGACTTCTTTTGCCTTAAAATGTTGAGAAGTTTATTTTAAAACAGTGATTGAAAATGTTGTCTCAGCATTTTTCAGCCTTGCAGTTTTCTGAGACCTCCTTACCTCTAAGGCAGGGCTAAACAAAGGGAAAGCTGCCTCATTTTAAGGATGATGCTTTTAAGCGAAGGGAAAAATGAGTGGATCTAGGCATCAGGCAAACCAAGCAGAAACCCTTGGGCAACCTTCAGCAGGCCAAGAGTTGTGATGACTGTGATAGGATTTCTGCACAAAACTTAGTTGTTTAAACGTGGGATTGAATGTTTCACAGGAAAAACTGGGGAACAGTACTGTCCGGTCTGTAGTCCTTACAGCTATGGTATGCTGATATCCTTAGTAAGCCAAATCTCCCCACCCCCAACCCAAAGTGAGTAGGCAACATCTGTCAAAAGACAAAGGGATGGCTGAACAAGGACAAGGCAGCAATCAGTGTGTCAGACCTAGACTAGGGAGACTGGGTTTTAATTGCCAGCAAACTCATTGGTCACCTTAGTCTGCTCGATGAGACTATCCTAACTGACTGGTTGATACAATGGTAAGATGAGAGAAACAATTAATTGCGTATATTTGCTTGTCATTCTTGGCACTAGATGTTGAGCTAGATAAAATTTTCAAAGGATGACTTTTTAGCATCCTCTAGTTACCCCTGGCGAGCATGAATTATGTGGAACAGTAAAAACTTTTTTCTATTTATTTATTTATTTGTTCATTTTTATACCGCCCATCTTCCGGAAGGAACTCCAGGCAGTGAACAGAGGGCAAAACAGACCCAAAGGCAACAATACAGTGATTTACACAAAGGCCAAAATCCTGTGGCCTGGCATAGTAAATTGCATTACAATAAACGCTGTGAATCAATGGGGATTTGGTGAGTCAACACTTCCCTAGGTTCCACTGATTCAAACGGGCCTACTCTAACTGCAATGTACTTTAACATAACAAATCCCAACTAGAGTAGGCTCATTTGCATTTGTGGGACCTATGAAAGAGCTGACTCCCAAAATCCTATTAAGTCAATGAGTCCACTGTAGTGCAATTTCACTATACTGTACTCGGCAACAGGAATTTGGCCACTATTATCAGGCAAAATGATAGCTATTTGGCCAATCTGAATCCTGTACGTGGACTGCAGCTTGACTTTGTGTTGCATTTGGATTCCCTTGACGTAGCGTTACTGTTTCTAAGCATAGTGAACATAAAGGCCCCACCTCAGTCCTCTTTGAATGAAAGGCCTGGGATGAAGGGTGGCAACAATGCCATTAACACAGGGACTCGCAACTCAGGATGGCAGGCATGTCTGTGCCAAGTGTTCAAAGAGTTTGGAAGCGCACTTCGTGCCTGTGCTTGAAGGGGAGGGATATCCCCGAGTCCACCATTTCTGTCTGGCAGTCGGGGGCGTGCTCTAGAAACAGGTCAGCCAGGTAATCAGCACCAGCTGTGCAGCCTGCAGTTGCTTGACTCCCCCCCCACACACACACACACCCCACCAACGCTGCTGCTGCCGCCTGCCCCCACAAAAAAACCACTGGGTTGCACATGCTTGGGAACGTAATGAGTTATTAGGTTTACAGCTTCATTTTGCAATCATGTTGTTCAAGAGCATATGATCATCCTGAGGGCATGTCGTACATCTGCCCAGACAGATCTTTTGGAACGCTGAAGAAACAGGTGAAGGAGCTAAAATCCCATTAAGATTGCAATGCCTTTGGACTGCATAGCTTTCCAAAAACAATAGCGGGAACTTTAAGAACTGAAGGACCCAGCAAGTGGTCTTGGCTGAGCAAGTTGAGAAAACTGAGTGCAGACATTCCTGGGCTCTCGGCTTGCAAAAAAACCAAGAGTGCTATCTGACAACCCAGGCCTATTCAGACCAAGTGTGGCCTAACTGCACTTTATCCTCTGCAATCGTCTCTCTAAGCTTGCAGTCAGAAGCAATTTCCCCCAAACTAGGTAGGGAAATACTCCTGTACTGGTGTCTTTTTCCTTTTTAGAAAGCATTTAACAAAAACAGAAAATCAGTCTAGCCAGGCCCAGCCTCCATCACAGGGGTTCCCGACCATGGGTCCCCAGGTGTCCTTGGCCTCCAACTCCCAGAAGTCTTCACCACGAGTTCTGCTGGTTAGGATCTCTTACAACTTGTATTCCAAGAACCTTTGGGAACCAGTGATCAATCAAGTGTTTGCATTCAACAGAGACTATCTTGGAAAATTGTGTTTTGGGCCTATAATTTGACAGAGAGGAGGGTTCATTTAGCTCTAATGGCTAATAACAATCATTCTTGGTCCATGAAACATGAAATGTATAGCCAGGTAGGTTTGTCTTGTGTCTGGCTGGAAAGTGAAAATGTCCCCTATAAAATGCCCCCTAATCCTTTGAGGCTACATTGGAGAATTAATGGAGTTCCATGATAAGGAAAGTCAGCCTGGGGAGTTTTCATCCTGGTTTCCCCATAGGAGTCCAGGCTGGTCTTCAGACAGGCTTTCCCTTACTGACTGGCTGTCTGAGAGAGGTTGTAAATGTGCTTTGCTGCTTTTGTTTACCATTTTTTAGTGTGGTATTTGTTTGATTATTTCTAACAGTTGGATACTTACTGTTTTTAGGTTTTAAATATTGTCCTTCAATTATGTAAGCCACCCAGGATCCTTTTTAAGGAGAAAAGGAGGGCAAACGTTTTCCCCTCGTCCATTCTGCCAAGCAGTTCTAACCACTGAGTTCTTCCTGAACTGTTTTGATAGATTTTGATTTAAACACACCTTTGACATCATTTCAAAGAGGGTTATTACAATTTACTAAGTAAGCATATTTTGTTTATTTTTATTTTGTTTATTTATATTTATTTTATCATCCTAGATTGTTTTGGATATCAGCAACTGTGGCCATAAGTTAATAAAGAAACAAGTTGTTGGACAGAGGCCTCTATCAATTTTGACGTTTCCAAACATATCCTATCTTATAAAATTTGTGCTGGAGAAGGCACCCACGTTCAATCTGGCAGTACAATGCCAGCATGATTGCAATGAATCCAGAGCCTAAAGATTCAAATTAGTAATTCTGTGCCTCACATCTGGTCTCTGTTCTACTTGGAGAAAAAAATACCAGATGAAACAAAGGATTTGCACATATGACAGCTTTGCTTTGCTGCTAGCTGCCTGATTTCGGAAACTAAGCAGGGTCAGTCCTGGTTAGTACTTGGATGGGTGACCACCAGGGAGTACCAGGTGCTGTAGGCGCCTGGAGTAGGAACTGGCAAGCCACTCCAGTATTCCTGCCAAGAAAACTCCATGGACATGGGGTCACGAAGAGTCGGTCACGACTGTTACGACACAACAGACACACAGTACAGAGCCCTTGTTCCCCAAACTGCTGAAAAATGATGCACATTTCACTTTTTCATGAATTAAAACTAGAGGCACACTTTCTTTTCATACTTCAAAAGCTTTACTGAGAGTGTTGAAGAATGACCTACCCATATGTCTCTGTATGAGTCACCGATCCAGGCATGTCTCCAAATGGGAAAGGAGAGATGCAGAACGGGGACGCATGCAGGGATGTGAAAGGCCAATCTCCTTTGAAGATAAATAATTCCATTGCATTTTGATAGTGAGTGACTGAATGGCTCACCCATAGTAGCTCACCCATCACAAGTCTCTTGAGATACACAGAGGTTGGAGCAAGGGCATTTTTTTTACTTGCACAGTTTTATCATCGGGAACAGTAAAAGAATGTACCAATAATAGGGCTTGTTTGCCTACTAGGCAAAGTTTAGATGTCATCCTAGTGAGCTTTGCCACTAAGGAACATTTCAGACAAAAGGCCAGACTCTAAAATATGCTTTTCTTGAAGCCACATGGATCTCCCCAAGGAATTAGACCCATGAGCTGCGGACCATGGTTCCTGCCACCTGCTACGCTTTCACCTGCCAACCTTGATGCCTTATCCAGCTATCTATTAGTTCTGCACTACAACTACTGCCCTTCAGGGGCTATGTGACTTGAGCAACCATTTGCCCAGAAGCTTCATTTGTTTGTTTATTTATTCACTTACTGAATTTTTTGCACCACCTTTTCCCTTAAAAAGGATATAAGGTAGTTTGCATAATTAAAAGACAATATTAAATGCTAAAAGGAGCATATATGCAGATGTTTTAAAAGAATCGAATAGTCAGAAACAGAAAATCAGACTACCAATATCTAAAGGAAAGTCTGTCTTAAGAGAAAGGTCTTCATTTGCAAATATGAGGCCAGACTGGTCTCCTATCAGAGGGAGTTCCAAAGTCTTGGAGCAGCAACAGAGAAGACGCTTCTCTCGTGTGCCCCCACCAAAAGTCCCTTTGGGGGGGGGGGTTGGGACTGAAATAAAGGCCTCCTCTGATTATCTTAACACCCAGGCAGGCTCATAACATGAGAGGTAGGACAGCAAGCACATTGACCCTCCTCATGCCCCCATGGAAGCAAAAGGCCTGCGCAGGCCTAAGTTAAAAAGAACCTTCTAAAGCAGGGGTTGGGAACCTTCAGGCCCCCCAGATGTTTTGGACCACAACTCCCAGTAGTCTAAAACATCTGAAGGGCTTAAAGATTCCCCCCCACCCGTGTTTTAAAGTGTGGTGGCAGTCATTTGAACAAAATTTTGCCACCTTCTGAGGTACCACATTTCAAGGCAGAAAACTCAGGACTATTGCCATCACACTTAGAACACACCTCTGTCTTCTCCTTGCCCTTTACTTCGCCTCCTTCTCTTCCTCTGTCCAAGGCTCTGGGGTGGGATAGGGGGCGACTTGTGATACAAAAGCAGCCACTTAAGTGCATGTTGTTGAAGCATTTCTTTTTAGCATCTGCCTTACTGAGGGGGGTTGGGGGAGCATCAAGGAACAACAGAAACACTGCAGAATGATCTTCTATGGCTGGAAGAAGGGCTGGAAAGAGATCTGAGGAGGAATGAGCCAACTCAAGCCTAACTGGGGCAGGGAGGGGTAGTGTGCTAGATTTTAATAAGTGTCTCTGGAATAACCACAACTCGGCCACCAGACTGTAACACACAGCTTTTTCCTGCATCCAAACTTTCCCGGCAGCAGCAAAACACGACCTGAGAATGAGGAAATCTTTCTAATTTATTCTGTACCCTTCTGGTTTGGTAGAGGAGCGGGTAGAGGATTTCACCTTAACCTGCCTCTATGGTGATTTGGTTTCCTTGCTGTCTCAAGAGGAAGCCCCCCCATATCTGAAGGGCAGAAAAGCATGGCTCACGGCAGGTGCCACAGGGACTCCTGAGCACATGGCCCCCCTTTCTTTTCGCCAGACTTCCCTCCTCCTTCTCAAGATGATTCAGAGCAGCCTTGGGTTCCTTCTGCTACCTTCTCACTCAAAGCTTGTACATTTTACTCTTTTTTTAAAAAGTGAATCCCCATAGTTAGGGACGCCATACAATATATATTTAAAGTTACCATAACTATTATTTAGGGTGATGGCGAGAAGGTGCCTGATGAGATGAAAGCAAAGAAGAATTGCCCCTCTCTTCTGAATGGGGACTTCCTACTATGTAACTTTATATGGATTGCCATAAATGATTGCATTGACTGATTTCATAAGAACACCAGTGTTTTATATGTAACTTTCCACCCCCCATTATGAATTTTTCTTCTATTTCTGCATGCTCTTTGTAGTTCTACTGTTACCTTTTAATGTTCCAAAATGCCTCTTCTAACTCCCTGTTCTTAACTTGAATAGGTCTTAAATGTTCTGGACTGTATATTGTGTCTCATTATTGTAAGACACCTTGGGTCCTTTTCCAAGGAGAAAGGTAGGGTAAAAATATTCAAAATAAATATGGTTCACCAAGCTCCTCTAATTTAAAGAGAATGTAGAACAAGACCCATAAGTGCAGATCAAGCTGTCACCCAGATGGAAGAGAGGAGCAGCAAGGTCTAAAACAAGTCCACAGGTCTCACATTCCTGAAGCATCAAATTGTTTGGACAGAAGAAAAGAGCCTGGATTTAACATGTCAGGAAGAAGCCCAGTAGCAGGACTCCAGGATAGCTACTTGGGGCTCATAAGATAGATCAAATGGCACCTCCTCTGGCACCTCCACTTGCCACTCCTCTGGCATGTATGTCAACTTAGTGGCACAGGAGACTGCTTACTACTTTGAGACCTCAGCAGCTGACAAAGAGAACTATGGCAACAGCTAAACACAGAATAACAACAAAGGGGGGGGGGAGGAGAGAGGAGATATTTCTTTTAAAAATCTAAGAAATCAAAGGGAAATTCAAACCTAGGTTACAAATGATGAATCACCAACAGGGAAACATACCTCTGCCCAGGAGAAAATAAAGAGAAGGTGAAAACAGTATATTGACTTATTTTATGAATGGTTAAAATACAAATACAAAGAAGGATGCAAACTATAAATATAAGAATAAGATGCAATTAAGGATTAAAGTATAGATGGAATCATCCTCCAATGATTTATATAACTACGTATATGTATTTCTTTTTTTTTAATGTCCTCTCTTTCTTTTCTTTTTTTTCTTTTTTATTCTTTTTCTCTTTTTTTCTTTACTTAAACACTTATATTTTATGACAACGGTCATGTTGTGAAACTGTGCAAATGCTTGTATATTAATCGAGACACCATTATAAATAAAATATGAAAATCTATACAGGATAAACAAATGACAGACTCCATTGAAAAAGAATCCTATGGAAGCAAACCTGCAGATCTAGAAAGTGAAGTGAAAACTGTTCTGAAAGCCCTAGGAAGAAATAAATCCCCATGAATAAACAGAATACCAAAGTAACTCTCTCAAGCCACAGAGAATGGATAACATATTCCAAAAACCTAACAAGAATATGGCACTAAATCTGGAAAACAAAACAACAGCCCACAGACTGGAAAATTCTCAATACTGTATTTATTCCAGTACCTAAGAAAGGAGATGCCAAGTAGTGCAGTAATCATAGGACCATTGCTTTAATTTCTCATCCAGGCAAAGTAATGCTCAAGGTGTTGCAAGAAAGGCTTTTGCCTTATATGGAAAGAGAAATGCCTGATGTTCAGGCTGGATTCCAAAAAGAAAGAAGCACTTGAGATCATATTGTAAATATCTGCTGGCTACTGCTGAGCACTGAAGAATTTCAAAAGAACATCTGTCTGTGCTTTAGAGACTACAGCAAAGCCTCTGACTGGTGAAGATTATGAGAAAGTTCGGGTTGTTTTGAAGAAGTGGGTGTGCCTCAACATTTGATTGTCCTGATCTAGAATTTGTATTGTGAACAAGCTACTGTAATAACAGAATATGGGGAGACAGAATGGTTATCTATAGGCAAAGGTGCTAGACAAGGGTGCATCTTATCTGTTCAATCTGTATGCAGAACACATATGGAAAGCCAGACTAGATTCAGATAAAAGAGGAAGGAAAATTCAATAACTAAGATATGCAGGTGACACCATCTTACTAGCAGAAAGCAGCAAGGACTTGAAACAACTTTCAGTGATAGTGAAAGAAGAAATTGCCAAAGCAGGACTGCAGTTGATTGTTAAGACAAAATTCATGTCTACAGAAAAACTACACAACTTGAGCACTGACAATGAAGAAATGGAAATATGTAGATACTTTGTATGATTGGTTCAGTCATCAATCCAAATGGAGATTGCAACCAAGAAATCAGAAGAAGACTGAGACCTGGAAGGGCAGCAGTGAAGGAATTAGAAAATATCATTAAGTGTAAGGATGTGTCACTGAAGACCGAAACCAAAGTCATCCACACCCTCTTATCTCCAGTCACCATGTCTGACTATAGTCAGAGGTGACTTCATGGCACATAACAGAGACTAAGATCAAGTGCAGGAGGACAGAGTCTGCCTTAGCTGCAGCAGTAACCCTAAGTGTTGCATTTTACTTTCCAGATAGGAAGAGATGGAAACTGTTCAATTTATGTGGAAGAGAACAGCTAGATCAAGGGCCAAACCTAATTTCTATTCATGGTGACTCCTGCCAGCCTTTATCTTCATTTATCTGTCTTGGAGCCTGCCTCTTTCTCACACACTTTGCAAAAAGGACTGTGATGTAGAATTGGAAACTCACTGCTGTAAGTATCCAGAATATTTTCTTGTGCCTGCTTACAATGGCATCTAGGCAGAAAAAAATGAATTGCACAGATATAGGATGGGAGACGCCTGGCTGGAGAATAGTACCTGTGAAAGGGATCTGGGAGTCTGGGTGGACCACAAGTTGAACATGAGTCAGCAGTGTGATGCAGTGGTGATAGTACCACTCTATTCTCATCAGGCCCTACATGGAGTACTGTGTGCAGTTCTGGACTCCTCAATTTAAAAAGGATGTTGACTATCTCAAGCAGGTCCAAAGGAGGGCAACCAGGATAGTTAAAGGTCTGGAAGAAATGTCTTAGGAGGTGTGGCTTAGGGAGCTGGGAATGTTTAGCCTTACAAAGAGAAGGTTGAGAGGGGATATGATAGCCATGTTTAAATATTTGAAAGGATGTCATATCAAAGAGGGAGCATTTGAATATTAGGAAGAACTTCATGACAGTTAGAGTTGTTCAGCAGTGGAATATGCTGCTGTGGAGGTGGTGGAGTCTCTTTCTTTGGAGGTTTTTAAGCAGAGGCTGGGTGGCCATCTGTCGGAAATATTGTGAAGGGGGTTCCTGCACGGCAGGGGGTTGGACTAGATGGCCCTTGAGATCTCTTCCAACTCTATGATTGTATGATTCTATGACCATGGTGGCTATGATAATGACAATGACAACAGGTGAACAAGCAAACACACCACTTTCAGCAAGGTGGTGTAACAAGAATGACCAGAAAGGGTTCAAAATGATTTTCCAGAAGCAGCATTATATATCACTATATACACATAATTAACCAGCATTCCTTTATTTTTAACCTAGCATTATCAGGGTGCAGTATTAGATAGAAACAATGTTTTATTTTTAAAAACCTTCCTTTGTTAAAATTGTTAAAATTGTAATAATGAGAAAAAGATTTTCACCCCCTTAGCTGTTGTGAGAATAAAAAGGAAGTCACATGCACCACTTTGACTTCACAGGAAGAAATGGCACTAATAAATAACCAGAAAATGTTTGGCAGTACAGTATTGGGGGAAAAATAAAGCAAATAGTAAAAGGGTATTAAACTGACACCAATGCAAGAAATACAGACACTATGTACCATAATGAATGTGAGCTGGGGTGTTGACGCAACTCCCTATACATCTCCCCTCACACCAAAACCTAGGGTTTATCAACAAGGCTAGTATTATGTAAGAAGTCTCTTGAGATTTTATTTCTTCCCATTTCTTGCCTGACGCATTGGTAGAACAACCAGGGGAAATGGGTTCAGTGATAATTCTGACAGAATAGGTGGGATATATATTTGTGAGACAAAAATACAAGCACGGAATGCTGCCAAGGTGAATTCCCATTTCTTTCAATGCCTACATAAAAGTTAAACCTGTTGTGAGGTGGTCATAGGCCTTTAATTTCAGGCTGACCTACCTACAGTCCTGATTCCTGAAAGATGTATAGGGTGCTGGAGGTTTATGGCACTCCACTGCTTGAGATCATCAGAGACTGGCACGGTTTGTGCCTTTTAAGAACACGTTTTCTGATGAAAGTGGTAGAATTTCTGGCTCAGAAACACATCTGGATTTAGAAATCAATGTTAGCAGTGGTAGGCCTCACCATTTTTGACCTAAGTTTTAATTTAAAGATGGTTTGCTTAACATGGCAATGTGCGTGGTCTTTGCCCCAGGGTATACTAACTCATAATGGATATTTACTCATCATTGCTCTGAGCTGTTCATTTCCCGCAAGCACCTACATGTTATTTCAAAGCAAAACACAGAAAAGAACTCATTTAGTACAAAGGACGGTTTGTCAAAAGTGCAAAAAAAAAGCAACGCTGATTTTTGCTACAGTATAACCTTTTAAACTAACTGATGTAGTAACATTCACAAGGAATTGAGGCCCACTGGCTCCAGCATATGGTAGGATGCTGCAGTATTACGGAGATATGCCTAGAAGTATGCGCTATTAAATACAGTGGGTCTTACTACTGAGTCAGTATACAGATATTGCATTGGTAAGCGTGTAATCCTATGATACTTGAGAATAAGGGTGTGACCACCTAGGTTCATCCCAAATTATGCAAATTTCTCTACACTGTATCCTAGCATTTAAATCACTGCTGTGGCCCACACGGAAATGTTTAAACATCTCACAAAACCAATTTTCAAATGCCCACACATCCTTCACTCTTCACTGCTATTTTCAGTACTGTCTTACCTAGCCTTTTGCTAGCATTAAAATGCCCCCCCTTTTAGCATTTAGCAAGCAAAGTCAACAAAATACATTAGATACTCATGCCAAAACAGCATATCTATTTGCAGTACTGGAAGTACTAACATAAATGGTGTAACAAATATCAAGATGCATGAGTGAGAAACATGGCACAAAGACTCGGACAAATACATGTCTAGTTGCTCCCTAAACAGCTTTAAACAAAGCCAAATTCACTTTCAAGTAAACAGGAACAGTGTGGTGTGGTGGTAAGAGAGGCCTCCTGAACCCAAGCCTCAGAAGTCCTGGGTTCAAATCCTTGCTCAACCACAGAAGATCCCTGGGGTGGGGTGGGGACTAATAAAACCAGGCCTTGAATATTTCACTTTCCTTGAAAGTCCTGTGAGGGTTACTATAAATTGGTTCCGATTTGATAGCCCATAACTACAAGCATGGGGGCGTGGTGGCTCAGCTGACTATGGCTACAAAAATGTTGACTGCGAAGTCGGCACCTCGGCAGTTCAAATCCCGGGTGCCATGCAGTGGAGCAAGCTTCCACTGATAACCCCAGGTCCTGATAGCCTAGCAGTTTGAAAACATGTAAAATGCAAGTAGATAAATAGGTACGGCCATAAAAAGTGGGAAGGTAAAACAGTGTTTCCTTGCAGCCGTGACGAACACATGGCCACGGGCTTGCACAACACTGGCTCTTCGGCTTGAATACGGAGATGAGCACCGCCCCTAGAGTCGGACACGACTAGCACACATGTGCGGGGCAAACATTTACCTTTTACCTAACTACAAGCATGGAAGCACTCTGGACTTGCACAAAGTTTCTAATATTCCCAGATAAGAAAGCCTGGCTAGTGCTGCCCTGAAAAGCCTCCTTTTTGTCTGCTGATGAGTATGTCAACGTAAACTTTGCAGATGCTAACATTATTATCCCCCTCCCACACCACCTGGCTCAGCCATAGGTAATGATCCTGACTGCAAGCGGGGAGAATATGCCCCATACTGCTCAGCAAATGTTATACTAAATGTTATATTAAATGGTATATTAAATGTTAGAGTAAGAAGAGAGGGGAGATTCAACACTGGCTTTAGTTATAATTGTATATAAAACTGTGCCCAGGTACAGTTTGGCGCCAGCTTGTTTCTGCCCGTCCCGAGGATGTCCTGGCAGAGTGTGAAACTGCTCTGAACCTGTGCTTTGCTTCTGATCTGCAGTGAAGTCGTGTTCCGAGCACAATTGGTGGAGCACTGCCAACTGCCTAATAATGCAGGTGCTAACTGGTTAATCTGCAACCACAAGAAGTCAGCCAGACAAGCATGAGAATTGGGGATTAGGGGCGGAGGGGGAGGGGGAGAGAGTAGAAAATGTGCTGAGGTAAAGTGGGAGCTTTTAGCCCAATTCAACCAACCTTTAATTGCAAATTTCTCATCACTTCCTAGATTAAAAAGAAAAAGGGATTCAGAAACAATATAGCTTGTTTCATATCTTTGCCCTTCAAAAAAATCCACTTAAAGGCTGAACAATTATTCTGCAGCGGTGTGAGAGTGTGTGTTTTTGTGAGCCTCTGTGAGGCAGGGCAAGAAGACTGAGACTCTTGTTTATAAGAAAGGAGAGAAATTGGGCTTCCCTGTCAAGCTATGGTTGCTATACAGAAAGGGCTGCTTGCAATGCAAACCATAGAGGGGAGGAAGGAGATAAGAAATCACAGATCCAAGACACTCTCTAAGGGGGAAGGGTGTGTGTGTGGGGGGGGAGAGAGGCGGAGCAAGAATTGCTTGACATTGGACTGAGCAAGGTCAACTGAGATCCCAAGTGAAATTGCAGAGCTTAGCAATAGACATGATGCGGCCAGAAATGGAAAAGCAAAGAGGTGGAAAGGAATAAGAGGAATTTTTAAAGAACCTGCAAATTGGCTCCCTGACATCTTGAACCTCTGTGCTTGAAAGTCACACACAGGGTGAGTTTGCCAGGCCCGCTCCTTATTAAGCTCTGCTTGCTTCAGAAATGTCGGCAGAGAGGTGTGAAGAGCAAAGGTGCTCTGGGCTCTCCTTCAGATCCCAAAGCAAACACCTCCGCACCCATGCCTTACCATTCCCATGGGGCCAACAGAACCAGACAGGTTCAGGGGAATAACACACATGGGCTCAAGGGCAGCCCGCCTTCTTCCTTGCCACCTCTGCCAGCCAACTTGCTCAGCTTTTCATTTAATTAAGCTGTGAGTAGGCTCAACATGCAGGGCCATTTCCAACAATCAGAGCCATATTACAGGTAAAGCTGGCTGGAAATATCTCAGGTTACTGTGCGTGCATTCTTTTGAGCAAGATTTCAATTCTTTTTGTGTGTGCTCCATCTTACATAAAACACATTGCAGGAAAGGCAGCTCGTGTATTTAAAAATCAAACAATGATAATTTAACATTGTAATTTAAGAAATCAAGTCCAGATCATGTTCAGCTTAGATGAGAAGATTAAGAGCTTACCAAAACTAACACGTTCTAGGATCTGTCCTAAAGACGAAGAAGAAAGTTCAACTTGGCTTGCAAAGGGTGTGTCACAGAATGGAAGCCACCTCTAGCAGTATGTAAGCCCAGTCCCAGTATTTCTACATATTTCCACATCCAGCTTAATGCATTTCGAATATTAATTTGCAAAAGGGCATTTCTGCAATATGGCTCCAAAGCTCTGTTGTCACCCATGGCTCATAAGTGTTATTTACCCATTAACTATTTTTCATGTTTCCCCCTTTAGAAGCACAGATGTCACTCTCAATTAACAGGATAATTTGAATTATTGTGCATCACGGACAGAATACCGTATTACCACACTTTCAAAGCAGACCATATATTCAAAAGCCCTTTAAAAACAATCTGACATAAGATCTTCAACCCCACTTTCTCCTTTCTGAACCTTTCACCTTTAATAGTAAACATGTCATTTTTGTTAAGGAAAATCCTAATATTCAGACCCTCCCGTGTAAGGACATAATTATTTATCCCACTGGTATGATTTCACAGGGCTTGGCCCTAGACTGAGCATCCTCTCATTATCTCAGTGGGTCAGTTTATAACTGGGAAGAAGACATTTCCAAGATAAACTGGGACTAAGTAAGTGGCAACTAATGCTTGTTGTTGCTGGACTTGGAAAAAATCCCTGCTCTAGCACAAGAGTATCTACCAATCGTGAGTGCATTTCAGCATGAGACAAACCCATAGTAGTGGCGGGTGTACCATTTGTCACTGCCAGCAAACTTTTCACTTTAGGACATTAAGAGGCCATCCACCTTGCCTTTGCTAATTATGATGCAACATGAAAAGTGAGGCTGCCATCTCTCTCACACGAGGGTCTTGGCTCCAGAAGACATTCGCCCATGGTCTTAAAAGAAGGCACAACCCATTCAAACAACCTGATGAAGCCACTAGGGATGGTTTCAGCTCTACTACCATGGACCAGCATGCAGAGGGGTGGTAGAGCTATGACTTGCATGAAGTTCCACAGGTGTGGGTTCACTCCCACTCACACACACACACCCCAAATTACATCCAACTGCAGATGCTGCACTGTGGCATTCTTGTGCATAGTTTCAAGGGAAATGTAATGTGTTTTTGTTTGGTTTCCAGAGAAAACATCCAGTGATAATTCCTTTTTTGGGGGGGGGTGAGCACCTCTCTGTCTCATAATATACTTGGCATGGAGCACCCACTTCTTTCAAGACCAAATATTCCTTAAACCTTCCATAAAGGGTGGGAAATCTCTTAAGCAGCTCACACCTCCGTCTTACAGGAAGCCTCCCAGCTAAAAGGCAAGACAGAGATGAGATATATGGCATTCTTGGCATGATTAAAGTTCAAAAGACATTGGCAGACAACCCCTGTATTTTCCCAGTTTTTCCTTTACCAAATAAAACACAAACATTAATCCTGGGTTTTAAATGTGTTCTTAAAGCAGCCTTCCTCTCACTTTACAAATGTGCCCTTTAATAAGTGGAAAAAGATGGGGAAAGAAAGCCTTCCTGTAGATGATCTTGGTTTCTGGCAGAAGTGGCCCTACACATCTGGAGGGTACTGGATTTGGGGGGGAGCTACTATGAAGAAATTATTTATTAAGTAAATCAAGGGTTTAGAAAGACAGTGTTTGCTTTGAGAGATACAGGCATTGGCTCATAGGAAGGCTGGCCAGGATCATCACTGAAAGAAGATTTATTTATTTATTTATTTATTTATTTATTTATTTATTTATTTATTTTAAGACTTGTATACCGCCCGTCTCCCCGAAGGAACTCCGGGCGGTTCACAGCAAACAAATATATAACAAAAAGTCAAAAAACAATTTAAATATACAACAATTTAAAACACTTGAGCAAACAATAAAACACAAAAAACAAAAGGCATATGGTGGGGAAAGAAAAGAAAAACTTAAATTAAATTAAGTCACCAAACGCCTCTCGGAAAAGCAAGGTTTTTAATGCTTTCCGAAAGGCTGGCAGGGACTGTGCAAGGCGCACTTCGCTGGGGAGATGGTTCCACAGGGTGGGGCCAGCCACAGAGAAGGCTCAAGTCCGAGTGGACGTTTTTCGAGCCTCCCTGGCCGTGGCCACCCGCAGCGTGTGCGCCCGCAACAACCTGGCCGGTCAGGCTGATGTTGACCGCTGGTCGATCCGCTCTGCCAGGTAGTCAGGTCCCAGGCCATGGAGGGTTTTATAAATTAAAACCAAGACCTTGAATCTAATTCAGGACGCAACGGGCAACCAATGCAGACGAGCCAGAACTGGGGTAATGTGGTCAAACCAGCGCACACCCGCCACCAGTCTGGCCGCCGCATTTTGCATCCGCTGCAATCGCCAAGGAGAGTCAAGGGCAACCCCATGTAGAGAGCATTGGAATAGTCTAACCTCGAGATCACTAACGCTTGCACAAGAGTCCTGAGAGAGTCCCCATCGAGGTAGGGACGAATCTGGGCTATTTGTCGGAGATGGAAAAAAGCAGTCCTGGACACAGCAGCCACCTGGGCTTCCAATGGTGAGAGCTGGGTCCAGGACTACGCCCAGATTCTGGACACTGTCCGACAGCCGGAGGGAAACACCCTCCAGACTGGGGAAAGGGCCGCCATAACTAGATGGGGAAGTCCCAAAGAACATAACTTCAATCTTCTGGGGATTGAGTTTGAGTCTGTTGGCCCTGGTCCATTCCATGACTGCGTCCAGGCACTGGTCGAGGGTCTGGACAGCCTCATCTGCAAAGGTGAAAAAGGAGAGATAGAGCTGCATGTCATCAGCGTACTGATGGCAGCAGACTCCAAATCTCCTTATGACCTCTGCCAGCGGCCTCACATACATGTTGAACAGCATGGGAGAGAGGGACGACCCATGCGGAACCCCACAAGGGAGTATCCATGGGGCAGACAACTCCCCCCCCCATGCTGCACACGCTGGGAACGGTTCTCCAAGAAGGACCGGAACCAACTGTGAACAGTGCCCCCGATCCCAATATAATAAAACCAGGCACAAATCTGTGTGAAGAGGGGAAATCATCAGTATTGCGCATTTCAGGACTACCATCTAGGACTTTCTGAGCATCTAAGACTGTGCACGTGGAGGCCTCCAGACACACAAGGGAATATGGGGTGGCACTAGGAACCTTCCTGACTGCCCATGCCTGGCAAAGATTCTAGGCACTTTATCTTCAGTCTTGACCAATGGAAAAGAATTTATTTACCGTATATATTTCATCTTCATACCCAAGAGTTTTTGTCTGTTGTCCTCCAACACTAAGAAAGCCCTCTCTCACACTCCCGCCAAGCATACCTCTGAGAGGGCCAAAACCAAAAGAAGGCATCACTTGAGTATCCTGAAATCCACACAAGTTTCATACGAGGAATCAGCTCCTTCAGACAGTCTGAGCTCTAGTCGGAGGAAGGGCTTAGAAACAGATGAGTAACCAGTGGACCAGTCTGAAGCAAAGAGTTGTATGCTTTCACTCCAGGACAATGGACTGGCAGCATTTTGGAGCAGCTGAAATTCTGGATTGCTTTTTGGAGGCAGCTCCACAGAAAGTATTTTTAATAATCTAAATGGGACATAACAAAGTGTGCACCACCCTAGCCAGACTCAGACAAACTCTGGGGGTGACCACAGATGGCCCATTAGCTTTAATTGTGCAAATGACACTTGGCCATTGCAAAAAAACAACAAAAAAACAACAACTGATTATTCAGGTTCTGAGCAGAACCTAGGAGGGACCACAAATGTAAAGCCAATTTTTTTCAGGGGCATTCAACCACATTTAGCACAGACTGAATCCCTACTCATCCTTTTAACAGACCAGAAAAAACTTTGTCTCGCCTGGAATCAGCTTCAGTTTGTTTGCTCTTTCTCATCCCACATATAAAAGCAATTAAGACACTGGATTAGAACTAAAATAGGTTCCCTTGATTTTGATGGCAATAGGGCTTGGTGTCATCAGCATACTAATGGGACCAAACCCACACATTGGAAATAAACACTTCCAATGAAAGAACTGCTGAATAGCTTCGTGGGTTAGTATCTGTCTGGTTTATACCCTTTGATTGGCAACTGAAAGGATGGATTTCACAAGTACTGCATGGTACAAATTCTAGAATGCATTTCAGCCACTGTCCCTATTGCCACATCACCCTAGAGCATAACACTAATTGCCAGTCTAAAAAAAAAAAAAAAACAGACTGGAAACTGGATGTGTGCTCGACTAGACAGTAACTTTAAGACAAATCAGTTTAAGCAACAGACATCAGATTCCTTCAGCCAAATTCTGCATCATATAATTAACATATAATTCACCTGCCAGTATACCTTCCATTGTGTACATCTGGTTCCTATCCTTTTTGACTTAACACACCCTTCCCTCTTCTTTTAAGTTACTTTGCTCACTCCCTGCCCACCCTTCCTTTTTTTCAGCTGGCCAGGAAAGCCTTTGTAAAATGAAAGTAAGGTTCTTCTTTTAATGGCGTACCAGAAATGAATAACACAGAGAGTAGGATGAGGATACCCAGTGTGGTGTCATGAATAGAGTAATGAGCCAGAACAAGCAATCCCCTAGATCTCCCAAAGAAACTCACTGGGGGTTTTGAACTGGAAAATCACCTCTTAAAATTACCTTTTAAAAAATCTGTTGGGGTCACATAAATCAGTTCCAACTTGACAACACCTCAAAAGGTGGGATGAAAGATGCTATAGGTTTTCTGTGGACTGGCAACATTTACAGCCATGTGGGCAAGGTGGACATATTGTATATTCACAGCCTCCCACGACAGCAGCCACAGGACTGCAGTGCCATTGACCAAAACATCCAAATGCACCCAGTCCTCAGATGGGCCAAGATCACTGCCGGGTAGCAGAGGCTGAGGGGAAAGAGGCAAGATCAGAAAAGAAAATCAGGCAGAGATGAAACGGGGAGCCCCTTCTGTGGGTGGATACTCAGTCAGCACTCGCAGAAGCCTTCACTTTAAAAAGAGAGAGAGAATCAAAATCCACTAGCCCATGCACACCATTTGCAAACCACTCTGATTGTTCCACTCAGGATCTGGAAGAGATCTTGTTGGCCCTGAGGCCTCCCTGTCTCACCTTTGCACATCCGCTCCTCATCCGCAGGCTCATAGCCAGCGTGGCAGGCGCATCTCCCAATGGCCACCATCCATTCGCCTTCCCCATTGCAGTGCAACCTCACGCCAGAGGAGCCTGTCGTGCTTGCCTCTTCAGCCTCAGCCACGCAAGTACCTAAAGCCTCCACAAGTGAAGTCCTTTCACCCCCAGCAAATGTCTCCGGGAAAGAGGCAAAACCCTTCACCACTGCTGGGCACTTGTAAAAGAAAACCTGGACTGCCACCAGGGACATGCAGGCCCCCGAGTCCTGGAAGGCCAAATAGAAACCCTTTTTGGTGAGCGGACCAAAGCTGCGCACCTTGACATTCATCTTCACCACTTTCCCGGTGCTGTCCACCTGCGAGAAACTCTCATCAGCTGCAATTGTATCCACTTTGGTCCACGGCCCTTCCCGCCACTCCGGATGTTCCGGGGTGGCCACGTCTGCATCAGATTCATGGTAGTAAAGGGTGAAGGTCTCTTTGCAGGAGGAAGCCACCGTCTTCATGCTGGCGCAGTCACGGACTGAAAAGCGGAGGCGGATGTGGGCCCGGTGGGCTCCTCGCCGCTCAATGAAGTGAGTCCGCAGCCAGTTGTTCTGTCCTGGCTCGGCCACGTTGCACACCTCAAAGGTTCGGATCAGATGCTTCCTGTCATCCAAGACGCTCACCTCATCCCACTGTATGGAGAGAACGGAGCACATGAACAGTTGGAACATAGGTTTTCAGCTCTCCCATGACTGGAGGTAGCTTCCCTTAACAGTCACCAAATACAGGAAAGTGGAAAAGAAATTAGGACTTCCAGATGCTCCACAGAGGGAGTTCAGTCCAGTTCAGTCACAGAGCTCAAACTGGCATCAGGCGAGGGGGGAGTAGCATGGTCTCCCAACCATGGCGTGGGCATGAGCCCCCCACACCCCATGGAAAAGCAGAGGAGAAACAGACTATCTAGGTTTTCTGAAACAGAAAGATAAATATGGACAGGAGGCATGGTCATTTATCTCCCTCTCTAGGAGATTCACTGGTAGATCTTGGCACCCTCAAAAAAAATGGGTGCGCTGGGGCAAAGCCCCTGGTGCTTCACCCTCTACTTAGAGCCCCCAATCCTACTGAAAGGCCTCCAAGAGTCAGCCAGGCTCACCAAAAGCATGGTCCTCTTTGCTCCAAACACTCCAGAGCTTTTCTATACTGTCCTCTCAATAACAATTCCTTGGAATATTAAAAGAAAGCCTTTGGGGCCTTACATATTTTTTTCTACTTACAATTATTATATTTATTAAAATATTTATATACCATATGCCATCTTTGCTGTCTTCATAAACCAATCCTGGGGGTATTTAAACAACCAGGATTCAAGATCTGAAGTAGAGAGAGGCACTTTTGTACTCATCTCATTTGAATGGGAAAGTCCTGGTTTTTTAAACTGCCATGCTAATTTGGTATAGACAAGGTTTCCAGAGGTTATAAAAATGGCCAGGAACACTGTATCCACCCTGTTGTAGAGTTACTGCCCAGCTTTTGCTGCTTACCTATTTTTAATGCTGATTTATCTCAACTCTTTCAACATATAATTGATACTTTTCCTATCATCCAGCTGGGTCTCAAGAACAAAAAGTCATCAAAAGAGGGAAAATATGAAGTGCCACACTGAGGCCATGGTTCATTTAGTGTCAGACTCAGGATTCCTGGGTTCAAGTCTCCAAGCTGGCTTTTTAATATATTTTTAAAATATATCACTAAAAACTCAAAGGTTGAAGTCCTGTTATTTTAACTGAAACTGATTTACTGTAATTATGTTTTAATATTTACAGGCTGAAAGCCTGTTCCTTAGCATAGTAAGTCACACTAGAGTCAAGGTAAAGGCAAGGGTTCCCCCTGACAATTATATCCAGTAATTTTCAACTCTAGGGGCCAATGCGCATCTCTACTTATCAGCTGAAGAGCCAGTGATTGTCAATAGACTTATTTCTGTGGTCATGTGACCGGCATGAGTAAACACCTAAGCACATGGGATGCTATTGCCTTCCCACCTAAGTGGTATTTATTTATGTACTTGCATTTTATGTGCTTTTAAATTGCAAGGTTGTCAAGAGTTGTCCTATAGATTGTCAACCAATGGGAGCTCACTTTGTCAAGCAGATTCAAACTGGAGATGTTTTAATCAACACCCACACACACCCAGCTCACCGGTTTAACCACCAGTTTAACCAATGAGCCTCGAGACGCAGCGGTTAAATGCCTGGACTGCAGGTAAAACTGTGCTCACAACCTGGGGTTCAATCCCAGGTAGCAGGCTCATGGATGACTCAGCCTTCCATCCTTCCGAGGTCAGTAAAATAAGTACCCAGCTTGCAGGGGGGGGGGGGTGCAATGTGTAGCCTGCATACTGTATTTAAAACTATAAACCACCCAGAGACTACCTGAAGTATATAAGCAGAACTCTTTGCTTTTACAGTGCCACCAGTGTCCCCACTTCACTAGAGTAGGCCTACTGAATCACTGGAGATTTTTTATGAGTCAACTCCACAGATCACTTTGATTCAAATGGGGATACTCTAGTTGTGGCTTACTACACCAAGCAACACACTTTCCCCCAAGAGATTAGAAATATTAAAACATAATTAAATCAATTAACATCTCAATTAAAATAACAGTAACAATTTACATTAAAAATTAATGGAAATTTAATGTAAAAAGCCCCAACAGACACGATGGAACTGCTGACAGGCCAGCAAGCATCAAAGAACTAAATCAATAATCATCCTTTCCTGTGGGCTGTAATAACATGGGTCCTAATTAAACCGAGACAGGTGTCAGGGCTTTACAGCCAAAGGCGCCACACTGTAAGTCTTAAAGAAATTAAGAAGGGACAAATATACAGACTCTACAGGCTCAAGCAGAAACGTCACCATCCTTTCCAGCTTTCCCTGCTTTCCTCCGTGGAACCAGCAGGATTCTTAGAGCCTGACTTACCAAATTAGTAGTTTTCAGGTAAGGGGAGAATAACATGTAACTAGGTTCAAAGTGTGTGGCATTTTTCTGTAAACAGTAGAGAATGATGGTGAGAACTTACCCCATCAGGTGGGTGGGGAGTCCAGCCAATCTCAGAGGTCTCTCCAGTGGTATCCAAAAGAATTTCTGTTGAAGGGGGGAGGGGGGAAACAGAGAGGCAAAAATGATGACTTGGATGTGGGTGTGTTTCCACACAACACCTACTCTCATCTAAGGTTTTTCTTCCCACTCGTATCACCTTTGTGAAGCCAATGCAATGGCAAATGTAAACCTCTGCTATACACCAAATACAAAATCCAGGTTAGTGAAATTTTGAATACGTCTGTCAGAATTTCCAGTGATCTCCTGCAGGGATTTAGGCATTATTTCAGTTACATGGTTCTACCTGATGTGTACAGGTACCTCATGGCCTCAAGACTGGTTCATGTGCACCCTATCTATCACCTGTTGAATTTCTGCTTTCAAATATGTACTCACGGGTGAGAAGCAAACGATAACAGATTTCTCACAAACAGCACATTCATCTCACGTGAATATTGTCCTTGCTAATAGATTTAGATGGCACCCTTCTAAAAAGCAGGAGGCTGGAATGGCACCTTAATATGACAATTATTATATATTCCCTCATTCTGTTCTTAATCTGGGTTCAGATTTACACTTGGAATTTACACACATGTTAGTCAACAAAAATCACAGGCACAGAACCCCTGGCTTGGATGGGGACAAAAATTAAAACCTATTTTATTTTATTTTATTTTATTTATATGCCACCTTTCTCCCCATGAGGCACTGAAGGCAGCTCACAAGAGTTAAAATAATGCAATAATGACAGTTAAGAATGTCATATACAACTGTATATTAGAAATGCACCTATACCTGTACACACACACACCCTAAATAAATAAATAAATAAATAATCATCTTCTGCTACACAAAGCCATTTAATCTTTTATTTTGATGTAGTAAACCAGTGAATCTCTTTATTTTTCACTCATTTTCAAAAGATCCCAAGAACAGAAAACTGGGGCCCAGGAGTCTACAAAGTTTCCCACTCTTGCATTAAAAGAAGATATACAGTACTTGGCCTTGAACAGACAGTCCAATTAACCAACAGTGACCCATGGCAGAAAAGAACAGGAGGCAGTTTGCCGCTGCCAAGAGCTCCTACACTGTAATACTGTATTGTACTCTACAGGTGTGCAATGAAAAGAGAAGAGGCTTAGCAGTGTGGCAAAAAGTTATGAGGTGGGAAGTTCCCACTACAAATCTAAACTTATTAGGTGGCCATAGTTAGGAAAATTGTTCACAACCCTGCTTCCTCCCCTGTAATATGGATTTAATAACATCAACCCATGGTTGTTCGGCAGACTGTATGTGAGTTCTGAAACACTATTTTAGAGATGGGCACGAAGCGTTTCATCCCAGTTCGTCCTGATTCACAAAGGTGGCAGCACAGGTGCTGCTGCTCCCCTCCCTCACCTTCTCAGGCCACCTCCCACTCATCAGGCCCAGAGCTGTTTGCTTTTGGCTTTTTCATCTTCTTTGGCTACTCTCCCACTCATGAGTTAAGAGCAGTGGTGGTGAACCTTTGGCATTCCAGATGTTCTGGACCACAACTCCCAGAATTACAAGCCTGTATGGCCAATGACAAAGGACAGTGGGAGTTGTGGTCCAAAACATCTGGCGTGCCGAAGGTTTGCCACCAACGAGTTAAGAGCACAGATTTCTCTGCCCTGCCCTTTTGTCTGAGTGGAAGATCAGCTGAGAGGACTGGGCACAGAGGACTATGCTATTGCCAGGAATGGAAGACCAGTTGAGGAGGTCCTGGAAGCTAGTATGCTGGACCTGCTGAGTGGCTGATGGAGCTTGGGGGGGGGGGAGCAGACTCACCCGTGCTGCCACCTGTATGAACTGGGATAAACTGTGACAAAACACTTTCTGCCCATCTCTAGACTACCGTATATGAATAATAAATCAGATTTTTATTAACAGGTATGTTTTCTGAATGTATACTTTTTGCTTTTAGGACAACACCCTCATCACTCTATTGGGGCCATGCCCTAAGAAAGGGACCTAGCACAGGCTGAACTGCATACATGATCAAGGGCTCTCTGCTCCTACATTGAATCTGCTCCTGGGTATCTGGTGTAATGCTAAATGGTGAAAAAAGGCAACAGAAACTCAGCCGCAGGCCCAGCTCACAGTGCTGTGGGCTTCTGAACCACAGAACCACAGAAGAGAACTACAAGCCACCCTGCAGCTTCATTTGGAAGGCAATGAGTTTCCTCCACACTTAAAAGGCATGCTCTGTTCTAAAGGGTACACACATGATTTAGGATGAAAGTTAATCCATGAATTTCTCATCCAGCGGATAAAGTTTCATCCACAAGAAGTGAAACATTCTTTTCTGCCAACTGAGCAGGTGCAACCATGCAATTTTTAGTTTTAATTACAGAGAAATCTTCTTAAGAGAGGGAAAAGGAGGAAAAGAAAGAGAATTATTCATGCTTAACGCTTGTGTTCTGTGCAAGAAGGATATTCCCCAGCTGGTTTCTCTCTGATGGCCCAGGTAATTTTCTTTTTTAAGAGCATGAATATTGCACGAGATAGCAGCTACAAATGGCCTGCAGCTGACAGGGCTCTCCCCATAAGAAGGAATATTTAAAGATGGCAGGAAAAAGGATGCACATCTGTCGTTCTTCGAAAGGTACAGATCACACCTGGGTACCAAGAAATGTGTTCGCAATCTATTAGCTACCGAAGCCGGTTCAAGGTGGAGAAGGGGCCTTGTTGATCATGCTGCAACCTATGGGAGGCAGCATAATGGAAATGTAGAATAGCCCCTCTCCAACTGCAGTGCTTACCATCAGGGACACCCTCCTCTCCTCCTGTGGGAGGTGCCTAGAGGGGTGGGCAAATTTGTCCCCTTCTCACATGCAAATTTTGACAAATTCAGAACAAAAAAACAAACAGAATTTGAATGTTCCACCACAAACAAGTTCAGTACTTTACACGACACACCTCTTTGCTCAGGCAGTTCCTCAGCCCTTAAAACCGACTCCTTCAGTTGTAAGGTCTGATATTCCTGTTTTACTGTTCTTTATCTTTGTACTTCTGAAATGGTTTTAAAGCCAGAAACATAATCCTTCAAATTGCTTCTAGCTTTCTTCGATAGCATTCAGCATAATGTTTGAAACAAAAACCTGCTAGGAACTTGAACCATCTAGTTCCCACTCCTCCCCCACCACCACCACCACCACCCGGGGTTGAAAGCCAGAGGAAACAATGAAGAAAATGGAGAATTATAACTTTCCTGCATAGAGAGGACTGGCTGTCTTTGATTATCAGTATGAAGCTGGATGTTCCAAGGGAAAAGGAGAGTTACTGCAGAGTTTATCTATATAGTCCATCAACATTCCATAAATCCTACAGCTCATAAGTACGTAGACAAGGGAAACAGGTTTGGATTTGTTTGTTCACCTTTTCTTTTCAGACGCTACCTCATCTATTTCTGAGCAACCTGAGCAAGTCCCAAGTAGAGAGAACTCCTGCTTTACTTTAATAACTGTGTGTCATCCAGTCAAGAGATACTTATTGTGCCCATTTCAAGGGTTTTCCAGGTGGGGAACACAGTTTTCAGAAGGGTTTTGCCATTCCCTTCTTCTCGGAGCACCCTGGGACTGTGCAGCTTACCCAAGGCCACACAGAACTGAACTCCCCACCTCTAGCTCCTTAACTCGCCAAGCTTACTTTACTTTAGAGCAGTCCAAACAGAAACTGGAGTGGCCCTGTTTCCTCTTAGGTGCAGTTACAAAGTTATTGATCATCTTCTCTCTCACATGCATAACAGCAGCATTAACTCCATCATCCTGGATCACCACTACTACTACTGTGCACTGCCACACTGATCTTGCCTAATGCGCTAAATCAGCTTTAAATCAAACTGTGTGGGTTTCTTTTGATCTGCCATTGAAATCTGGCTGGGATTTAGAAGCATTCCTCCATTCAGCCAGTCCAAACCACTTAGGACAGATAAGCTCCTCTTCTTGTACACCAAGTGTGGTTTCAATGTGTGCTTTGGTATTTTATTTGCCCAGGGTATGCTTGGGAATTTGTGTAATTCCCCTATCATCATGTTCAAAGACACGTCAAGCTGAAGAGAAAGGTCAGATTACTCCCTTTCAATTTACAGTTGAAGAGAAGTGTGCTCTTATCAGCTTAGCCTGTCAACGTACAATGGGCAAGTGTAGGGTTATCTCCCTGTCTCATACCATGTTTGGCTGAAGTTATTTAAAGTGTGGACACAACAGCACTTTCTCAAATTAACTCCTTCAATATGACAGAAGACTGTAATTTAAAGCAATCAACTTTGAATGCAAAAGGGAGAAGCTACCAACCCAGGGGTACGAACCAACAAATAGGAGGTTTGAGCTCAAGGATTCTCATTTTCAAGTTGTTACAAGTTACATGTGAGGTTGGCCATCTCTCCGGGCAAGCTGTTCCAGATGAGGGGGAAATCTGGTTTTATGAGGTAGATTTATAGCCCGAGGAGCTGTTGCTACCCTCTCCTAGCCTGAGCCAGAACAAGCCAAGCATCTGAATATGTGTTCTGATTGCACAATGTTGACATGCCAAACCTCCAGAGGAGGGTTCTGGGGACAGCCTCAAATCAAGGCCCAAAGCAAAGCAGGGAGTTAAATATCAGGAAAAGTGTCCTAACTGTTAGAGGAGTACGGCCATGGTGGTGGTGAGTGGTCCAACACTGGAGGCATTCAGGAGAAACTTGGACAACCACCTGGCAGGTATCCTTTGATGTGTATTCCTGCCTTGTGCAGGGTGTTGTAGGACCCTTCCAACTTCTTGATTCAATTATTCTAAAGCACCAATATTATGACTTGGGCCCCCCTTTTGATGCCATTTAGCAGAATCGACAGGAGTTTGATGTGAAGCTTTAGCAAACCCTGGCAGCAGTGGCACATCTCTCTCTCTCCCTCTCTCTCTCTCTCTCTCTCTCTCTCTCTCTCTCTCTCTCTCTCTCTCCCTCCCTCTCTCTCTCTCTCTCTCTACCCCCCTCCCTCCCTCCTCTCTCTCTCTCTCTCTCTCTCTCTCTCTCTCTCTCTCTCTCTCTCTCTCTCTCTCTCTCTGTGTGTGTGTGTGTGTGTGTGTGTGTGTGTGTGTGTGTGTGTGTGTGTGTGTGTGTGTGTGAGAGAGAGAGAGAGAGAGAGAGAGAGAGAGAGGGAGGGTTAGCAGTGAGGCTTTCATGTATCCCAGCAGCAAGGCAGGGCAAGAAAATATGCCTGGTGTGTAATGCATGCTGTAGAAAGCTATGTAGGACGCAAGCTTCAGCTCCCAGACACATGATGCTGCTGGAAGCCATTTCTGTCTGTCAGAGATGTGACAACCAGGCCCTTTGCCCCAGCTATGTCTTTTTCTATCATCAGCAGACCCAGAGGCAGCTATGTCTTGCTCACCAATTTTGAACAATAGGTTTCGCAACCATTTCTGCAGAAGTGGGTGTTTCCTTCTGCCCCTACCCCTACCAACATCTGATTGCTTTTCTGTCTCTCTTGACACTATAATTTTGCATCTCAGCCCTTTCTACTGAGACATTCATAGCTGATTGCACATTATCTATTTTCTAAGCAATCCTGGAAAAGCCCTAGTCAGTTTGCTCTCTCCAGCAAAGGGACTGCTGTTGAAGGTGTGGGCTGGCTGGTGGCTAGCAGGCAGAGTGCTCCTCTCTCGGAGCTGCTCCTTGCTGGTTTTTCTGCAAACCTCCCAGCTTGCACAAGACGCACTGCAGCAAAACACAGCAGCTTTCTTGTCCAAACCGCGTGCACAAAGGTGCGTGCAGTCAGCTGATGGTTGGCTTCTGTTAACCAAACTTAAAATCAAGCAAAATCACTGGAGATAAACAGGGTGTGGATTTTTTGGCAGTACTGTTTTGAGCTTCCACTGAGCAGAAACTCCAGCCAGCAGCCAATGCTGATTGGGCCATTGTCATTCTCCCTGAACAAAAGCCATTTTCTGCTTGCCCCCATGGCAAAGCTTCTCAAGTGGCATGGCCCTGGGTTACTAGGCTGGCAGGACCTTTTACCCAGCAAAAGCTCGGCTGGACAGGTATGCTCTTGTATGCTCCCATGGGATTAGCAGTATTTGTGTGAGAAACTGAAACCATTAGATTACCACAGAATTTGAACCCGTTTGACCAAGATTGGTCCTATATACAGTATGTCCTTAGTCTACTGGTCAGCTACCCAAACGGTTCTCCAGCCGGATAGAATTAGCCACAGATTCCAAGTCTGAGCCATCACCAAAGGTGGTCAACTCCATCTTACATAAAAACATAAGAACATAACAAGAGCCATGCTGGATCAGGCCAAAGGCCCATTTAGTCCAGCTTCCTGTATCTCACAGTGGCCCCACCAGATGCGTCTGGGAGCGCACGAGACTAGATATCTGTCTCCTGATACCACTCCCCTGCATCTGGCCCTTGAAGTACCCCAGTTTTAGGCCTGGAGATTACACATCTCCATCATGGTTTGTAACCTGTGATGGACTTTTCCTCCAGGAATCTGTCCAATTCCCTTTTGAAGGCATCCAGGCCAGATGCCATCACCACATCCTGTGGCAGGGAGTTCCACAGACTAACAACGCGCTGGGTGAAAAAATATTTTCTTTTGTCTGTTCTTACTCTCCCAGCCCTCAATTTGAGTGGATGTCCCCTAGTTCTGGTATTTTGTGAGAGGGAGAAGAGCGTCCCTCTTTTCACTTTACTCATGCCCTGCATAATTTTGTACATCTCAATCATATCCCCCCTCAAGCGCCTTTTTTCCAGACTAAAGAGGCCCAATTGTTTTAGCCTTTCCTCATAAGGGAGGTCCCCCAGCCCAGTAATCATTTTAGTCGCTCTCTTCTGCACCTTTTCCAGTTCCACTATGTCTTCCTCATCCACGTCTCATTTAGGTCATCTCAGGCCATTACTGGTACAGGCTTCATCCTTGCCAGATAGTCTAACAGGCTGCAGAAGTTACCTTGTTTTCATTGGATCAAGGACATGCTTTGTTGACAACCTGATTAGCCTTTCCAGCACGTATGTAACTTGTTTTAAAAAGAAGGAATTGCAGATTTTAAGGGAAACACAACCCATGCTGCTGCCGAGGCACTAATCAGTGCAGGTAGCAGCAGGCTTGCAGGGGACACAGAAACTGTGCCCCTCATCTTAATGCATGGCAACACAGTCAATAAGCATCAGCTGCTCCAATTTGAGTGCCTATGTCAGTTCCCAGTTCTGACTGAGAAGCAACTCTGAAGTACATCTAGGTATTATAGGGGTGAATGTAGCATACTGGCTAGAGAGCTGTGCTGAGACACAGCATCCCAGGTCCAAAGCCCATCTCTACTATGAAGCTCCCTGGTTGACCTTCAGTCATTTGCTCTTGCTTGGCCTTTGCCTATCTCTCCAGGTGGTTGCAAGGATCAAAGGCTACACTTACATAATGCTGCCCTGAACTCCTTGACAGAATGGTGAGAGACCTATACATAATATAAGCCGGGAGCCAGTAACCCCCATGCCCCTGTTGTGGGGCCAGTTCCATGCCAACAGGAAATCAGGAGTTTCTGTGTGAAGTAGAGCAAATTAAATGCCTTCACTCAGGCAAATGCAAACCCTGTGGCCTGCAACAGATGACACGGTGGACAAACTAGTAAAGACTACACATCAAACTCCTATTGATTCTGCTAAAGGGCATCTGAATGGCGCACTAAAGGCAGAGAGGAACTGAAGAGTTTTGCTCTTAAAGACAACATGGGATGCCACATAGTTACTGATACGTGTTCATTAACATTTCAGGAAGAATCCTGCTGGTTGGTCTTTCAAAAGGTCTCCCAGACCTTTTTCTCATTAAACATTTTCTTCATACAATAAAAACCATTAAACTGTATTTACTAAAATTGCCTCATTGAGGAACTACTACATACCTCATTAAATGAAGAAGACCAACAAAGAAATACTATGGAGAACAAATACATACAGCCCAAGAAATAATAAAATACTGCATAAACTGCAGATCGTTCATGATAAAGTGTTTTTGACAGCAATGTCCATGTAAGTTTTATGCAAATTGCTGTAGGGCTTGTGGTTGATTGACCAGGTGCCAGGGTTCATCTTGCATCACATGCTTGATTCTGCAACTGAGATGCACCCCAGCACGGCATCAATTAGCTGCAGCAGGTTCTTACTTTTTAAAAGAGCACAGATTTCACCTAACAAATGGGAAAAGAAGTCCAGGATGGGGGGAAAATGCTGAGAAACCTTGGACTCTGGCTTCAATGTAACACAATGGTATTGTTAGCACTGATGCCTCCAAAGTCAGAATGGCCATATTGATAATCAGTCTCCAGAGGGAAATGATTATTTAGATGAAAAAGATAAAGAAAACCAAAATGAAGAAGGAAGGGGAAGAGGAGGAGTCTTTACAGACTTTAAGTTACATATTACTCGCAGAAAAGAAGGGAGATTTCTTAACCAGCTTCAGCTACACAGAGGTCAAAAGTCTCTCTTCGTTCTCTTCTCACTGTCTCTTTCCCTTTCTAGGGAGCTGGGAATGTTTAGCCTTTCAAAAAGAATAGCTATTTTTAATATTTGAAAGGATGTCACATTGAAGAGGAAACAGATTTGTTTTCCATGGCTTCAGAGACTAGGACCCGGGGCAAAAGTTTCAAACTACAGCAAAAGAGATTCCATTTGAATATTAGGGAGAACTTCATGACAGTTAGAGTTGTTCAGCAGTGGAATATGCTGCTGTGGAGGTGGTGGAGTCTCCTTCTTTGGAGGTGTTTAAGCAGAGGCTGGATGACCATCTGTTGGGAGTCCTGTGATGGGGGTTCCTGCATGGCAGAGGGTTGGACTAGATGGCCCTGGAGGTCTCTTCCAACTCTATGATTCCATGATTCTTTCTTCTTCAAGAAATGGAAAATAACATTCCAATGTTGGTCCTTTCTGCACTACGTGGAGGGGAAGAAGGGCTCTCCAAAGCATTCTTAAAAGGCTAGCTCCCAATCTCTTTCTCACAAACTAGTGGGGGAAATCTGACTACATAAATGGCCAGATACATGTAGCATTGTCAACAGTGAACCACAAGAGAATGGTAATGTCAGTTGTGAGTGAGGCAGTGGAGTGGAACAGCTAGCTGTAAATATATAATGTGTATGCACTGGAGGAAGTGTTCTTTTCTTTCCTCCATATTTGCTTCCATACTGATGGGGGGGGGGGAGACCAAGCACTTGAATATATATATGGTATTCATGACTGACCATTACAAGTATGTATGTGTGTCATTACCGTCATGATTGACTCTTCGTGACCACATGTCCATGGAGTTTTCTTGGCAGGAATACTGGAGTGGTTTGCCAGTTCCTACTCCAGGCACCTACAGCACCTGGGATATTATGCTGCTGTATCCATGATTCAAAACACCACGAAATATCCCAATATCTTTGCACAATGTTGTGTCCATGTGGTTAGCAGGAAAAAGGATAACAAGTTTTACCTAGCAATGGGCAGCCTGGGTTTGGATGACGCCCATGTCAGCAATCATGGCAGTCTGCTTCTTGTGCTGACTACTATTTCATTTTGGCATTTTGATGTGGCTGCGGCTCCAAGGAATAGATATACTGTACCTAGAAGACAGCCTTGACAATTGCTTTGTGCTTGGGTGAGAAGTGATTAACTGATGAAAAGTGCAGTCAGGTTCTGGGATCTTCCCCTGCTTCTTGCCTCTTTTGCATAGCAGAGATTCAACAGTAAGTAGTCAACAAGCTCTGTTCAAAGCAAGGATTCCACATCCTAAAGTTCTTAACAGTCTTAAACTACAACACCCAGTAGTCTTGAGGCTGTGTTATCTAAGGCTTCTTGCTATTATAATCCAAATGCATTTAGAAAATCAGGATTGGACTACTTGTTATAACTTTAGTTTTTAACAGGACAGAAAGTCCTCTTTGAGGAGATGGAGTGTAGAGTGATATATGCTTTCTAGTACCTGGCTGCAGTGTCATAAGTTGAGAGTCTGGTTCCCCACTGTGTCTCCTGGGAGAAGAGCCAGCCTGCCTGGCCTGGGCAAGTTGCACAGTCCCAAGGCTCCCCCAGAGGGAGGGAATGGTCAACCACTTCTCAGTATTCTTTACCTGGAAAACCCTGGAAAGGGTCACCATACATAGCAATTAACTTGATGGCATGCAATACTATAGGTTTATGAAAATTACATACCATTTGATGTTATTTTAATTTTATTTTCATTATATTTACTATATTTTTGTTTATTTTATTTTTTGCATGAATTATATGCATTTTGCTTGCATTGTATTGTATTGTATTAATTGTTGTTAACCACCCAGAGTGGTACCACTGCCAAATGGGCAGTATAAAAATCAAATAAATAAATAAATAAATAAATAAATAAATAAATAAAGAAACAAACAAATAAATAAATAATAGAGAACACACAAACACAAGTGTTTAATTAATGTGTTAATAATGTTAATCTGATGATTTAGAGATGTTTTAAATGTTACTCCGTAATGAGTTACATTCCTTATTTTCTAATGTTGAACTTTATTTAAATAGTCATGAAATCTAGTATTTCAATCTCGAGATGCTTCCCCACTTTGCAGCTTGCCATCTATCATGATGTCTCCAACCCACCCCATGCTCAAGGAAAGACAGGAAGGAAACAGGAGATGTTGCTTTCATTTCAGTGTAATAAGGAAAGAGGGGAGGTAAAGATGCTGCTATACAAGTAACAGACAGTGTGACAGGACCATAGCACTAAGATTATCTGCACCAGCTGGAGTTGTAATGCCCTTATGGGTTTATTCATTTCTTAAGTTTTAAAAAAACAGAGAAGAACAAAGTCACACTTTCACTTGGAAGGTGCTCTCACACAAAAGAAGAAAGAGAAGACAGAAAATGGAGGAGCAGTAGTTTTGTTGTTGTGTCATCTGTCCAGTCACCCAAAAAAGTGGTGACGCTAGAGTAAACACCTAGGTTGGGATGGTGAAAGAGCTCAGTAAATACCACCGTCCCATGGATTTAGGCTGTGTGAGCATTTAGATGAGGGATTTTCATGCCTCACTAGATTGCTCATTTCTAGCTCAACAGCAAGACATTTTGTTTGTTTTTTGGCCCATCGGGGCCTTTGCAATTTAGGCCCAGCACTTCCAGAGTGGTCAACACCAAACCAGCACCTTTTCCCTTTTAAGAAGAAAGACACATACACTTGCACAGCAAGCCCTGAAATGCCAGCCGATGGTTCCAAAAGATGCCAAGAACTTGCTCGATGTTTCACATATTTCAGAGTTCATGCAACAATGCTACAGCAATCACATTCCTGCACAACATGTAACATAACTGGGGCAAATTGCACACTTATCAGGTCAATAGAACCAAAGAAGGTGAGGTGGAGAAAAAATTAATTTCCTCATCTTTGCCTGAGAGGCGTAGCCAAAGGAAGACTTACATTCCAAAGAAAAGCAGGCACCCTACCATTGCCCCACGGGTCTTCCCTCCAGTCTGCCAATGTTCATTTCTCCCTTATTGATCCTCTGCCCCTTCTCCTTTCCTCTGCCCTCCATTTCTTGTTTTCATTCGCCAGCAATTCCCTCTTTTCCCTCCATTTTCCCCACTCCTGCTTTCTGACCTGTCTTTTCCAGAGGCTTTCATGTGTGAGAGAGAGAGATGAGCATTCATCACGGAGAGTTCAGGTCAGTGAGCACAGTAGGCCGTAGGGATTTCCTTTGGCCCAGCAACAGGATGGCTCGTGACACCTCTGCCCTTCCGTCTCCAAACCTCTTTCCCCGATTATGGTGATTTCTACAAAAGTATTCTGGTCCCAATCCCTCCTCCTGCATCCCTCCTTCCCTCCTTCCCTTTTTTCCACTCTCCACTCTTCCCTCTTCTCAGTCTCAGCATAACCAAGCCCCCTAAAATGGAGAGATCCATTTTTTCTATAATGTCATACATCAGGAGTAAAATGCCATCATTAAAATTCAAACAGTACCATGTGCCCACGTAAGAACCCTGCAGGTCCGCTTCCAAGCTCTCCGCATCGGTTCTGAAAGGCAGTGACATATCTTCCTTTCAAAGCCAGCCCCATGTGTGTTTTGCTGTCGGAGGCTCAGTTACAAACGCTGCTCCCCATAACCCATAACCCATGTCAAAGCAATCTGAGTTATTTTGACAGTTTGGTTATAAATTTTAAGCCAACGGAAACTGCTCACTGTAGTACTTGTAACAATGGGGAGGTGCATATAAATCAGATAAATAAAATTTGTATTTATGTATGCTTTCTGAAAGTACCACACTACTCTAAGTATATCTGCTATGGTCTAATTACAGAAGCTAAGCAGGGTCAGGCCTGGTGAGTGCCTGGGTGGAAGACCACCGAGAATAGTTAAGATCACATATTAGAGCAAAAATAAAAAAATAAAAAATAAAATAAAATAAAATAAAATAAAATAAAATAAAATATTTATTTATTTATTTATTTATTTATTTATTTATTTATTTATTTATTTATTTATTTGTATACCACCCATCTTCCTAGGGGACCTCTGGGCGGTTCATAACAAACACCTTTAAATAAAAAAAAATACTGTATATAAAACACATCATCCAAAATAATATACAACAAACCTTCTTTGGAGGTTTTTAAGCAGAGGCTGGGTAGCCATCTGTCGGAAATACTGTGATGAGGGTTCCTGCATGGCAGGAAAAAGGCATCCATAAAACTGGGCCTAACCGAATCCAGGCATAGGTAGAAAAACTATGGTGGGAAGCACTTAAAGATGTCAATCACCTCTGACTCATTGCCAACATCTCACAAGATACAAGCCCACAGACACTCTGGCCACACTGGATCACCACCCCAAAAGGCAGATGGCAGTAGCCCCCATTTGTAGCCCATCCAGGTGAAGCTAGGACACCCTAGGCTGCCATTACGGGGGTAAAATGTCAGATCTTCAAGCCCCCTGGGCCATCTTGCAGGCAAGGCGGAAACAGAAGAAAGGTGATGAACAGAGGAGAGGCGATGATGAGGCATCAAGCAGCAAAACAGACAGAGGTGCAGGCCAGGACACTGGCAGATGATAGCATTAGCTGATGCCAGTCGGCCCCCTCCAGCTGAGGCACAAAGAACATCTGCCACACTCTAGCAGGATGTCACAGGGGGCTGTCAGAATCCGCCAGGGGTGACGTCTCAGCCACCATCGTTGTCATCATTGCCACCATCCCATAAAATATTGGTGGAGATTCTCAGTCACCAAGTGGGGTTACCTGAGAGTTGAGTCATGGGAACTGGACTTTTTTTCTTGTGGGGTCAACATGTTTCACTACTCCTCCAAGGAGCTTTGTCAGTCTTACTGTGGGGTGAAATATGCTAGACTTGCTATCTCCCATACAGAATGTAAACTCCTCCAGACAGAGATCTATTTTATTGGTGTTCTTTACATTAGTCAACGGTGCACTGTGCTCACAGAGAACCAATCCTATGATAATATGTAACACATACAATAATGGGATTTATAGGGATTTTTTCATTGCCATTTTGCCCTCTATCAATGTCACTGGGTAAAGATACCTGCCTCCTACACTGCTACTTTCTTATAAGCACATTTGTTAACCACACACACACACACACACAGAGAGAGAGAGAGAGAGAGAGAGAGACTCATGACATACACAAACTGGGAAGATGTGTCTCACCCTCTCCTGCACATCTATGCTCTTTCCACACTGCTTCAAGCTCTAGTCATCAGAGGAATCACAATGTCCTCTTTTGAAAGCAACCATGTATACTTTTACCCATGACAATAATGACACATATGCCTGTGTTATTAAAGAGCAAGATGAGAACACCGTCTCAAATACTAGGCTGAAATACGCTGCTTTTAGCAATGGGGGGGGGTACTCTCTATGAAGTTCTTTTGCCACTCTCTTGGTCACTTCAACAACACAGCTACAGAAAACCAGTCCAATATTTGGGTTCATCCGTAGGTTTCAGCTATTAAAGCACAAATAAGTTTTCACACAAAAATGCAGTATTTTATTCGGGCATCGTTGATGTACTCTCTGTTTTGCTTAACTCTTCTCCCAAGCAGAGCCCAGCTCCCAAGTTTTTGCTTCTCAGCACCTTTAGATGGGATGACACAGGATTAACTCAGAGAACCATTTTACAGAGGCACCATTGCCATCTCATTTTCTTTTCTCCCTGTGGAAACATCCACAGCTGCAGAAATACAGCCATGTCTGTAGATGTTGGTGGCTTGAATTTGGTCAGGAATGCAGAATCAACTCCATGCTTTAGTCCAAACTAGAGATGGGCTTTTCGTTTCGAAGTGGTCAGCTTCCAAAACGAACCATGGGAGCCCAGCTGACGTTCGGAACTGGAGGTATGAAATCAACCAATCCCTTACTTTGAGCTGGGCTCACATGGGGGGCAACTGCAATGAGGAAGCCTCTGGCATCATCTTTCCTTCTCCCTGGCACTGGCCAATCAGGATCTGTGCAGGGAAATGCATCATCTCGCCTCCCTGTCTGATTGGTCAGTGCCAGGGAGAAGGAAAGATGACACATCGGCGTCTTCTTCCTCATTGGTGTTTAACTCCATGTGAGCCCAGCGCAAGGTAAGGAATTGGTTGATTTCATTCCTCTGGTTCCGAACATCTGCTGGGCTCCCACAGTTCGTTTTTGAAGCTGACCACTTCCGAAACGAAAATCCCATCTCTAGTCCAAACCTGAAAGGTCGGAACGTATTTTGGAAGTGGGAGCCAGCACCTTGGACAGCATTTATAAGGATCACATTAAAATCCACAAAATCATGGGCTCTTGAAATCAGAACCATCAGCTTCCACTGCACCAAGCATACATTTAATGGATAAGGACTCTGGGGATCTGGGTTCAAATACTTGCACACCCATGGAAACTCACTGGGGGAGTAAAACTGGTAAAGCCACTCCTTAAATATCCCCCTTTTCTTAAAATCCCAATTAGGGCTGCTATAAGTCAGTTCTGTCTTGATGGGACACAACAATCAACCAACACTATACCACCTTTGGGAGTCTGGTTAATGCTCAGTCCCAAGGATAGTCGCAGACCAGAGTTTTTCGGAAATGGACAGACCACTCCCTTCTGGCTTAAAGATGCTGCCACTCTTGAGATCTGATGAAACTCAGTCCATCTCCAGGCTGGTGGAAAGAAAGGATATCTCTGATTACCCTGAGCTTTCTAGTGTAGCTTACTAGTTAAGTCAGTCTTGCAGCCGTGTTTTTGTCAGTTCACAAACTGAGCAGATTTCCTTCAGCAGGGAAGATAAGAGACAGACAACCCCCCCCCAAGAGTACACACCTATGCTGGTCATCACTAGAACCGCACCACTGTTGTTTCAAAAAGAAATACCCATCTGACATTTTTGCTGTTTTGTACTTCTGGAGTGCTTTTATGATTTAAACCCTTTTGACTCCTTAAACTACAAGGACCAGAGACTCTTGCTTTAAACAAAAATGCAAAGAGTTTACCTTTTTACCACACAGTTTGTCCACTGAACAAGAAGGTAATCATTTCAAATTGTGCTTTCAAGGTACAGTTCCCCCACCCCTGCGCAAAAGTAGCATCCTTTTCATGTTCCCTCCATTTCCCAAATAGGCTGCATCTATTTACGGTATAAGAGAAGAAAACCCAGGGGTTCTAATAAATGCACAAAAGTAAGGAGGCCAAAGCCAAGCCCGCAGATAGACAAGCAGTACTGATGTCTAGGTAAAATAATAGTACATGTCTGGTGCTTCTAAAGATTCCTCTTTTCCTGGAAGTCAAATATCCCAAGCTTCTTTTACCCTTGAACCTGGTTTTCTTCAAGACCCAACCCAAGCCTGTGTGAAGAATCATAGGTGGCAGTCACCAACTATCCGTGTTGCTATTTGAGCCTAGATTGTAAGCTCCCTGAACAGACATTAACTGTCCTGGACCTATAAGTAATCAAACTGACAAAAGATGGTCAATTCCTCATTTGACATGACACAATAGGAACCCACCCACCCTGCTATGGTGGATCAGCATTGGTTTACCTTCTAGAGAAGATGCTAGACCAAGGAAGCATGCCATCCACAGCCAAGCCATGGCTCTTCTTCTCTTCATCCTTACGACAGTCTCAGGATCCAGGTAGCTTCTCCAGAGTTTCTAGTGTCATCCATCCATCACAACAATCCCAACAACTGCACCAGTGGATAAGAAGGGCCTGAGGTCTACATGTACCAAAGCACTCACAAGTCCACATGAAGGAGGTGGCTGCAATAAAACAGGACAAGAACAGAAAGAAACTGTTACACCAGCCAGTAGATCATCCTCCAATATCAATTTCATTGGTATGAAGAAGAAACTGCATAACTCCCAAGCACAGTGACTTATTCAGAAAAAAAAAGAATGGTACAGCCAGAGAAAGCCTAAGCAACATAATTATTTCTATAACAACCCGCACTGACAGTGCATAAACCACTCTTCTCATTAAGGTTCTCATTAATAATCTAATTAGTTGAGCAGATTCCAACTTCTGCTCTGCAGACTGTGCTAAGATCTCAAAAATCTGAACTGCTGGATAGCTCCGCCATAGAGGTCTCGGGCTGTGGAGGCAGAGGTCAGGAGTTAGATTCTCCACTGTGCCTCTGGTGGGGGTTGGACTGGATGATAGTATTGTTTTTATAGTGTATTTATTGTTGTTTAAACATTTGACTTTGATTTTTTTAAAATATTGTTTATGTTGATTTTGTTTTGCTGTTGTTGTTGTAAGCTGTCTTGGGTCCCTTTGGGGAGAAAAGCAGCATAAAAATAAAGTTTATTATTATTATTATCCACCTTATCCTTTCCAGTTCTGAAGTTCTAAGATTATTGGCATTAATGCCATTAAATTTAGGAAACTATGGATATCTTCTGCATCCTCCAGTCCTAAATTAAAAGATACTTTCCACTGGGATATTCTTCTGTGCACACTGAAATGGACCTCTGTTTGGGAATAACACCCATTCACTTCAATAGGATTTGTACTCCAAATTCTGTACTTCCCACGTGGAACTTTCAAACCTTTCTAAATAATGCAGACTGAACAAATCTGCAGAACCTATCTCAGGCTAGAATCCTGTTCGCTTACACATTTGCATAAGAGCTATCATGTAAGCGCTTCTCTCTTTCCAGCATGCTTGCCTTTATGCAAAACGACAAGCACTGATTGCCAAATCGGTCATGCTACCAGTCTCACGACAACTGTGTGAATGGTGTGTATCGGGGTGGGTGGGGGGGAATGCTGCATGATTGCCCTTGAGTGCACATCAAACCAGAACGGGATTTTGGTTTCAGTTTGTCCTCTTTATTCCACAACATACATGGTTTTGCATGATTTACTCTTGTTTTGCTGATCACAGAGAGAGTGATGGGGTTTTGTAGAGCACTGAAGATAAGGTCTCTGCAAATATCCAGCTGAGCTTTAAATGGGGATTGGATAGATTTATGGCAGGTAGCCATATCCCCTATTATTTGCTGCAACACCCTACAGAACTTCCTGGTACAGGGGCAGTATATCAGCCCTTTCCTGCATAGAATATATGTTGCTGGAGAAAAAAAATGGGAAGGCTGTTACCTTCAGACCCTGTTTGTATGGCTCTCATTATCAATTGTCTAGATTGAGAATAGTAGTATGGACATACTAATCGGGCTAGACAAATCCCAAGGGACAATTCTGCACAATTTTAAGTTGGTCCATCCTTTGTGCCTGGGGGGGGGGGAGCCCTCGGTCTGCACCTACAACTATTTTTTTCTCAGTCCCTTTTCTCCTCTTCTGAAGTTTGGCCTTTCTAACAATTTGCTCGAAGCCTCTACTTTTCTTAAGGAAAGCTGTAGTGAAGGAAGGGTTCATATTGAGAAATCCCATTCTCCATTGTGTCATCTTGTTAAAAGCTTATCAAGGATCTCCCAGAAGCCTCAGAGCTGAGGCACACCCCAATGACCTTGCAATCCTCACCTTTCCAAAGCTTCTCAAATTGTTGACTGGCCGACTGAGTTGACCGGCCATCCACTAAATAGGATCCACTAGACCATCACCCTGAGCCCAGGAACTGAATCAGCTCCACTTTATGAATGCGTGGAGGTACAGCTAACAGACCTCGTGACTATCTGCTGGCTTGTGTTTTCTGAAAACGACCCTCCTGAATCTTTTGCCATCCAGAGGGATGTTCACTTTTGCTGTTTTCATTCTCTCATGGAATAACAGAAATTTCAAAAGGTCTCTTCCCCCCCCCCCAGGCAAGATGGGGAGGGTTTGTGTTCCTATTTTACTTTGCAGGAGGTTTTTGTGCCTTTAAAAATACACAGAAGTGTTCTTTTACAGAAAATCTTTTACATTAAATCTTGCACCAGATAACAAGATCAAGTAGTGGGTTTTTTTAAAAAAGGAAAAATACACATTTTTTAATGAATGACATTAAAGATGCAAAAAACATGCTGGTCTTGTCACATACATGCATGCAGGAGAAAAAAATCTCATTTTTTTTTTCAACAAGCATGTTCAGTGTTCCCCCTTTTATTGTGGGAGGATGAGAAATATTGCCAGTATTTGTCAGATTCTTAATTCACACACTGCCCAAAATCTACAACATGATGGATGGCATGTTGTTAAATTCAAGTTGCTATACTACAATTTTAATTGTTTGGAGTAACAATCATAATAGCTTCACAATTTATTGATGGATTCATTTCATAGTTAAGAATGTGAAAACCTGCCAACCACATTTTATTCATTCTTCTCAGAAACCCACCAGTCCTCTTGTCCCATCCGTAGCTCCATATCCTGTTGCAAGATTTCCCCCCAAAGTGTGTGGTTTCTTTTCTTTTCTTTTCTTTTCTTTTCTTTTCTTTTCTTTTCTTTTGTTCTGTTCTTATGGTATATATCTCCCAGCGTATATATGATTTCCTGTTGACTAAAACATGCTTGTATGCATTTTTAAGTGTCCACATTTTAAGTGTCCATGTTTTTCACATGTATATATGCGTGCATTTTTTCTTCCCGAAAACGCACCACAAGCATCAAAAATGTACAGATTTCCAAACTAGAGTCATTTATCAGCTTCGGAAGGTCTAAAATGGATAGTTCTTTATAGAAATGTAAATACAGCAGATTTGTTTTCAAACCCAATGTAAACGGTTCCGTGCCCCCCACAGACAGAGAGAGAAAGAGAGAGATCAAATCCAGGTACCGCTGGAAGATATAGAAAATGGAAAGTGTTTACTTTATCTGGAATGTCAATTAACATAGTGTGGTTTCAGTCATACCTACAGTATAAGAGTTATTATAGGCATGACAAAATATATGTGCAAAAGAGTCTCTCGCACTGCTAAACTGCTTAAAAATGCAGAAAATCTGGGCCTAGACCAGTTTGATTGTCCTGGTTTCCCACAATGAATACCAAGGTTGCAATTTTCTGTTACTGAGATAAAGACAAGCGTACCCTGCCTAGAGGACTTGAGTTCCCAGGTTTCCTGGGGTGAACAAATCCATATGTACACTGGGATAGAAGCATTGTCTTGAGAGTCCAAAACTGCCACCGGCATTTATTTGCGGGGAAATATATAAAGCATAGAAAGCAAATTCATAAATAAAGCACAACCAGGTGGATTTAAAATGCCTTTCTTTACAGATGTGCACATGGTGGAGATATCATGAAATGCCTGGAAAAGAGAATGTACAGGAGTAAATTGAGGGGGGGGGAGGGGTAAGAGCCAGTAGGCCTGCACAAAGCAGACACTCTCCAGAGGAAGCAATTGGAGATCCATTGCTGGAAGCATTTACAGGCCATCTCAGCAAAGCCACTGAGACTATTATGAGAAGACTGAGAGCTGTAAATAATAAAATACCTGTCTTCTTGAACAGACATTAATACCAAACTCTCAAAGCATCTTACAAAGGTTAGGAAAGATGGGGAAGAAAAATGTATGAATACTACATAAGGTAACAGCAAAACTAATGGATCATGGGGCCTGCCACTTCATTTTCCACAAGAGCAGGCTACATACTTCAAATCTTGGACAAGTTACTTTTGCAGACAACATACTTGAATCTCCAACCAGGATGGCTTGGAGAGGCATCAGGAAGTTGCAGGCCAGGCCACTAACTTTTCCAAGGGGCTTCCAGAGAGTCTACCTCTTTAGAATGCAGTACCATCAATATGGCACACACTTCTGTTCCTCTGTCCCCCTCAAATTCAGAGTCAAACTGGTGGAGCCTAGCTGTGGCAAGAACGTGGATTACAACAATGATCTAAAACTCACTCCCGACCAAGTTGAGGTACTATTGCTGGTTGGTCACTCTGGAGTTCACTCCAGAGGCAAGGATTACACTCCCCTGACAGCAGGAGAGGAAGTGCATACTCAACCTACAAATTTTCTCTGGGTTATCAGTGCACCCAGTCCAGCCCACACTCTTCCAATTGAGACAAGGCAAAGCGGGTAAAACATACCCAGCTGCACTCTTTCTGGTCACATTTTAGGGGGAGCTGATTAAGGACTGGCCGAGAGAGCACTGCTTCATTCTTTACTCACCTTCCGCCTCTTCTCATACCCAATATATGTCTGCCATCAGGCCCCTACCGCCCCTCCCCACCTACCCAAAAAAAAAAAAATCATCTTTTGGCTTGCATAGCAATTCCATTCCAAGCCAGCCTGAATTGCTCTTTCCTCCACAGCATCTGTGCTTTTGTCAGGCTGGATTAGACTGGAAAATTACAATTCCCCCCTTCTTTTCTTAAATAAAATATGACTAATCCAGAAAGCTGGTTCTGATTTAGACAGCAGGGAAGGGGAGGGAAAACCTAAGTATCTGCTGATTTCTGTCTCTGAGGCTTACCCACAACCAAAGCCGCAGATAAAGACAACCAAGGACACAGGAGGACATTTCATGGCTAAGGGAGGACATTAATGCCAGCAGCCCTGCTACTCAAAGGCACTGGATGAGTCTTCCAGTGGGATGAATGGAAGTGCTTTGGCGCATGATGACACTTTCTCTATTCCACAAGACCAAGAAAACCTTGACAGTGCTTGAGCTCCACAAGTTTGGACCTACAGGTAGTCAGCTGGAAATATCAAAATGGAAACTTGAAATGTAAAAGTAGAATTGAACTCATCTCCCGATAAAGGTTCTGATAAAGTACAGCTGGTAGAGAAAGCTCCCCTTGCACGCTTGCAACTTTCAATGGGCAACTGTTTACTGAAGACCAAATTCAGTTAGCTGCCTTGATTTAGGTCAGGAGTCAAACCCATAGTAGGTCTTGGATGTGAGCACCAAATGCACCAGGAAGTCAAGGAAACAAGGTCTCAACTACCATCACCATAGCAAGCTGATACTTTCTCACCCTCTAAAACTATTTGCATCTGAGCAAATGGGGAACTCTATTCATGTTGGTGGATAATAACTAGTTTCACATCCATCTTGGTCAAAAATGTTCATATAAGTATTAAAATGAGTAATGCTGTTGTTGGTGCTGTACTTGTTATTTGTGTGGAAAGAGAAGAAACAGAGTCCACTAAGTGTACAAAGTAGCCCTCCTTCCTAATGGTGCATTCTCCTTGACCCCTTGAAATAATTTTCAGGAATGTGCCCTATTCATTCATTATTTTCTCAACATACAAGGAAGAGGGGGGGCTGGTCTCTCCATCCTTGGTTCCACCATTCTTTTTCATCTGAAAATAAATTAGTTTGAAGAAGAGATACCCAGTTATCTATGGATGTTCCCCATGTGTGTAAAAACACTGTTTTTTCAGGGTTTCAGCTGAAGTGGAGAGCCCCCCCCCCCCCCCGGGGCATCAGCAGCTCTCCCTCTGTGTGTCCCTGGTTGACCACCGGTAAGAAGGTGGTGGGAGGGACAGCAGAGGAGATGGAGCTCAAAAGCTTTTATCCTATCTTGGCATAACATACACAGTAAGAAACTGATGTAGTTATAGGACCACACAGACATCTCTGTGTTTCTCATTTGGGTAGTATGTTCTACTCCACACCCTAGTAGTGGAAACTCAAGATCTGCACAAGATATTCCTCATCAATATAAGCCCAAAGCATCAGGTTCTCAATAAGCCTCCAGTGTTTGATAGGCAGGCTTCTGAGCCATTGGGCTCTTTCAGCTTGAAATGCAAATTTGGAAGGACCTTCTTTAGAGCTAATGCCACTGACACCCTTTTCCCCTTCAGTAGTAGACACCCGTGTACATATAGTGTACTCTATACATTAGACTCAACTGAGATCAGAGACGGTTTCTGACTTTCGTCTGTTTCATAACTGTTGCAACAAAACAACTCAACCCTACCCATTCTCCCATCTTGCTTCCACAAATTACACTGTTGATATTAAGAAAGGCTAGAGTAAGCAGGAGTAGATCTGGGCGTAGAAGAGGAGTGTAGACTCCATACAGTACTGGTACACAGATTCCTGGAATCAGAATCTTTTAATTCTAAGCATATGTCTTTTGCATTTGATTCTGATTGGCGGATCTTGGGACTCTCATTAGAAACCAAAGGGATGTCATATGCCTGAAGTTTGCCCAACCCTGCTATACATAATCACACATATGCATACCCTTTATACGTGCCTATAACTAAAAAAAATCACTGGCAGTTCCCAATGTTGATGGGTGTGTCTGCATTCCATAGAACTCTATGCTAGCCTGAAATTTGTTTCTGGATGCTTGTGGACACAAAGCAATATGTTTTCGACATCACCACTCTGCCTTTCTCCACCCTTTCTCCATCACAGAAGCTCACTGTGTCCAAGAGAGCTGCCTGTTTCGAGCTGGATTTGAAATATAATAGAGCTGATAAGGTGAGACAGAGACCCCCTCCAAGCCTATCACCTCTGAAAAAAATCAAAACAATGCCAATTGCTTTGTCTCTTTGTCTCCCCAAGCTTGGGCTTCCAGGCAGTCAGCTGAAAACATCAGGTTGGAAGCCTACAATGCAAACATTTCCCTCCAGAAACCCCAAAGCCACATAATTTGTACTTTGCATCGTGGTTATATCTCACAAAGTTGTTGTGCAGAGAGGATCTGTGTATTACAGAGAAAGTGAGAAGAAGGTCATAAAACCCGAACCAACCATGAAACAAAAATTTCACAGGCAACTTGGAAATCCTGGGTCTTTGTTCCACTAACCTCTACCTTGTTGTCCATCAATATCAACAAAACCAACAACGCAGACCTGAAGAAGCTCAGACAATCATCTGCCATATATGAGCTGGGAATTGTGCTGAAGAAATCCCAGGTAGACCAAAAAAAAGCATTTCATGCATGCATATACACAAAAACATGCACACAAGCACATACACAGAGCTTACATGCTGTTTCATCTGCAAGACAGCCAAGCAAATGAGGGTCACAAAATAAACATTGTGGTTACAGCGCCTTCAACCATTTTCTCACAACATCTATTCCTTTCATACTACAGTATTTTGGGGTAGCAGTTAATGTTCCCAGTCTGTGAACCCCTCCGGCAGGTTTCCCTCAAGCCCACTTTACAGTATATCCCACCACCATGAAGGTCTGATGCAAATAATTAATCCTGCCATGTCTAAATGTCCAGGCAAACATGTCAGAATTTTCATCTTCTTTTCTGGACCCTCCAGGGAAGGAGCAAAATGTCAGCTGGGTGAGCCACAATTGAAGAAGAAAACTCCTTTCTGCTGGAATTAATAGATTTCAGTGTTACTTCACACCTTCAATAAAAATCTGCACAATAAAATCAGCACAACAGGATGAGCACATCCCCCTTCTAGACACACTGGTTTCCTACTTATAAGGAATTCCTTTATTGCAAGAAGCATTCATTTGTGTAATCCCCATAACCGTCAGCCTCAAGTTGTACAGTCCACAAAGTGGTTTTACCTCCCTCATCAGTTGACTTTGAACACTGGTCCTGAATAAACATGCATTAGGATCAGCCTCTGCTTGTAACCTACATAATTCCCCAACAATAAACAAATAACAAACAGATACATCTATGAAGTCAAACAAATCAATTTGCTTTCAGGGGAAATGAGCACCACTCTGTGAATGGCTTGTAGCTTGCTAAGGATAATGCTAGAGTTAATCCTTCATCATCACCACCCCACACCATCTTATAACTAGAGATGGGCACGACTTGAAAAAAAAAATTTCGAGTTGTCGTTAGTCGGGCCGGTTCCGTTTCGGCTCGTTTCCGTTTTTTGCAAAATTTGCAAAAATTAGGGTTCATTAGTAGTTTGGAGCTGCAGGAGTCCCACAAGTGAAGCAGACTCTTTGCAGCTGTGTCTCAGTACTTGCATGTAGTGCAAAAAGGATCTGGCTTAGGGTTAGGGTTATAACGGCAGGGTTAGGTAGTTACGGGTTTAGGGTGAGTATTGGGGTGCACCTCTGGGTGCCTCTCTGTCCACTTAGAAGGACAGTGTACTGGCGTATGGGTTAGGCTTAGGGTTCGGGTTTGGGCTACGATTAGTACAATTGGCACATCCTCTCTCCGTGGCCACTTTGGAAAATTTGCATGGTCTACTCCCATGGGCGAATTGCAAATGTGCAGGTGTAAAAAAATAAAATAAAAGGAGACTTTTTTTTGAAGAAAACCCACTGCAACTGTAAAAATTTAAGCCCATTTAAAATAGCCAATTTTCGCATCTTTCTGTTGCTTTGGTGGGGTTTTGGCCAACGATTTCAAAAAAAATATTGACGGTCGCCATTTTGGATCCCCCCCCACCGCTGGCAAATGGATGAGCCTGGTACAGTCAGCAAAACCTGGCCATGCGATTGTGGAAGGCTCAAAACTTTGCACCACTCCCATGGGCAGCCCATCATGCGAGCGCAGGTGTAAAAAAATAAAATAAAATAAAATAAAATAAAATAACGGAGATTTTTTTGCACAGGCTACTGTAAAAATTCATAAAATGGTTTCTGTGGTGCTTTGGTGGGGTTTTGGGCAACGATTTCAAAAAAAAAAATTGCGGTTGCCATTTTGGGATCCCCCGCACTGCATGGCAAATGGATGCGCCCTCCCAGCCTGCCACGCAGCAGTAGCAATAGCCAAGGAGAGGGGGTGGGGAACCCCCCCCCCCCAAATAAAACACCCTTCTGGCCTGGTAGTGCCCTCAGACAGTTTTCGCCTACTTTTAGGGCCGGGAATCGGGTTTTTTTTTTTAACTTTTAAAAACTTTTTTTCTGTGCCGCTTGGCATTGCGCGATGCAAGTAACGAGCACGACAAATCAGACCAAATTGTTCGTTCGTCGGTTCGAGCTCGAATTCTGGTGGAGTAATTCACGTCATTCCACCTAACGGATGCAGTGCAAACGGGAATGCCGCTACCCCATTTTTAAACTGCTACTTCCATAAGCAATGAAAACAGCCTAGTCACTGAAGCTTTATACCCAGGCTTTCTTCCCAAAGTCCAATTCTCCTCTTCCGTACTTTATTCTTGCAGTAACACTGTGAGGTAGGTTAGGTGAAGAAAGTGCAACACCCCAAGGGAGTTTTATGGCCAAACAGATGTTTGAACCCAGCTCAGTGAAGTTCTTGTCCAGCATTTGACATCACGGTGGAGACTAACATACAGGTCTATAATGGTTGAGGAAAGCTGGCCGTGCCACCTCTGGCCCCATCTCCCCCTCCTTACCTTTCCTTCGCAAGAATGTCCGTCATTCCATGTTTTTAATGCCGCCCCTTTTTAAACTGCTACTTCCATAAGCAGAAAACAGCCTAACTGAAGCTGACCCAGGCCACCGGGGGGGGGGGGAGGCAAAATCCGGCCCTTCAGGCCATTCTGAGTGGCCCGGGCTGGCGCACACCTCTCTCCCCCTCCTTCGCCCCATGTTTTTTTAAAAAAAAAACCTTCCGCCAACATGGGCCTCTGCCACCAGCATCACCGGGAACCTTGTGAAGCTAGGTGCCTGCCTTCCTTCCTGCAGGTGGGGTTGCAAGGGGTCAGTGGGTGGGGCTTGCAGTGGGGTGGCAGGGTCAGGGAGCAACTGGCCCCTGACACATTCTCAGCCACCAAATCTGGCCCTCCTTACAAAAAGTTTGGGCACCCCTTCTTTAGCCCATGCATGCTCTTCCCTGCTCTCCCACGTGGCCTCTGTATCTCTTACGTGCAACCCAAGGATCAACACAAACCAACCACAATTCCAGGTGTGCATGCAAATATCAACCAGAAATGAAACAAAATAAATCTGGGGGCTTGTTATCTATAGGGAATAAGAAAGGGGAAGGGGAAGCACTTAAGCCTGGCACTTTGCACTGGCATTTTTCTATTCATCCATGTCGTGCTGCACAATAATTTAGCATTATGTGAGCTAAACCATGACGGAACCTGTGTCAGTATTTTGCTCCTTGTGGCAAAACAATAACCCACCTGGCTTGCTGTCAGGATTGGAGAATGCAATGCCAGAATAAATTCCCTCACAGCTAAGATGGATGAAATACTTATTATTACTTCTGTAATCAAAATACTATCCTTGCCCTCACCAAATAATCCACTAAGCAAATGCACTTTAGGGGATGTGCATGTGTTTGTATGCATGTGTCATTTCTAGTTATCATCTCAGTGCAGCTTAACTTTTTGTTCTTGATTGATGTCCTTTATGATGAACTAGAATGACTGTTGACAACCCACATAAAGATAGGCTCTCTTGGTTTCCATTCGTGTTAGCACAAGAAATTTTAAATGCATGCTGCTCTCACACTGAAAAAAGAAACAACTTATTGTTACTTATTTCCTCTTGTCAATAGATTTCTTAGAAAAACCATGTAAAACTTCCTCTAGTACACTTACATTATCATCCTGTCTGTGGGTCATTCACTCAGACAATCTTAAATACACATCCTCCAAGAGAGTGTTAAGACTTTATGTAGTTGTACGTCACTGGCCCAAATCTTCTTGCCGAGTTATTCCCCCTGGAAGTTAAGATATCACTATAGACATTATCTGGTTGCATACTAAGATGTGTGACCCAGCATGCAACTGACAATGTCTACAGTGGCTTCTTAACTTGGAGCAATTTGCCTCCATTTGTATAGCTACACAAGAGTATTTGGCCCATTAATGCATAACGGTACCATGATAGAAGTGACTAGGTGGCACATAACAAAGCATTGTAAGTCAACCTGTTTTAAAAATCAGTACTCTGTTCTGTTAAGAAAATGATGACCTCCATGGCTTTCATTTCTCAAAAATTAGAAATAAGCATACAAAAATGCAACAAACATTCTTTTAAACTAAAATAAGTGCATTTCCCTTCATAAATTCAAAATTCTACAATATTTATCACAGATTTTTTTAAGTTAATAAAAACAAAATTCTTTAAGAAAATGTCCCAATCTCACATTCCCTGAAGGGAACTTCGTTATACACCTCATTCTGTGAACCAATTCATTAATAGGTCTTTGACCAATATATAGCCTTATTTTCATATGTGTGAAAGGCAAGAGATCAGTCATAAAACAGGAGCACCAAGCAGCTATTAGACGGTGTGCATGCTACACATTATTGGCTGCCAAACAATGATCCTATTAGGAGGCAGATAAAAGTAAAAGGTAAAGGTTCCCTCCACCTATGCATGCTAGTCATGTACAACTCTAGGAGTGGTGCTCATCTTTGTATTGAAGCCAAAGGGCCAGTGTTGTGCAAGTCTGTAGCCATGTGGCCAGCATGGCTGGAAGGAAACACTGTTTTACCTTCCCGCTTTTTACAGTACCTATTTATCTTCTTGCATTTACATGCTTTCAAACTGCTAGGTTGGCAGGAGCTGGGTTTAATAGTGGGAGCTCACTCCGCTGTGTGGCACCTGGGATTCAAACCGCTGAGCTGCTGACTTTGCAGCCAACATTATTCAATGCTCTAGCCCACTGAGCCACCATGCTCCTTAATGTGCATTTGATTTAAAGCATTGGGCTACAGATCTGGATCCCTCTGCACCTGAAGAATTGTAACTCAACTTCTCCTTGTGCCTGGTGTCTCCTTGTGTCTCCTTGTGTTTTGACATTTCATTGATGATTATTTTTTTGAAAAATAAAAGTTGCAATTGAAATTGAAATCAGTCTGTCACAATGAAAGCTGTTCCTAAGAAAGGAGAAGCCATCTCAGAGGAGTAGCAGCTAGGTCTGTATTCTAGCACAAGACTATGTGCTAAGAAAGCCAATGTATGTTTGAAGGGATGGGAGGCGGGGGGGGCGGGGCTCTAGCTGCGGAGGGGTCTTCTGAGGCCATAGGTTTCCCTCCTTCAGAAGAGCAAGCATGCAGGCAGGTGTATAAAAGTTTCCTGACTCCTCACATCTATCTTGGCTGGTGTTACTGAAAACAATCCAATGGGGAAGGAATGCAAATTAATAGTTGCCTACATTTTTGCACAAGCTTATCTCCCTGTTTAGTTATGCACAAGCAAACTGTCAGGTTACCTATTAAAATCACGAGAAATAGTTAGCCGCAAGAGCGGCCATGGGCAAAGCTGTTAACTGATTAGTTTCTGAGCAGAAAACAAATATATGTTCCGCTGAGCACAACTGTGTTCCACTGTTCCTTAACACAGTGATTAACACTGCATGGAAACATAGCATGGAAACATAGACGGCCCTGCATCCCCTGCCTGCCCCAACATCCAGGCTGTTCACATATTGCGGATACATCAAGGGGAAGCTGGCCGGCTGTCCCCATAAGCTAGAACCCTACTACGCGACCAGGCTGAGGCTACAGGGCTAGCTCATGATCATCCGGCAGGTTTTTCATCAGGAGATAGGGTTTCCAACACATGGAGGCAGGGCCAGAAAAAGGACATGATGGCAGCAATGGCACGAGCTTGCAGGGACCCTGATTTCTCCACCTGAAGCAGAATTGGGATAACCACATCATTCAGAAGCTAGAATACACAATTCAAATTTAACCTATCAGGAACAACTCTGAAAGCCCACTGTTTTCCAGGAGATGCCCCAGCTTTCAACAAGTAATTTCATCATCTCCAGCCAGGTCAACAATACTTTGAGGAAACAAGTCATAAGCGGAGTGCTTTGAAATGTGGCATATACCATGTCAAGGAGGTGGGAAAATGAGGGATCATGGGCTCAGATGCCCTTTTGGAAAACCAGGCTTTGTAGTCAGTGCCTGGAATTAATTAACAAAGAGAAGGGAGGTGTGTCCACTGGTACCTGAAAGACAGCAGTACCTACAGCTTATCATTGTGAGAAAGAGCTTTAAGACTGAGCCTTGGTACTGAACTAATTAGGAGAATCGTTTCAGTTGAGTGAAGGATGAAAAAAAATCAGTCTTCTTTGTGTAAGTTTAGGTGGACTCAGTGCCTAAAAGGCAGATCATCTGGAAGAGTCTTCTAGAAAAGTTGGATCTCTAGATATAAAAATGAGGAGAAAAAGATACTTTAGGCAGCTTAGTTATCTCTTAGGGGAACACAATGCTTATTTTCTGCAAGACATGCACATTGTTTATCTTCTACTGAGACTATGCTAAAGCTATACTAAGATTAAAGCATTAGAACAGGTCAGCCAGCTTTTTGCAGCTTTGCTCTGTAATTGCTCTTACCTTAACTATTCATTACATATTTGCTCCTCAGCCTTTGACTGTTACTGTGACGGTATGAACTATTTTTGAAGTTTTGGTCCTTGAGACTTTTTTACCATCTTGAATATAAACATTTCACAGTTGTTGATATTTTGGATTAAGACAACTGTTGGTACTTAAAACAAGGCTTTGCCTTGACCATCTATTAGTTTTTTGTGGGTACACTGGTATTCCTATCTTGCAGGCTTGGTACAAGAGTCAAAGTGCTCTGCTTATATACTGCCCCATAGTGAATCTTTGGATGGTATACAATTTATTTATGCAGGCTACACATTGTTCACTCACCAACCAACACCCAGCAAGATGGATACTCATTTTACCAGCCTCTGGAAGATAGAAGGCTGAATCAACCATGAGCCAACTACCTACGATTGAACCCCACGTCGTGAGCACAGTTATAGTCGAAATACAGCCATTTAAACCTCTGTGCCATGAAGCTTTTGTCTTTCACTATGAAGCAAACACTGGTTTCAGACAATAAGCATGGCTGATGAAAAAACTACAGATTCCATCTCCAGGCACAAATGTTTGGCTTTCAAACCAGCCAAATCAGAAAGTCTGAGGGGACTGTAAAATTTTGTCTTTTCTTTTTCTTTTTTTGCAACAAATACAAATCCAGGTCCACTAATTGCCACATCAAGACCAGCAGTGCAAATAACTAAATGAGAGGAAAGATGTTGAACCCCACAGGTTCTGAAAGGTTTCTGAATCTGTCGTTTATGTAAAAGGGCCTGATGCTTATGATCGGAAGGAGGAATTGTGATTCGGGCAAGTTATGTGGTGAAGCAACGCTTCTTTAAATGAGCTGTCAGATCCAGTGCACAGAAACTCTGCATGGCAGAGTACTTTTCAAACACAAGTTATTTTAGTAACACTAAACACTCTTTGTACTGGCTTTGCCTTTGAATCATTTATTTATCCCAGACTGCACTCCCCCATCTATATCCTACATACATTCAAAGAAAAAGTTGGTAGGCCAGCAGTAATGCACACATTATGCATAAAGAAAGCAGCAGTCTTTCTTTACAGTCATTGGCCTGTTCATCTAAGATTTCCAGGACCAAGCTGAGTGAAAGATTGGGAAGTCTATAATCCTTCCCTCCCAGGCCGCAGTTTTACCAAGGACTGCTATTCCCCACCGCTGTGGGTGAGAGGGAAGCCATTATCAGCAAGCTCATGGCTGGAGAGACAGGTGATCCCAGTGCAGCCTTTCCGTTGTCATTGGAAAGGAGTACAATTCCCGACATCCCTCCTAACTGGCTGTGTTTGGCAGGTCCACTGGGGGTTGTATTCAAGCAACAACAACATCTAGTGTACTCCCCACCCCACCCCACCCCCGCATGTGTCTTTTGGGGTAACTAGGCCCCATGTTTCTTGGGGCTTTAAATGTTAAGCCAATCTCCTTTTTTCAGATGGGGCTAGAAACAGGTTAGAAACTCCAACATAAGGACAGACACATATGACACAAACTTATTCCCTCATCCAGTTTTCAGTTACAGTGATGTCTGCCTGCGTCTGATGCAAATACAATGCAGGGGCAGGAACGACAAACGCTTTATATTTTTAACACTGACAGCAGCTACGTGTTGCACATAGCAAAGCAGACACCACTCTTGACATCTAAAGCAGACATGACACCTGAGGAAAGTGAAAAGAAAGAAAGAGCCTGGGCAAGGGACTGAAAATAGGATGCGAAGTGCCCAGGCAGAATGTGATGGGGAGGGGGGGGAGAACAAAAGGTCACTTAGAATAAAGCCACATGAAGAAAGTCTTCCAGAGTTGGGTTGGGTTTTCCAAAACTAGAGAATGCTGAGGCAGCACTGGTTTCTGGGAGAACACAATTCCATAAGGTGTCATGACAGAAAATTGACCAAGATGGAAGAGGCAGAGAAATACAGCTTTTAAAAGAATATTAACTAGTAGAACAATTTGATATAGAGCGCTGTCCCACAACCGATAAAAGCCACCTTTTACTTCAAGAAAAGCGCCTCTAAAAATCGTGCCCTCATGATCAGCCGGCTTTTCTGGGCGGGGGGGGGGACTCGGCCATGCCCGCTGAAGTGCATTCTCCTGGAACCACCACTGAAGGTTCTCTTTTTTTGTATCGCTTAGGAGGCGCCTTTTTAAATGAATCAAACAAAGGTGGGGACCTGAAAAGCCGCTTCTTATCTACTTATTTCCCATTTTTCAACACTACCTTGGTCCTCTTTTTAAAATATTCTTATGTTAGGTTCCATCGATAAAGCTGCATGCATTCATCAATCCAGCACTCCAGCTGGCATTTTGAACGGATCCATCCTGCTTAAATGGAACAGACAGGGATTTTCCTTGTTCAATGAGAGCTTTTCTGTCAGTGTTCTCAAAGCCACAAAAAAGCAGCTTCTGGCCGTGTGTACATATCCAACAGGAAGACTGCTGCCACGGACATGGGGACAATGGAAGCACTCCCTCAATCACGTGATTGCGGCAGGGGCAAAGGGAACTTTTATTTTAAAAAAGCAGCTCTTCCAGGATGTGGGATAGCACCCATAGAAAGACTTCTCTGCTCCAGTCTTCCTCTATATCTATATCCATATCCATATCCATATTTACATCCATATCTATAAATAGATCTATATCCAGTCCATCCATCTGTCTGTCCATCTATCTATGAAGTTCAAAACAATTGTATCTGATTTTTTATCAAAATTTTTGTAGGTCTGCTGTGACCCACAAAATGTCTAAGATAAAGGGATTCTAGGCATATTTCAAATAGGTCTGGGATACGAGTCACTTGGCAAGTCCACACAGGCAGGCGATTGGACTGCAGTAAAGCAACATCGTCCTTTTTAAAATCATGGGTATTAAATCCTTGTCCAGCCAACAACACCATTCTGCAGCCTTGCACAGAACAATCAGGTCTATATTAATAAACAGACAGAAATGTGATATTAAAAATGACAACATTCAGAAACCAGTTTACAAGCACCTGCCAACATGCGGCAAGCCTGCAGGACATTAAGCTTCCAACAAATTTATCTCAAGCACAGGCTTCAGCCTAAAGACACTTAATTTAATACACAGTACTAAGCAAATCTGACTTAATTTCATTTGGGCTCAACTTTGGATTTTTTTTCTATTCCAGACAAATTGGAATGCATAAAGCAATGGCCTAGGACTCATGTGACCAGGATTTAAATCCCTGGTTGACCATGGAAACTCCCTGCTCCAGGGAGGCGTCAATGATAAGACTACTGCTTAAAAATCTCTCACACACTAAGAGTTCTATTGGGGTCCCCTAAATTCAGGTGAGACGTGATACTAAACAACAACAGATTAGCATATCAAGCAGATAATAAATGGATACGGCCACCAGGAGATTATTGTGTTCTTAAGATGTATATATTTGGGGTCTGCATAGAACTGCTAGAGATGCCATTGCTATTTCATGGCCTTTGAAGCGACTTGATTTTAAAAAACAAAGAACAGGACAGAGTTCGATTTCTATGCAGGGATGTACAATTGTCCAACTGATAACAGCACCATGTGCCTGTAAAGGATGATATTTGTACCATGAAAGCTTACAACTAGAGATGGGCACAATCTGGAAAACTGGTGATTCGTGGTTGTGGCTGGCCACGAACCATGAACACCCTCCCCCAGAAAAACAAATCAGTTGGTGGTTCATTTCCCCAGTTCATGCCTGCAGGAAAAGGAACCGACCCCTTCTTGCCATCCGCCTCCTTCCTGCTTTCCCAGCTGCCTCCCTAAATGGTCTTGCCACCACCTCCGTCACCATCTTCAGAGACATCAATCCTGTTTACCTTCCAGGAACCAGGCCTGCTGTCGTTAGGCTTGCACATGCCTATCATCTGATAGGCAGGCGCAGAGACCGCTGGCCTGGCTCTTGGAATGGAAGCTGAGCTGCCCCCTCTGAAGATGGCAGTGGCAGTAAAGTAAGTGGCCAGGCCACTTGCATAGAGGAGGCAGGGGCTGCCGGAAGGGGGTAGGCAGGCATCCATTTTGCAGAACAAAGGGCCAAACGGGCTGGGGTGCAGGTATGCAGTCCCTCTCTCTGCAAAAGTCAATCACACGACTGGCCTACACATGGAGAGACACATGCTTTATCTACTTTTATTCCACAATGGCCACAATCCAATTACATCAATGGAAGTAAAACAGAGAATATAACTCACAGCACAAAGCTGCTGCTACTGAACAAGTACCTGCTTGGATTCCTCGAGGCTCACCAAGCTGGCTGGTTTGGTGCGTGACCCTGCGTTAGTAGCAAGGGCCCATTATTGTTTAGCAATCTGCCACCGTGAGCTTTATGCCATTTCTCTTTTATCAATGGAGCTACAGCAAAGGATTATGGTTAGGGGACCTCAAGGCAGCAGACAGATGATTCCCGGGCAGTTTCCAGCCAAAGCCCTGTCCTGACCAGCTCAAGGCTTGCTTTCAGATTTCCTCTGAAACCCTTCCATCTGAACTAATCCTTACCCTCAATTTTGAATTAGTATAAAGTTCCTGAATTAGAAATAGCAATCTCTTGTCAATATCTGTTGCTGCAAGCTTATCCCAAAGACGATTCCTAATAATTGTGTCAAATGCAGAAGAGAAGTCAAATAAAGGCTGCAAAAAGCCATTTGAAAGGCTTAGTGGTATATTTGCAGACTAGATGGTGTAGCACAAAGATGTGGTCCACCGTGCTATGGCCCTTCCTAAACCCAGCTTGTTCCTGATGTAGGATGTTGCTCCCCTCCATCCACTCTTCCAGCTTCTGCATTAGGAAGCGGGTGTAAAGCTTGGAACTAATATCTAGTAAACTAATAGGACGATAATTCTGGGGGTTCGTTTTGTCACCTTTTTTATAAATTGGAAAAATTATGCTCTGCCTCCAGCCCTCCGGAAAAGTTCCCGTATGGTTGATATGAGTAAAAAGCCATGCTAAGATGGGAGCCCACCATTCCATATTGCTTTTATAGACCTCTGGTGGGATCATGTCTTCACCTGGTGCTTTGTTTATAGCTAAAGCCTCAATAAGTGAACAGACTTGAGATTCTGACACTGGGGGCCACTCTGGTGTGGAGTTTAGCAAAATTTGTGTAGAATTCATGTTATTGGGCCCCACAACTAAATCACTGTCAAAAAAATTTTCCTGAAGTGGGAGCAGCAGGTATTTGCTGTAATACAGGCATTAGGTGTAGCATTAATATCTAGATCTGGGAGAGAGATCATCCTCCAGAACTTTCTCTCTCTCCTCTCCATCACTGCCTGTCCTAGTTCCTGCCACCGTGCTAACTCAAACAATTTTTTCTTTTGTCTTAGAAGTTCTTTATATTTTGAGCAGAGGCAGGTTAGCTCCTTCAGGTCAGAACTCGACTTTGACTGTCTTGTCCTTCTCGTTAAGTGAGCTAGGTGATTTTTGGCTAATCTACATTCTTTATCATACCAGCTTTCCCTATGAGTGGCAGAGCTTGACCCCTGTGTCTTATTGGCTAAGAGTGGTCTTACATTTGTAGTAATATAGTTTATGCCCTCTACAGGGTCTAATTCATCACTCACAATGCCCCTATGGGCGTTCAACAGGTGTGGTTTACTTAGCTGTTCCCGAATGGTCAGGTCAACCAGTGGGGACCATTTTAAACGTTTCCCCATGACCATAGTTCTCTCGGCCCAGTCAGCTGGTGGAGGAGGTAACTGTGGAATGACCATTGGGATTTGAAGACAAATAGGTAGGTGGTCACTATCAGGACAATCTAGTACATTATATTCAGTTTCCTGAAATACCAACCTTGAGGAGCAAAAAAATATAATCAGTGACACTCCCTGCCCTGCTGTTAAGGAAAGTGAAATATCCCTTTGAGATGTCCCAGGAACTGCCATGAAGGCAAGTTAACTGTAGAACAGCCATTGTCTCTACCAGCTTCCTGCCTTGTTTATTAAATGATTTATCTGATGAATGATGCCCAGGAGGGAAAGGTTCATAAAAAAACTGGGCCAAGATCTATACCCAGCTCATTGGGGTCACAGCCGACTCTGGCGTTAAAATCACCACACACAACTATATCAGCCTTGGGGTGCAGGAGCTCAGATCGTGTGATGACCTCTTCTAAATCATTCCAAAAAGTTGGGAGGATGCCAGCTGAATCTGGTAGACAGTAAGCATTAACACAAATTAGGGAATCCATCCCATTTCCCCAGCTCCTCTTAATCAATACTGACAATATAAAGTTATTGTCAGACTGATAAATAACTTCCGTCTCTACATCCAGCTTTACCGAGACTAAGATAGCAAGGCCTCCTTTAGCCCTCCCCCTGGTGGAGGATTTGCGGGCCGGAGACAGAAATGTACTGTATCCTTGCAAGACCAGTGAAGATGTGTCCATTAACCAGGTTTCCTGTAAACAAAGGATGTGAAATCCAGAAAGAAAGTTCTCAAAGTCCTGGTCCATCCGCTTATTTTGCCACCCAGCAATGTTCCATGATAGAATTGAAAGTGGACACTGGGAATTTGAGTGGATGTGAGGTTTGGAGCCATTCAGTCATTCAGGAGGCAGAAAACCAGCAGGGAGCCTTGGCTCAGAGGGTGATTCAGCCTGGGTGGTTGTTTTGGGGCGGCAGGATTCATGGAGGTTGACAAGTTCCTGCCTTACCACCTCCATCTTTTGAAGCAACTGTAGCTGGTTTTCCCAGGCAAGGGCACCAAAATTGTCCAGGGCCTTTTTGGAGACAGCTTCCTCGCTGATGTCAGGCTGTGTCAGCAAATCTCTCAAAATTTGGTTAGTGGTCAAAGAAAAATCTGTAGGCACAGACGTAGGTGGGGGAGCGCGTCTAAGGGGCTCAATCAATTGGCTGACCCCAAAGATCAGCAATTGAAGTTGAAACGCCCATATGCGTGGTTGGAATAACTATAGTCACCGGTTTCATCAAACTGGGTACGTCTCCATGTGGATTATTTGATTCCTGAGCATCTTGTAGTTCCACTGAAGAATTTCCTGGATGGTCTGATGACACCGGGGTTACTGAAGTTGAAACAGAAGTTGATGTGCAAGGATGCTGCGTGTTTCCCATTTGAGTTGGGTTTTGTTGAGGTGGGGCCATCTGGTGTATGGACTTTGAGTAGTTGAAATGGGTATCCTTTGGCCTTATCTGGGTAAATAATGTACCGAGTTCAGTGTCAGTTAGCTCTAAAAGTCCGCCCCACTGTGTGGGGTGAGCTGGACTGGTTTTGGCTGCTCCACCATCGAGCATCATATGGAGATCTTGTAGAGGGTCCTTCTGCTGCGGAGAGTCGTGCTTGGAAACTAAAGGTTGGGAAACTTCTTTGTTCATAAGTGACAGCAACATATTTCAGATGTTTTCTTCCCCAACAGGCAAATTTACAAGGGTTTTGGCACAATCTCCACACATTGGGACCTTACCCCCTTACCCCCCCTAAGAAAATTCAGCAAAAAAAAAAAGAGGAACACTTTTGGCGGGGGGGGGGGGGGGGGGCTTGCACAAGACATAGGCTGGGTGCTTTTTTGCACACAATAGGCTTTTCCGCAAGATACAATGGCTTCCTATGCAGAAAGAGAGCTCTCCGATAATGCTTGCTGCTAACAAAACAGATAATTTTTTTTTGCCCCCACACCAAATATTTCTGACCTGGAAATCTCCAGATCTCATAACCATTGGCATTTTTGTGTGTATCTTGATATATCAAAAGAGACACTCTATTTCACTGAGGAGAAAAACGGCCAAGTGCTTAATGCATTCTCCACCTACTATATCCCTTTGGGTGCAACAGTTGCCCTTTGCCCACCCCAGGCATGATCGAGAGGCAGGCCTCTGTGTGTGATCTCCACCACAATGCTTTCTGATACACAGATCCTGAGAGACTGTGGGTCTTAAAATAAATTAACTTAATTATCTCGGCAGTCAGTTGCTGCTTAATAAGTAACTGCCTTACTTTTTTTTAACAGTCATGATTTTACTCATCTCAGTCTTCTTTTCTTTCAAATTGCCAAAATGCTAACGCTTATTTTTAAAGGGGAAGTGACTCAGTGCATAAGTTGCCCTGAGCTGTACAGAAGCTCTTTCCCTCTCCCTCTCTCACCCCCCCACCACCCCCTCTTTCTCTTGTGTTCTCCACAGAGTCAGAGTCTGCTCATTACAGGCCAATCTCCCCCAAACCTCTCCCTTCCCCAAGCCACACACAGTGTCTGCTGGAAATATATGCATTGTCCCATAAGGGGTGACAGGGAGATACACTCCAGATATGTGGAAGGTGATAAGGAGCTTTTAATTATTTTGAATAAACTGTTCAGGGAGATTATAGCCCTTTATCCTCTCATCATTAATTACTACATCATCGTCGTCATCACATCATGGGTTCGTTAAGATGACTGGGATTTTAAAAATGGTTCCACTACTGCTTTCTCTTGGCAAGATCTAACCTGATGGGCGCTTTCATCAGTCTGAGGGCTGTTTTTTAATTATGCAATATGAGGAGATTGAATCTCTGTGTCATATTTCTCAGGCGCCAAACCCAGAACTTAATTGTATGCCTGAGCAATAGAGAGGTTCTTCTCTTCCTTTTGTATACTAATTCACAGCAGGTTTCCTGCCGTCTCCATAAAAACTGTCAAGATTTTTAAGGTTACAGAGAAAAACACATTTTGGCCTGGCATTCAGGCCTTCTGAGGCAGTGCTTCTGGGTTGCCAGACGTATAATGGTTTCAAGAGGATCTTATTCTCTTCTTAGCCAACTGTGAGAATGGGAAGATGTAACAAGGGGGATGGGGCAAAAAATAAGGGGGGAAAGCAGAATACCTCCTGCTGAGCTGTTCTTAGTGCTCGTGTGCTTGCTGTCTCATAGCATGCATGTTTTCTCCATTGAGAGGCTGCCTGTCATCTCAACCCCAGGCCATTCCTCTTATAAGCCATAGTTTATCTCTGAGCTGACCGCTCTGGTTGACAGGCCGAGAGCGTGCCACCAGACAAACAGCTTCCACTACAAACATGCCCTTCACAAAAGGTAATAAGAGCCTTTTGTCTTGACATGTTCTGGAAGGACCTCTTTCCCCTGGGAAGAAATTAACACTGCATATGCTTAGAAGCACTTTTTCTTAAGCCTCTGGCAAGTGGGGAGAGATGTCTTGTACAGAGGGATGAGAAGGGCAGATCCGTCAAGAAGGAGATGTAAGATAACCACGAGAGCAGCTTCCAACGTTCTTTCCATGCAATGGAAGCACGAATGAAATGAGTTACATGTGCTTCTCTCCTATCCTAAGATCTATGAAGGAGTGATATCCAAAATGCCCTATTCTTCAACAGCTCTGCTCAGCTCCTATAAATTCAAGCCTGTGGTTCCCTTAGGAAATGAGTTCATCTTGTATTTGGTTGTCCTCTTTTCCTGATGCCTTCCACCCGGTGTTCCTTGTAAGCTGCATGCACATGCAGAGCTTCATCAGAGCCACACAGTGGTGGCCATAAGAACATAAGAACATAAGAAGAGCCATGCTGGATCAGGCCAAAGGCCCATCTAGTCCAGCTTCCTGTATCTCACAGCGGCCCCACCAGATGTGTTTGGGAGTGCATGAGACTAGATATCTGTCTCCTGATACCACTCTCCTGCATCTGGCCCTTGAAGTACCCTGGTTTAAACCCTGGAGGTTACACATCTCCATCATGGTTTGTAACCTGTGATGGACTTTTCCTCCAGGAATCTGTCCAATCCCCTTTTGAAGGCATCCAGGTCAGATGCCATCACCACATCCTGTGGCAGGGAGTTCCATAGACAAAGCCAAAATCAATGTCTGTTTACTTTGGGGTTTTAGCTGAAACCCCGTTACCACAGGCAGACAGACAAGGCTCCCACGCAGCAGAGAGAGAGAGAAATAGAGGGAAGGTTGCTTCCACCTTTTCCAACATTACTGTCTTTTCCAGAGAATCCTGCCTTCCCATGATGTGCCCAAAGGAGGAGAACCTCAACTTCCACATCCCCGGAGATAGTTTGGGCTTGATTTTCTGGAAGTCGGGGGGCATCTGCAAAGCTCTCCTCCAGTACCACATTTCAAACAATTTTTTTTCCTTTTAGCCTTCTTAACTGTCTGGCTTTCACGGCCATCCAGAGTGATCAGAAATATAAGTGTGTGAATGATCTTGAATTTGGAATCTAGTGGCACATCCTTACATTTGATTTTCTAATATTTCAGAATCTTCTCTAATTTCTTCATTGCTGCCCTTACTGGTCTCAGTAGACTGCACACTCCACTTGGATTGATGATTGAACCAAGGTACACAAAATCTGTAATTATTTCAAAAAGCATGTGAGCTTGTTCAAAATTGGAAGGAAAATATTTAAAGTTTCAAGAATATACTATGTTTCATTATGTTTCACGAATACGCTATGTTTCAAATATACCACCTTCTTCTAGTTAATGGGCTCAAGTCATTTTAAAAATACCAAATAAAACAAAGCAGAAATGCTAAGAATCCAGTATTAAGATATTTTTTTTAAAAATAGGTGTAATGTTTTATTTTTCATAGAATCATAGAATCATAGAGTTGGAAGAGACCTCAAGGGCCATCTAGTCCAACCCCCTGCCATGCAGGAACCCCCATCACAATATTTCCGACAGATGGCCATCCAGCCTCTGCTTAAAAACCTCCAAAGAAGGAGACTCCCACCACCCTCCTTTGGGGCAGCATATTCCACTGCCGAATAGCTCTAACTGTCATGAAGTTCTTCCTAATGTTCAAATGGAATCTCTTTTCCTGTAGTTTGAAACCACTGCCCCAAGTCCTAGTCTCTGAAGCCATGGAAAACAAACCTGTTCCCTCTTCAATATGACATCCTTTCAAATATTTAAACATAGCTATCATATCCCCTCTCAGTCTTCTTTTAGAGAGGCTAAACATTCCCAGTTCCCTAAGCCGTTCCTCATGAGACATTTCCTCCAGATCCTCAACCATCCTGGTCGCTCTCCTCTGCACCCACTCGAGGTTGTCAACATCCTTTTTAAATTGAGGCGCACAGAACCGGACACAGTACTCCAGGTGGGGTCTGACCAGAGCAGAATAGAGTGGTACTATCACTTCCCTTGATCTAGACACTATGGTTCTGTTAATGCCACCAAGAATTGCATTGGCTTTCCTGGCCGCCGCATCACACTGCTGACTCATGTTCAATTTGTGGTCCACCAAGACTCCCAGATCCCTTTCACAGGTACTATCCTCCAGCCAAGTATCCCCCATCTTATATTTGTGCAATTCATTTTTTTTTACCTAAATGTAGTACCCTACATTTCCCTCTGTTGAAATCCATTTCGTTAGCTTTGGCCGAGCACTTTACTTTTGGCAGTAACTATCTTTAAATCTTTGTCACTGATGGTGGGGAAATTATTATAATTCTCAAGATTCTTCCCATCTTCTTATAACCTAACAACAAGCTTATTCATATCCCTTTATAACCTAACAAAACAGCAGATGTCAAAAATAAAGCAGACAAGAAGATCTAAACCATGGTTTGTCTGCTTGCTCATGCATGTTCAAAGTTCTTAACTATGATCAATACAAACCATGATCTAATAACTGTGACAGAGATCAGACTTCACCCCAGGTGGTTCCCCCCACCTTCGGACCCCTTCATGAGAGGAGATGGTTGCTGCATAAACCACCTTTTATTACAACTGTCATTTGGTTGGTGAACAAAAACGTCAGTCAGAACTACAGGATCAAAAATGTCAACAAGTTCAGTCCATTGCCCAGTAAATTCAAAAGTCGCTAATGGTGTTCCTGATGAGGGTATACACCAAACACTCCTTGTCTGTCAGTCCTCTCAGTGGAGTCCCCTGACTAGAACACAGTGTTTCACAGCAAGGATAGCAAACCCACTCCACTTCTGGCTCCTTCCCCTTGGCTCTGGCATTGGTCCCATCTTCCAAAGACCCATAGTGCTCAGGAACACGTAGACCAGGCATGTCCAAACTTCGGCCCTCCTGATGTTTGGACCACAACTCCCAGAATTCCAAGCCTGTATTTCCAATGGCAAAGGACTGTGGGAGTTGCGGTCCAAAACATCTGGAGGGCCGAAGTTTTGACATGCCTGACGTAGACCTTACATTCAACTGGGTCTACCCTTCTCCAAAAAATCTCTCCCCACTCCTCTTTCCAACCTCCCTCCCCCTCCTCCATTATCAAGAATCTCTCTGTGATTGGTCTTCCTCTTCCTACCCCCACCTCTGTTTTCTTCTCATAGGTTTCTGTCTCATGCCACTTATCGCCTTCATCCCTGGTACAAGAGCACCCACCTGACCTTCTTTCTTGACAGGAGGAATAGACGGCTCACTTGGTGTCTCACGTCCTCTTCCAGACCTTGTCTCACAATAACATAATGGCAAAACTGAGCCAGTGAAACATTTCTGAGGCATACGTCCAGATAACTTGAATTTGTCTTAGACTGAGAAATGGTGAACAGCAAGGAACGTCATTCAAAGCATACATGCATAAGACTGCATTGCTCATGACATGGCTTTGTGTTACTGTCACACAGGGCGGCTCTCACACTCCCCAACACACTCCTTTGCAGGACATACAATTCTTGAAACTTTGGAGAATGTTTTTTTCTGCCCCAAAACCTGTAACATGGGCATTCTCAGATTTACAGCATTAAAAAAAGGGGGAGGGGGTTGCTAGTTCTGAGGTGACCTTGATTTCACAGGGCCTTGCCTGTTCTGCCACGTCTTACCCACCTAGGCATGTCCACCAACTCCTTTTAACATCCTCTTCAACTCAGGTGCCACCTATGAAAAATGGCTGCCTACTCTACCCTACGCTCGAGTCAAGAGGGTGACCCTCTTCTCAGATCAGTAATGCTGTAGAACAGTGTTCACAAAGGAAAGCATGTCTGCTGTGCTGAAACACCTCTTGATTTTCCTTGCACCCCTCTTGTCAATGCTTCCTGAGAAAGTTTGCAGTGGTGGCTCTCATGTCCACCTATTGCATAGGGCAGGGAAGCCATCCTGTTGTCACCAAAACAACACTAAGATGCTTCCCTCTCCACTGCTCCAAAAGATGATGGTGCTTCTTTGCCCTGTTGCCCAGAGTCAAAACATTCATTCAGTTTGCCAAGCAGTGCTACAAGAAACAGCAATGTAAGTCTAAACCACCCAGTTGTCTATGCCAGCGTTTTTCAACCACTGTTCCGCGGCACACTAGTGTACCGCGAGATATTGCCTGGTGTGCCGTGGGAAAAATTGAAAAATTCTAAAGAAATTCAACCCAGGGCCGGCGGGCGGCCCACAGCTGGGAGGCGCTATAAATAGCGTCCAAGGGCCAGCTTGGCTCCTCCCCCCCCCCGAGGCCCGCGGCGCTGGCGGCACTTCCTCCCCGCCGGACCTGGCCCCGCTCATTCTCTTAGTGTTTGCCCTGTGCCTGCCGCCGCTGCCGCGACTCGCTCGCTTCCCTCTCCCCCCCTCCTTTTTTTACCCTGGACCACCACCACCCCTTTCCTGGGAGCTACCAATGGACTGAGCCGCCCGACAGCCCGCCCGCCAACACGAGCCGGCCCGGGAGCCCCAGCCCAGAACAAACCACCAGGTGAGGGAAAGGGGAGGAGGGGTGCCCGGCTGCCCCACGAGCACTGCGGCAGGGCTGCGAGCAGGAGGGGATGGAGGAGGCCTCCGCCGGGCCTGGGCTGAGGAGGCGGGCGGGTGGGGGGGGGCTACTGGCACGGCTGGACGGCCGGCCGGCCTTTAGGATCCGGGAGGGGAAAAGCCGTCTCTGAGGGCCCCCGCGATGGGTTCCTTGAAGTCTTGCCCCTTTCTTTCTGTCTTGGGTCACCCTCTTCTCTCTCTCTGTCTTTTCTTTCTTTTTTTCCCCCCACCTCTCTTTCCATTTGTACCCTTTCCCCTCTTCATAGAAACGTGCTCATTTCTAGCCTGCATATGTGTATGTCTAGCAGCCTGCCTACTGTAATTAAAACTGTAAACCGCCCAGAGACTCCTTGAAGTGGTATGGGGCGGTATACAAGCAGAACACTTTCTGCCTTCTTTCCTTCCTGCCTTCCTTCATCCTCCTCCCCTCCTGTCGCTGGACTTGCTGAAGGCATCTGCCTTGGCCACAGTGTGGAGAGCAAGATGGGCTTTTGGGTCTTATTTGTGTTCCTGGAGAGTCAGTGCCCCTTCTCAGGTCTCCACTGGACACAGAAGTCCATGCAGGGCAAAATGTCTTTAAAAAAACAACACAGGTAAGTGGGAACTGGGTGCTAGAGAGCGGGCTGCCTCAATCTGTGGCCCCTCTGTCCTGCTTCTCCCTACACCAGCAATGGCGAACCTTTTAGAGACCGAGTGCCCAAACTGCAATTCAGAACCCACTAATTTTTTCGTAAAGTGGCAATACAGCAATTTAACCTGAATACAGGTGGCTGTGAAGGGATGATGCCGGGTGCCCTCAGAAAGGGCTCCGAGTGCCACCTTTAGCACCCATGCTATAGGTTCACCTACAGTGCCCTAAAAAAAACTGTTAATATTTTGAAGCCAGTTAATGTTGCTATTTGATTCCTATTCAAGAGAATTACTTTATATATAGTCAATATAGGCACAGAGTTAAATTTTTTAACATTTTCTAATGGTGGTGTGCCTCGTGTTTTTTTTCATGAAACAAGTGTCCCTTTGCTTAAAAAAGGTTGAAAAACACTGTCATAGGGTGTCCCTTAAATTAACAGCATCACATAATGAGAGATAGAAAGAAATGGCAGAGAGGATTGTTTGGAAGAGATGGCTGGGAATGGCCATAGGAACAAAAATACTGTTTGTAGCGATAATTTCCTAGCCCACCTTTCTACCCCAGATTTCCCCCAGTTCTGAAGACTTTTCAGAAAGACAGAGCCCTTTTCTGTAGACAGAAATCCTAAGGAAACAGGTAGAACAGTTTTGGGGTTTTGTTTTGTTTTGTTTTTTGAGACACACTGCTGGCCCAATCAGCTTCCAGGCTGAGTTAATTTAATACTCTAATTTGGTCCCAGCCAATGCTGAGGAGACACCCAATGCAAGTTTCTTTTGAAGCCAGACAATATGCTGAAAGGATTCCCCAACTGTGGCTCCTTAAGAGATAAAAGAGCTAGAGTTTAGCACTTCAAAGCAACCCGACGGGCCATTAAATGAAAAGAACACTGCCGCTTTGGCAAGGAAGGGTACTCAGCCAGTATCTCAAAGAAGACATTGGCAGACAAAGAAAAAGGTGGTAATTATTGGGGAAATCCATGTCTCACATATGTACCTGAGCAGGCATGCTGCCAATCTATACAGAGGCAGGATGTCAGAAGATTTATGCAGAACAGCTTTTTAAATACATTTTCCTTCACTTATAAAAATAAAAGAAGAAAAAAGAAAAAATATTGAGACCTCTGTAGGGTAGGATTTAAAGAAAAACCAAGAACATTGAGATGTCTGTAGGGTGGGTTTAAAAATAACAAATAGAGATAGCAGGGTAACTTGAATCAAGGGGGATAATTTATAAGAATAAGAAATCAACAGAGGAGAGAGAGGGGGGTTCTTAGAAGATGAAACTCCTGGAAAAAGAAACTGAAGTAGGACCCTATTGGAGAAGAAGAATCACAAGCTATATGAAGGCTCACTGCCCGAATCCCCACTTTTGCCTGCCAGGAAAATCTGAACATGGCTTCTTACCAAAATCTCTTTCTCCTTCTAATTCATAGCACAAGCTGATTTTGACTAACTAACTCATGCCGGAAAGGGGACTTTAGCCAGAAAGGTTTCTTTTTTTCAAGTAGCAACAGACCCCAGACGTACAAGAACGAACACGAATCATGGGCAGGAAGACATGTTTTACCTTGGGATGGAAAAGAAGCATCCTGCTGTGAATGGCCAAGTGCCATTCATATTTTGCAAAGGTCAAACAATTTCCCCTTGGGTTTGTCAAGCATAAAAACCAGAAAGTACTGGTGTACACCATCTTACGAATACGCATTATTTATTTATTTATTTATTTATTTTTTTATATAGCTTGTATGCCGCCCCACTACCCAAAGGTCTCTGTGCGGCTCACAATCAATTTAGTTCTCTGTCACCAGCTGCAGCCAAATAAAGCTATTGCTTCTAAGTCTAGGTACAATCTAAGAGTCCCAGAGCTCAAAGAGACAAGCATAACTTTCCTTTAATAATTTTGTTCACTTAGATTTTTGTCCTACGTAAAACATCTCAGAAAAAAGGAGAAGAGGGAACTCATAAGACTGAAAATAGCCACAGCGGAAGAAAGACAAAAAAACTTTAAGAAAAGCAAAAATAGCCTGAAATTGTTCTCTCTGTATCCAGCACAAGGAATCTTTCTTGTACCAGGACAATATTAGTTTTTAAATGAAAGGAAATTAACTAAATGTTCCATTCTTAAAGTCATGCTCCAGCTTTTTTTTTAAAGTATCCTTAACCTTCTTTGAAAAAGTCCACAAACATACAACCCTACAATACACATATTGCATAAAAATTAAACTGATGGTTGAACTAGTGATTACCACACAGACAGTAGAGTTAAGGTTGCTCTTGCATTCCATCCAGTTGCTGATATTTCAATTTTTATTATCTATTTTTTTACTTTGTTTTATCTCTGCTCTGGCATCTTCCATCTGTTCCTATGGTTTGTTTGTATCGTGGTTTATATTATATTATTGTAATATGATTGTGTGTTTTAATTGTGAACTTCCCAGAGTAGTCCTGTGGCACGGATAGAATCAAATCAATCAATCAATCAATCAATCAATCAATCAATCAATCAATCAATCACTATGCAGAGGTAAGATTTACATCATGTGAAATGTTCACCTTGACCACTTACAGAACTGTATGGCTGCATCCTCATACAAAATCACCTGAGCCTACATCCATTCACATTGAATGGGACCTACCCCTGCACAAATACTACAAATACTACTTTAAATGTGTATTTGCTGACTTTGCCCTCTTTGTGTGCTTTGACTGTAATGGAATGAGAAGGCTATGGAATATGGAAGTAAAATCACAAAAGACCCCTGCAAGAATGCCTGGCAAGGTTCCTCCTGCACAGACATTCAAACTGCTTATGCGACATCTAAAACTATGGTGTGGACAAAGGTGTCCGGGAATTCTGACATCAGATCTTTTAAGCCTAGTGCACTTGTATCCCCTCACATGTACAGTGGAACCTTGACTTACATACTGCTTGACTTGCATCATATTTGACTTGTAGCAAGAAGGGGCCTGTTTGACTTGAGTCGCAGGCTTTGACTTACATCTCGGAGCCCTGGCGCAAGGCACCAGAATTGGGCGGCAGCCACAATCCAGCATTGCGGCTGCCGCCTCCAAACTGCTCCTGCCTTCTTCCCCTCCTCTGGCAGCAGCGGCTTCGGCGAGGCCAGCTCAGAGCACCTGGAGCTGGTCCTCGGCCTCACCGAAGCCGCTGCTGCTGCCGGAGGAGAAGAAGGGCCAGGAGCTCGGGGCTGGCCTCGCTGGTTAGACAGTCGGCTCAGTCTTGTAAAAAATCTGGCTGCAGAAGTCTGGTCCACAATGGAAGCGTTTTAGTTGGGGAGCTGTAAAGTTGTGGGACTCTAATGGTAAGCATAGAGTTGTTCAGAACTTGGAACGTCAGGTTAAAAATAAGTAAAACTTAAATGTTAGACATTGTTTCTATGAACATTAAAAAGTGGAGGCGTATAATTTGTGGACTATAATTCCACTGCCTCCGCCTCTCTTTGAAGAGACATTTCATTTACATCCCCAGAAGGAATCTCCTATCCCAGTCAAATTTGTGTTAAATTGCTGTTTTCGGGGGTCTTTTTCATCATCTGGAACGGATTAATCTGCTTTCCCATTACTTTCTATGTGAAACGTTCATTTGACTTAAGTCATGTTTGACTTAAGTCTAGACCACTGGAACGGATTAATGACGTAAGTCAAGGTTCCACTGTACTGGCAAACACGTATCTAACCACTTTTGCACACACCTCAACAAGTCAGCTCAACCTTCATTTCAAAACTGTAGACGTTTCTATGCAAAATAAGGGAAATGCTACAAGGGCTTGGCTTGTACATATTCAGAGAACTGAGCTTTTTTTCTCTTAAATTGTTTTGAGTCAAACAAATAACCTTCATTTTTAAAGCAATGCAACCTGGTGGTGATGGTAGTTGTCAAATAACATACCTTGAAGGGAAAGCCGGTGTAGCAAACATGCAGCCATAGTTACTGGCCAGAGAGGGAGGCTATGCACACAAGACACCTTGCCTCCTGATAGCTACGATACCTCTCAGAGAAGAGAATTACTGGAGAGAAGACTGTGCTTGTCTTCTAGAGAAATTGGCAGGACACCAAAGGGCAAAGAAGGTCTCCGTCGTTCTTTTCCCAAATTCTGCTGCTTTCCAGCCAAGTGCCTCCATGCTCCAGCCAACCTCAGGTGTAAATACAATCAGTGTTTTGGGGCATAGGCAGCCAAGGGTTGGGTGTGCAAGAGTGTCACATAAATATTTCAGCTTTCTAAGATCACTTTCTGATACATGTTTGGGTTATTTTTAGTTTCAGAGGGGGAAGCAATAATGCACAAATCTCAGAGCCCACCTCGCTTTCTGCACAATCACAACTTCATCTATCTTTCATGGGTGTCGTCAAAAACTGGTTTGTCCTGGCCATGACCACATTTGGATTGAAAAACCAAAAAAAAAGGCACACTGAATGGGAATAGCAACGCACAGAGCTACCCCTCCAGGGCAAAAGTCTATGTTGATTCACAGCAAGAACTGGGACAAGTCCAGGCAAACTTTCCCCAGGGACAGAAGCTTCTTTCTCCACAGATGCCGGGGAGCTCTTTACTAAAATTATAGGAGCCCAAGGGCAGAAGGGATTTCAGTTTAGTTGACATCTTTTTCAGCACACACATCTTTGTACTAGATAGCAGGCGGTGGGGCAGGCATCACTCCCTCTCATTAGACAGCTGGTTGTCTCAACTATCCCCCTTTCAAATGAAAAAAAAAACCTATACTAAGACCAGGAATTCACACGTGATATGTTATGACATTCCTGTTAAGCCCAAAAGTGTCCATAGAAAATACTGCCTGCTGCCCTCTGCACGAGTCACTGCTATGACTCCATCCCCTTCCTATCAGTTGTGGCCATTCTGCCACACTCTGCATTGCAAGCAAGGGAATGGGCTGACTGCTCCCAATGCAGAGGCAACCGCAGAATCGCCCCCACCTCCAGAATAATCCACCAAGTCTTCATGTCATGGTACTGGGCACATCTAGATCAGAAACACTGAGAGGAAGGAAGTTAGTATAGACCAGGGCTCCTCAACTTATGGCCCGTGGGCCAGATCCAGCCCACCTGGGTCCTGAATCTGGCCCGCAGGACCAATTGCAGACCTCCCCCTTTGAGAGCAAGCAAGTGAACCAGCCTCCGCAGCTGCTTCTATTGGTGAGGCAGTTCAAAGCAGTGTGTGTGGCACTTCCCCCCTCCCCACCTGCTGCCCAGCTGGTTGGCGGCGGCTGCACGGGGCAGTTCAAAGTGGGAGGGGAGGGCCGTGGCATGGTCCCCCGCTGCCCAGATGCACGCTGCTTCCTGTTCAGCTGAGTGGGTCAGTTTAAAGTGGGAGGGCTGTGGCATAGTCCCCCGCTCCCCCAAGCAATGGGGCAGCTTCATGCCATCTCTCTCCTCCCCCTGCCTACCCACCCGCTCCTTCTATGGCTGCTGCTGCCACTGGGTTAGAGACCGGTGAGGAGGAGGAAGCATTTCCAAATGCCCGCCATGGCCCTGAGGCCCCGCCCCTGCTCCTACCCCACCCTGCCCACCTGCCTTCCTTGTGTGACCACTGCCACCATGTTATTGTGGTTGGGAGGAAGGAAGGGGGCAGGCGGAGGCAGCACCAGCCAGCCAGCCGCAGCAGCAGCAGTAGCAGCAGACGAACTGACGGACAGCAGGTGACTGAGGGGAAATGGGGTGACCGACTGCCCAGCCCTCTCTGAGCTGCCACCTTGCTCCGTGGAGGGAGGGAGGGAGGAGAGGAGGGAGCCCAGCCATGGCCAGAGGTAGAGGTAGAGGCCACTGCCGCCACCGGATTAGAGACCAGTGAGGAGGAGGAGGAGGAGGAGGAGGAGGAGATGGCATAGAAAGAAGGGAAGGGAAAGGAAGGCTGACGATGCCCCAGGCCTGGTTGCTGGGGGGCTGGCAAAACTCTAGTCGTTGGCCGACAGGGACATTTTCAGTGGGCTTTGCAGGGTTCGTGTGGCTGCTCTGGAGTTCTGGTTGCTCCTCCTCCCCCCCCCAATCATCATCTCCATCATCAAATGGTCACCCTTGTACATAGGGGGTAGCGGCTCCAGCTCTGAGGCCAGGTTGAAAATGGGAGAGGGGAGGGGGAGCACAGTGGGAGAGAGCAGGGAAGAGGGCAGCATATGAGGTCATATCCAGGTGGGAGCATATGACTTTTTTTTTCAAACTCTAGTCTGGCCCCCAACAGCATCTAAGGGACAGTTATTGGCCCCCTGGTTAAAAACTTGGAGGACCCCTGGTATAGACTCTTGCATGCCTCTGAGTGGAGGTGGGCAAAGTGCAGCTCTCCAGGTGTAGGGGGATGCAACCCCTATCAGACCAACCAGCACAGCCAAAAGTGAGGGTCTTCCAGTCCAACAACGTCCCCTAGCCTGTCTACCCATCGTCCGGAGCATCAGTTCTCCAGGGCCACAAATACAAGATGAAAGAAATATAAGCGGATGCATAAGTCACATAACAAACCTAGTAAGGTGAGTGAAGAATTCCTTCCAGTCTGTACCCTCTTCAAATGTGCCAGCCCCCTCCCACAGCCCCCCATTGAGAAGGGCCGTTCTAGAGCACCCCCTCCTTAAGCTGGCAACTGCTCTAAAATATGCACTTTGAAGTGAACACAGACAGTACACAGACAATTCAGGAAAAGGAGAGAGAGAGAGAGGAGGGAGAAAGAGAGAGAGAGAGAGAGAGTTAAGGAGCCTCCTTATCCGAAGCATAACTCCCTGAGGGAGAGGGAGAGGGCTCCTTCTCCATCATTTTGCTCTGCCCAGACACATGCAAGCAATCTCTTCCATCATTGTTTAGCCAGTAGCTGCCATCCTTTCAGCCAGTGCCTCATCAATCCTCTGTAGCCTGTTAATGGCTTCTGTTGCTCTTCTCTAAACTCCTCATTCATCAACAACGTATCTTGGGACCAAGAGGCAGGGACAATTTAACTCAGATACCAGAGAGTAAAAGTCAGAAAGGTTTCCCTCCCTCTAAATCACCAGCTTGCCCTCTTCTCCGTTTTCCCAGAGGTGTCCCTTCCTGAGCCGGGCCCTCTGCCCTCCCATAAATTCACTACAGGTCTTTTGCCATCTGCTTTCCTCCCAACCCACCACTGTTTTTCTACTCACTCTCTCCCAGAGACTTTCCTTTCCATTCCCATCCAATGAACGCTCTGCCCTCTTCCTTTACCAGGAGTCCTCCTTTACCTCTAGCCACTTCCAGGGGGACAACAGCTTCACTGTCCTTTCTTTACTTCTAGCCATTTCCAGGGGGACACTGTGACGCACAGTGAATGAGTCTTGTGGTATCTCAAAGGATCGTGAATTTATAAGGGTAGGCAGACCATAGGCTATATCGTTCCAATCAGTTTTCCAGCCCTGACTTCATCTCCCAGCATGCTGACCTCTGCTATCTTCCTCAATCAATCAATCAATCAATCAATCAATCAATCAATCAATCAATCAATCAATCAATCAATCAATAAAATAACATAAAATAAAATAAACCCACGGAGAATTGTCCCTCTTTCTATGTAACTGGGGTCTTTTCCCTCCTTCCCAATCCAATTGTCTTCTCCTTCCACTAAAGGTGCACTGATTTTATTCAGGCCCACAGACATCTATATAAGTGAGGTCCCGAGCAAAGTTCAAAATGACCTACACAAACATATTGTGAACACAGTGAAGCATCACAGCAGCATCAACAGACGAAGGGACAAGAAGCTCCTCATGCTGTATATTGATTTTACAGTTCTTAGATTTTGTTTTTGATTAAGTTCACATGGCGCCCTGGGTGGAAGAGAAAACCTTCATCGTTTCTTCTCCAGGCTGTATAAAACTGCCAGGTGAGACTCAATTCCGTGCAATCTGACAGAGAAGCGTAATGTGAAAAGGTCCTATTTATTTTTCTTTTTTAAATATTTACAGTAATATCCCATACTTCTTCAAGGCACTTGGACTATATTTTAAATCCCAGCATAAAACAAGCCCAGATCTTCTCAGCTTTAGATACAAGACTCCAGCAGGGGCCTTTCAGAACTTTTGCTGCTTACAAAGAACTTTTGCTGTGATACAAAGTCAATCTACCTCTGTGCCACAGATGGAGACTGCGGAGACAATAATGGGAGGCCTGTGGCTATTGAGTTCCTGGAGAAAGACGGCAGTATACCTGGGACTACCCCCCCACACACACACACACAGAGCCACGCCATAGCACATTCTGTGAAACTCCAGCTCGCACTCGTCCTCCCAACTGTAAATTGCTTGGGCTTCAGACAGAGAACACATTAAGGCACTGGAGCTCTGTAGGTACAAAGCAGCATCGCTTCCATGGTTTGTGTGACAGACTTCAATGGGATTTGTTTATCCAAAAAGACTACTGGAGCAACATATATGGAATAGGCTCCATGGCTGGAATGCTAAAGGAATGGGGAAGAGAGGTAGATTTGTTATTAAATACCTTTCTCACCTTTGTGTTCTGTATCATTCAAGCCTCTGAACTGTTTTCTATAGTTTGATGATCCGATCCACCCCTACATTTCTTACTCCCTGTTCTTCCCCCACCCCACCCCACCTCACATGTTCCCCCACTTTTGAGAGAGCTTCGGTTTTCAAGGGATAGCAAATCTGTCAAATAAGGGTCTGTGGTCACCCCAGTTTGCTTCTCTACCCAGAGAGAATGGCATTGCTTCAAAGTACAGTAATACCTCGGATAAAGAATGCCTCAGATAACAAATGGGAATTTCCAGGTATAGTGAATGTTCCCTATGTATGGGCTGCCTCAGATAACATATGTTTCATAATGCCTTGCAAAACTTGTGTACCCTGCATGCATTGCAGAATGCATTGTTTATGGAGAGGTGGGAGGAGTTAGAGCGTTGTTTTTTCATGGTGTTTTGGAGCCATTCTGGACATGTTTTGCTGAGGGATTTGGGCCTTTCAAATTTGGTAAGATAGGGAGCGAGCTTTTAATAATCTTTGCACTGCTTTTCTTTGCATTTTTGGCTGGAAGAGGCTGGGGTAGTCTTGCTGGTTTCATTTCTCTGTGTTTACAGTCTTTTTTTCATTGCTCTGCAGGCAAAAACGGGCTGGATTTTTTTTTCTTTGTTTGTTTGCATTTTTCCCCATTGCACTTTGGGTGGGAACAGACTGGGGTAGTCTTGCTGGTTTCTCTTGTCCATGTTTGCATTGCACTGCAGGGGGAATGTTCTGGAGGGGGTGTTCCAGCACTGCAAGCCTTTAAAGTACATTTTATAAAGAAGTCTGGAACCCCACCGCCACCACCTTTTTTGCCTTTTTCGGACCTTTAGAACAGATTAATCGGTTTCCCATTCATTTCAATGGAAAACCACGTTTTGGATAACAAATTTTTTGGATAACAAATTGCCTCTGAGAACAAATTACATTCGTTATCAGAGGTACCACTTGTAGGTTTAAATTACAGGCTTGGAGGTAAACTATGGTTAGCAGTAACAATGGCTTACAAGAATCAAGGCAATTAGAACAAAACTTGACAAATTTCTTTCCCAAGGCAGGAAGAAGAGAACAGAAATTTAAGAGGTACCCTCCGCTGCTAAACCAATACTGTTCATCAATCAGAGTGGACAACCAACACAGTATAGGTACTACCTCACAACCTTACAGATGTTTTTGACTTACAACAGCCACTGGCCATAGCCAGCAACACAGAGATGATGGTGAGGGGCTTGAGAGGTATAGTCCCAAAATATCTGGAGGTTACAGATGCTACAGCTAGTGTAATTAAAGGAGAATGGAAAGAAAAAGTAGCAGAAAGCAACTTGAATTACCTTCCCCTTTTGTCTCCTCTGAAAGAGGCTATTCTAGTTTATGGAATCTTTTGTTTTGTCTCCTTGCAAAAATCTTTCTACAGAACATGGCTTTCCTGTCAGCCCAGTTCAGAGTAAAACACACAAAGCACTGATGCAGCCAATCTCACAAAGAGGCAGAAAGAAGTGTCCCCTCAAGCAACCTCAGGAGGCTGTGCTAGTTTTATGCTGTTAAAAGTAGATTCTGGAGACAAAAAGGGCCCATTTCCTAAAAGTACACCCCGAATCCCCCCCCCAACATGAGGGAAAGTCCAATAGATATTTCAGTGTGCTAGTGTATTTTAAAATGTATACCAGCCCCATGAAGATATAGGTACGGATATAGGCAGGGCTCAACTGCCTTTGATTTTTCTGAAGAGAACTAGGGCCCATTCAAACGTTATAACTTCTTGGTGGTCCAAAAAGAGTACATCTCATTCTGTCTTTTGTTTGTATGAATGGATCACAAAGCTACTTTTTCTATTCTCTGGCCCGAGGAGAAAACTTTTCCCTGAAACTGTGCTTTAATGAGGATTCCATTTCCTCAACCTCTGGGTATGATACCTATTTGGCTGTAATGGGATTTTTAGCTTACTGCAATACTTAAATCTGATCTCCTGTTTCACTGACATAAAAGAGAGCTACCTTGAGCCACATTTTTCCCAGTCTACAAAGAGGTCTGTGTGCCTTGCTGAAGGCAACTGGCAGACCAACAGGGGTACAAGCCAAGCTTCTAGGGAGGGAGAGAAAGACTTTAAAAATGATACATCTCATAGTTCTTGTACATGGAATCTGCAAACTCCACCATGCCTTGCTGGCAGTCTGTTTTCAAGAACCGTAGGCATTATCACATTCTGTCCATTTGGGGAACTACTTGCCTTTATCCCCAAATTTTAAATCCTCTTGACCTGTTGAAAAGTTCTTCTGGAGAAATGAAGAGCAGACCTTTTCTAAAAAGAATGGTCTAATATAATGCATGATTCAACCCACAATGTATCACTGGCAATATGTTCTCATATGTTTTAAATTCTAATGGACAATTCTGAGCCCAACTGAAGAAAGGTCCTTGCTTTGTCTCTTTGGAAAATTGGAGAACTGAGTGGTATATTGTTTGGGTTCTTTTAGTTCCACTTGTTCACGCTTCTAAAGTTTCTGGATGGCTGCCACACATTTGCAATGGCACAGCATTAGCATGTGAGAATGCACTAGCCAGTGCTTCCTCACCTTAGGTCACCAGACATTCTTAGACTGCAACTCCCAGAAGCCCTCACTACTTGTTGTGCTGGCCAAGGCTTCTGGGAACTACAGTCCAAGACCATCTGGGGACCCAAGGTTGGGAACCAGTAGACATTTATTCGGATACATTCTGGAACTATAAATCCAATGCTGGCTCCCCCTGTTCTTTACACACATGCCCCTGATTATTATGGTGCAGAGAGCCTGCCAAGAGCTGCCTCTGCCTCTTTAGAAAGAGATCTGGGATTGGTAGCTCTTGAGAGACCAGGATTTCCACAATGGAAATGCAAATCTTTGTCAAATTACAAGCTCCCAAACAAACCAAAATGCAACAATTCTTTAAAATTAACATTTTCCCAAATGTTATGATGTGGTTATACAATCAAGAGTTCCTTAGAATATATGTATCGGGTACAAAATGTTTGCAAGTATGTGTCTATACTGCTGTGAAAACTCATCTTAAAATCTCAAATGAAAACAGGGCAAACCAAAGTGAAGACACCAAAAATTATAATGATGATTAGTGAATACCCTTCCTATCCCTAACATTCTTGCGGTTGATTATACTGTTGGTTTGAAAGCTGACGAAGGGCAAGTGGCTTCCAACCATCTCAGCTTACATATTTGTAAATAAAACTATGTTGTACAAAAGAAAGAAAGAGAAGTGGGGGAGAGAGACTATGTCTCACGTCCTCTCTTACCCAAAAAAAACTGAAACGGCTGTACCACTACTGGATTCTTCCCACTTTTGTCTGGTGGGAGGCTATTAATATCTTTCCCACTTCCAGATTAATCAGACATGGTATCTCAAGAGTTATAGAGCAGATCTAGTCCCGTCCTCTGAAAATGAAAAGAATGTCCTAACATCAAACACCTTTCCTCACAGCCAGCAACAGTGGGTCCTCGAGTCCCCCATGTTGTGGCGCAGTGGATCCACTCTTTTAGTCCAACTTTAAAGCTGTGTGGATGATAAGGCTCAGCACACTATTTAACTTCTGTAAAGATCAAATCAAAACCCAGAATGGACCCACCATTCCCCACAACATTGGACTGACTGACCACCACCAGACAGCACTTGTGGGAACCACCACAACCTTCACCTCCCAGAGCTCAGCCATTGCAGTGAAAAACTGAGGCAGGTTTGCTTGCAGACTCTCTCCTAGACCTAAGAGACCAGGAGAAATTTCTGCCATTTCTATACAAAGGGAAGGAAATTGAATAATTATGAAGGACTAACAACAAAAGAAAGCTCCCTGCTTTCCTCTTCCCTGCCAGGATGGTGATAGCCTGCTCACTGAACATTCAGCAGCAAATTCCAAGCACATTTTAAGTTCCTCCAGCAGAAAGGTCTATGTCTGGTTGAAAAGGGGACAGCGTAGAGGAGTTTTGCAGGAGAGAAAACAAGCCTCTGCACTAACACAGGGGTAAGTGGGCAAGCAAGTGTCCCTTTGGAATAATAGCAAACAGGCCTCACACAAAACCATTTACACCTTGTCAATTAGCAAGACTTCATTCACAGCTCAATGAGAGGGAAAGAAAGAAGGGGTGAGAGAAGCAAACAGCCCAGCTGTCCAAGGGCAGACAGGCTGCACAATGAGGGAAATCAAGCAGCCAAGCGTCTACTGGGCCATAGTCCCAATTTTAACCCTCAGGCTGCAAGAAGGAGAAATGTATTTCTCTAGACAGGGCACTTTGCCCCAACAGCTTAGGACAAACTGCAAGGAGCAGGTGTCTGTGACTGAGTCATGTTAGAGAGAAAAATAACGAGGAATCTTGTGGCAACTTAAAGACTAATGAGATTTATCCATCTGCCACAAACTTCCATGGACAGCATTCCAGTTTTTCTGATGCATTCCACAAAAGCTTATCCCAAGTAAAAGATGCTTCTTCATTTTCAAGATGCCACAGGCATTGTTTTCCCTCTGTGAGAGGGACACAGGTGTTAGAAGCCTACAGCAAACTACCATTGGAAGGCTGATCTAGACACCACGCCAAATGGTAACGGCACAAAGCTCATTGTTAAGTAGAATTATGAAAATAGAAATACAATAAAGGTTTGTCGCCACCCTTCTCGGCTCCAAGATAATTCTCAAGTCGGAGACTGCAAACTGAAAAACCTCATCTCAACATGTTTGCATGCTGCTGAGAGAAAGGTGGAGGTCAAGATTTCTTCCAGCTGAAATTACCTTGGCAGGGGAAAGCTCTAGACAAAATCAATCACATAATGTTTAACCCGTTTCTTGTTCCGCAGCTTCCTGGCTAAACTGAACATAGACCTGATCCAGTTTTGATGGGGGTGCAATACAGTAAATGTATGTTGGAGTTTTTTGTCCTGATTGGGTTAAAAAACACATATTTACAGTACCAAAAATGTCTCTTTTGTGCAACAGCTTTCTGGACAGTTACCACAAGGAATAAGTCATTATTAGTCTGGAGAGATATTTCACAGTTATGCCTGCTTGACAGAAAAGGATGAGAAGTGTTACAGTCTGGTTTACCAACCAGCATCCTAGTACCTCTTTTGCTTATTTCAACAAACAAGGATGCAATAACTTGCCAAACTAATAACAGCAGATCTCTCAAGCAAGACAGTGGAGAAAACTTTATTATTAATTTGTTTGCTTCAGCTTTACGCTGCCTTTCTCCCAATAAAGGGGCTCAATGAGGCTCAACAAAGAGAAACAACAAAGAGTGATAGGCTGTTATAATAGTCAGTGCAATCAGGAAGAAGATAAACAATACAGAAGGATGAGTGACAGCCTATCACCCAGCTCGAGAAAAAGCCAGACAATTAGACCCACAGTGAGAAAGAAGTATGTGTAGGCCCTTATGCCATTACAAAACCCCAAAGGACCAGCCTACGTACAGTAGTCTCTGGTGCCTTTCAATGGAGTATTGATATGCTGTACAGCAAAGGAAGGTGCCAAATGGCTGTGTGAAACTGTCTGGAACACCTTTACTTTACAAGCCCCATCTCTGTTTTCTTACTGACAAATATCGTAGTGTTGCTTTCTGTCAAACTGAAATAGCAAAAGATTCCATACACCTCTAATTCCTACCTTTTCCCCTGCATATAGTGGTCCCCCGCCCTTTCGCAGTTCATATACTGCGGCCCTGCTTATAATAGAATTAGGATGATGGGACACAGCATGAAAGGAAATTGGCATGATGGGATATAGTGTGATTTATAAGGCTCAATATTAACTGCACATTTGCAGCTTTGTCTTAGACCAGGCCTGCCCAAAGTCCGGCCCGGGGACCAAATCCAGCCCGTCAGGCCATTCTGAGTGGCCCGCGGCTGGCTGGCCCTCCCTCCCCCTCCTTTGCCACATTTTTTTAAAAAAATATTCCGCCAACACTGACACTGCCGGGAACCTTGTGAAGCTCGGGCGCGCGCACAGGGCAGCGTACGGGCATAGCTGGGAAGCTTGGGCGGCACCGCAGGGGAATGTGTAAGGATGGACACCTCCCTTGGTCCCCCCCTTCCTTCCTCCCCCCGTTCCTTGTTCCCCACCTTCCTTGCTTCCTTCCTCTCTTGGTTTCCACCTCCCTCCCTCCCTCCCTCCCTCCCTTGGTCCCCGCCTTCCTTCCTGTGGGTGGGGTTGCAAGGGGTCAGTGGGTGGGGCTTATGGGTCAGTGGGTGGAGCTTGCACTGGGGTGGCAGGGTTGGGGAGCAACTGGCCCCTGACACATTCTCAGCCACCAAACCTGGCCCTCCTTACAAAAAGTTTGGGCACCCCTGTCTTAGACGCTTATCTAAGGAATGTAATAGTCAAGACATAAGACAAGTTAGAGAAAATTAGACAGCTACCATTGGTCAATTACTTCACGTGACATCTCGAAGATTCTGGGAGCTGGGGAAAAAGAAAAGTTTATACTTAAGTCTAGGAGAGAGAGGCTTGCTGGGAATCCGGCTTCAAGATGTAGTCAGCTACATTTAGACCTAGCCAGCATAGGCTTGTAATTTTCATAGTATTAAGATAGTGAGAATATCATAAACTTCATTATTTTTCAGGCAATATTATATGATTGTATCTGATAAGTATTTTTATATTTTTCATTGATTTTTATGAGTTGTTTTTTCATTTTTGTAACTTATAATAGTGAATAAAAGGATTTCATTAAATTCATGCTCTCAGGCTATTTGTTTTCTTTAAAAACCACAGGTAATTCAGGTAATTCTTGGCTAGCTACACTTCTATCTCCTGCTACAATGCAGGACCGCAGTACAGTGGTACCCTGAAAGGTTTTTCTCCCCCACCCCAGTGCCAAGCAGCTGGAGCCCGGAGCTTGGGGGGGGGGAGATTTTAAAAGTCTGGCACTGGGGTGGGGAAATAAAGGTTTTCTCCCCGACCCCAGCACCAATCAGCTGGAGCCCGGGGGGGGGGGAGGCAGGAGAAGTGGCATTCAGTGTTTAAAATGTCTTTAAGCAACGGAGCCAAGTGCTTGGCTCTGTTGCCTAAAGACATTTTAAACATAGTGCGCCGCTTCTCCTGACCCCCTCCCAGGCCTGTCGGAGACCTCAAAAGTGCTTTTTGGTGATCCGGAAGTCACTTCTAGTTCACACAGAGGCCCTTTGGGGGCATCCAGAAGGCCCGGGAAGGCCATCACAGGCCCTTTCAGGGCAGCAACAGGCTGGGGGGGGGGAGAGGCCCCAGCTAGGCTCCCCCAGGCCCAGCCCAACCTGTATCTGCATATCACGGATTTTCAATGATCACGGGCCGGGTTGGGTCCCTAGCCACCACAATAGATGGGGGGTTACTGGGTACAGGAATAACTTTAAATAGCTACTAGTGGTAGGCCCCCGTAACCATTTTATCTGAGCCCATATGGCCCTACCAAAACTGCATTGTGTTGAAAGAAACACAGTTCCTCTACTTTGTTATATCTTTCTTTTGACATGAACTCATACAGTACCGTGTACCTATCTGTATAAAATACTAGAGCTCATTCTAGACATGACCCCACATGTCTCTTATGGATGGTGGAACCCTTCATAACCAGACATCTAACTCTCATGGAAACATACAACCCAAGGAATGGGATGGGGGGGGTGGAGTAGGGGACAGAGGAAGATTAAAAGCCAAGTTCTGCTACCACACTGATATGCTTATGTACGGTGTGAGCGATCACATTCCTTTGACAGAACATCCATACCGTTATTCTTTCTTTGACAGTCAATGTGGTGTACTAGATGGAGTGATGGACTATGGAAAGAGGCCTGGATTCAAACCCCACTCAGTCATGAAAACTCACAAGGTAGCTGGGATGGTGGTGGGGTAGAGATAACATTGGTAAAGACAAATATTTAACACACCTTCAAAATGCTGTTGAGGCTGCCATATGTCAGGTGAAGCTCAAGAACACCCTAATAGTCATATCATTCAGCTGGTTTAGCAACCAGTGGGCCAGAGGACACTTAGCCCCTCCATTCTCTGTCTCTCCTTTCTCCACATGGAGAGCAATGTGCCTACAAAACAGAGAGGGACTCTTGCCCAAAGACCTCAAAACCTGGGGCCAAGAAATCCAACCTTCCTTGGCCCTTGCTAAATGCTCCTTTATTCTGGGTAAATAGGTATGGGGACGTCCAAGCCTTCAGATTCCAGGATTTCTAGCGTAGATGGGTGATCCTTTTTTACCAAGGGAAATACTGGAAGCCTATGAAGAATATCTAAAAGACGTTAAGCCGGATGGCCTAGCTATTACCTCCAAGGTTATCATAATGAGCATAAAATTGTATCATAATCTATGATACAAAATAATTACTAGCAGTCAGCATGGGATTTATGAGGAACAAAACATGCCAAAGCCACCTAATTTCCCCTTCTGATAGCCAGTTGGAAAGCAGCAACCAATGATTAGCAAATAAGGGATCTCAGTAATTAAAGGGATTAGTAAATAATGAATTTCACTTTACAAACTCCACATAATGCTGCTGCGAGGCAGTGATCCTACTCTTTGGGGCTGTGTACACAAGGCAATTCTGCAGAAGTGCAAGCATTGGCTAAAAGCTGCTTGGATGGGCTGTAAAACGTTTCAATCTCTCAAGAAATGAAGTCCAGTTGCCATGAGTTGCAATTCCAGATAACCTCACCTGGATGACTTAGAATCTTCACAGACTCACGTTCAAAAGTCATCATAAAAACCATAGGCTGTGCCCTGGGTCATGGGACTGAGAGTACACCGGCGGCCTAAAGGGATTTTTCATAACTTGAAACACTTCACCTCCAAATTACCCAACTTGTGTTATGCTGGGTTTTGATTGTCATTTTAGTGCACAGGATTCATTTTCCTTTGGAGGTGGCAGGGGGTGAAACATGTTTGTATCCCTTATGCTTTCAAATATTGGCTTGCTATTATAGGGAAAGCTTTCTCATGAGTTGGGGTTCACAAACCGCAGTCACGGGACTGAACGCAACCCCTAAAGTGATTTTCCCCCACAAACCCCCCTGCTCCAAGCCTCCCTTAACAAACAAGCAAACAAACAAAAATCACTCTTTTTTTAAAAAAAAAATGGCACATTGCCATTTTTCAAAACCCCTGGGAACTCTGATTCACTGATTAAACAGGCCAGTGGGCACCCTTTCATTATTTGTGTTATGTGCTGACAAGTCAAAACTGACATAGCAAACAAAAAGGAAGAAAGAGATCCATCGGGACAAGGAGTAGATGAGGTAGGATGGGAATTGCAACATAGAATAGGTAGGGAGGTAGTACAGGAACATCTGGAAACATTAAAGGAATTTAAGTCTCCTGGGCCAGATGAACTACACCCAAGGATATTAAAAGAACTGGCAGAAATAATTTCAGAACCATTGGAAATAATCTTTGAGAAGTCCTGGAGAACAGGGGAAGTCCCCATTGATTGGAGGAGGGCTAATGCTTTCCCCATGTTCAAAAGGGGGGGAGAAGACCCAAATAGAGATGGGCACAAACTGAAAAAATGGTGATTTGTTTCATTTTGTTTAAGGCTTTGGTTAATTTTGTTTCGCTTTTAACAAATCTTTTTGAAAAAAATCATTTCGGTTTGTTAATTCATTATTTGTTTCTACCCACTTTGCACAATTTAATGCATTTGACCATGTGCAGGCTTCCCAACTGAAAATTTTAAAAAAAAGAACAGTACACTCAAATCAACCCTAATAAAATATGAAAAAGGGTTAGGGAACATATTTGCCTCTCCCTGCCACTTTAAGCCTCCAAAAAAAAGTGATCTGAGAAAAGACATAAATAGACATTTTAAGCACTCCTCACCCCCTCACCCCCCGCTAGGTATTATCAGGCAGAAAAAATAATTTTCGCTGGGTTTTTAAGTATATTCAGGACATTTTAATACCTTAAAAATGCAATTCTGCACAGATTCGCTACCATTAACAAAAGTATGCGGCAGCCACTTTGTCCCCTTAAAAAAGATCTCTTTAAAAACACATTTTTAGATGTTTTAAATCACTGACATCAACCTAATACCTATAATCAGGCATAAAAAATTTACAATATTTTTCAAGTGTTCCTCATCCATTTAAAGCATTTAAAAACACTCATTTCTTCGTGCGCTGCCATTAACGAAACCAAACGTAATGAACCAATTTTTCCCAGTTTCATTTGGATTTTACTCCTAGGTTCGTTATTCATTTCATTACATAATGAAATGAATAACAAATAACACAACAAATAAAATATTCATTTCGTGCCCATCTCTAGACCCAAATAATTACTGCCCAGTCAGCTTGACTTCAATTCCTGTAAAGATCCTAGAGCAGATTATTAAACAGGCAGTCTGCAATTATTTAACAAACAATGCTGTCATTACAAGAAGTCAACACGGGTTTCTTAAAAACAAGTCATGCCAGACTAATTTGATCTCTTTCTTTGATAGAATTACAGGCCTGATGGATGAGGGGAATGCTGTGGATATTGCTTATCTGGACTTTAGTAAGGCGTTCGATAAGGTTCCCCATGATATTCTTGCTAAGAAGTTAGTAGAAAGTAGGATAGATAGTGCTACTGTTAGGTGGATTTGTGATTGGTTGACTGATGGCACTCTATGATTCTATGATTCTATGAACCATAGTAAGATTTTCAAGGTAAATAATGTAATCAAGTTTTACCAATCTCCCTCCTTAATGGGAGTTTCCACAGTCAAGCAATATTCAAACCCAGACCTTTTAAGTCTTAGTCCATCATTCTATCCATCACACTGCACTAGACACATTTAGATTCTTCACTACCACCAAAATACCTATTTCTCAAAATTAGAAATGAACTTCTGGTAAATTCTCATTTAATTCTTTTGGGGTCTGGGGATTTTTGGCAGTCTGTGAAGACTGACGCCACTGGAAGCACCACAGTCAAAGGGCAGTGCATCCAATAGTATCCATCGCTACTATGCTCCAAAGGGGAAGCAAAATACATCATGAAAAACAGCAAACCTAGCAGAACGGATTAGATGAATCATAGAATCATAGAGTTGGAAGAGACCTCAAGGGCCATTCAGTCCAAACCCCTGCCATGCAGGAACCCCCATCACAGTATTTCTGACAGATGGCCATCCAGCCTCTGCTTAAAAACCTCCAAAGAAGGAGACGCCACCATCCTTTGTGGCAGCATATTTCACTGCCAAACAGCTCTAACCATCATGAAGTTCTTCCTAATGTTCAAATGGATTCTCTTTTCCTGTAGTTTGAAACCACTGCCCCGGGTCTTCGTCTCTGAAGCCATGGAAAACAAACCTGTTCCCTCTTTAATATGACATCCTTTCAAATATTTAAACATGGCTATCATATCCCCTCTCAGTCTTCTTTTTGAAAGGCTAAATATTCCCAGCTCCCTAAGCCATTCCTCGTAAGACATTTCTTCCAGAGTCCAGACCTTCAACCATCCTGGTCACCCTCCTCTGCACCCGCTCGAGGTTGTCAACATCCCTTTTAAATTGAGGTGCACAGAACTGGACACCGAACTCCAGGTGGGGTCTGACCAGAGCAGAATAGAGTGGTACTATCACTTCCCTTCCGAGCTGCCTAGATGCCCTAAGCACATCCGATCTCGCCTGATTTCGGAAGCTAAGCAGGGTCAGCCCTGGTTAGTACTTGGATGGGCGACCACCAGGGAATATCAGGTGCTGTAGGCGCCTGGAGTAGGAACTGGCAAACCACTCCAGTATTCCTGCCAAGAAAACTCCATGGAAATGGGGTCACGAAGAGTTGGTCACGACTGTAATAACACAACACACGCACATCACTTCCCTTCCACTAGAGTTCTGTTGATACGACCAAGAACATTTTGGCTTTCCTGGGCACCGCGTCACACTGCTGACTCATGTTCAATTTGTGCCCTATGAAGACTCCCAGATCCCTTTCACATGTACTATTTTCCAGCCAGGTATCTCCCATCCTATATCTGAGCAATTCATTCTTTTTTCCTAGATGCAGCACCCTACATTTCCCTCTGTTCAAACCCATTTTGTTAGCTTTGGCCCAGCATTCTAATCTGTCAAGGTCATTTTGGATTTTCATCCTATCCTCTAGGGAATTAGCAAGCCCTCCCAATTTGGTATTGTGAGAAACTGCATAAACTTACTTAAATCACACAGTCATGAAATTCTACTGTGCTTCGACAAGGGTTGAGTTTGCCTTAGCACAGTTTTTTTTTTGGGGGGGGGGGTTTAAAAAAAAAGAAAATTGTGCCTGCAGCTTGATCATACAAGTCTGAGGAAAAGCTCATTCCAAGGACCACTCCATCAAAGGAAGCGCTTCCATGCTGTTATCGCCAGCTTCTGTAAGTGAGCGCCAGAGGGCTATTCCAAGTGACCAACTCCCATGCATCAAAGTTATCTCTCCAAATCACCACAAATATTTATACCTTCTTAACTTACAGGACCATAAAATAAAAAATGAAGAGTCCACTGTGGTTCTCACATACCTTGTTCTGATTCAGTCCTGGTTGACAGTTGATAGCAATTGATCTGTGAGTGGAATGTTATGCACCAGGAAAGCACTACAAATACTGTACTGAGTGGAGAAGGCAGGATGGAAACTGCAACACGCCTTGAGAAACCAGAGGCACTGAGCTGAACTGTTTCATAGATGATGATCAGCAACAGGTAAGATCTTGCAACCTACTGTATGTCATTTTGCCCCAGCATCCTTATTCTTACTTTTATTCTTATTCTTACTGTAAGCCTTTATGTGAGTATCCAGAAGCAAACTGTCCCATGCCAAATCAAGTGTTTTAGTCATCAGGTGCCAGAATGCAAAAGTAGGAAACAAAGCAGAACCAAATGTTTTCAGAAAATTTGGTCTAGGAGTCAGAAACAAAGTAGGATAATGCCTCATACCGCAGTCCAAAGCCAACAATCTGTTTATTGCATATGCATGCTGCAACCAGACTATAGGCATGGACATCACCAGATGGGTAATACAGAAATCAAACAGACTAAATAACTGGAAGCAAGAGCAAGAGAAGATATACTCTATCTGCCAAAACAAGACTAGCAGCAGAGTATACTACAGATCATGAACTGTTTTGTTTTATATACAGTAGAACCCCGATATCCGCTGGGGATTGGTTCCAGGCCTTCCCGTGGATATTGAAAACCGTGGATAAGAGTGAACGGCTGCCCAGCCACCTCCAAACTGCTGTTTCCTTACAGTAGCTTGCTTTATGACTGCTGTCTTGAGAAAGTAGCTTGCTTTATGGCCGCTGTTTGTGGCAGTAGTTTGCTTTACAGATGCTATTTGTGACAGTAGTTTGCTTTACAGCTGCTGTTTGTGTCAACAGCTTGCTTTACAGCTGCGGAATTATTTAGTTTTTTCCTCTGCCAACCGTGGATAACTGAATCAGTGGATAATTAATCAGTGGATATGGGGGGGTACTGTATATATAAGATGGTATTTAAGTTAGGAACTATGAGTATACCATACTAAAAGGATCGATTACGGTAATACAATACCAAAAGCACAAACGACACCAAAACGCATTCAGTGCTGTAAGGTACTGTACAACAATCTATTCTGAAAACTACACTCCGCAGTTATTCACTCTAGGGAACCTTACCTGGAAAGGTCTCCACCTGCTGTTGAAGGACAGTAAACATGGGGCCACTCTCCTCCTCTGAGAGCAGCAACAGAGAAGGTTCTCTTCCATGTTAAAAATAAAGGAGAAAAAGAAGCTACTGCTAGGACAGAATATGGAGAAAGAATGTCCCTATAGGCAAAGGAGTCAGACGAGAGCACATTTCAGCCCCTTATCTGTTCAATGTGTACAATGAACATATCATACAGAAAGCTAGAGTAGATTCAGAGGAAGGAGGAGTGAAAATGGTGGAAGAAACATCAATAATTTTAGATATGACACCATCTTATTGGCAGTAAGCAGTAATTACTTCAGTGAAAGTGATGGAAGAAAGTGCCAAATCAAGACTGCAGTTGAACATTAAGAAGGCAAAAACCATGTCTACAGAAGAACTAAGACAGCTCCAGTATTGACAACAAAGAAACTGAAATGTTTAAGATTTTGTATATTTCATTTCAATCATCAATCCAAGCAGAGACCGCAGCCAAGAAATCAGAAGACGATTGAGACTCAGGAGGGCAGCAAAGATCATCAATTCTAAGGACATGTCCCTGCCTGGAAATCAAGACCAAGATCCTCCCCTGCTATCGTATTTCCAATCCCGATAGGATTGGAAAGTTTACAAGAATGCAGTATACAGTATGCATAAAATAAAAAAATATTAGAAGAGGAAAGAATGATCCACCCCTGCATCACAAGACCCCACATATCCCACCTCATTTATACAAGCCCTGATTCTATGGCAGCATTAGATTAACATATAAAAATCAGTACTGGGAAAGGTTAAAGGCAGCAAGATGGACTGAATCTCTAAAGGAAGCAACAGCCTTGTGTTTACAAGAGCCAAGCAGGAGGGTTGAGGACATGAGATTACATTTGGAAAATTACTCCTTAATAGGGTCACCATGACTGGGAGGTGACTTGATACCACATACCAAGAACAGTCATTCAAAACCATGTATAACACTCACAGGGAGAAGGGAGCACTTTGACCCTGCCCCTCCTCCTCCCCCAACAAGTTTTGTCAACTTTTTCACAGAAGGGAAGGCACCAAATTTGAAGAAGGGGAGCTGAACTTTATCCACCCTACTTTCCAAGAGTGCCAACTCACATGGAGACCCCTTACAGATAGCAGAGGCTTTCTAGACCCAGTGGCCTTCATAGCAAAGAAGATAACAAACTGTTGTGTAAACAATCCTAGAGGACTCTGATCAACACATGTATGTTCTACCCTGTTTATATTGCACCTAAATAAATAGCTAAGAGAGCAGTACTGCACATAAGAAAGTCAACTGTCCCAGATGGTGACTTGGAACTATAAGACAGTGGGGGTGTCTTATACATGGGTCCGTCTTATAGATAGAAAAATGCAGAAATGTAAATAGGGTCAGTACATGAATGGCCAAACATTCTGCCTGGGGAGAACTCAGAGACTCAGCACCAGTTGTGAAATTATAATAGAAATGGCTAGAAGCGGTGTTAAAATCACATTACAATGTGTTTTGTACTTGTGCAAGAAGATGAGGAATCAACCAAGGAATTCATTTTAAAAAATGCTAGTTCATTGATTTGGGTCCATTGAGGTTCATCCAAACAGGAGTCCGTCTGGAAGTTGAGTCATGGCTACTGGACTTCTTTTTTGAGAGATAGAAACGTTTCGCTGTTCATCCAAACAGCTTCATCGGTCTGAATACAGCTAGTGCAAATCCTCCATCTTATAGACAGCTTTGACCTCTTGTTACCCTGGCCTGAATTAGGCTCATAAGATGAACAGTGGCCTAAATAGGCTCGTTAGGGAGACAATAGTATCCTTAGCCTTAAGGTGAACAATGGCCTAAGGTGCTGAAACCTATCAAGAATGGGTCGTTAGCTATGGCCTTGGTGGTGAAGGCTTTTTGATTTGCCTGGGGACTTTGGAAAGCACAGCCTGATAAGTAGCAGATAGACTATGCCGGAGCCCACCACCTCTGTTGAGAGAGGGGGTTTCAATGCTCACATGAATGGCCTCCCTTAGTCCCCTTTCAAACCACCTCTGTCTAATATGTGTACATCCTCATCTTTGAAAGAGTGCCCTTTGTCCTTCAAATGGAGGTGTACTGCTGATTCAACAGAGGTCATCTGTAAATATGGGAATATGCAACACCAAATACACTGAAAGGAAAACCAACAGGAAGAAATGGGGTGGAGGTAGTATGTGTTGAAAGGGTTAAAACTGGCTCAGTTAGAAACATGACTCCATTATAAAAAAATTATTCATCTGCCAAAGATATGTTACAGAACTGCTGAAAGGCACAGAATGGACACCAGGTAGCTGTGTTGTCCTCAGCAGGGCTAAATTGTTTGAAAGAGACAGTTCCCTGATGCCCACTTAGGCAGCAAGTTCGGCACAGTACCGCTTCCCCACAGTTCACATTATTTCAGTTTACTGTGTGGACAGAGCCCCTTGGGTTTGGTAACGGAGAACATTTTGCTCAAATGGACTTCCTAGATAAACTGGATCATACGTTAAATGTGATGAATGGTACAAAGCTATCTGGATTATCCAATGCAAATTGAACTGGCCCTGTTGTTTGATTTTCATCACCATATTATTAGGACAAAGAAAAAACTGACAACATTCAAGACAAGGAAGGAATAAAATAGCCCGTTAAACAGCCTCTAAGGACAAGCCAAATACCATGATAGACGCGTTCAAATACTCTAAAAGCTGCCAAAAGGGAGAACTATTCCCTGGGAGCCCCCCCCCCTGCAACTCCCCCATGATGGAAGAACAAGAAGTAACTTGCTCAAGTCTAGACTAGACCAGGAGTACAGAAAGACCCACTCCCAAACCATAAGAACAATTAAACAATTGGCGGAATCAAGTTGCCCCGTTGTGCCTGCAGTAGCAGAGGTGGATTCTCCTCAGAGACAGGGCAAACGTTTACTTCAGGGATGTTTCACCATCAGTCAACAATTTCTGAGGGTGGAAAGAATCTCGGTCTGCTTTGCAACTATCTGACATTACCCGGATCCATCTCCAAAAGCCCCCTACACGCACACACTACACATGCACGCACGTGCACAGCAAAACAAGGAGGATTTGCAAAGCACTAGCCTCTTTTGCCCAGGAAAAGGGAGAGGGGTCTGTCATTGTATGTTCTCCACTAGTGAGCTTCCAGCTGCAATCATTCGCACGCAGGCCTCCTTCACACCCACCGATTAGACGCTTAAGCTGTTCCTAGACCGTATAAATTATGCAAATTCAAAGAGACTTGAAATGCTTTGAGATAAGCACCGCTTCCCCGCTTCCCATGTTCCACATACAATTTACTTTATCCCACACTTACCTCTGGTCCTAGTAGATTTTGCAAGCCTCTGAGGCAAGGCAAATACTCATTTAGCACTGCCGAAATTGAAAGGAGCATCTAGGAGGTACATGGTGGACCCCCTTTCACATAACCTTCTTGACAAAAAACATAGTCTTCCCTCACTGCCTTGCCTACCCTTCCACAAGAGATCACGTACAAAATATCTCATGGGACATCTCACAGAGGCAGATGAAACTACGTGAAGGAGTGTGGGCCAAACTGGTTCCAGAACAAGGCTCACAGTACGCAAACGGGAGAGCTGAGCACCCAGATCAAACAAAGGCGGCTTCCCTTCAGCTCCCACCAGGTGGAGTGGGTGCCTTGCCCCTCGTGAATGAATTGTACAAGGGAGGGCACTACAACCCAGTCAGGGTGAACAAAAGCAGAAACCGATTATAAATGCAACAAACAAACAAACAAACAAACAAACAAACAGTGTCCAACCACTTCTGCGTGCCCCTCACATTCACATGGAGAACTGGGACCTACATAATAGCAACTCACATGAGTGTGCAAGGGGAAGAAGAATACCTGGGATTTAGGTTAGCTTTCGGCAAGTTTTGTGTTCTAGTAAACAGGGTGTGTGTCTCCCCCCTTTTAGTGATAGATCCACCAGAGGTGCACAGAGAGCAGGTATTCCAGGTGGCAAACACGGGGTGGTAGACTTTCCAGATCCGTTTGCCTTTTCTCTCCTTCAGCAAAAGGGGCTGCTGGCAGGGTGGGGGCAAAAGGGAGTCTCTCCCTCATAGTATAGGCTGACTTGTGTGTATGTCAACACCAGGCACAGAAGCCATGTGTATGGCCACATTTCTCAAGCTCTACAAGAGTTTAAGGCTCGTTTTGTTCCCATGCCTAGCGCAGGCCGTGCTCAGGGTGCTAAGGAAGTAGGGCTCAGGGAGGCCGAGCGGGACTGGAGGCAAACCTCCCCATCCCCTTGCTGCCCTCAGGTACAAAGGACCACCTGATCCTTATTTCCTTTCCAGGTACCTCTGTGCCTCCCCCCCCCCAAAATCCTCCCCCGGGGCCCTCCCTTCTAGGGAGCAGCCCCCTTTCTGTCCTGCACACAAAGAGAGAGGCATGTGGGGCCCCATCCAGCATTCTCCCCAAAGGATGCCATTCCGACATCAACAACACCCCCCAGATTTCATCTCCCTGAAGGAAAGAGGGAGGGAGCAAGCAAAAGCACAGCTCAACAGATGCTCTCCATAAATACTTTAGAAATCGGGAGAATGGGGATTGGGGGGGGGGCGGGCGGGGGGGAGACTAGCTACCGGAAAGTCTCTGGCAACGAATAAACCATTCCAGACTCAAAAAGGGGGCTGCCTGGTTTGCGGCGTGCCTGAAACCAGTCACGGGCCAGCTGTGCAGCAGTTTGAAATCGTGACCTGGTTTTACAATTACCGCCCCCTCCCCCTCTCCCCCTTTTGGTCACAAACCATTTGACCCACTGCAGCAGGAAACGGGGGCGAGGAGGGAAAACGAGGGGAAGCCTGATCAGGATCCCACCGGAGGGCCCAAGCCCCCGAGGAGCCGCTGAAGGCGCCCCGAAGGGGACCGGACCCCCACCCCCCGACCCCCCACCCCGCGCGCCTCCAGCCTCCTCCCTTCTCCCAAGTCGGCGGGGCAGCGAGGGGCGTCGCGTCGCTCGCCCGCCCTGGAAAGGCTGCCCGGGCGAGGGGTAGGTAGGTAGGTAGGTAGGGACCCACCGGGTGGATGGCTCTGGGAGGCGGACCGGCCTGCCCGGAGGGCGCGCTGAAACTACGAGGGAGTTCCTTCCGTCCTTCGCTTCTTGCTCTCACGGGGTGGCTCTGTCTCCGCCGCGGCAGGATCGCCCGCAAGGCTCCATCCCTCTCTCCACTCCGGCGAGCGCTCCAAAGGGAAGCGCAGCCGCCTCTCTACCGCGCCGTCTCCAGAAGGGACACCACGCCGGCCGCCCGGGAGCCCGCCGGTGCTCTGCGCTCCCCAGGCAAACCTCGCGGAGAGTTTTCCTCGCCCGCCTCCCCTCTCCGGAGATTCCGGCTTCCCACGGTTCTCGCCGCGCCGCTCTCCTTTTTGTCCGTTTGCGACGGCGCCTTCTCGGGGGCGCTTTTTTTTCCCCCGGGACTTCCTCGCTCGCCCCCTGCCCGCCTCGCAAAGGGCCGCCGCCGCCGCCGCCGCCGCCAAACGCCCCCCCCCCGCGCGCCTGCTCGGGCGGAATGGCGAGGGGGGAGGAGGAGGGGCTCCGCCGAAGGAGAGCTGCCGCCCCCGGCTCGGATCCCGCAGCCAGCAGACCCCCCCCCCACACACACACACACACACACACACCCGCCCCGGCGAGCCGGCGAGGGAAGCTGGTCGCCTTTCCCTCCTCGCTTGGCCCCGGCTTCGAGCCCAGCAGCCGCGCGCCCTGGAAGGCGGAGCTCCGCGCCGAGGCCCCGCCAGGCCCTCCACCCCCCCACACACACACACACCCCACCCCCCCCCCCGGCAGCAGGTTTGGAAGGGGGACCCCGGAGACCATCCAGTCGAGGGCCGCCCGCTCCCGGAAAAAGGCTTGCTCAGCCCCAAGATTCGTTGCTAAACCCAGAAGCGGCGGGCATGCACGTCCGTGGGAGCCGGGGCCACAGGGGGGGGGGGGCGTCGTGCCTTTATTTATTAACTTATTGTACACAGGCACGCTGTATTGAACTGAATTGCCCTACACACGACAATTACGTGAACATCCCACTGTTCAGCTCTGGGGTCCAGCGGGGTGGGAGTGGGAATTCGGTGCCACGACTGAACCTTACCTAACATCTCAACTGAAATGCCTCTTAAGCCCCTACATTGCGGGTCCCCCCCCCAAAAAAAAAATCCCATTCCTTTTTCTGCCTGCAGTAGAGAAGACAAGTAGACTGGTGTACCTTGCAAAAAAAAGTTTTATCATGATGTTTAAACATCTAAACATGAGGTGGTTCCGCATGAAAGGACCCTGTGCTTTCAAAAGACAAATATGTCAATGGATATATTCTGGGGTCCTCCTCCCCACCCACCCCCAGTGGATTTTCTTTCTGAAGGAGGCTTTTACCCTGCCTCAGACACAACATTTTATCCTGGCACCTAGCTTTCTTGGGGGGGGGGGTGTCCCACCATTAGAACAAAACATTATTAAGGAGGCAAATAAATAATGTGTGGTAGTGCTAGGAACTCAACATCTGAAAGCACACACCCTCAGAGAACAAAGTAGTAGTGGAAAAAACACTGAAGGGTTGAAAAAAGATACCTGGACCCCACCTAAAATTCCTTGTCTGGAATTTTGTTCCTAATTCATATAATTGTTAATGGTGTTGTGTCATTACAGTTGTGACCAACTCTTCATGATCCCATGTCCATGGAGTTTTCTTGGCAGGAATACTGGAGTGGCTTGCCAGTTCCTACTCCAGGTGCCTACAGCACCTAGTATTCCCTGGTGGTCGCCCATCCAAGTACTAGCCGGGGCCGACCCTGCTTAGTTTCCGAGATCAGTCAAGATCCGATCTGCTCAGGGCATATATAAACAATGCCAAATCAATGCCAACAAACAAGGTACCAGTCACATTATTTGATATACATCTCATGACATAAGGCAGGGGTCCTCAACCTAAGGCCCCGGGGCCGGATGCGGCCCCCAAGGTCCTGAATCCGGCCCCTGGGACCAATTGCAACCCCCCCCCCACCTACCCCCTGTTTTGTGAGCAAGCAAGCCTCCGCAGCTGCTTTTGGACTGGGATCCGGCCCCCAGTGGTGTCTGGGTGGTGGTGGACCGGCCTGCTGGTTGAAAACTTTGAGGACCCCTGACATAAGGCAACCAATGTTTTATTTGCTATGTTATGTGCTGCCACATTGGAGCCAACTTATACTGACTCTAGTGACTTTCAGACTAGTTTTACCAGTTCCAGCTGGCTGGATACCTCAGCAGTTCAGCTGTGGAGCCAGAGGTCAGTAGTTTGATCCCCCACTACACCTCTTCTGAGTAGAACCAGCCTATATAGCTTTGAGCAAATTGAGTAGTCACAGGATGTACCTGGAAGAAGGGAATGGTAAGCCACTTCTGTAGAAGACCTTGGAAAGGGTCGCTAGAAGTCAGAATTGACTTGACAGAATGAATTATTATTACTTTATTTATTTATTTTACAGAATTGTTTAGCCACCCCACTACCACATGGTCTCTGGGTGGCAAAACATTTACCAGTTCTGCTCCGCCAGGGAGTTTCCATGGCTCAGCAGGGACCTGAATTCAAGCCTGCTGAGTCCCAGTCCATTACTCTGTCCACGACAACACACTCAGTTTCTCATTATAAAGCAGCAGTTCATTGGGCTGAGTTATGCTATTTAACCTGTAGACCAACAGGCTTTCTTGCCTATGTTTGAGGCAATTCCTTTGCACAGTTAAAACCCTGCTCTAGACGCAAAAAGCTTACATGTTATTAAGGGTGCAGACTCATAATAACACGGTAGTACAGAAAGAAAGTGTCCACAAACAGCTTCTTTATTATTAAGGCTCTCGACCAACTAAAGAACGGATGAGCAATTTGTCATCTGTCATTAAAACGAGTAACTGGTTAATACTTTAGGGCTGGCATATTACCCAAACTTCATTATAGGCTCCAACTTGAAGAGAGGAAGTGTAAGGCAGCCTATAATTTAACAAGAAATAAAACTACTCTTTTATTTAAAAACCACATTATTTAATACTTACTTTTTTCATTCCATGTTGCTGGAACATACCAGATGCGAAATAGCACAATATTAATTAACAACTCCACCAATTAAATTAGACATGTTGGATCAGATTAGTTCCCACAGACAGTATGACTGAACTTTTCATTAATTCATCCACTGATTAAAGCTTGCAGGTGAAGTACGAGTTGCATGATTTTTGCTTTTTTTTCAGGCTATACTATACTGCCTCCATTGTGTCTTGGTGTAGCACCATTTCTGAATATTCGGCTGCTCTGGGTGCTAGTAAATGTCAATATCAAACTTTCATTAAAAGGGTTTCATTAAACTCTCCAGAAAATGAACACAATTTGGACATTTCTCAGCATGTTCTGCAAACACAATTCCCACATTCACTTAACAAAATTCAGAATGTTGTGCTATAGTTGCTCAATCCTCTTCAAAAACAAAACAAAGTGTCATTAATGCCAAGCACTGCACAGCAAGGAAACACAATTGGAATCCTGTAAGGTATGGACGTGGAGTACAGCTGGCAGAGGAGCTACACCACAAAAGCCATGGTTGCGGGAAGAGTTTTATGCACACTGACATGCATAGGATCTTTGTTCCAAGCTGCCCCACTCTTAAAATCTCTTTATGCAACAAAACACTTGTCTAGATTTTGTTACATACGATTGAGGGACAAACTACGTGTTACATGGGCAGGGTATGATCCAGAATTTAGATTCAAATCAATTTTGCTGCACCAAGCTTGCACGTAGCAAGAAACCAAGCCCTAGTTTTATTACTTTGTTATAACAGTGAAATATGCTGTGTGAAAATACAGCCCTTGAATAAGGAACCTGGAGAGGCAGTAATAACCCTGATGTGACACAGCAGGTAAAAGCAGTGATTTTGTCACAAAATTACTATAGGGAGGTATACATGGATCCCTCCTTCCCCACTGTGTCCTCACAACAACCTCTTCTGCTAAACTAATTTGAGAGGTCACAGCAGACCCTGGATATCATTCGGATATTCCAATCACTGCAGCATACTCTCCAGCCTTGATCCTCAGGACGTGTGAAGAGGGAGCACTCTACTTCCGCACATGCCTCCCCTGCTGTCACCTTTGACTCATGTTGAAAGGCAAATTCTGCAGCAAGGAACTTTTCTCGCCCAATGCAACTGGCCCATTATGCCAACTGAGGCACTGGTCCTGCCCCAGTCAAATTACTCCTGCTTCCCTCCTTAAGGGTCAAGGCTCTTCCCCTGTTCCTTTCTGCTGTGTGTATATGTTGAGTGCTTACAGGCTGTTGTTTGCCTGTATCTGTGTGTAAGAATGCCTGCTGTTTCCCTTGGCCATACCTGTCATTCCTGACACCACAATATTTGCTGTGTCTTCTGCCCCACTAGTGCCTCCACCCACCAATGCCATGTCTTCTGCTCCAGTAACAACAACACCAATTATTGATGTTGCCATTTGGACCTCAGAGGATTCTGGATCTGTAGAGGAGGAGGAAAGTCAACCAACCCAACGAAGGTTGGCCAAAGACCTGTGATCCAGCTGCTGGCTTTTCCAATTACCTGACTAAACTAAGCTTCCCAGAGGGAGCTCCCTCTCCCCAGAGGACAATATACTGTACTGTAGGGTGACACACATGTGTTCATTTGGTGAACATGATTTGCATTGCCCTTATCCAGACCACAGGTGGGATCCCCACAGACCCCCTTCCTTCATGAAAACTCTTCAGAAGAAGACGGGGATACAGCTGTGTACAATATGCAGTTTGGTGTGAAATAAGAATTCCAGGAAATTCCACAGATCCTTTGAGGCTGATGAACAGTAGCACATACACTTCTCCAAAAACCGCAACCCCGCCCCTCTCAATCTTCCCCTGCAATGTGCAGCTCCAGGGTTTGTGCCAAGTAGAGCTCACTAATCAATCAGATCCAAATGATCCTTTATTAGGCAATCAGAACCAGAAAGGGGGAGGGGGGTCAAATAATAGAAGACAGGCCCAATCAACACAAAGCCTGTCAGATACAATGCACAACCCTATCACCTAAAATACAGTTTAAAAATTAAAAGGATGCAACAGAGCATCTATAAACAATATGTACATTAGAAAACTCCCCAAAAGAAAACAATAACATTCCTAGAGTAGCGTAACACTCACCAGTAACAAGAGGCAAGAGTGAGGCCTAGAAGACCGGTATGCATTGAGTACACATCTTAGCCTAGAGCATGTCTCTCCCACAGTGTGACATTCAAACTTGCTTCTACTGGACTTCTAAATAAATGTTTTCTAAAACTTTGGGCTAGTTTCACAAGGGCTTCCTTTTAGTTCCACAAGCCTGTGGCTTTCCTATTCTGTTTATAAACTGCCTATTCATCGTTCCTCTGCAAAGAAGGAAAATACTGCCAATGCAGCATCTCTTCCGAGAGAGCCACAGGCAGATTATCCTGCCACAAAGCAGGGATTTAGGAGAAACTCGTCAGGTCCCCATTTTTGTCTAAATGTATCATGTTTGCTCCTGTCAAACCTCTAAGCAGACCAGGAAGCATCTGGGCCACAGACATTCAGCCACACTTTTCTAAAGGGCGAGTGACTCCAACAGGTTGCTGAGGAGGTTCACGTGGATGTCATGCACATTCAGGCGCATGGGCATTAGAGGAAGCTCATCCTATGAGGTGAAACGCCCAAGGAAACATGGGCATGCTATAAAAAGTGATTAGAAACACATTAGGGTTAGAGGAATGTGCTCAAGAAAGCACACCAATATTTGTGCAGACGTATAAATATTGACTTTGCATTGTCCCCAGACTTGTATGAACGGGACTGAAATGAACAGAAGTCAAGGAAATGAGAAATTCAGTGATACCCAAAGCCACAGATTCACCTCCCCTCAAACAAGCATAACTTAAGCAGAAAAGTCCACCGGACCAGAAAAGACCATGGCCAAATTCACATTCCCCATCATAGTAATTTGCATTAGAATATGCCCATTGACTCAGCAGGGATTTAATGTACTAAATATATGTGCAATTAGGGTAGGTCCATTTGACTCAATGGAGATTAAAGACCAATTTTGACTCACCAAATCCCCATAGATTTAATTGACTTATTTTAGTGTACCTTACTATACTGAGCAACTGGATTTTGGCCTGACTAACCAAGGAAAATTATTGAATGTAAAGTACATGAATTTTAGCTGATATGGTTCCACTGACTCCAGCTGAAGTACTTTAAAACCCACATCTTCCAAGAGCACTTGGTTTCCAGAGCTGGGTTGACGTTTATTGAAATTCAGGCTGTCAAATCCCAGTATTGTGTTTCTTTGATAAGCTCTCAGGCTGAAGCTTCCTCAATTCTGCCCTTCCAGGAGCACCAAGTCAAACTTCGTCTTGGATGAATTTGCTTCTCTCACAATTGGTTGTTTTGACATTTGCATAACAGAGGCAAATGGGGCACAGCATGGCAAGAGGTGTAGGATGCAGAGAGAAAAGGAAGGCAGTGAGACTAAGAGCAATATGTTGGCTGCCTCTCTACTGACAGTATAAAAAAACTCCTTCCAAGGGTTTGAAACTAAGTTCTTATTCTTCACCCTCCCCCCTTTGACATGAAGCATCCCATATCTAAGCAGCCAATTCAAAAAAAATGTGCAGTTTGCCATGCAAAATTATAGTAGCCCGCATATACACGTCCACAAATGAACATGGATTGCACTACTGTCTCTTGCATGAGCCAGGGTCTGAAATCAGTGGATATGGCACCACGTGATGTAGTGCAACAGTCTCCAACTTTTTTGGCACCAGGGACCAGTTTCGTGGAAGATAGGTTTTCCACAGGCTAGGAGAGGGAACGGTTTTGGGGTGATTCTGATTTTTTTCTTCTTACTCTGCAGGGTTTTTGCTTGTCGGGGGGGGGGGGGGTGACTGACCACTCAGTCATGTGCCTTAGAGTTAACCTGGACACTGAAGGGGCTACGCAGGGAATGGGGAGGGCCCTTCATGCCCTTATTAACATGGCACTGTGCAGCAGAGTTCCTAACAAGCCACTGACCAGTAATGGTCCATGGCCCAGGCGCTGGGGATCCCACATGTAATGGATAGAGTAATGGGCTAGTACTCAGGTAAGCTGGGTTTGATTCCACTCTCTGCCATGGAAACTCACTGGGGGAGTTTGTCTTCTTCCTTGCATTTTCCCACAGGTGAAACCCGCAAGTAAACCCACTCCTTAAATACCTCACTTACTATGGAAATCCTATTAGAGTCACTATCAGTTCTTCTGACTTGACAACACATAACAACAACACAAGAGTGATATTCATAAGCAGCAGCAAAAGCTGGGATGAACCTAGAAGCTGACCACCTTGTCTTCTTTGCCACAAAGCAGTCCAAGTCAAGAAGGCTATGAAAAGGCATCACAATGTAGGAGGTACATCCCTTTGCCATGCAAGGGACGATTATGAGTCAGAGTGGGCTACAGCTACTTGAGGAGACTGCATTCTCCAGATCCTCAACTTCATGGCAATAACCATTATGCACCTTTCAGGGCTACAGTTACAGTATGGCTTGCAAAAGAGGCTTGTAATTCAGCCCAGCACCTACTGTATGTCAGTGCTGGATTTGGCCTGAGTCCTCCATGGACACAGCCAAGGTCCAATTTATGTTGGTCCTGTCAACGTCAGCTGTCGTGCGGAGCGGAGAGCAGCATTCGTAAGTCAAATTATTCGGTTGTCGAAGCAACTGTAAGTTGAAGTACCACTGTAATTTGTAGGGTCACCATTAGTTGGAAATGACTTGCAGGCCAGTAACAATGACAAACAGAAAACTTTACATATAAGCATTCAATCGCAGAATTCTTTGGATATATTCTGAAAAGGGATAGTTCTAAGAAAGCAATCTGAATGTATAGTTTTGTTGCCGCAGCTGCAGGATGCATGGGATGGCCACCTTCACTACCAAGTCTATCACAGAGATAATTTCCCCGCAGTAGGAATGGTATAAGATGAAAAGGGTAACCACATACACATGTATAACCACAGGAAGATGCTCACAGTTCTTGAGTCCTATATTTATTTATTATTTTAATGTATTCAGGATGATGTATTGTGTTGCAGTGGCGCACAGAGTACACTAACACACCATTATGCAGATTCCCCATACACAGACACTCTTCCACATAAAGGTGGCACATACACATGCCTTCTTTATTCATGTCAGGTCATTGCGCAGTTTAAAATTATACGCATATACAAATTAAAATGAAACAAATTAAAATACTTAAATGATTAGACTATTTTTACCAGAAGCAGGCTACTTCAATATCATTATCTCAGCTGTATGCTTCTTTTGAATACAGTATGTGGTGGGACATAAATTGCATGCCCATAAATGCTGCATTGATTAAATTTCTCCACATGCATAGAAATTTTTTCTATTAACCTCACTTAAAAAAATCTTTGATATTCCTACTTAGTTTCAAAATTTCCTAAGTCTATTAAGTGACTTCCAGATGGTCCAGCTAGAATCTTCCTCTGGTGGTAGTTACTCGTCAGCATTCATCTATGTACAGATGTATGTACGTACTTGTGGATCCATGTATGATGTATGATGTATGATGTATTAATTAATTAATTAATTAATTAATTAATTAATTAATTAATTAATTAATTAATTAATTCAAAATACAAATAGGTTCATGCTGTCCTTTGCTGCATTTTACTTTTTTGTATTATTGCCAAAATTCTGTTGTGGTTTTATGCAGGTATAATGCAGTTCATGGAAATCTCTGCACCAGATTTCCACAAGGTATAAAAATCAGCATAAGCATTTGCTATTTGTCAGAAGCACATCACACCTCCACCAGCAAGGGCATAGCTAATGACCCATAATGGGTGTTGCAAATGGTTGCACAGGTGGGAATTTCATGCACCCCAGGACAATGTACTCTTAAGAAGCCTATTCAGGCCATTGTCCACCTAACAAGCCTATTCAGCCCATTGTCCAACTTATGAGACTATTCGGACCAGAGTGGTATGAAATCAAAGTGAACTATAAATTGGAAGGCTCACCACTAACTTTCCTCAGACTGAAGAAGCTGAAGCTGTTTGGATGACTGCTGAAACATTTCACTCTCTCTCAAAAACAAGAAGTCTGTTGGATATGACTCAGCTTCCAGATAACTTCAGCTCGATGACTGAGAATCTTTACAGACACTATGTGGCATGCAGTAACAATTGCCCACATTAGCTTTTTAGTTCACAACAATTCACCACTGAAATTTAGGCTGACTGCACTATGCCAGTTGATGTAAAATAATTTTGACCTACGTATCAGATTGCACCACAGGAGATGCAATGAGATGAGATGGTAAAAGAATGTATGGTGAAATGGGCTGAAAATATAGGCTATAATATTGAGTTAGAACAATAGGGAAAGGTATGGAAAAACAATATAAAACTCACTAAATCAGTTGTATTCAAAGAAAACATCTACAAAATGTTCTATAGATGGTATATGACACCCACAATTTTAGCTAAAATGAACACTCAGATATCGAATGCCTGCTGGGAAAGCAAACAAAAAGAAGGTTCACTATTCCATATGTGGTGGTTATGTTAAAAAGCTCAAAAATATTGGAGTAAGATTAGACATCTATTGCAAGATGTTCTAGCGAGTCCAATGGATTTAAAACCTGAATTCCTTTTGCTAAACATAATGCCAGACACAATGGATCAGCAAAGTGTATATTTAGTAATTCATATCATAACAGCAGCAAGAATCATCTTTGCAAAACGCTGGAAAAAATCAGGAATACCAAATGAACAAAAGTTGATAACTAAAATCCTTGAGACCGCAGAGATGGACAAAGTATCAGAATGGTTAGAGGTACACCGGAAGGTGAAACACCAGGAATGTTGGAACAAGTTTTAAATGTGGTTAAAAAAAGACAAAGTTAAACTGAAGATATAACAAAAACCAAAACTGTTGGAACAAGTTTTAAACGTGGTTAAAAAAAGACAAAGTTAAACTGAAGATATAACAAAAACCAAAACTGTTTGGTTATTGATATGTACATATATGCCTGAACTGAACTGTCTATAACTGTAAGATGACTCTGATATTTTTAAGTGTTCTGCGCAACCTGCTTCCCCCCTTTTTTCTGTACCCCAAGTTATTCTCCCCTATTTATCCTTTATCTAACAATAAAAAAGAAAAAAAGATTGCATCACATTACAGTGGTACCTCTACTTACAAATTTAATCCATTCTGAATGCAGTCAAACAACTCTTAAGTAGAGGTACTGTATCTTAAAAAATGAAAAAATAATTTAACAAATTGGGGGGGGGGAATTGTAAGCACAGCTGACCCCATCTAAAATTTGTAAGATAGCAGTTAAAACACCAATAGTTTTCTGCTCTTAAGTTGAGTTGCTCTTAAGTAGAGCTGCTCTTAAGTAGAGGTATCACTGTACATCTTATAGGCAACATTGGGAGAGGGAAGAATGACAGACCAACGTGTTTCTAAATCTATTGCTTCTACAGCTGCCGGATTTGCATCTGCAGAGGGGTTACACTCTGCCTGAAAACACTCTTGGGAGTGCTCCTGAATTTATCTCTGAGCCTGGATGTCTAGTTTCAGAGAAGGACAGGACTGCCTTTTCACCATTAAACTAGTTAAGCCATTCATGCCCATTGCTGGAGAAGTCTGATCTGACCATGGTGACACATACCTTCATTACATTCTGCCTTTGGAAAGTGTCAGGAAAATTCATCAGCCCCAAAACACCTCAGAAAGGATCACATCACTGTTACAGAAGCTCCACTGGCTGACTATCTGTTCCTGGGCATGATTCAAAGTGCTAGTTTTAAGTCATATAGCCGTGGGGTCTAAGTTATCTCAAAGACTGCAACTCTATTTATGAGCCTGCTCAGGTGCAAAAATGAGCAGGACAGAATTCGGTCTTGGTCCCATTAAATCCACAGGTGCAGAGAGTGTGTATACAGGAGAAGACCTTTTCTGTTGCTGCTCTGAGACTCTGCAATTTCCTCCCACAAGAAACCAGGCTGCCCCCCCCCCCCAAGGCAGGGGAAGACTTTCTTTAGGCAGACTTCTCCTTAGTGAAAGACTGCCTAAGAGAGATTTTTATAGTGGGAAGGTTAGTATTTTTGTTGCGTTTAAAATGGTTTCAATAATGCTTTCATGTAACCATTATATTAAATATAATGTTTATGTAACACTTTTTTAAAATTTGAATGTGTTTTTAACAAGTCAGCTTGGGTGCTTTTCAAGGAGAAAGGTGAAATATTTTAAATAAATAAATAAACCTCTCAAAATATACTTAGTGCACATGCGCTTGGAGCTGTTTGCTCACCAAATACTCCTGTGTGTGTTTATTAGGAGCAGGTGCCTTTCAAAGATTACAGAAAATGGCATGAGCAGTTGACCCCATTTGGGGGGGGGGGGCACAGATCTTTTTCTCTCTAAGATGTAAATCAGTTAGTACACATTTTCACAGCTCCGGCAAGAAGGCAGAGTGCCATCCATCCCCAGCACATTTTAGAAACAATAATAATGCTAAAATGAGGGCCAAAACCTGGCACACTCGCTGGCATTCCCTGTGTGAAGCAACAGTTTGATGTCACTTCGTGTTAATGGCAGCACTGGCACAGACACATGAAATATTAGTGATTTAATCACAACACAAAACCCCAACCCTGATGTAAGGCTTAACCTTAGCCACAGGGTACTTTGAGGAGATAAGAGACTTTTTACCCCCCCCCAAATTGACTGTAATGCTCCCCCTGCTGCCTTCCATCCTCATTTCATCCCTTTTAACCACACAAACTGAACACTGTTCATTCCTGACAGTAACAAAGTCTAACACATATAGCTATGTTTATTCACATTGTTATTTTTCCATGCCTCTCACATGGATCTCCCCTTCCCCACCTTCATCCCCAGTTAGACGCAGGGTTATACGAAAAAGTTTTCAGCGTTTTCTTGTTAGAGATTCCTTAGAAATTGTTTACTAATCCCTTCTCTTGGAGGAACTCTGAGACTGTGCAGACTGCCCAAAGCTATGCAGGCTGGCTTTTTCTTGGGAGGCGCAGTGCAGCATAAAAACCTCTCCCTCCCTTGTTCCACCTGGGACTGTGCCTGGCTAGAGGTGGGTCTGTGCCTTGAAGCCTTCAGCTCCTGCTCCCTCGAGAGAGGGCTCAAAAGACCGGCTGGAGTCCCCACAGAGAAACCTCAAGATGGCAGGCGGCAGCAGCTTCCACGATCTGCTGCGCTCCAGCGTTTTTACATTTTTCTTTTTAGCGCTGCCTCGTTTTTTGTTTTGCTTTTAATTTAATTTATATATATATATATATATATTTATGGGCTCATCACGGGCGTTGCAGGGGCTTCGAGAGGGGTATGCTCGATCTGTAGGATGTCAAACTTTCTCGGACACCGAGGCTCGACCTTGCTCGACGCCAATACATTCTCGGACGCTGAGGTTCGGTACTGTTGCATGGCCGCCGGCGATAGCCGTGGGGGGCGCGGGTGTTCCATCTCTCTGAGGCCCCCACCCCTGTGGCCTTCGGAGCTCTTATGGCAAGTCGGCCGCCGGCGATAGCCTGCGGGGGGGGGCGTGGACGCGGACGTTCCATCTTTCTGTGCCCCCCCTCCGTGGCCTTCGGAGTTTGGGCGGCGTGTCGGCTGAGGGGGCGGCTGTTCCATCTCTCTGCGGCCCTCACCCCCCCCCCCCGTGGCCCTCGGAGTTCGGGCGGCACGTCGGCCATGGACCGCTCTTGAGATCATTATCTGCGGAGGGCCGGGGTTTGGTCTGCTGCCGCTATGACTGGGCCCAATCTGGCCCCGAGGCCGTTGTTGGCCCTGCTGACGGCCGTTGGCCTGTCTCCCCTTTGTCCTCTGCTCCTATATGTGGTCTGGCACCAACCACCTTACGCACCATCTACCATCGCCCACCGATCGCCTTATTGAAACACCCTGCGTCCCTCCCCGTTTCTCTGCCCCAGCCCTGATGTTGAACCCATTATATGTTGTTTTTCTGTAATTTGTAATCTGTATTGCTTCTATTACATTGTTGTGTATTTTTATAGCAGTATTTTAGCGTTGTTGTGCTGATTATTGTTAGCTTTTTGTTGTTGTTGTTGTTGTTGTTGTTGTTGTTGTTGTCACCTCTCACCATGCAGGCAGGGACCGCCATACCTGTCGTGTCAGACCGTGGTCGGTACGCTAGGGGCTGGGGGGTTAGTCGGCTAAGAAGAACTCGGGCCAGGCATCTTGTGCCTGTTCCCCGTTCTGACCCTCCAGCTCACTGTCACATGCCTCGGAGCCACTCCGCCAGTGCCTCCGATCTTTCTTGCCTACTGATGAACGCCACGTCGGTCCATAATAAGATCCCCATCATACATGATACCATCGTCGATGGGAGGGCTGACCTGGCATGCATTACCGAGACCTGGGTGGGTGCAGAGGGGGGGGGGCTTCGCTCGCCCAGCTGTGCCCACCTGGGTATCTGGTACAGGGGGAGGGAAGATCGGAGGGTCGCAAGGGGGGTGGGGTGGCCAATGTGTACAGGGATACTATTCAAGTCAGCAGGGCCTCAACGTTGGTGATCCCAGGGTTGGAATGTGTCCATCTGTTGGTTGGGCAGCGGGACAGGTTTGGCATTGTGCTCGGTTACCGTGCTCCCCGCAACCCAACACAATCCCTACCAGAGCTCACCGAGTTCATCGCCACTGCCCTGTTGAGAACCCCCCGCCTTTTGGTGGTGGGTGATCTCAACGTGCATGCTGGCGGTGACCTATCTGGTGTTGCTCTGGAATTCATGCAGTCCATGGCCTCCATGAACCTGGCCCAGCATGTTTTATGCCCAACACACAGATCTGGACACACCCTGGATCTGGTATTTTCCTCCGCGTCTGAGGACTCGTGTCTGAGGGTGTGGGACCTTGTTCCCACCCCCGTGTCATGGTCAGACCACCACCTGCTGTCCTTCTCTGTATCAATCGCCGCCTCACCCCGCGGGGACCTTCGGCCTACTGTTTGGGCCCGCCCCCGTAGACTTCTCGACCCTGATCGGTTTTGGGAAGTCCTCGGGGAGCCTCCTGGCGGACTGGCTGACGATCTGGTAGACTCCATGGTGGATCAATGGTTTGATGAAACATCCCAGGCTGTTGACCAGATTGCCCATAGGCGCCTCATCCGCTGCAGAGCTCGTTCCTCACCATGGTTCACGGAAGAGCTTCGAGCGATGAAGCATGAATGGAAGAGGCTGGAGCGCAGCTGGAGGAAGAACCAGACGGCTATCAAGAAGGCTGCAGTCATCGCACAGTCCAGGCGCTATGTTCATGCGATCAGGGTTGCTAGAAGATCTTATTGCACCCTGAGAATTAGTGAGGCCTCGAACCGTCAAGCGGAACTGTTCCGTGTGGTTCGCGACCTCACTAATCCTGGACTGTCTAGGCCTCCTCCTACTGATTTCAGTAGTGAGAACTTTGCAGCCTTTTTTCGATCAAAAATAGAGGCCATCCGTGCCGGTTTCGAATCCTGTTGCCATAGCTCACCCTCGGCATCCCCCGCGCCTGTGCCCCCTCGGTCTCCTCGCATGGTTGAGTTTGGGCCTTTCACCTCACTTGAGGCCTCCAGGGCTATTGCCCATTGCCGGCCCGCGTCCACCCCCTTCGACCCTTGCTCATCATGGCTTATGAAAGCAGTTGGTGGGAACATCTCCGAATGGGCATCGATCATCGCCACAGCCTCCTTCAGGGAAGGGATTTTTCCCTCTCGCCTGAAGGAGACTGTGGTAAAGCCCATTCTGAAGAAACCCAACCTAGCATCGGGCGATTTGACCAACTATCGCCCGATTGCTAATGTTCCCTTTATGGGCAAGGTGCTCGAGAGGGTGGCCGAGATCCGGCTTCAATCATATCTGGAGGGAGAGCACGTCCTGGATCCGTTCCAGTCTGGGTTCAGGCCTGGTCGGGGGACCGAGACAGTCTTGGTCGCTCTGCAAGATGACCTCCTCCGGAGGGCCGACGGGGGGTGCTCCTCCCTATTGGTCCTCCTGGATTTGTCAGCGGCCTTTTCATACCGTCGACCACGGTATCCTGCTGGACCGGCTCTCTGGGGTCGGGATCGGAGGCACTGTTTACAGCTGGTTCCGGTCCTTCCTCGGAGACCGTCCCCAGCAGGTTCAGCATGGGGGCGAGTTGTCGGCCCCTTGGATACTCCCTTGTGGGGTTCCACAGGGGTCGTCTCTCTTTCCCATGCTGTTCAACATTTACATCAGGCCGCTGGCTGAGGTCATTAGGGGACATGGAGTCTGCTGTCATCAGTACGCTGATGACACGCAGCTCTATGTCTCCTTTTCTACCGCTGCAGATGAGGCTGTCCGGGCCCTCGATCAGTGCCTGGGCGCGGTCATGGAATGGACCAGGGCTAACAGGCTTAAACTCAACCCCGATAAGACCGAGGTTATGTTCTTTGGGGCCCCCTCATCCAGCTACGGTGGCCCGTATCCCACCTTGGAGGGTGTTTCCCTCAGGCCATCGGACGGTGTCCGGAATCTGGGCGTAGTCCTGGACCCGGCGCTCACCATGGAAGCCCAGGTGTCCACCGTGTCCAGGGCTGCCTTTTTCCACCTTCGTCGAATCGCCCAGATTCGTCCGTACCTGGATGAGGACTCCCTCAGAACAGTGGTCCAGGCGCTGGTGATCTCGAGATTGGACTATTGCAACGCGCTCTACATGGGGTTGCCCTTGACTCTAATTCGGTGACTGCAGCGGGTCCAAAATGCAGCGGCCAGACTGGTGGCGGGTGTGCGTCGATTCGAGCATATCACCCCAGTTCTGGCTCGCCTGCATTGGCTACCCGTTGCAGCCCGAATTAGATTCAAGGTCCTGGTTTTGGTTTACAAAACCCTCCATGGCCTAGGACCTGGCTACCTGATGGAGCGGATCGACCAGCGATCAACCTCGGCCCATCCGACTAGGTTGTCGCGGGCGCACATGCTGCACGTGGCCACGCCCAGGGAGGCTCGGAGAACTTCCACCCGTGCCCGAGCCTTCTCTGTGGCTGGCCCGACCCTTTGGAATCATCTTCCAGCAGAGGTGCACCTTGCAGAGTCCCTGCCTGCCTTCCGGAAGGCGCTGAAAACCCTTCTCTTCCGGGAGGCGTTTGAGTGACCCGAACAGAGTTTTTTTTTTAATCCCGCCATCTGTTGTTGTTGTTTTTATCTGCTTTATTAGTCTATTAATATTTATTTTGTTGTTTGTAATTTTGCTGTGCTATAAATTTGTTGTAAACCGCCCGGAGTTCCACAAGGAAGACGGGCGGTATATAAGCTGTATAAATAAATAAATAAATAAATAAATAAATAAATAAATAAATAAATAAATAAATAAATAAGATTTCCCAACTGCTGGCTCCACAGCCAAATGCCACTGAGCTACCAGATGGCAAATCAGTCAAAGTATATTTAATTCAGCAATTAGGATCCCAGTTGTGGAAATTCTAATCTATGAAATCTAATTTGTAGGCGTATATAACACTGATCCCAAAGGAGAATTCGGATGTGACAGATGTCAAAAATTATAGGCCCATTTCCCTTTTGAATGGAGATTATAAATTATTTGCCGATGTTTTGGCCAATAGATTAAAAAGGGTTCTAAATGAATTGCTACATAAAGACCAAGCGGGGTTTCTTCCTGGCAGACAGATGAAAGACAATATGAGAAATATAATTGATATAATAGAATATCTAGAAGTCAGGAAGGAGAAACAAGCTGCTTTGATATTTATTGATGCTGAAAAAGCCTTTGATAATGTTTCTTGGCAATTCATGAAGAAGAATTTGGAACATATGGGAGTGGGAACAAAGTTTTGGAATGGGGTTAATGCAATATATAAGGAACAGAAAGCAAGTTTACTGGTTAATAATGTGATAACAGAAAGTTTCCAGATTGGGAAAGGTACAAGACAAGGGTGTCCACTGTCTCCATTGTTATTTATTACTGTACTGGAAGTATTGTTAGTTAAACTGAGAGACATGGTGATAATTAAAGGTATAAGTGTGGGGGATAAGGAATATAAATTAAAAGCGTTTGCTGATGACTTGGTTTTGACATTAGAGAATCCCAAAGAAAGTATTATTGAGGTGATGAAGGTAATTGAAGAATTTGGTAATTTAGCCGGCTTTAAACTGAATAAGAATAAGACGAAGGTCTTATTGAAAAATGCAACAAAGAAAGATTGTGAAGAATTTGAAAAATTGTCCGCTCTCTCAGTTGTGAAAAAAGTTAAATACTTGGGAATTAATTTATCTCTTACAAACTTGAATCTCTTTGAGGATAACTATATTATGGTTTGGAATTCGATTAAGAGAGATTTGGAAACATGGAATAGATTGAATTTGTCATTGATGGGAAGAATTTCGGTGATAAAGATGAACGTGTTACCAAGGTTGTTATTCTTATTTCAAATGATCCCAATAATCAACGGGATAGGCCATTTTAAGGAATGGCAGAAGACATTGTCTAAATTTGTCTGGCAAGGTAAAAGACCTAGAATAAGGTTTAAATTATTAACAGATGCCAAGGAAAGGGGAGGATTTGCCATGCCAGACCTGAGATTGTATTATGAAGTGGCCTGTCTCGGTTGGATAAAAGATTAGATTACTTTAGCTGATGGGGATCTTTTGGATTTAGAAGGTCATGATAATAGATTTGGTTGGCACGCTTATCTTTGGTATGATAAAGTGAAAGTACATAAAAGTTTTATGAATCATGTAATTAGAAAGTCACTACTTCAGGTCTGGGAACGGTTGAAACCTTTATTAGAGAGACACACCCCGAGGTGGTTATCCCCGATTGAAGCATCGGCGATCAAGAGGAAAGATACAGAAGGAGTGGGGATCACATATGGGGATGTGTTATTTTTTTCAAAAAAAGGTCCTAAACTGAAGTCTTATGAACTGTTAAAAGAGAAGTTAACAGGTTGGTTTCAGTACCATCAGTTACATGACATTTTTCAGAAAGACAGAAGAATGTCTGGGTTTGGAGAGAAGGAATCTAAGTTTCAAACCATAATCATGGGCCCAAAAAAGAAATTGTTGACTAGATTATATAATTTCTTGTTGGAGTTGAACCTAAAAGATGAACAAGTCAAATAATGTATGATAAAATGGGCTATGGATTTGGGTCACAATATTGAGTTAGATGTGTGGGAAAGATTGTGGAAAAAGAACATGAAGTTTACCGCATGTACTTTGATAAAAGAAAATCTGTTGAAAATGATGTATAGATGGTATATTACTCCAACGAAATTAGCAAAGATGTATAGGATGAAAGATGATTATTGTTGGAAATGTAAAGAGAAACAAGGTGACTTTTATCATATGTGGTGGACCTGTGAGAAAGTGAAAGAGTATTGGGCATTGATATATGATGAACTCAAAAAGATGTTAAAGTGTACATTCCCAAAACGATCTGAACTTTTTCTGTTAGGGTTGGTGGATAATGAAATTAAAGCAGCAGATAGGACCCTATTTTTATATGCAACAGCAGCGGCACGAATGCTCCTGGCACAGAACTGGAAGACAACGCATGTACCGTCTTTGGATGAATGGAGGGCGAAATTACTGGACTTTGCAGAGATGGCCAGACTGACGTGCAGACTGAGGGATCAAGACAACCAGAGGTTCCAAAAAGACTGGCAAAAATTCAAGAACTACATGGAGACCTATTGTAAGGAATTAAAGACTCTTACCGGATTAGGGTAGAACTCGAAGGATTACTACTTACTTCTAGAATCTTTTTTATAAGTATATAAAAGGGGTTCGTTAGAAAGGAAGGCTAGGAGATGAATAACGTTAAAACCACGCGAAGAACAGAGGGAAGCCTAACTTTAGTGATAGATTGATTCTGTATTGTTAACGTTTTGAATTTTTTTTTCTGTATATTAAAATTTTCTAATAAAAATGCTTTAAAAAAAAAGAAATCTAATTTGTATATAGTTGTTATAACTAGTAATGTTTTGTAATTATCCACTTTTATTATCTTTGTAATTTTGAACACAGTATTTGTTTTTGTAATTTTGAAATTCATTGTATTTTAGTAAGGCCAGTGCTCTGTTGTGGTTCATTTTACTACATGAGCTCTAACGCCCAATATTTTTAATATGTGCTGTCACAAAGTAGCATATTATTTTTATAGTTAAAAAAAAACATGTTGCGCTCCCATCAAATCTGATTCTTAGACAGACATAGCCTTGCTAGCTGCTTGTGGCTACTGACTATGCTAACGATATACTAAATCAGTCTGAGGGAATTTTTCATTCCCTCAGACTGATTTCACTGTTTTAGTGGTCCATTTCACCTTTTGTTTACCTGATGTTCACTACAAATGAAAGTACAACAACAAGTACTTGGAGGTACTGGGGGGACACATACCCACTGCTGGATCTACCTCCCACATCCTCATCCATCTTAAATGGTGCCCCCTGACCTAGGTTTCACCTCCTAAGCAATTAAGCCCTGTACCCAGCCACTGACCTTATATCTCAACTTGGCTACCCAAATGTAATCAGCGCGGTATGGGTGACTATTTAACTAAACCTTCCACAACACAGCCACAGAACTTTAATCCTTCTCAGTGGGATTTCAGCTATATCCATTTATGATAAACCCCTCTCCCTCCCCGCTCCATACTTCCAGTCTTACAACTGGATAGAATGAAACACAAATAGGGTTTGATCCTGGCAGCCACTGGAACAAAGTGAGCTGAGCACATTCTTTGTCATTAAAATAGAGCCATTGGACTTTAGCTCTTCTCAGGATCCATGCTTCGGTTCAATATGTGCGTAGTAAATTTCTTCACGTTTCATTCCCCCTTTCTGCCCCATTTTTATTACAAAGAGGAGCAGCTGACCTAGGCAGAGGAGCAGCCGCGGGCTCCACCACTGCATGAGAGGTAGAGTTATGAGATGGAACTGGGAAATTCAAAAGGCATTAGCAGGCCACCTCCCCCTCTAAACTAATGGAATGTCCTGTGGTCCCCTTTGTCCCCCCCCTCCTGCTCCATGTGAATGCAAAGGCTGAAAGACCTGCTGTTTTTCAATGAAGTTTGGGCAACGTTCCTGCGGTCCCAGATGTATACCTAACACAACAGCACCAATGAGCAGACCTGCTGCCCCAAATCCCTGGAGGTGGAGCCTCCACTCACATTTAGATTTTATTTCAAACCACTTTTGAAGGTACTGTATTCCCATTTATCTGGCCTCAAGACTTTCCTGTGTGTGCATTTTTACAGGGGTTTCCCCTCCTTATAGGAAACATGCAAAAACTTGAGATTGCCAAAATTCAGATGGGAATGGAACCAAACCTCACTCGGCACCACTTCCAAATTAAATATCCTTATACCTCCTCAGTGTTACTGCTGCTTCCGTTTTCTTCCTCTACTAATCCAGCCATGGTGGCACTGGTCATGGGGAAATCCCTACCCTGAGTTTGCCTTCCAAGATGTCAGGATGCCATAAATATATGCATCCACATAGATGGATGATGTGAGAGCACGTGCCTTGTGCACTCACATGTACATGCACATAACTACACCATATCCTGTTATGTTAAAAGACAAACTCACGGCAGTGACGTGTGTGTATACATATGCACGCATGTAAGTATATGCACACAGACATTCCCCTGCTTAAATACTTAAGTTAATTGTGAATATGTTTCATTTATTCAGCATGAAGTACACTCAGATTCAGTGAAGGATTAAAAACCTTCTGTTAAGCATACATTTTCTAGGGCAGTGGGGCAAAGAAGACACTCCATCTTGCTTCAGAAACCAGCAAGGGTAAAGCTATTGTAGAAAAGAATGAAATGCAATGTGCCGTAGTTAGGAAGAGTACTCAGCAATGTGTTATGGGAAGATGCATGATGTGAGAATGGAAGCCTTACAGATATACAAGACTCTCTCTCTCTCTCTCTCTCTCTCTCTCTCTCTCTCTCTCTCTCACACACTCACACACACACACACACACACACACACACACACACACACACACACACACACACACACACTTTGGAGATTCCTATTAAACCTTCTCATTGGTAAACGAGAACATACATTCACCTGTGAGGCAGTTCAACCAACAAGACCTGCATGTGAGATGCCTAAAGAAGGAAGGCAAATGAAAAGACACACAGAATCACATGTATTTGTCAGAAAAGCTCTCAGATATGTATATTGTGAAGTTTGTGTATACAAAGTGCAGGGGGAAAAGGCGACGGCGGTGGAGTGATGAAGAGGGGGTGAGATTTTTTTGAAAACAAAAGCTGGAAAGAAAGGAACCCATATGATAAATCCCCTTTTCTGTGGGGAACATGTTAGGTCCTGAGGAGAAAAAAGACTGGAATGTGCAGGGCAGACCACACAAACCAACGAGACAAAGCCACCCATGAGGGTGCAGAAAGGAAATTTGGGGGGGGGAGGGGAGCCAGACGTGAGGAATGGCCTGAAAAGAGAAAGAAAGAACATGATAGGCACAAAGAAGCAGACTGACACAAAGATGCTTAGAGGGGAAAGGAGAACGGCCTGCAGAGAAAAGACAAGGCAGGGAAGAGACGAATAGAATAAATTCTATGTTCTATGTGTTCTATTCTATGTGCTAACGTGGTCTCCATTTATTCATCATTGCAATAATCAAACCGACTCTCTAAGTATCCCCCCAATAACTCATGCCGATTTATGGAAAGATGTTCTGTGTTAAATATGGGTTCCATTGTTCTGTATATTGTTTTGTACATTGCTTTTTTCTTCTTTATTAAAATTTTATTAGCAAAAAAAGTAGTGGCACCTATTTATCTACACTCGCTTTTTAAAAATGCTTTTAAACTGCTAGTTTGGCAGGAGCTGGGACAGGCAATGGGAGCTCACCCTATCATGAGGATTCAAACTGCTGACCTTTGAACTGACAAGGCCAGCAGCTCAAGCATTTAACCCACAAGGCCACACATGTCGCATGGAGCTTTCCTGAACCATAAGTGAAAGCTCAAGGAAATAAATCTTGGTCAGCTCTCAGAAGGTTTCAATGAGCTATGGTGCTCTTCAGTTTCTGGAGAAGAACGAGGGGAAAGGCAGCACCCAAGGGCTGCCCCGCCAGTTCAATGCCCATCAAACCACATGAAATGATGCCCAATATATGCCTTTTGGCTGAAGGAATGCCGGCTCCTTAAACCACATTAATTCACCTTAACACAGAATTAATGCAAGTTGTCACATTTAGCTTTACAGAGAGCTTTCAGTAAGTCTGATTTGAAATTTCAAAAGTTGGCCAAATTTCAGGTTGAAATGTGAACCTGTGTAGAAGGAAAAGAACCGTTTACCCAATAACTTCCACGCTTCCTGAAATCTGAGTCATGTCCTGAAAAAGTCTTTAAAGGCTTATTTCCCAGCCCCTTAAAAGCCTTCCACACTTGGACAAAAGGCTTTTAAAAACTGGAGAACAAGTGCGGGATTTTTTAAATTTAAAATGGATGCGTTTGGCATTACCTGTTGCCATAAGCAAGCCCACAAGGCTTCTTAGAACAATAAAACGGATACCTGATATAAAACAAACACATAGGTCTTGTCATTTTGCTGCCAGCAGGAGCAAATATAAATGCCGCCCCACCCATGTCACTTTTTAAAAAATGAAGCACCTTGCCAGGTTTCTTACACTCTGTGGTTAATAAAATCACAGAGGTGGAAAGGAACCCAGAAGGCAAACTAAATATAATAACCTATTATCAGTGTTAAGAAGAAGCCTCACAGCCATTGATTTCAATGCACTGGAGACACTATTTAAAAATCACAAATGTTGCATGATGATTCTTTTCAAATATCCCAGAGCAAAGAAGACAGCCAGCACCCTTTCTGCTCAGCTCATTTTCCCAATAATTGCCATCTTGAATACATTGAATGCATTGTGAATACTATGATTTTTACAATGACATTCTGCTCTTACCTTTGTTAAGGGAGAATGCATCTGTCACCTTCTCTGCATCTTATAGCCATGGTGAACTTTTCACACACTTCACACAGGTATGTTTGGCCTCCAGGCAAGGGAGCTCTGACATGTACCTGCCTGTATTTATAGGCCACAACTTTACTTTTCAAGGCCTGCAAGTACACTTGTCTATTATACTGCCAGCATCATCGCTCAAAGATCTTTTGAAAAGGATCTCAGGTATTATTGTCCATACCTGAGACTTGCTGCCCTAGCAGTAACACCACAAACAAACTTTTTTCTTTTTCTTTTAGCTTCTCTTTGTTCCATTTACTCTTTCCACCATTGCCTGGTATTACTGTACTCAGACTTCTTTTTTTAAACAACAATCCAATAACCTGCAACTAGAGTAGGCCCACTGAATCAATTTGGAATTTCTTCGCTCAAGTCCTCTGCTACTTCCATCCATTCAATGGGCTTATTCTGGTTGCAACTTACTATCTGATTTCAGCCATCGTCTACCTACACCTTGAGGAAACATTTTTCTTCACATAAAGATGAATGGAGGCAAACATGTTCTACTTAATTTTCTTGTGTCAGGAACAGTCAAAGGCAGGAAGTGGGAATCAAGGAAAAGCTGCTTCTCAAATTCCAGACATACAAACAAAAATTTGTCTCATACTTCCTTATCACTGATCAAAAGAATAGCACGTGTTTCAAAATTTTACCAAATCATGTATAAGTCAAGTTGCCATCTTTTAAGCTGTCCCTTTGAAGTAGTGCCTTTACCAGTAACTCAGTTTGCAAACTTTAGTAGTTGTACTAGTTGATAGTACAGTGCTTTTGTCCATGTTGCAGTAAGCAAAGTGAGTGGCTCTGAAAGGCACAAGAATTAGCCAATCTATTATGATCCTAATCACTGGTCATTCACTCCTCTAGAATATGTGATCAAGTCACAGAATGTGGTGCAAATTCTGTTTGTGAATCTGCCACTGCTATTCCTGAAACAAAAAACACACACCCCACTATGCCTGCTGTTTCAGAGTGAGATCAGCCAAGCGTTTTTTCTGAGTTCTGCAATGTGATACCAGAAGGCTGTGTCAACCCATCATGAGAACTGGATAAGTTACAGACTAATTGTGAGTTGGTGGTAGAGTGCCTCTCTTTGGAGAGCCACCCTAAAGCCATTCAGAGAGGGGCTTTTCAAAAGATCATGTCCACCATACTTTCCCAAAGGGGACTGTGAGACAAGTGGTGCACCATCCTTATTGTTGTGTCCTGGGAGGGCGAGGAGGAGAAACTAGAGAAGGGACAGGACAGAATGAAGGGGGAAGAAAGAAGATTGGCTGGTTGGGAAATGGGAAAAGAAGTCCTGGGAAAAGATGATAGGGAGGAGGTGGTAAAGGAGGACTCTTGGACAGGGGATGGGTAACCTTCAAACTCCCGCGAGAGATAGCTGAATGGAAGTGGCAGGGGGAAGATGGAGGAGCGCTGCAGGAGGAAAGAGGTGCAGGAGTTCTTCAAGAGGTTTAGGGCAGGAAGGACACTTCCAGAAAAACTTCCCAGTAGAGGACCATGCCTGGGCTGGAATGTATATGGCAAGCTACAAGGTCGGTGGAGAAAACCACCCGGGATGGGAGACAGAGGTTTGGGTGGATGGTAAACTCCTTAAGGCATTTGTGGACACAGAATGCAGCTGATCTTTGGTGAGAAGTCCACTGTCGGGACCTGTAATGGGAGAGATAACTATTCAATGTATTCATGGGGACTTGAAACCATGTAAAATGGTTGAAGCCCTGGTGGAAGTAAGGGGGCAGAAAAAACTATTACATCTGTGAGTAGTCCCAGGGCTGGTGTGCGAAATGCTTTTGGGACAAGATTGGGAAGGCTTGGGAAACTTGACTCAAGATGTGGAACAGGAAAAGGGTGAGGAGACACCCCTAAACATCTTTGTAGTAACCCTACATGACATATAAAGAGAACATGGGAGGGTTTGGCAGCAGGATGACTCAACATTACAAGGAGCATTGAGGGAAGCTAAGCCTGAGGGTACCCTGAGCTCGGAGGCAGAAGGTAGCAACTCAGGCATGGTTGAGAGCAATCAAATACTGGCTGAGGATCCACTATAACTTTAAAGAGGGTAGTTTTATACACCAAATTCTCTAAGAGCGGGTAAGGGCACAAGAGCTTGACTACATTGAGAATAAAATTTCAACAATAGATCTATCATTGGAAGCACTTGGTTCTATGCCCCAAAAGGAAGCACTTCATGTAATTAAATGCAGGTTACTAGATACTGAATTTCAGGACCTCCTTAGTGCAGCAAATAAACCACTTAATTCCAATTAGACAAGGCCAGAGTGCTAGATATCTTCATTTATTACAATCACCACAAAAACGCAGAGCTTATTCAACGGCTAGATTTAATGTAATGCTATTAGCAGGTAGGTTCCAAGGTATTCCGTATAAAAAGAGGGATTGCTCATGTGATTTGGGAGGAATTGAGTCTCTTACACACTCTGAGCTATGTCTGACTATCAGTTGCAATTATTGTGTTAGTTATTGCTAAAAAACCTAAATTAGGTAGTGCTGAATTTATTTTGTAGATGTGTTCTATTTATGCCATTAAAGGTTTTGATTGATTGATTGATTGACTGACCAAGGGATACAGGCAAATACCCTTGCACGAAAGTGGCAGGGGAGAAAGCACATTTTCCACTCCCAAGGGGCTGTTTCATTTTAAGTACAGGCCTTTTGGGCTGCATGGGGCTGCTGCCACCTTCCAACACCTAATGGACATAATACTGGAGCTGGTGAAAGATTTTGTTGCAGTGTGTATAGATGACATCATTTTTAGTGAGGACTGGAACACCCATCTCGATTACATTAGAAAGGTGCTAGAGGAGTTACCTAAAGCAGGATTAACTGCTAACACCAGCCAGTGCAAGGTAGCCCATAATAAAGTCAAGTACAGTATTACCTTGTATAAAGGAATTAATTCGTTCCAAATGAAATTATGTTAACCAAATTTTCCTTTATATAAATTTCCCATAGGAATGCATTAAAACAGAGTAATCCCTAATCACGACCATTTTTATGTTGTACGGATTCACCCCATAGACGATTCTGTTAAGCAAATTTCCCCTATCTCTGAATTTTTTAATGTTGTACAGATTTTATGTTATACAAACTGTTTGTTATACGAGGGTCCGCTGTACTTAGGATTTAAAATTGGCGAGGGTCAGGTAGAACCTTTGGAGGAAAAAGTGACTAAAGTATCCCATTGGGTAAAGTCCCGTACAAAAAGGGAAGTACAACGGTTCCTCGGGCTAACTGGCTATTACCGCCAATTCATCCCTTATTTTATTGAGATTGCAGCCCCTTTGATGGACCTGATAAGGAAAGGAAGGCCTAAAATTGCCAGGTGGGACCCAGAGCAGGAAAAAGCCTTTAAGAACTTGAAGGAAAAATTGCGCTCATACCCTGTAAGATTTTCCCTGACTTTGAACTCCCCTTTATCATACAGACTGATGCCTCAGAGAGGGGATTGGGCACTGTGCTAACTCAAGACGTTAGAGGTGAAGAGCATCCCATCCTTTTCCTTCATCCTAAGTTAAATGCCCAGGAGCAGAAGTACACCATGATTGAAAAGGAGGCTTTGGCCATAAAATGGGCCTTACATGCACTATGTTATTATTTGCTGGGAGCACCTTTCCTGTTAATCACGGATCTTGCTCCTTTGAGGTGGTTGCATCAAATGAAGGATAACAACCCAAGGTTGACCCAATGGTACCTAGCCTTGCAGCCATTTGCTTTTACTGTACATCATAGAAAAGGGTACAGCAATTCTAATGCTGACTATTTATCTCGGCAGGAGCCTTGGGCACAAGAGGATGAACAGAGGATGGTGCACTTGGAGAGGGGTGTGTGTGTGAGATGAGTAGTGCGCCATCCTCGTTGTTGTGTCCTGGGGGGGTGTGAGGAAGAGAAAGTACAGAAGGGACGGGACAGAATGAAGGGAAAGAAAGAGGACTGGCTGGTTGGGAAATGGGAAAAGAAGCCCTGGGAAAAGATGATTGGGTGGAGGTGGTGAAGGATGACCTTTGGACAGGGAAATGGGTAACCTTCAAACTCCCACAAGAGATGGCTGAATGGGAGTGGCAGGAAAAAAGGTGGTGAAACCGCCCTACTGGGGGCAGGCAGAGTAGTGCCACAGGAGGAACGAGGCGTAGGAGTTCTTTGAGAGGGAGGCCTGGAGAAGGGCAACCCAAAGAGAATTGAGAGAGCATTGGGAGTAACGTCTCTCTATCTGTTGGGAGAATACAATGATACCCAAGTCTTCCCGCCGCCCGATGATGAATGACCCAGGACAGTTTCCTTAGGAATAGTGAGTTTGGACCCCAGTATGCAACATGAGATGGTCAGATTGGTATTGAGCTCAGGTGATAATGTTTTTGGAAATGTTCCTGTTACCAAGGTGGAACCCACAGTTATGAGCAGGCAGTTTGGAGAGGACTATTCTGATACACGGCCATTGATCGTAGAGCGGGAGGGCATCTGTAGAGGAAGAAGATGCTTCACTCGTTATTAAGAATAAACCTTTAAAATTATTCAGTGATCGAGACTCTTTGATTGCGGCACAATAAGGCAAGCAGGAGGGCGGGAACAATGAGACACACAACAGGGACATCCCTTCATTATAATGTATCATGTCATAGGTATTCCCCACCACCACCACCAGGGTCACTTCTGCGCCTCTAGCAGCAAGCTGGCAAGGAAAAAGTTCAAATCAGTTTTAGACCAGTCATGCCACTTCTCCCAGAGGTCTGTCTGATTAACTGAAGCATTCCTTACTTCTTTGAGGAATATGATATGGGTACATCCACTGGCGGCACTTGCTCTGATGAACTGCAGCAACATAACTTAGTATTAGAACAATCCTTTAGACATGTACTTTTAAATTAGTTTCTGAGGCTTGGCATTTTTACTAGTGGTCAGTATGTTGGTGGTGGTGGTGGTGGTTTTAACAAGCTCTTATTGCTTCTAAATGACTTATACTGTACTTCAAACAAAAGGAAATTAAGCCGATGCCATTGAATGGTGCGAAGATCTTACTTCTTCAGATGCACATGAGCATTTATTCCATTGACACTAACTGCAACCAAGACCTTCTCCAAATATATGATCAGGTTATAGTGATCCATATGCCTGGCCCAATTTCATATTATATGAAATTATATATATATTTGTTGCTGCTGCATGTGCCATCAAGTTTAAACCAAGTTATAGTGACTAGAGATGGACATGACCACCAATTCAATGGATCACCCTGGTTTGTTTCCCAGCTGAACAGCTGATCTGTAGTTTGGCACCCTGCCCCCTCCAGCAGGTGTCTGTCAAGTAAGTGGCAGTGCCCCACCATGTCCCCTCCAGGCACTGCCTTTGAGAGGGCACCTGCTGGAGGGAGTAGGGCACTGAACCATGGGTCAGCTGTTGAGCTGGGAAATGGAAGCACTCCGAACCACCGAATCAGTAGTTTGTGCCCATCTCTAATAGTGACCCTAATAGGGCTTTCAAGGTAAATGAGATATTTAAGTTCCACATTCCCAGTGAGTAGGGATTAGAACTCAGGCTTCCTGAGTCCAAATCCATCATTCCATCCATGACATCACACTCGGTATCATTTTGAATAATATCTCCTTTCTTTTCTTTTCTTTTCTTTTTTCTCATTTCTCTGCAAGGGTGTTGAGAGACTGTGCAGACCATCTGGTGGGCGTCTTCACTAAGATGTTTAACCAGTCCTTACACCAGTCTATTGTTCCTTCCTGCCTGAAGTCCTCGACTATTGTCCCTCTGCCCAAAAAAACCAACAAGCAGTAGCCTTAATGACTACAGACCAGTGGCACTCACTCCAAACATTATGAAGTGTTTTGAGAAACGGGTACATAGTCACATCATCTCCTGTCTTCCATCGACATTTGACAACTATCCGTTTGCATACAGGGCAAACAGATCCACACAGGATGTCATCACTACCACTCTCCACATGGCTCTGGAGCAGCCAGGGAGTTATGTGAGGCTGTTATTTGTGGATTTCAGCTCTGCTTTTAATACTATCCTCCCCCACTGACTGATGCCCAAACTAGAGGCGCTTGGACTTTCTAATTCCATTTGCCTCTGGATCTTGGACTTTCTGTCAGAGGGTTAAAGTAGGGTCCCACATGTCCACAGCCCTTAGCCTCAACACCAGCTCCCCACACTCTCTATACATATGACTGCACCTCCACCCACCCCAGCAACAAAATCATCAAGTTTCTGGATGACACCACTGTGGTGGGGCTCATTTCCGGAGGGATGAGTCCGCCTATCGGGATGAAGTAGAGTGGCTCTGTGTCTGGTGTGGAGACAATAATCTGGTCCTTAATACCACCAAGACCAAGGAACTGGTGGTGGATTACAGGAGGAAAAAAGTGGACATTCAGCCCCTGTATATTGGTGGGGACTGTGTGGAGAGGGTGTCTGAATTCAAGTTCCTGAGTGTTACCATTGAGCAGGGTCTGACCTGGAGCACTAACAGCCCTGCTCTGGTGAAGAAGGCCCAGCAGAGCATATACCTCCTCAGACTCTTAAAGAAAAACAATCTGAGCGAGAGACTGCTGGTGTCCTTCTACCGATGCTCTATTGAGAGCATTCTTACCTACTGTGTCTGTGCTTGGGTCTCCAGCTGCACAGCCACAGAGAGGAAAGTGCTCCAGAGGATCATAACCACAGCCTAGAAGATCATCGGTCACCCTCTCCCATCTCTGAAAGAGCTATACACTTCCCGTTGCCTTAAAAAGGCAAATAACATCTTACAGGATTCATCTCATCCTTGACATAGTCTGTTTCCACTGCTGCCTTCAAGCAAGAGATACAGAGTGACCAAAAGCAAGAACAAACAGATTGAAAAACAGTTTCTATCCAAGAGCCATAACCCTCTTAAATGTTGTGATCAAATAGTGTGACCTTGGGGAGTTGTGATGGTTGTGATGGATATGTATGAGTGCTTTTAATTCTCTTTACCTTTTAAATGCTTTTTATCTTTTTAACTGCACCAGGGATAGTATTCAATTTTGTTGTACTATGTACTCTGTACAATGACAATAATCTATCTATCTATCTATCTGTCTATCTATCTATCCCCACTCCCATTAAAAACAGAGAGAGAAAGTATAGAAATGAAAAAATAGAACTGAAGAGAAGAAAAACAGCAAAGCATTCCTCATCAGATATTTCTGTTCCAGGAAAAAGCATTACTTCCTAAAAGTTATAGTTAAACGGGTAGAACTATCATGTACAATGTGGAGCTCCTGTGTTAAAGGCACAGAAATCACTACACAATACTGAGCTGCATTTCAAAAGCACCTTTTAAGATGCATGTATTTGATAATGTATGGAAAATTTACCTGCCGCCTTTCCATGACATAGAAATAAGCCACAGATGGAAGGCTGAGTGAACCTTGAGCCAGCCTCCTGAAATTTAACTCCAGGTCACAAGCACAGTTATGCCTGCAGTACAGCAGTTTAACCACTGTGCCATGAGATCTGTTTTACTGCATTCATGGCTTCCCTTGCAGAACTCTAAAAAAATAGTCTGGTAAATATTCTGAAGTAGATTGTTGCTTCCTTCCATGGTTGTTTCTCTGGGGTAGTGGAGAACAACGGCCCAACTAGGGGTTGTATTCTGGGTTTTGCCTACAGTCTCCATTATAAGAACATAAGAACAGCCTTGCTGGAACAGGCCACAGCCCATCTAGTCCAGCATTCTGTCTCACACAGTGGCTCACCATTTGATTCAGAGTATTCCCAAGCAGATGTCTTCACCTGCTTATGATACAGTTGGAAGGTGAAGTTAAGCATAGACAGACAAGAATCCTGGACTTTAAGAAAGCCAATTTTTGTAAACTTAGGGAATTATTGGCTGTGATTCCATGGACCGACACACTGAAAGAGAAGGGAGTCCAAGATGGATGGGAGTTCCTGAAAAGCGAGATATTAAAGGCACAATTTAAAACTGTTCCAACAAGAAGAAAATATAGGAGAGGTCTAAAGAAACCGCAATGGTTTACTAAAGAACTTTCAACTCAGCTAACTATAAAGAAAAACAAGTACAAGGAATGGAAAAATAGGAAATGCACCAAAGAGGAATATAAGCAAACAGCTAATATATGCAGGGTGGTGGTAAAAAAAGCTAAAGCGCAAAACGAACTTAGACTGGCCAGAGACATTAAAGATAATAAAAAGGGTTTCTTTAGTTATGTCCACAGCAAAAGGAAAAATAAGGAAATGATAGGCTCTCTGTGTGGCGATAATAACCAGTTACTAACAGGAGACAAGGAAAAGGCAGAACTATTCAACACCTTCTTTGCCTCTGTTTTCTCCAAAAAGGAAGAAAGAGATCCACTGGGACAAAGACTAGATGAGGTAGGATGGGAATTACAACATAGAATAGGTAGAGAGCTGGTACAGGAACACCTGAAAACATTAAATGAATTTAAGTCTCCGGGGCCAGATGAATTACACCCAAGGATATTAAAAGAACTAGCGGAAGTAATTTCAGAACCATTGGCAATAATATTTGAGACGTCCTGGAGAACAGAGAAAGTCCACATCGACTGGAGGAGGGCTAATGTTGTCCCCATCTTCAAAAAGGGGAAAAAAGAGGACCCAAATAATTACCGCCCAGTCAGCTTGACTTCAATTCCTGGAAAGATCCTAGAGAAGATTATTAAACAGGCAGTCTGCAAATATTTAACAAACAATGCTGTCATTACAAGAAGTGAACCCGGGTTTCTTAAAAACAAGTCATGCCAGACTAATTTGATCTCTTTCTTTGATAGAATTACAGGCCTAGTGGATGAGGGGAATGCTGTGGATATTGTTTATCTGGACTTTAGTAAGGCCATTGATAAGGTTCCCCATGGTATTCTTGCTAAGAAGTTAGTAGAAAGTGGAATAATCGCATCCAAAGGGTGACCATAAATGGCCTCTCTTCAGCTTGGAGAGACGTGACCAGTGGGGTGCCCCAGGGTTCTGTTCTGGGTCCAGTGCTGTTCAATATCTTTATTAATGACTTGGAGGAAGGAATAGAGAGTAGAGATGGGCACGACTTAGCGGTATTCCCGTTTCCGTTTCCGTTACTCGTTTCCGTTACTCTACGGAAACGGTAACGGGAATTACTCCGCCAGACTTCGAGCTCGAACCGACGAACGAACAATTTTGGTCTGATTTGTTGTGCTCGTTCCTTGCATCGCGCGATCACGCGATGCCACGCAGCACAGAAAAAAAGTTTTTAAAAGTTAAAGAAACCCGGTTCCCGGCCGAAAAGCAGGCGGAAAAATGCCTGCCGTGCCTCAGGGCATCTAGCAGAGGGGTTGTTTCTGGAGGTCCCCGGCCTCCCCCCCATCCCCCGTCCTCGGCTGCTCTGGTGGGACTCGCGCCACTCGCCGCAGGCTCGCAGCCAGCCAGCAAAAAGCCCAGTCTCGCCGGCCGCCGGCCGCCGCAATTAAAGCGCGAGCAAGCGGCACGGACGGCACAGGAAAAAACTTTTAAACTCTCCCCCCACCCATTCCCAGGCCAAAAAAGCAGGCGGAAAAATGCCTGCTTGACTAAGGGCGCAGGGCACCTACCGGAGGGGTGGTTTCTGGAGCGGGGGTCCCGCCTCCCCCCCCCCCCCCCCGTCCTGGGCAGCCGGACTCACGAGTCGCCATCGCCATGCCATGCGGTGCAGGCGGGGGATCCAAAATGGGGCGGCAAACGCAATATTGTTTTTGAAATCGTGGTCCAAAAACACACAGCACAACAGAAACACGCGAAAATTTATAAACTGCCAGATTTTTCACAGTAGCAGTGGGTTTTTTCTTGCAACAAAATGTCTCTCCTCTCCTCCTCTGTCCTCCATTGATTTTATTTTTTTTATTTTTTTTACACCTGCGCAATGATGGGCTGGCCGAGTGGCCAGCCATGTGGGAGTGGACGACCATGCAAATTTTTGGAGCCATCCCACCAATCGCATGGCCACTTGGCCATGGAGACTTCTGGGATGTGCCAAAAAGCCCCCTAAAACCTGCCCTAGCCCCCCTAACCCTAACCCTAACCCTTGACTCCGTACCCATACGTCACAGACTGTCTTCTTAGTGGGTCAGAGAGGCACCCAGAGGTGCAACCCACTAGCCCACCGTAACCTTACCCGTCACTAGCCTAACCCTAGCTCTTGCACTAACCCACCTTAAAGCCAGATCTACTTGCTTGCATTGCACTACACGCAGCAAGTACAATTCCCTTCTATGTGAGACATGGTGGTGCGAGAGCCTTAGTTAGGCATCTCACTATGGCTCTGGGTTCAGTGCCATCCACTAGTCTTCACAGTCACTGTCTGCACATTATGTTATGCAATATCCATATGGCTATTGCATAGCATTTTGCAGCAGCAGCAGGAGAGGAGGGGAGACCCCCATGTTGTGGGGTCTCTTGGAGCCTGCTTCCCCTTCCTAGTGGGTGAGGATAGGAGGCACCCATGGGTGCCTCCAGGAGCCCACTTTCCCTTATAGCGGGCCAGAGGAGGGACCCACCCCACAGAGGTGCCTCCAGGAGCCCGCTCCCCCCCCCAAAAAAACCAGTACTAACGACAACGAACCGACTAATTTTTGCGAATTTTCGCGAAAAAACGGAAACGAGCCGAAACGGGACCGGCCCGACTAACGACAACTCGAAAAAAAATTTTTTCAAGTCGTGCCCATCTCTAATAGAGAGTATGCTAATTAAATTTGCAGATGATACCAAATTGGGAGGGGCTGCAAATTCCCTAGAGGATAGGATGAAAATCCAAAAAGACCTTGACAGACTAGAGTGCTGGGCCAAAGCTAACGAAATGGATTTCAACAGAATTGCACAAATATAAGATGGTGGATACTTGGCTGGAGGATAGTACCTGTGAAAGGGATCTGGGAGTCTTGGTGGACCACAAATTGAACATGAGTCAGCAGTGTGATGCGGCGGCCAGGAAAGCCAATTCGATTCTTGGTTGTATCAACAGAACCATAGTGTCTAGATCAAGGGAAGTGATAGTGCCACTCTATTCTGCTCTGGTCAGACCCCACCTGGAGTACTGTGTCCAGTTCTGTGCGCCTCAATTTAAAAAGGATGCTGACAACCTCGAGCGGGTGCAGAGGAGGGCTACCAGGATGGTTGAGGGTCTGGAGGAAATGTCTTATGAGGAACGGCTTAGGGAACTGGGAATGTTTAGCCTCTCTAAAAGAAGACTGAGAGGGGATATGATAGCTATGTTTAAATATTTGAAAGGATGTCATATTGAAGAGGGAACAGGTTTGTTTTCCATGGCTTCAGAGACTAGGACTCGGGGCAATGGTTTCAAAATACAGGAAAAGAGATTCCATTTGAACATTAGGAAGAACTTCATGACAGTTAGAGCTATTCGGCAGTGGAATATGCTGCCGCAGAGGGTGGTTGAGTCTCCTTCTTTGGAGGTTTTTAAGCAGAGGCTGGATGGCCATCTGTCGGAAATATTGTGATAGGGGTTCATGCATGGCAGGGGGTTGGACTAGATGGCCCTTGAGGTCTCTTCCAACTCTATGATTCTATGATTCTTTGATTCTATGATTCCCTGCAAATGGCATTGAGAGATATCCTGCCTATATTCCAACCTGGAAGTTGTCCTTAGGCATCCATAATTATAGCCATTGATACCCTTGTTCTCCATGAACTTGTCCAATCCTTTCTTAAAGCTGTCAAGGCTGACAGCTGTCACCACTTCTTCTGGAAGGGAGTTCCACAGACCAGTGATCCTCTGGGTGAAAAAGTACATTCTCTTACTTGTTTGAGATCTAGCTCCCAAAAGTTTAATGGAGTGCCCCCTAGTTCTAGTGTTGTGTGATAGGGAAAATGATTTTTCCTTATCTACTTTGGCCACACCATGTATGGTTTTATAAACCTCAATCAGGTCACCTCTTAGGTGCCGTCGTTCAAGAGTGAAGAGGTCCAGCCGTTGCAGCCTCAGATGGTAAGGAAGGTGTTCCAGTCCCCTAATCATTCTGGTTGCCCTTCTGTGCACTTTTTTCATTTCCATAATATCCTTCTGGAGGTATGGCACCCAGAACTGTACACAATACTCCAGATGGGGCCTCACTATAGATTTATAAAGAGGCAAAATGACACTTGCTGACCCTAATGATCCCTAGCACTGAGTTTGCTTTATTCACTGTGGTGGCACACTGGGTTAACACCTTCATTGAGCTGTCCACCAGGACACCAAGGTCCTCTCCAGGATACCCACCAGGACACCAGTCCTCTCCAGCACAGCAGATGGTAAAAGGATTGTGGCAGTCCAATCATCAGGACCACAGTTGCCGATTCCCACCATGGAGTGAGGAAACGCCCATCATTAAGCCAACTTAGTCCATGGTTGTCCATGTACTAACTTTGCACTTGAGTATCAGACTCCCTTAGATCTCTTCAGCACATTGAAAACTTATGATCTTCTACCACACAGCAGTGGTCGCATCCCTTAATAGAGAAGTCCCAGAACCAGCTTACCAGTACAAGGATGATACACAGAGGGTGAATGGCCCAGGCCAGAGTTCAATATGAACCCTTTGAATGGAATGGATGAGTCTATAATTGCAACTCAGGGGACATCCAGATGGAGATAAGGCGGAGCAGTCTGGTTTGCCCTTAAAAGGTTATTCTCTTTAGTAAAAGCAAAAGCAAAGTGTTCTGCTTATATACCACCCCATACCACTACAAGTAGTCTCTGGGCGATTTACAATTTTAATTACAGTGTGCAGGCTACACATTCCCCCCCCCCCAGCAAGCTGGGTACTCATTTTACTGACCTCGGAAGGATGGAAGGCTGAGTGAACCTTCAGCCTTCTACCAGGGATTGAACCCAGGTCGTGAGCACAGTTTTACCTGCAGTATAGGCATTTAACCACTGCGCCACAAGGCTCACTAGTACAATCTTGTATCTCTCACTTGAGCCATCCTTCCGTTCACACTGTGTTTCTCCTGTGAGAACGATCCGGATAGGTGTTTGGATTGCTCTAATCTGTCTCCCTTTTGGTTAATGACACTTCTCTCCCCACCCCCTTCCTGGCTTTATTTGGCAGCTGTCATTTCTTTTTGTTGTTGTTACATAAACTGAGTGACACTGCATCCACCCACTAGGGTAAACATAATAATGCCAAATGGATCTCATTTATCTAGAAGAGAGATGCATCAACAGGAAAATATATGGATAACATATTAAATGGCAAGGTAGATGAAAATAGTGGAGCGGGGGTTATTTGTCAGCCCAGTCACTACTGTATGTCTCAGGATTATCAACTCAGATAGCTTGGCCCACAGCTCTTTATGGGTGTGAACTAACCAACTGAATGGAATAATTAGGAGTCAGATAATTAAGAATGGGATAATTAGGAGTGTTTCAGACTTTGCAAAACAAAAACACAAGAGCCCTGTAACCTTAGCACTGTGCCAAAAGGGAGTGGGACAACTGTAAAAAGGGGCAGGGTAGATTGTTTTAAATCAAAGCATGAGTGGACTCCGTAAACCAAACAGCACCCAAAGCAATCAAAATGGCAAACTATTCTGCCAGGGTGGACTTGTTGTCAGTCTGTTCCTTTGACTATAACAGCAGTCCTCTATCTTGCTATCCACTGTAGATGGCTAACTTCCAGGCTGTTCACCTCCCCTCTTGTACTTCATTAGTTTGGTTCATATCCCTGTCAGAGCAGGCAGCCCATCTAATGGAGAACACCTTCAAATAGAGGACTGTGCTCCATAAAACAGGATGCTTGGCCACCATAAAAGAAGAGTGGATGGTACTTTCTCTGTTGTTGCATCTCTGTGCCAAGGAATTGTTCACCACCCTAGTTTCTGAGTGTTCAGCTCAGGCACTGGACCAATAAAATAGATGGCAATCTTTCCCTATGCTGACTCTCTTTCTTCCAGATGTTGCCTTCAAGGAAAATGTCTGGTCTTAAAAAATTACATTTCAAAGCAGTGGTGCTGGTGTCCGTTGTCAATATATGTCCATATGTCCAATATACGCCAGCACATTGCTTTCTTGCACAGAATCGGAGAAAATATATATTTCAATATATTTTACTAGCAGCGGTTGGCTCAATTCCAGCTGCATGATGACATCAGCAGCAGCGGCAGCCTTTTGTTTCTTTTATTTTTTCTTTCTTTCTTTTCTTTTGTCTTTTATTTTTTTTTGGGGGGGGGAATTAAACATTTCCACAGGTCCCACAGCCCCCCCAAACAGCTTCCTATGAAAAATGGGATTCCAGGGAGACTTGGTACCTTTCTAGGAATCAGAACATTTAATTTCTGAAAAAAATGACATGGATAAGGATGTCACCAGCCTTTTGAGGAGTAAATAACACTGCTGGATTTCAGCTAGCATGTAGTCAGAATATTATGATATTAAAAATTGATTGTCTGATTTATTTTTTTGGGGGGGATGGAATATTGCAGTAGGTATATTGTTATGGTCTATTAAATCTGTCACAGATACAATAGGTTCCCCTCTATCTGATCAATTGGACAACAACTTCTATCATCCCTAACCATCATGTCCAAACTTAAAGACTTCATGTTACAGGACATCTGGGCATTATGTGAGTTATAGTTCAGCATTGCTGGAAGATGCCAGAATAGGTTAGGGGAGAGAGGCATATCCAACAGCTTACTAGTGTTCTGGTTTTGTCTGCAATACATCTGTGCATGAAGTTCACTCTCAATTTGCATTAGAATGCATTATCTACTCACATCTAAACCCTCCTGTCTGATAAATATCTTCAATTCTCACTCTAGAATTGCAGGTATTCTGATTTTCCTGATCACTTGTTTGCATTGCTCCATTGTTCTTATACTCCAGATATTTGTTTTGCACCCAAACCTGCCTTCACACAACATTTTGTTGTGAATTTCCATTCCCAACATAGTTAAACTATATTTACCACATACACTGCAGCCCAAAATAAGCTGCTCTTATTTACCAGGAGTCTAAACTAGAGGGAATTAATAAGGAGAGGCTACCAGCCATTCCCCCCACTCAGAGAATCCATGCCAGCTTTTATCCGGGGCCTGAATGCCTTCTGGATCAGCAGGGAAACTCTCATCCTGGGCACAGATCTGCAGGCCAGCTGGATGTGTTGTGTTCATTAACAGCTGCTGGCCTCCATGCATACCTGAATGCCCAGTCCTGGCAGATTAATTCAAAGCTCCTAGATCTAAAACACATGGTGGTAGTGTGTGTGTGTGTGGGGGGGGGCACTGCAGCTGCACAAGATGACCCCCCCCCCCTTTAAAACTGTACAGTTCTGGCTCAGATACAGAATCCTGCCGTTTGGGCTGGCAGGTAGGGGACTATGAATGTTTGTCGGTGAGGTTTGCCAAATCTTTCAAAACTCCATGGGGCAAATGATAATCCACAGGCCTCAACGTTTCCCATTCCTCTACCCATTCTTCCTCACTATTCTGTCTCTTCCCCCCCTTCCCTTGCTTTCTTATGAGGGCACATTAAACAAAAGAAAACAAAAAGACCTGATTCCTAACCTCCTCTCCCTACAGATGTTCTTCAATCCTTGGAAATGGTGGGGGTGGGGGTGGGGGTGGATTTATGACACTTTTTGTGTGTGAAGCACCACCTTTTTTGGACAAGAACTCCCAGAATTCCTGACCCACCTGGCTGGAGATTCAGGGAGTTGTTGTCCAAAAAGAGGAACGGTCACAAGCTCTGGTGATTTTCTTTATTATCTGGCTCGGCTGCTTCTATCTGGAACACTGACCACATCTTGAAATCTCAACGTTATGTAGCGCGGATCCATCTCTTGAGGACTTGGGCTTTTCCTGCTTTCACCCACAAACCATTCACTTCCATTCCTGTTTTTGCCATATATGGAAGAAATGAAACAAACAACAATAACAGAATGCAGCAAGATGCCCAAAGAGACACGCATACACTGGGCAGCAACGTTGTGGTTCATCTTGATATTTAGTTTTCCAATGCACTATAAGCAGAATCCATTTTTAAAAGGTCCCAAAATGTTCTTTGTATAATAGAGCCACGGTTTTAGTTATCAACAGTATGATCCGGAATGATTTATATTGGTCAATTAAAGTTTATGGATATTATTACAACTTTGTGCTTTGATTGTTTCCCCTTCCTTCCTTGCTCTCTCTCTTTAAAAAAAAAACTGTTTTGCCTGGGTGAGTCAAATAACAGCTTGACTGACAGAAGGATCAAAAGAAAGACTTTTTTTCCCTTCCTGTGGGAATGACAGAGAAAATTTCACTAGCAAAATACTGCTGTGTTCTGATGCAGCTGATAGTAGCTAGATTGGCAGCATATCAATCCAAGAAATTAATCCAACTGTATAGGCCTGCCTGGTTTTTCTCCTCTTACCACTCTATGGTTGGGATCCTGTCGCTTAGCATAGGAAGTAGAGATGGGCAAGAAATGAAAAATGAAATGTTGTTTCATTTCGTTAGGTAACGAATTGCTTCATTACATAATGAAATGGTAGGACGTGTTTCATTTCATAACAAAACGGCATTTCCCCCCTCTAGAATGAAACAATTTGTCTTACAGGAATCAATGGTAGGGGAGCTCATGCTCTTCCCTTTGAAAAGATTTGGGGGGTCAGGAAGGTGAGTAATTAAGCTCCAAAGGATCATAAGAACATAAGAAGAGCCGTGCTGGATCAGGCCAAAGGTCCATCTAGTCCAGCTTCCTGTATCTCACAGTGGCCCCACCAAATGTGTCAGAGAGCATAGGAAGTAGAGATGGGCAAGAAATGAAAAATGAAACGTTGTTTCATTTCGTTAGGTAACGAATTGCTTCATTACATAATGAAGATAGATAAAGTTTGGATAAGATATCTGTCTCTTGATATCACTTGAAGTACCCCAGTTTTAAGCCTGGAGTACACATCTCCCTCATGGTTTGTAACCTGTGATGGACTTTTCCTCCAGGAATCTGTCCAATCCCCCTTTGAAGGCATCCAGGCCAGATGCCATCACCACATCCTGTGGCAGGGAGATCCACAGACTAACAACGTGCTCGGTAAAAAAAATATTATCTTTTGCCTGTTCTCACTCTCCCAGCCCTCAATTTGAGTGGATGTCCCCTAGTTCTGGTGTTTTATGAGAGGGTCAAAAGTGTCCCTCTATCCACTTTACTCATGCCCTGCATAATTTTGTACATCTCTATCATATCCCCCTCAGGAGCCTTTTTTCCAAACTAAAGAGCTCCAAATGTTTTAGTTATCAACAGTATAAGGGAGGTCCCCCAGCCCAATAATCATTTTAGTCACTCTCTTCTGCATCTTTTCCAGTTCCACTATGTCTTTTTTGAGATGCAGTGGCCAGAATTGTACACAATACTCCAGGTGTGGCCTTAATATCATTTTGTACAATGGCATTATAATGTTTTATTTTCAACCCCCCTTTTGATAATCCTTAGCATGAAATTGGCCTTCTTCACTGCTGCCACACATTGGGTAGACACCTTCATGGAGCTGTCTACCACCACACCAAGATCTCTTTCCTGATACGTCACGGATAGCTCAGAGCCCATGAGTTGATAGATAAAGTTTGGATTTGTTTGTCCCAAGATGTGTTACTTTACATTTTGGTACATTGAAACACATTTGCCATTTAGCAGCCCATTCCTCCAGTTTGGAGAGATCCTTCTGGAGCTCTTCACAATCTTCTCTGGTTTTTATCACCTGGAAGTAGAGATGGGCACGACTTGAAAAAAAATTTTTTTTGAGTTGTCGTTAGTTGGGCCGGTTCCGTTTCGGGTCGTCTCCATTTTTCGCGAAAATTTGCAAAAATTAGTCGGTTCGTTTTTTCATTTTTTCGTTTTCGTTAGTACTGGTTTTTTGGGGGGGGAGCGGGCTCCTGGAGGCACCTCTGTGGGGTGGGTGCCTCCTCTGGCCCGCTATAAGGGAAAGCGGGCTCCTGGAGGCACCCATGGGTGCCTCCTATCCTCACCCACTAGGAAAGGGGAAGCAGGCTCCAAGAGACCCCACAACATGGGGGTCTCCCCTCCTCACCTGCTGCTGCTGCAAAATGCTATGCAATAGCCATATGGATATTGCATAACAGAATGTGCAGACAGTGACTGTGAAGACTAGTGGATGGCACTGAACCCAGAGCCATAGTGAGATGCCTAACGAAGGCTCTCACACCACCATGTCTCACACAGAAGGGAATTGTACTTGCGTGTAGTGCAATGCAAGTACATCTGGCTTAGGGTTAAGGTGGGTTAGGGTTAGGGCTAGGGTTAGGCTAGTGACGGGTAAGGTTACGGTGGGCTAGTGGGTTGCACCTCTGGGTGCCTCTCTGACCCACTAAGACAGTCTGTGACGTATGGGTACGGAGTCGAGGGTTAGGGTTAGGGTTAGGGTTAGGGGGCTAGGGCAGGTTGTAGGGGGCTTTTTGGCACATCCCAGAAGTCTCCATGGCCAAGTGGCCATGCGATTGGTGGGATGGCTCCAAAAATTTGCATGGTCGTCCACTCCCACATGGCTGGCCACTTGGCCAGCCCATCATTGCGCAGGTGTAAAAAAAATAAAAAAAATAAAATCAATGGAGGACAGAGGAGGAGAAGAGAGACATTTTGTTGCAAGAAAAAACCCACTGCTACTGTGAAAAATCTGGCAGTTTATAAATTTTCGCGTGTTTCTGTTGTGCTTGTGTGTTTTTGGACCACGATTTCAAAAACAATATTGCGTTCGCCGCCCCATTTTGGATCCCCCGCCCACACCGCATGGCATGGCGACTCGAGTCCGGCTGCCCAGGACGGGGGGGGAGGCGGGACCCCCCCTCCAGAAACCACCCCTCCGGTAGGTGCCCTGCGCCCTTAGTCAAGCAGGCATTTTTCCGCCTGCTTTTTTGGCCCGGGAATGGGTGGGGGGAGAGTTTAAAAGTTTTTTCCTGTGCCGTCCGTGCCGCTTGCTTGCGCTTTAATTGCGGCGGCCGGCGGCCGGCGAGACTGGGCTTTTTGCTGGCTGGCTGCGAGCCTGCGGCGAGTCCCACAGAGCAGCCCACTAGGACGGGGGATGGGGGGGAGGCCGGGGACCTCCAGAAATAACCCCTCTGGTAGGTGCCCTGAGGCACGGCAGGCATTTTTCCGCCTGCTTTTCGGCCGGGAACCGGGTTTTTTTAACTTTTAAAAACTTTTTTTCTGTGCCGCGTGGCATCGCGCGATCGCGCGATGCAAGGAACAAGCACGACAAATCAGACCAAAATTGTTCGTTCGTCGGTTCGAGCTCGAAGTCTGGCGGAGTAATTCCCGTTACCGTTTCCGTAGAGTAACAGAAACGAGTAACGGAAACGGAAACGGGAATACCGCTAAGTCGTGCCCATCTCTACCTGGAAGTTTTGTGTCACCCGTAAACTTGGCCACCTCACTGCTTATCCCTGTTTCCAGGTCATTTATGAATAGATTGAAAAGCACTGGACCCAGGACATATCCCTGGGGCACACTGCTTTTTCCCTCTCTCCATTGTGAAAAGGGTTGTCCCTAGGAAAAAAAGCTTTCTAATTAAGCGAGAAACTGCTAACTGTTTGCATGGGTGAGCGATTAGCACCACCGCAGCTTGGGTTCTGAGTACCATTAGAAATGTCTGTGAAGATTCTCAGTCATCCAGGTGAGTTTATCTGGAAGTTGAGTCATGGCTACTGGACTTCTTTTTTGAGAGATAGAAACGTTTCGCTGTTCATCCAAACAGCTTCATCGGTCTGAATACAGCTAGTGCAAATCCTCCATCTTATAGGCAGCTTTGACCTCTTGCCACCCTGGCCTGAATTAGGCTCATAAGATGAACAGTGGCCTAAATAGGCTCGTTAGGGAGACAATAGTATCCTTAGCCTTAAGGTGAACAATGGCCTAAGGTGCTGAAACCTATCAAGAATGGGTCGTTAGCTATGGCCTTGGTGGTGAAGGCTTTTTGATTTTCCTGGGGACTTTGGAAAGCACAGCCTGATAAGTAGCAGATAGACTATGCCGGAGACCACCACCTCTGTTGAACCAGCAGTACACCTCCATTTGAAGGACAAAGGGCACTCTTTCAAAGATGAGGATGTACACATATTAGACAAAGAAGAGAGGTGGTTTGAAAGAGGAGTAAGGGAGGCCATTCATGTGAGCATTGAAAACCCCTCCCTCAACAGGGAAGCTTACCTATAATCGCTTGAGGAAGCTAACCCTGCAGTTTTGGTGCTTGCAATAACTATTTTGGAGTACATATGTACTTGAAAATAGTGATTGCAGCCAATATTGATTCAGCATTGGCACCAAAACTGCCTACTTCTTAAAGACTCAGGATGTTTTTGATCACTAGTTTCACCTGAGGAACTTCTGTCGGCTTCTATTAAAATTGTAGGATCTGGTAGGCATACATTTCAGTCAGTGTAGCCTGTTGTTCAAGGATAAGAAAGAATTTAACTACATTCTTGACTCAAGATGTAAAATTTCCGGAAATTCTGAAGCCACGTGGAAAAAAGTCTTTGGAGAAAAATGGAAAAATAGGAGAAAAAACTGTGTTGTGTTTTTAAAAACTTTCCCAAAGTTTCCAGAAAGTTTACATCTCTGTTCTTAACATAGCTACATATCAGCATGGAAGACAGGTACAGTTTTCAATCCGGTGACTTTAGGTGAAATTTGCAAAAACAAAGGACGTTTATACACGACCCCTAAGCTCCGCTGCAAATGGCTCCCAGCTCCGGAGCTTAAAAATGTTTCCCCACCAGCTCCGGAGCTAACAGAAAATTAAGTGCGACCCCGCCCATCTAAGCGCGACCCAGCGCAGCTTTCAAGTACCTGCTCTGGGAGAGTGAAACATTTTGATGCGGAGAGTGCCGGGCTCTCCTCGCTTCTTTTTGTTGTTGTTTTTTTGCCTTCCGCCCCTTTAAGAGGAACCAGGAAGTGACCGGGGCTCGGAGCAACTTCCACCGGCACCGGAGGTAAGGCTTTATTCTTTTGTCCCTTTTTAAGGCTTTTTTTCCCTCCCTCCCCTCACGCAGACAGAAGCAAGGAAGTACGGAGTGGTGGGGAGGAAGGAAGAGCAACGAACCCCCAAGATCTCTGGTCCGAATTTAAAGGACCAGCGGATCTTAGGGGTCGTGTGAAAAGGCCCAAAGACGAATACTGGAAATAAGGAATGACTTTCTTCCTTAAAGAATTAAAAACAGATGGAAAGAGAGATAGCTGCTTGAGATGCACATAATAATTCCACTTGTATATCTGGCAACCAAGAACTTTCAGGTAATTAGATGTAGGTAACAAATAACTACTATAGGCATTTATTTTTGTTATAAAGGTTACAATTAAGTTACAATCCAAAAACCACTGTATCAAGTAATTACAAAGCTTTGGGACCAGCATCTACCATTTTCTAATTACTTTCAAATGTTAATTGAAATTGACATTTTTAAAGCCATTTTAAAATACATTTTTCCAAATCCACACCATTCTCAGTGCAAAGTGGTAAGAAAAGTATTGTAGTTCCTGTGTGTGTTCTTCTGTATGTCAAAGTACTGTGTCACAATTAGTCACCGGGGTTGGTAGTATTTCCATCTATTTTCTGTCAACAGCAACTACTGTATGAATGTTTGCAACTTACTTTTGCAGAAGGGCCCCCAAAATAACAAGAAACGCCCAAATTTACTTTTTAAAAAAACTATATATCCAAGCATTGAGCATGCTAAAGCAAGGTGAAAGGGTATCTACGTTATCTAAGTGCTTGTTTTGACATATAAAGCCCTAAACGACTTAGGACCTAGATACCTGAAGGACCGCCTCCTTCCATACGAACCTACCCGGCGATTAAGATCGAGCCAGGGGGGGGCTTTTGAAAGAGCCATCCCTCAAGGAGGTGAGAGGGATGGCTTGTAGACAAAGGGCCTTCTCGGCAGCTGCTCCCAAGTTATGGAATGCCCTCCCTATTGAGATCCGCCTGGCGCCAACACTGATTACATTTCGGCGCCAGGTAAAAACCTTCCTGTTCCAGAAGGTTTTTAATTGATACAATATAGATTGTGGGTCCGCTGATGACAATTTTAGGATGATGATTTTAAAGAAGGTTTTTATTACTTTGATGATTTACTGATATTTTATTTACTGATATCTTGTGACAAATGGCCCCTTTGTTTCCCAGGTATTGGGGACTCAAGTTCTGGGACTCAACATCATGTTGGACTTAGGTAACTCGACTCATTGTTTGTTTGCTTGTTTTCAATGACTCAAACTCGACTCACAGCTTGGAACACACCCATCCACCCCTCTATTTCTGGGGCGGGGCGGGGGAGCTTGTTTTTAATTGGGACTCAAACTTGGGGCTTGGAACGCAGGACATGGTAAGAAAGACGGTCTCAGACTTGGGACTCAGACTTGCCAACCTCTCTGCTTTATCCCAAGCGCATGTCCTTTGACCACTCCAGCTATTTTTGAGGAAGCAGACACCACTTTCACCATCCAGAAAGAGTCTGGAAAATCCAGAAGTATTGTGGCACCTTTACAACCATCAGATTGATTTGGTTTTGCCATCTTGTTCCCCAGACACAAGAACGTCCACATTTGTATCTTTTCTTTTCTTTTGTTTTACTTTGATTTTTGCCTGGAATTCTTGAAAATACTAACATGGCTACCCTCTCTGAAACTTCCACGCTTGAGGAAGTTGACAGCAATCCACAGAGCTTCATGCTGCAATCCACTAGCCAGTTTTAAAGGTGTTATAGGGCGTTTATACACGACCCCTAAGCTCCGCTGCAAATGGCTGCAAGCTCCGGAGCTTAAAAATGTTTCCCCACCAGCTCCGGAGTTTGCAGACAATTAAGTGCGACCCCGCCCACCTAAGCGCGACCCAGCGCACTTTTCTTGTACCTGCTCTTGGGAGGTGAAAAATATTTGATGCGGATGTGCTGGGCTCTCCTCGCTTCTTTTTGTTTTTGTTTTTTTTGCCTCCTGCCCCTTTAAGAGGAACCAGGTAAGTGACTGGGGCTCCCCCAGCAGCGTCCACCAACACTGGGAGGTAAGGCCTTATTCTTTTGTCCCTTTTTTTCCTCCCTCCCCTCACGCAGCCAGCAGCCAGCAAGTACGGAGGGGTGGAGATGCACGAAGAGCGACAAACCCCTAAGATCTCTGGTCCGAATTTAAGGGGCCAGCAGATCTTAGGGGTCGTGTAAAAAGGCCCATAATCATGTTTTTGTTGCAGATAGTATTGGAACCATCACCCTTGCTCTCTCTCTCGTCTCTCAGAATCTTTGTGGCATGGACCCAAGGAGTCACACAGCAGATTCATACACCACAACTTCCCAAAGGGCCTATTCTTTTAATAAAAAACAGTTGCAAGAGGCTGAGAATTTGATCAGAGGTGGTAAGGGGTGTTTAACTGCTTCCCTACAGGCCAATTTAATATATAAACATTTTAACACCTGTGGTAGAAAGCACAGGTAACACTTTCAGCTGTGTTGAAACCTGTTCCTCTCTGCAGCTTCATTAATGAAAGGCCTGGATTTTATGATGGACCTAGGCATCACCAACTGTTTAACTACTCAGTGAGGAAGCCAATTTTTCTTTTACCAGCCTTACTGTTATATCTGCTATTTTAGTCAACATTACTGTGTGAAAATATTTGCCTTTATGCTGTGAAAAACTTCACCTGCTGGTGAGTAGGGGTGCACAGTGGAGGAAATCAGCCATTTGGGGGTTTTTTCCCCTGCCTTGTTCTAAAACCTCATGGAAACCTTCAGGTTTTGGAAAGGTCTCATGAAAATGAACCACAGATAGCTCACTCCCAACTCGACTGATGGCTGCTGTTGGCGGCAGAGGAACCAAGTCAAGTTCATTCCTCTCTCCCCACCCCTGGTTAGTTGGCAACCTAAGTTCAAGGGAGTATAATGCAAAACAGACCATGAAAAGCTGAAGGAAAAGCAAGTCCCTCCAAACATGGTGGCTGGACTAGTAAATTGGCAATTAAATGAACATTAGTAACAGAAAATAACATACATGTGGCTAATAAACCAAACTGCTTTATAGTCTGCCTTTATACAGGGCTTTTAAAGCCTAAAAGGGAAAACAAAGCAAAATGGAGGAGGGGAACGATCATTTATAAAACACGTCTGTTGAAAGAGTGGTCTGGGAGGGGGGAAAGCCATAAAGAAACAATATAAAGAAAACCAGGCTCTTCCATTAGGTGAATAGCTGTAGGCTGCACAAGCCAAGAGCGCCATTTCACATTGCGCAGAATCAAGTCCAGGTTTATGAGCAAGGTACACACACACACACACACACACACACACACACACACACACACACACACACACACACACACACACACACACACACACACACACACACGAGGGAACTGGCAGCAATCATGGTTCTTTTAAAACATCTTTGGGTGCCCTTAGTTTTAACAGGTGAAGAGGCCTCAAAGAGGTTCAACTCTTGTATGTTTCTTTTACACCCCTACCACCACTCTTTCAACAGCTGTTTTAAAAATGATCATTCCTCTGCTTCATTTTCTTTTGTTGCATTTTATGCTTCCAAGACCCTGCATAAAGGCAGACTATAAAGCAGTTCAGTTTATTGGCCACATGTACATTATTTATATATACAAAGACAATCCCTGTAAACATGGAAATGTCCTTTTTGGGGATAAAAGGGGATTTTATTTTTCTCATGAGACCCTTGATACAGCACATGGCAAGATGCAAAATACTGTACAAAAATCACTGGTCTAGTTACACAAAGAGCATAACTGAGGAAGCAAATTGTCGTAAGTTAAACAAATGTTATTATTCTTCAAGTGCCATGTCCTCATAGAACGTTGGCAGTCAGTAGCCTGAACTGGTTTCTGTCTAAAACTATTCTAAATAGAAATATCCATGGATATTATCTGCTGCATTCTTGGTTGCTTGACTGGGATTGTGCCCCATGAGGTTTCTTAATTTGCAACAAATTATGTAACTGTGCAGCAAGATTTCACTCAGAGTGGTGGACAAAAAGAAAATCAGCCTGGATACAAAAAGTTCAAAAATACTGGTCTCCCATATATTTTTCTGCACACTCACCATCAAGCTGATGGCTCTCGGTGTCTTCTCCATTTTTCCTTGATTTGGTCACATTTCCACCTTTTATTGTTTTCATCTGTTACTTCAGTAAGGATGCAGAGATGTCCCAAGTACTTCCTGCAGTTTGGACCACTCTCTCCCTTATATGCTCTATGATCATGATGACCCATGTTGACATTTTGGCTCACTTCCCATGCTTGGGCTGTAGCCTTTTTTGGGGCTTACATTCCTAGCAAAAATTACTTTGGGGTTCAGGCCGCTTGGGGTGATACAGGGATTCAAACGAAACCAGATTTTAGGTGAAAAAGAGAAAGACTTTTATTAAAGAAAGCAATATTGCTGGCATTCAGCGGAATCAGTTTCCAAAGGCTGAAGCAAATAACATTGAAAATCATACATGTTAAGTAGCATTGGTTCCTCCACCCCCCAATACATCACAATTGATCACGAGTCTAAGCTTAGCCATTCAGGAGTGGGAAAGACATGCGCAGTAATAGCTTCTGAACATAGGCAGGCTATTATATTATAAGACTTTTATTAAAGAAAGCAATATTGCTGGCATTCAGCGGACTCAGTTTCCAAAGGCTGAAGCAAATAACATTGAAAATCATACATGTTAAGTAGCATTGGTTCCTCCACCCCCCAATACATCACAATTGATCACGAGTCTAAGCTTAGCCATTCAGGAGTGGGAAAGACATGCGCAGTAATAGCTTCTGAACATAGGCAGGCTATTATACTCTTATCTGACATACTTTGCAACATTCTAAGGCTACATAGACAATGGCATTCTGTGCTGACTAGCTGGGAAATAAAAACTTAGAGCGAGGCACATAAACAAGAACATTTGCAGATACTGAAGGGTATAGATCAAACATATATAGCTATTTTAGTAACCCCCAGCATATCCCAAGTGATACCCTGCGCAATATAAGCCACACAAGTTATATATTTAGAAGTAGGAATATTAATAATCACTCCAATTGTATCTACATGTATATCCTGGTCCTGCAAACAAACTCTGGTCAAGCTTTTCCGGCATAAAAGCAGGCCACTGAGAGGAAAAGACTTCCATTGCAAAATTGGCTGAGCCAGCAATAAGATTCACAGATCTAATTATTTTTGTAGCTTTGAAGCTTTACACAGTTAATTGCATATAAGCCAGCCAAGAAAACCTTATCTTTGTTTTGAGAGCTCGCTGCCCAGAGCAGGTGGCATACATCACTGTCAAGGACGCTGGTACTCCTAAGCACTCCTAGCCCAGTGTAAGTCAGATCAAACACCACAGCAATTAAGAACCCAGGAATACATTTAATTGGTGTCAGGAATACAAAATAAATGGCCAAGGATGTCAATTAATGCTTGTAACAGATGTATATGACGTAAATTCGGACGGGCGGGGGAAAGAAGAGTGTCTGTGAGTCAATAAAACACACTGCATTCCTTTGTTGAGTGGACTTCTCACCTGTTTTGCATCAAGTGAGATTTCCCTTGGTTGTCAACCAAATAAAAATCTCTTTCCTGTCTTAAGAGACCCAGACTGCTCATTGCATTTTGCAGTGTCTCTACCTGCAGGCAAGTGAACCCAGCATTACTGTTCCTTTCATCTGGCACCCCAGATGGGACACGGCCGCAGCTAAGAGGCTTGCAAAAGTCTGGCCAGGCGGTGATGAAGAGGCTCGTGCTGAGATCAGACCACTTCCAGTCGACACCTCCCGCTTGTGAGGGGAAGAGCTCGGGTCAGTGCCAGACCATCCATCATCGCCGGAGGAAACAGAGATCGGCCGAAGGGGGGGGAAAAACAGATTGCATAAGAAATCTGGTAAGGAGAAAACAACCAGTTGTGGTGGGGGTGGAAAGGATTTGAGTCCAGTAGCCCCCGGGGGAGGTCTGGAGACGAGAAGGGACGAATGCGTCCCTAGCATCCCGAAGAACCAGGGGACAGGACGGGTTGAGAGACCCTGAAATCCCCTAAGGGTGGAAAGGGTTTTTGCCCAGTAGCCCTAGAGTTCGCCTCCCCCAAGTGTTTAAAGAATTAGGAGCAGAGCACCGCTGTGGCATCCTCAGAGAATTTATAAGTGTTTGAATATATGTGTGGGTATTGAATTGAATTCTTTTTGGTAACCTCAGGGGAGTGGCCATCCCCTGCGTTTAAGCGGTGGCAAAGACTGGCAATCTTTGCCCCACACTACTACCGACGGAGCACCACCATCTCCGTTTGATTTTAGAGAAGATAATAAGCTTTATCCCTAGGCAGAGGGCGTAGTCAGGTTGGTTGGGGGGAAAATATTGTGGGTGATTTGTGTGACCGAACGGAATCAGTGTTTGTTTGGTGGATGGGCCGGGGTGCTCAATAGGACATACCCCTTGGCGAAGTGTGTCTGGACGTGCAATTTCCAAGCAAGGGCGACCTCTTGGGTCACGTCAGTATCGCGTGTTGTGTGTATGATGTGCATTGTTTAGGTGCGATTCCGTTTGGTGTTATGTGGGAGAATTTGTAGGCACACAATTAAGACATATAAAATGGGAGCAGAACACAGCAAACCAAGCACCCCCTTGATGTGCCTTGTGGCAAATTGGAAATCCGCCACTAGAAACTATGACTTTGGTGTCACTATGAGAAAAGAGCGTCTGCTAACTCTATGCAGAGTGGAATGGCCAATACTTCATCCGGGTTGGCCAGCACATGGGACCTTTGATGAACAGATCATCCGTCAGCTCTGGCTGACCATTCTCAAAGACTTCCCAGAGCATATTCCGTATATTGAAATGTGGAGAGGAAATGTAAAACGGAACCCATCTTGGTTAAGAGCATGCAGAAACCTTCCACCCCAAGCTAAGATTCTAGCCCTCAAAAAGGACAAACCAGTTTTAGCTTGTGAACAAGAAGAATATGACCCCCTGCCTCCCCCATATGCCCCCGGAGCTGTACCAGCGCCGAATCCCCCTCTCAACCCAGTGGGTAATCCAGCACACCCGGCAGGGCGCCCAGCAGATGTCGACCCAAAGCCAGAGTGGCAGCCTGACTCACCCATGGGCAGAGAATTGGCAGCAGCAGGAGGAAAGGTGAGAGACAAGGAGAGAGAGAGAAGGGGAGCCAGGGAAGTCAAGAGAGAGAAAAAGAGAGAGAGGAAGAGGAGGTGAATGCGGGCGAAGCCCCAGCAGAGAGAGTGAAGGAGATGAAGGAGACTGGGAAGATGTGTCCGCCTTTTACAGGCGATTGAGAGGAGACAGAGAGTGGACAGAAGAGGAACATGGAAGAGTGGAGGACTTGTTGGGCAAATATAAGGATAAATTTGAAGTCTCAGATCACGTTTTGGGGGCAGCAGGGGAGATGGACTGGAAAAAGAGGCAGCGGCACCTTTTGAGGGCACTTGATGCAGCAAACCGCCTGGCCATGGCGGAAGGGGCTCATGCCAATGTGATGCCCCTCAGGCGAGTTTATGACCCCGTCACCCCAGGCCAAAATGCCCCCCGCACCTCCACCATGCAACATGTGCCTTTCACAAGCTCAGACATCATAAACTGGAAAAATACCCTCCCCAGCCTGGACGATGACCCAGATCGGGTGTTCAGCACATTGGATAGTATGTTTAGTGTTTACACCCCAACTTTTGAGGATATTCAACATCTGCTCCGTGGGCTTTTCACTGCGGAACAGACGAGGAAAATCATAGATGCAGCTAGAAAATATCGCACTGCCCAAGGAGATGACCCAGGACAGGTGAATGCAGCCATTCCCACCACTGCGCCTGATTGGGACTATAATACTGACAGGGGAATAGCCTCTTTGAAAAGATATCAGGCAGCAATCCTCCAGGGGGTCAGAGCAGCGGGGCAGAAGAAGATTAATATGTCAAAAGTGAATGACATCGTTCAGAAAGCAGATGAGCCACCAGGGGAATTTCTGGATCGTTTATACCTAGCGTTCAGGAAGTTCACTCCAATTGATCCCAGAGACGCAGGGATGGAGAATATTGTTAAAACTGTTTTTATTGCTCAATCTGCACCTGATATCCGTCGTAAAATTCAAAAGACGGAGAATTTCATGGGGCAGTCCCTATCATGGTTGCTGCAGTCCACGCAAAGTACATTTAATAATAGGGAAGAAGAACAGGGCTCCCAGAAAGGTAAAACTACAGTGAAGAAAGTCATGGCTTTAAATCCAGCCCCTGAGCCTAGGCGGAGGCCCTTAACACGGGACACTTGCAGAATCTGTGGCAAAATAGGGCATTGGGCCAAAGACTGTTATCAAAACCCAGAGAACCGGGACCAAGGGAATTTCAAAAGGGGAGCATTCCGCCAATCCTGGCAGCCACAAGCACCTGCTAGATATCCCATCATCAATTCGCCCAGCCACCAGCCCGGTTATCGGCATTCGATGCCGGGACCCCCACAATATAATCTGTCTGCCCCATACCAGGAAAATCTGGTGCAAAACCCAAATCAGCAAGCAGGACAAGCCCAGTTCCAACAACAGCCCCCTAGACCACTGAGAGGACAGGGACCTGCCTGGACACCACCTTTCCAAGGCATGATGGCTTTAGAAGAGGAGGAAGATCAATATTGAAGGCGACAGGGTTCGGGCTCCCGCGAACCTACTGTCAGCATATTGACCGGGAGCGCCACCACCCAATTTTTGATAGATACCGGAGCCAGTTATTCAGTGATTCCAAACCTTGTTAACTCCCTGGATCGGACACGTTCAGTTAATATAATGGGGGCCACAGGAAAAGCGCAGCGGGCTTACTTCATGAAGCCCATCGAATGCAAATTGGGTGGCCATACTGTCCAGCATAAATTCCTGCACATGCCAAACTGCCCCCTTCCCCTTTTGGGACGTGATCTGCTTTTCAAATTGGGCGCCCAAATCACTTTTACCCCAAAGGGAGAAGTTCATTTGACAACACCCCACTGAGCCCTCCGGTGAACTGTGTGTAGAATATCCCTTGCAAGAGAGATGGCGATTGTTACTGGTGAAAGAGGAGCCAAGCCAGATTCCACGTGAAATTCTAGACCAAGTGAACCCACAAGTTTGGGCTGAGGGAAACCCTCCCGTGATGGCAAGGAATATCCCACCGTTTGTGGTTCAACTAAAGCCCATGGCCACCCCAGTTTCTGTCCCACAGTATGCTATTGGAAGAGCAGCGGCAGAGGGTATTTGGGTCCATTTAGAGAGACTGATCAAATATGGCATTCTTGTTCCGTGCCAGTCTGAATGGAACACTCCCCTTTTGCCTGTGAAGAAGGGGGACGGGTCTTATCGTCCGGTTCAGGACCTCAGATTGGTAAACCAGGCCGTGGAGAACATTTTTCCATCGGTACCGAACCCTTATACTCTTCTGAGCTTAGTGCCACCAGAAGCAGCATTTTTCACCGTCTTGGACTTAAAAGATGCCTATTTTTGTTGCCGCGTAGCGCCCCAAAGTCAGCACCTTTTTGCCTTTCAATGGGAGGACCCCCACACAGGGACAAAAGGCCAATTCTGTTGGACCCGCTTAGCCCAAGGTTTCAAAAATTCCGCTACATTGTTTGGGGTAGCCCTAGCTTCAGATTTGGCCTCCTTCCCAAAGAAGAAGGGACAAGTGATATTACAATATGTAGATGATATTCTGGCAGGAGCAGAGACTAAAGCTGATTGCCAGCAGCTCACTATAGATCTCCTCAATCATTTGGCAGACGCTGGGTACCGGGTTTCTCAAAAGAAAGCCCAAATTTGTCAAGAGACTGTTCGTTACTTAGGGTTTGATATTTCCCGCCAGAAGCGCCAGCTCCGCCAGGAGCGGAAGCAATCTATAATACAAATTCCGGCACCGACCACAAGAAGGGAGCTCCGTGGCTTTCTAGGGGCTGCGGGTTTCTGTAGAATCTGGATACCAAATTTCAGCCTGATGGCTAAACCACTGCATATGTCCACGCGAGGAGCCGAAACGGATCCTTTTGTTTGGGGCCCTGCACAGCAAGAAAGCTTTCTGACCATCAAAAGAGCTTTAGTGGAGGCACCAGCGCTAGGTCTCCCAGACCCATCCAAGCCATTTTTCCTGTTTTCAGATGAGGAGGAAGGCGTGGCGAAGGGAGTTTTGTGTCAGAAATTAGGCAGCTGGCAGCAGCCTGTGGCATATCTGTCTGAAAAAATTAACCCCAACAGAACAAGGGCTTCCATTTTGCATGAGAGGAGTTGTAGCTCTGGCGGCGCTTCTAAAAAAAGCGGATAAATTCACTTTCGGCCAGCCAACTCACTGTGTCACCCGTCATGCCGTCCTGCCATTGCTGGATGCCAAAGGGGGGTACCATCTTTCACAAACCGCTATGATTAAATGTCAAAAACTGTTCTCGAGAGCAGGACTGACTTTCCAGACCACCGAGGGTCTGAATCCAGCAACTTTGTTGCCAATTAGCAATCAGCCTGCAGCTCACGACTGTATTCAGACCATGGATGAAGTTTACTCATCTCGCCCTGACCTCAAAGACACCCCGAATCCCAACTGGAAAAATTGGTTCGTTGATGGAAGCAGTTCCATAATAGAGGGGACAAGGAGAGCGGGCTATGCCATTGTAGAATTGGATGCCACTGTGATTGAGGCACAACAGCTGCCCCCGGGGACGTCTGCCCAGCTGGCAGAATTGATTGCTCTAACTCGGGCACTTGAACTGTCAGAGGGAAGAGACATCAACATTTTTACTGACTCTAAATATGCTTTTTTGACTTTACATGCACATGGTGCATTGTGGAAGGAGAGGGGACTTCTTACATCGGAAGGGAGTTCAGTAGCACACCCTGATATTTTGCTAAGGCTTCTTGATGCAGTCTGGAAGCCCAGAAGAGTGTCTGTGATACATTGCAGGGGGCACACGGCTGGCTTCAGCCTTGAGGCTAGGGGAAACAGGCTGGCAGATAGGATTGCCAAGCAGGCAGCACGAAGCGATCTGTACTTTGAACTCAGTTTAATTCCCCTGGACATTTTGCCACCTAGTTCACCAGTCTATTCCCGGGCTGAAGAGCAGTTTGCTAGGGAGCAGGACTTGTCACGAAATAAAGAAGGCTGGTATGTCATGCCAGATGGACAATTGTGGGTGCCTGAAAGTCTAGCTTGCAAAGTTATACAAAATCACCATGAGAGCACACACCAAGGCCCGGACGTAGCTTATCATCACCTCAGCCCCCATCTGTACATCGCCCGGCTCCGTCAAATTGCTGCCAATGTGTCCAGGCGATGTGTCCTTTGCCAGAAAAATAATCCACGAGTGGGACCACTGCCCCAGCCTGGAGTCCAACACTATGGAAGAGAGCCCTTTCAGGATCTACAGATAGACTTTGCTGAGTTGCCTCAGTGTGGACAATTTCGTTATTTGTTGGTGGCAATTTGTACGTTCACAGAGTGGGCTGAGGCAACGCCAACAAAGACTGAACAAGCTAGTGAAGTCATCAGGTGGCTTTTGAGGGATCACCTTTGTCGTCACGGAATACCCTACTCATTGGGCTCAGACAATGGGCCGGCCTTTGTTCACAAGGTTCTACAGGGGTTGGCAGAAGCCCTACACATTAAATGGAACCTTCACACTGCATACAGACCCCAGAGTTCAGGTCGGGTCGAGAGAATGAACAGAACTTTAAAGTCTCACTTGTCTAAATTGGTTCAGGAAACAGGGAGAGGCTGGGTGGAAATGCTTCCACTTGCCTTGTTCAGGTCAAGGACTACCCCTTTGAAACACATTGGCATTTCCCCCTTTGAGCTTGTCTACGGACGGCCTGTTCCTATTTCGTATGGAATACGTCCTGAAAGGGTAGCTTCCTTAACACATGCTAGATATCTTCAGTTGCTTGGCCAGTGTCTCTCTTCTTTACACAGGTGGACTTTGGAGAAACTTCCCGTCCTGCTGCAGGAACCTGTCCATAAGTTTCGAGTGGGAGATTCGGTTTGGGTGAAAGATTGGCAGCACCTTTCTCTTCGTCCGAAGTGGAGGGGCCCATTCGTGATTCTTCTGCAGACCCCCACGGCGGTGAAAGTGGCTGAAATTACTCCATGGATACATCATACCCATGTTAAGTTGGCTGTTCCGGAACCAGCAGACGAGGAGGTCCAACCCGGAGATGACCCTGCACCCGAGAGGGACCAGCCCGGTACCATCCCGCCAGCCGACGACCCAGATGACGTCACCCAGGACGGAGGACAACACGGCGACCCTGCCCTGTGATCATCCCACCCTGATCCCGAGGGCACCCTGCGTTTGACACTTCGGAGAATCCCCACGCCATCCACTGGTTCTCCCTGCACCTCAGGTTGACAGATTAAAATCCTGTCTTCCTGCCTCTTTCTTTTTTTTCTTTTTTCTCTGTTTGTCTATGGGGGGAGAGGGAGCTTCGCCAGCACCTGACTTTCACTTTGAAGTGAGGCTGACAGACCGGCAACTTCACCCTCTATACCCTTTTCGCCAGAATAGAGAACTAGCTGTTTTTGAATCTGGCGACATCATCACTGTTTTAAGCCCCTGGCAGATGCCAACGTGTGCGAGACTATACACTTGTGGGTGTATGCACATATTTTTCTTGAGTGACGAACCGGAGGAGCTCGTCTTGCCTCACACACACACCAGCCCCCGACACCCACCAGGACAGATCGGCGCTTATCTGCGCACTGTGGGCTACAGAGCTGATCTCTATCACCCTGTTACCTGGTCTTGACGATTGGTTCGTCAACTGGTGAGAGAATATTCTGAAGCCCTTGCAGCCCTGCAGAGAGACACTAATTATTGATTTTTGGTTTCTGCTTTTATAAATTGTTGCTGTTTATTCTAAACATGTTTTCAGAGGCACCCATTTGGGTATGGATCGTGGCACCCTTTGCCTTCATAATTTGTATGATACTCATACTGTGCCACTGGAAACACAGACTGTGGGGTTTCCCTAGAGTAGAAGGGACCCTAGCTATTTTGCTTATAATGCCCATTTGCCTTACAGCACCGGTCCAACCTCAGGTGCAAACATGTGCCCCTTGCATAGTGAACACCACGAAATATGGCAAAGTGACAAGCACTCTGATTTTCAGTACCCAACAGCCCCCAGAGTGTGAACACGCAGGGACCATCTGTCAAAGTAAAGGCATGGTGTATCACCTTTGCAATGATACTTCAGGCACCTCTCACTGTTATAGACCTGAAGTCCCGATTCGTTATAATTATTCTGTGTGGGCAGGCATGGCAAAAACCACAGTTCCCCCAAGGAGAAACCCAGACGGTGGGGGACGTCTTCTTTACTTGAATTCTATGGTAGTTTTGAAGCAAAGCACTGAGCAAGTTCAACTTGTGTTTAAAGCTTGCACAGTGACTGATTTTGGTCTAGGACCGTGGTGTCATACATCTGACAATTATTATAACACCAAAGCCAAATACATATGCCAACCCCATAGAGGATGGAAATTTGGGAATCCTGAAAAGTGGGCACCCTGCGAAGCGAGTGCCGCATGCGGAAGCTGGACATGTGTGTGTGAATATACAGGAAGGGGTCAGCTTCAACCCTTTAAACCCTGTGAACACATAGCATTTTTCCGCAAGGGTGACGGCGGCACTGTAATCCTGGGCATCAATAGAACACATCCTTCCATTGAAGTCTATGGGTTTGGCATAGCCGCACCTGGGTTTAACCCAAAGGGGTACATTACGGTTACTCGCACTACTCTGCGAGAGGGGAGAAAGAGGAATCAAACCTGGACTGAAGGTGGTAGCGCCTTAGACAGATTGCAGGATGATTCCCTTGAAATCCCAGACATTGCAAAAAATTCTTTTGTTGGATCGGCACAATCCATAGCCACAGAATTGGGAGTTTCGGATTGTTATGTCTGTGGCGGAACCAACATGGGCCAAGCTTGGCCATGGGAGGCTATGGAAATCAATCCGGAGCTGTTCAATAATTTGTCCCGGATGGGAAATCTCACCACAAGGGATTACCCCCAAAAGTTAGTGTGGACTATTACCACTGAGTTGGTTGGTCAGGTGTGCTTCTCACAGGAGGGCACCATCCCTGTAGGTTCCTTGGCTTGCCTAGGGACGTGGGAAAAAGGTGCCTGGAAGTCACCCTCAGGCATGACGCCACCTGCCAAACTGACCAGTGCGCTCCTGTCCTACATTTATTCAGACCTTCCCTTGCCTTGGGAAGCTCCCTTAAATTTATACTGGATATGTGGCAGCTTTGCTTATGAAATGCTGCCGGCCAGCTGGTCTGGCTCCTGTGTCCTGGGGTTCATAAAACCCTCATTTTTCCTAATTCCTACAGCACCACAACAATCCCTTGCCGCTCCCGTGTATGGCCCTTTATCCAGAGAAAAGCGGGGAAGCTTAAAGCGGGAGGGAACACCTTTTGAAGGTTTTGATTGTAAGCATCCGGATCAGTACCATGGGGACACATGGGATTCGGAACGCATCATTTGTGTTTATGGCCCTGCCACTTGGGCCGCAGATGGAAGCTGGGGATATCGGACCCCTATTTACATGCTTAATCGAATTATCCGATTACAAGCAGTTTTAGATTTGGCAGGACAGCGCATCTCTTCTGCGCTAACCGCACTTGCCGTTGCCACCGACAAATTGCGGACAGCAGTCTATCAAAATAGGCTTGCTCTCAACTACCTATTAGCAGCGGAAAACGGCGTGTGTGGTAAGTGGAATATGACGAATTGCTGTCTTGAGATTGACCCGGTTGGTGACGTCATAAACCAACTTACCACTGAGATCAAACAACTCACAGTTAACCCTGCTCAGGAATGGAAAGGGTTGCAGTTAGGCTGGTTGCAAGACCTCCTTCCGGGAGGTTGGCTTAAAGCCATCATTGGTATGATAGTTGCCCCATTGTGTATTCTGCTTTTGATATGTTTACTCGCCCCTTGCTTGATCAAGTTCCTTCAAACCTCTATCCTTCGCATGGTGACAAAACGCGCAGCACCAGAGATGCTTGCGCTGTTGCAGGATTATGACAGGGGTCGAGAAGGACAGCCTCTGGGTAATTTACTGCCGTAAATTCCCAAAACTCGTTCAGGGGGGAGTGAAGGGTATAGATCAAGCATATATAGCTATTTTAGTAACCCCCAGCATATCCCAAGTGATACCCTGCGCAATATAAGCCACACAAGTTATATATTTAGAAGTAGGAATATTAATAATCACTCCAATTGTATCTACATGTATATCCTGGTCCTGCAAACAAACTCTGGTCAAGCTTTTCCGGCATAAAAGCAGGCCACTGAGAGGAAAAGACTTCCGTTGCAAAATTGGCTGAGCCAGCAATAAGATTCACAGATCTAATTATTTTTGTAGCTTTGAAGCTTTACACAGTTAATTGCATATAAGCCAGCCAAGAAAACCTTATCTTTGTTTTGAGAGCTCGCTGCCCAGAGCAGGTGGCATACATCACTGTCAAGGACGCTGGTACTCCTAAGCACTCCTAGCCCAGTGTAAGTCAGATCAAACACCACAGCAATTAAGAACCCAGGAATACATTTAATTGGTGTCAGGAATACAAAATAAATGGCCAAGGATGTCAATTAATGCTTGATGCATGTAACAGATGTATATGACGTAAATTTGGACGGGCGGGGGAAAGAAGAGTGTCTGTGAGTCAATAAAACACACTGCATTCCTTTGTTGAGTGGACTTCTCACCTGTTTTGCATCAAGTGAGATTTCCCTTGGTTGTCAACCAAATAAAAATCTCTTTCCTGTCTTAAGAGACCCAGACTGCTCATTGCATTTTGCAGTGTCTCTACCTGCAGGCAAGTGAACCCAGCATTACTGTTCCTTTCAATACTTTTTGAAGCTTCTAGGCCACATTCTTCTCATGAGAGCTAACTTCTGCTTAGACTGCAGTTTGAATCTACTACACAGACATTTTATAAAGCATTCTAGGTTAGCATAACAGACGCCATTTTGTATACCAACCCTTCACTCCCCCCTTTGATTTTACGGACACTCGGGAAACCGAGTCGTCCAAATCTGGGACCCTTGCATATGCGTGCATGAGTGCAATGACTTTGGGAGTTGAGACCTGGTGGGCAATTTTCTGCACAGAGGATTTAAAGAACTGTAGCAAACAAGGCATGAAAATGCAGAGTAACAAAAGCAGGCAGACTGGGCCTTACTAGCATAGAGAGGAGATTTCATTCACCCAGGGTGGGATAAAAGGTAAGCTGTTTGAGTTTGTGACAACCTTACCTACAGGGTCAATTTTAGGCAGCAGTTCGTGAAATTGAACTTGCTACAGAGTAGATCCTTTCACACACACACACAATTCTCTGAGAGTCCTATGTGTTCCTCTTTGTCCCCTGAGCTTGTACACATGAACCCTGCAAAAGGGGTGTCTGCCCTCTTCTTGTGGGACAAAGGGGCATAGACTAAGAATTGCTGTGTTTGAAATGGAATGAGGAAAAATGATGGCTTGATACATATATATACACCATGTAAATACAAATCCAGTACATAATGTCTGGGGCTATCCATGGCTGGGTGGTGTTGAAGAAAATGTAAGGCAAAAGATTGGCATGCAAGCTTTCTGGCTGTGTGGCAGTGGAAGGTGAAAACCAAATGTCATCGTCCCATGAGCTTAAATATGTAAGGTAGCCCACTGGGATTGTGCCTGTGTTTAGAGTAACAAATATTACCTACAAGCTGGGATGTAACTGCGCAAGTCAAGCGGCGAGGTAACCCTCTTGGGGTGGTGTTGCCTTGACCGGAAAGTGAGTTGTACAAAGCTGGGGAAATCTCCATTGCTTTTCAAGGGTAAGTGGCACCCATGTTAATACCTGCACATACATAGCAATCTGACAACAAATGAAGTGGCAATCTTTTGTGCCAAATCCACAAATAAATTCTTGGTAGCATAAGGAATTTGCTCAAAGGGGATCCCTTGCAACTTTTCTAAAGCTATGTCTATAGACCAGGGTTTCTGTCAAGACCATTGATGCCAAACTCATAAACGTGAATTGCTGGGTGAGATCTAGCTACTTCAATACGTAGTTGTCTCTTACCCAGTCGAAGTGCAGAATGAGGGCACTTGGAAAATACTTGGCTGTTCTCCCGGAAGGGTTCCAAGCTTTAGGATCTTGCCAACCTCCATGGGAGAAAACATAAATATTTGTGAGCAGACCTGTAATTCTGGAACCATGCATATCCTTCCAAGAATGCTTTTTTTATTCCAGACAATCCCAATATTGAAGTCAGAAACTCCTTTTAAACACTGGCAAAAAGACATAGCAAACTTTATATGGCAAAGGAAGAGACCTCAGATAAAACATAAATGTTTGATAGATGCTAAAGAGAGAGGAGGATTGGGACTTCCAAATTTAAAAATGTATTATGCTGCTAGTTGTTTAATTTGGCTCAAAGACTGGATAATGTTGGGGAATAAAAGATTGTTAAACCTAGAAGGACACGATTTGAAATTTGGTTGGCACGGGTATCTTTGGTATAACAAAGCCAAAGCAAATGCAGAATTCAACAACCATTATATTCGGCAATCCATTTTAAGAATCTGGAATACTTACAAACCAAGATTGGCATCCAAAATGCCGCTCTGGGTATCACCTCAGGAGGCTTTGTTTAAGTCAGAAACATCGCAGAGAGATAGTTGGCTAACATACAAAGATATTTTAAAACGGAGCCAAGGGGAATATAAGATGAAATCCAGAGAGGAACTGAATCAGGAAGGTTTTGTCTGTCAATGGTTTTCATACTTGCAATTATCAGAAAGATTCAAAATAGATAAACAAGTATTTGAATTTGAACAGGGAAAATCTATTTTTGAGATGGAACTCTGTGCCAATAAGGACCATTTGATCTCAAGAATATATAAAATGTTATTGAAATTCGATACTGAAGATGAACAGGTTAAAGAGTGTATGATCAAATGGGCCCAAAATTTTGGGCATAATATTCAAATAGAACAGTGGGAGGGAATGTGGAAGTATGGACTGAAATTCACAAGGAGTTATAATTTGAAAGAAATTTTTTTACAAAATGATGTATAGTTGGTATTTAACGCCAGACAAATTGTCCAAAATGTATAAGGGAATCTCCAATAGGTGTTGGAAATGCCAAGAGAAGGAAGGTACTTTTTACCACATGTGGTGGACATGTGGACTGGCACTTAAATTTTGGAAACAAATTTATTCTGTAATGCATGAGATACTGAATTCCAATCTCCACTTTAAACCAGAGCTGTTTTTACTAGGCCTGATAGACAATCGGGTAGAAAAGAACATAGTGATCCTTATTAGATATCTTACGACAGCTGCCAGGCTTCTCTATGCACAATATTGGAAGACGGATAAATTACCCTCAGTAGAAGACTGGTTAATTAAGGTATTGGAACTGGCAGAAATGGCAAAACTGACAGCTTTAATTGAAGATGGATCATTGAACAAGTTTAAGAGTGTTTGGAAACCTCTATTAGATTTTGTGCTAAAAAAAGGAAATGATAATCTGTTGGTTTGTGGTTTTGATTTTTAGGATATATTTAAAAGATCCGAAATATGATCTGCTATTAATTTTTTTTTGGATCACTAAGGACAACCTGATGAATTACTGTAATGGTGGGTTAGACAAAGAGATGATGGTAAGCTTCAACCTATGTATTAACTTGTATTTAACCCAATTTCTTCCACTCAACCACCCCCATGCCCCCCTGTATATAAGAAAATAAAATAAAAATTTGAATATGGAGAACCACAGTGAGAACCTATGCCTAGAGCAAGTGCATGGCATGCTGGGATCCAAACCGAAGCAGGTTCTGTGCCTTGTTTAACAATAATGGTAAAATAATTTGCCACCACCTGCAGGCTTTGTTCTCAGTGGGTCTGTGGTCTTATGTAGGTCAGATTACTATTTGGGCTGGCCTACTTAACGAAGAGGAACCGTAGGCTGATAACAGAGAAATTTGTCATCAGCTCCTTGGCACATGTAGTACAGTGTGCCTTTATTGAGACAGGTAATTCCAGGTTGCCTACACTCTTGTGGCTGTTGGGTGTAAAAGAGCAGAGTTTGCATCATCAGAGCCACCAAGGCTTTTGATGTGGAAACTCAGTTGTGACTATAGGACCTGTATCCCGGTATAACAAGGCACACATGGCTTGCAGAGTTTGTATCTGCTGAGACGAATTAGGAATTTCCAGAGTGCTTGGTTGTGCTAAAATGAAAGGCATTGTGCTGAAATGAAAGGCATTGGAATCATAAATGCATAAAGAATAAAGACACACAACCTTCTAATTATTAGTCTGCAGCAGGTTAGTAGCAATACATGAAAAGTGAGTAAGTGCATAACCATATTCACACACAATTATTAGAGCTCATATATTCCCTTTGCCCCTTAGACATGTTCACATGATTATGTGTATATCTTTCATGAACAAAAAGGCATAACCTAGAACAACCAAAAACTGTTGTGTTTCATATGGCATTAGAATTTTTGTGGCAAGAATAAGTTATGTGAAAGTTAAGGCAGAAAAATGGCTTGTAAAGACCTGGGCAGAGATGCAAGGCATACATCTAAGCCACCACCAAATCACCAAGTACATTACAAAGGCCCACTCTGAAGCCATGCAGCAAAATGTTCAAGCCAGCATCCCTTAGGTAAACTCCATCGGCCAGCAGTTCTCAGAACCAGTAGTAATGCTGGATGCAGAACTGTGGAAATTTATGGTCCAGGAAGGATAAATTTTCTAAACTAAGGTAGCAACACCTTTTTGCCACTTAGCTTACTTGCAGTCATTCTTAACATTGCAGGCACCATTCAACGCATGAATAGTGCTTACAACCAACATGAAAACAACGGTTTTTCTGCTGCTTCCGTTTTTAAGGTTGCCATATTCTCTTCTTTGTCCTTTTAAGTGTGTTTTCATTATGCTGTCCAAGTCACTTTGAGAAGGCTTCACCTAAGGCAGGGTCTTAGGTACCGAAGGCAGGGTCTTAGGTAAATGCACAATTTTCAACAATATTTCAGAAGCTTGGATAACATCTACTGAGCACATCTTGCCCCCAACCCCTCCAAAACTGGAGCCTTCCCGAGGCTGACAGTCAAAATCTATGACATCTTGATTAACTTTAAGACTGGGCCTAGACCAGTGGTGGCCAACCTATGACATGGTTGCCAAAGGTGGCACTCGGAGCCCTTTCTGTGGGCACCTGACATCGCCCCTTCACAGCCACCTGCAGTCAGGTTAAATTACTGTATCGGCACTTTGCGAAAAATTAGTGGGTAGAGATGGGCATGAAATGAATTTTTGTATTCATTTCATTATTCATTATTTGTTTTGTTATGTAACGAAATGAATAACAAACCTAGTAGTAAAATCCAAACGAAACAAACTGAACCGGGAAAAATTGGTTCATTACGTTTCATTTTGTTAATGGTGGCGTGCAAAGAAATGAGCTGTTTTTAAACCCTTTAAACGAATGAGAAACACTTCAAAAATATCATAATTTTTTTAATGCCCGATTATAGCTATTAGGTTGATGCCAGTGATTTAAAACATCTAAAATGTGTTTTTAAAGAGATCTTTTTTAAAAAAGGGGACAAAATGGCTGCCGCATACTTTTGTTAACGGCGGTGAATCTGTGCAGAATGGCATTTTTAAGGTATTAAAATGTCCTGAATATACTTAAAAACCCAGTGAAAATTATTTTTTCTGCCTGATAATACCTAGCAGGGGGGTGGAGAGAGGAGTGCTTAAAACGTTTATTTATCTGTTTTCTCAGATCACTTTTTTTTTGGAGGCTTAAAGTTTGTGCAGTTATCAACTACAGTATTTTTTTATTTTCTTAGAATCATAGAATCATAGAATCATAGAGTTGGAAGAGACCTCAAGGGCCATCCAGTCCAACCCCCTGCCATGCAGGAACCCCCATCACAATATTTCCGACAGATGGCCATCCAGCCTCTGCTTAAAAACCTCCAAAGAAGGAGACTCAACCACCCTCCGTGGCAGCATATTCCACTGCCAAACAGCTCTAACTGTCATGAAGTTCTTCCTAATGTTCAAATGGAATCTCTTTTCTTGTAGTTTGAAACCATTGCCCCGAGTCCTAGTCTCTGAAGCCATGGAAAACAAACCTGTTTCCTCTTCAATATGACATCCTTTCAAATATTTAAACATAGCTATCATATCCCCTCTCAGTCTTCTTTTAGAGAGGCTAAACATTAGCCCTCCTCCAGTCGATGGGGACTTCCCCTGTTCTCCAGGACTTCTCAAATATTATTGCCCAATGGTTCTGAAATTACTTCCGCCGGTTCTTTTAATATCCTTGGGTGTAATTCATCTGGCCCCGGAGACTTAAATTCATTTAATGTTTCCAGGTGTTCCTGTATATTTTCCGTCATCAAATGCTTTAAAATGCGCAAAGTGGGTAAAAATGAATAACAAATTAACAAACCAATGAAACAATTTTTTTTTGAAAAAGTTCATTAAAAATGAAACAAAACGAAGCCTTAAATGAAACAAAATGAATTGCCATATTTTTGGTTCGTGCCCATCTCTATTAGTGGGTTTTGAATCGCAGTTTGGGCACTTGGACTCTAAAAGGTTCGCCATCACTGGCCTAGACAATACAAAAGGATGTTATAAAGTAGGTGACCAGCAGAAAGTGATGGAATTCTTAATGTTGATTTACATACTCATTGTGAATGGGGGAGAGGGAACCAATCAAACCACGCATGAATTAATTTGTAGCTACATATTCATTTATATTTAAAAGATCAGAAGGTGGTTAATCTAAATCACAGAATCCCCTCTGTTTGCCAAGCAAAAGCGGCATTTGACATATAGTGCTATAATATATTGTATAACCTCTAATAGATAATGACAAAGTGTAGTAACACTTTATTGAGGCCAAGATTGTGTGGGTACAGCATTATATTCATGAGCGCTGTTCTGTGTGATCCCTGGCTTACTTTAATGCCAGGTGGAGATTGCCCCACTTCAAAGACCCAGGATTATGCTTCTGCAAAAAGGTTCTGGGTATGTCCTTATGAAATCTCTGAAAAAGCCCAACAGCTCATGTAATGGATCACTGTGTGAGTGGTCCAAAAGAGCAAGATGATGCCTGCTGTATTCAGTAAATTTATATAGTTTCATACAAATGGAATACTGTATATGATTTTCTAATTTTCTCCCAATCTCTGCAAATGGTGAAACAGAGAAGTAATAGGAAAAGTTCCCAGCCCTCAGGTTTTGCAGAATTTTAAATGCTTGTCTCTTTTTTTGCTACACAGTAGAAGTATAGAGGTCCACAGAGAAGCATAGCTATAAGTTGCCTGGATCGCACCCTTTTTCATTAAAGTCTCCACCACTCATTCTGAGACATATGTAGGAAAAAACAAAAAAAAGGTTCTTTACATACAGCTGCTTGAAAGTATTGACTTGTGTGTATTGCTTGTTTTACTACACACATACTAGCAACCAACTGAACAGATCAAAAGCAATGCACAACTGCCACTGACTGCATGTAAGAGAGGGACAGAGCTCTCAGCAGACAGATGGGGCTGTCTTTGAATTCAAAAGCTGGAAAGAAACCATTGATTTGTGAAACCAGAAAACTCCCTCCCAGTCACTAAAACTACAGACAGCAGGTGAGATTGTACTGTATATAAAACTCCAACAATGAGAACAATTAGGTAGAGTTGCCAAACTGCCAAAGAACACAAACAACTACATGACCTCCTCCATGACCTGCTCTTCTACTGTTAAGAAGCCTGTGATGTGCAGAAATGATCACGCAAATAGTTTCATACCTGGAGATCAAAATGACCACTTGAAACATCAAAACTGCTGGTATAGCCAGAGTTACAATGGTGAGTTGAATGGCTGGTACAGTAACCCCCCGCTGATCGCGGGGGTTAGGGACCCACCCCACCCGCGATGCAAGAAAATCCGTGATATGCGGAAGCGGGGGGGAGCGGGCGGCGGGGGATCTTATCTCCTGCGGCCCGAGGCTTCTCAGGGGAGCCTGGTTGAGCAGCGCAGAGTGATCCAATCGCCCCCCTGCCACCCTCCCACGCACCCCCGAGGCTTCTTGGGGGTGGGGGGCAGTGCGGAGCGACCCAGCCGTGTCCCCCCCCCCATGGTGCAGGTACTGCGATTCCGCGATGTAGCAGAATCGTGAAATGGCGGGGGGTCACTGTAGTTCAAACCTGGAATATATACATACTGTCTATGAAATATCTCTGTACTGTATTTATTTGAACAGCATGAAGGTTAAGATGTAGCCATGTTGTCCAACTTCAAGTATTTGTCTTGGCAAACATCTTAACAAATGTCATCTCTGTTCATCGCATTCTGCAGTGCTTAACATGCTGTAAATAATGGTTCTGTGTCACCTCACATGACACATGCCAGCAGCACCATTCGCCCTATCCCAAGAAAGAGGAATGAATTGCTCAATAAATGAAATGTGCCATGTTATCCTTTAATTTATGCTGATCTGGAATCACTGCAGTGCCCTGAAGAATTTGGACAGTATTTTGAGAAAATCTAAACTCTTACAATGGTGGCACTCTCTCCTTGGCGGCTCTGCCTCCGTTCTCCTTCCTTATTGCCTTCAGACACCAGGCCATAAGAACCATTTTTAACTGGGGGATGACTGAGTCACCCCATTTACTTCTTTGAGAGACTGCTCTTCTGCTCAGTTCAACTCCTGTTGAGTGTTTATAGGCCCGTGTGAGGTATGTTTCAATGTGATTTTATATTTTTGGCCAGAATAAAAGCAAGGGAAAGTTGTGTAGTCCTTGTGCAAAATCCAGAAACAAGGAAACCTTTTCATCCAATGACTAAAAATCTCAGATATAGGCTAGGGGCGTTTATACACGACCCCTAAGCTCCGCCGCAAATGGCTGCAAGGTCCAGATCTTAAAAATGTTTACCCACCAGCTCCGGACTTTGCAGACAATTAAGTGCGACCCCGCCCACTTTAGCAAGACCAAACAGGAGTTTTCTTGTACCTGCTTTTTGGAGGTGACAAATATTTGATCCGGTGTAAGGATAGTGAGTGCGGGGCTCTCCTGGCTTCCGTTTGTTCTTTTTTTGCGCCCCGCCCCTTTAAGAGATCTGAATGCTGCCGGGAACAAAACGGAGGTAAACCGGCATTCTTTTCTTTCTTTTTTCTCCCTCCCTCAGGCAGCCAGCAACCAAGAAGTGCGAAGGGGGGTGGGGACAGAGGAAGAGCGAGGAACCCCTAAGATCTCTGGTCCAAATTTAAGTGGCCAGCGGATCTTAGGGATCGTGTAAAAAGGCCCAAGGTTTTCAGCACAGCAGGATTCTTCATTAGGCTGATGAATGCCTGGCCTGATGGACAGCCATCCAGGTCTTATAACCCCACCTGACCCCAAGGGTCTAGGAACATGTATCTCCGCCCTTGCTTTTTCATTATATTTTAAAATATTTCCACGTGGTCTTGAAAGTTAAAACAGTATTAAAAGGGTGTGGCACCAAGTCAATTCAGACTCCTAGTGAGTAGTGACCCTTTTCAGAGTTTTCCTGGAAGTGGTTTAACATTCCCATCTTCTGGGAGCTTCCTGGAACTGGCAGCTTGCTCAAGGCCACACAGGCAGTTTTTGACATGATTCGCTGACTATTTATCCTGAGCTTGCTTAGTAGAGCTCCTAGAGTAGCACTTGCGTTTCTCCCACCCCAGCTGTCTTTATCCCAGTAGGGTAGAGATATTGTATTCAACCAATTCTTATCAGCACAATCCTTTCCCACAGATTCTGTGAGAGGAACAAAGGCCAGGATTCCAGGGGACTGAGAAAAAGGTGACACCTCTGCGTTCCTAGGTTGGCTCCTGCACATTGAACAACAGCTTGTTGGGCACAGAAGGGGGAGAAAGAAGAAGGAATGGGTCTCGTTTCATTCTCTCTCTCTCTCTCTCTCTCTCTCTCTCTCTCTCTCTCTCTCTCTCTCTCTCTCTCTCTTTTTTTTTTTTTTTTTACAGTCGAGTGCTGTTTCACTTTGGTGGCCGGACCATGCAGTGCTTGCCACAAAGGTGGGTGGCAGGAGAGGATAGAGCATGGAGGCTCAGAAGGAGGAAATGTGAAACAAGGACACTTAGAGGTAGGGTGTAATTTTCTGTACTGCAAACTCCAGATCCTTGTGTTGGAAGAATGCCAAGTAACCCATGTTACATAATATTGGACGTGACATACGTACGAGGTGCCCAGTTTGATCCAAAGCAACCAATTAGGTAGCTGTATTGCTTCTTTTTAAAGTTTATTTGATGATGTGATGGCACAATGGTCTTGTACTTGTTACTTGTTCTGCTCAAAGGCTTGGGATAAATATCGGTGGGATAAAGCATGGGTGGGAAACCTTCCACCCTCCAGATATTTTGGGGTGCAACTCCCACAGCCCTTTATCATTGACAAAATAGGTCTGAATTCTGGGAGTAGCAGTCCAAAACAACCGGAGAGCCAAAGGTTCCCTTCCCCTGGGATAAAGCTTTGGACGGCCTCTCTCTCGCTTGTGTTTTGGAGCTTTGCTCTTTTCCCCTCACAGGTTCAAGGCCTATATAGGGACACAGCCAGGTTTTCACGCAACATTTCCAAGTGGAGGCCAAACCTCAGGCCACACTTTCAAATAACCCTATTTAGCCTGACCTAGCCCAAGATAACTTCACAATCTAGTCGCACGCAAAGTCTTTTTCATTATTCATGATAGTTACTTAGAAAAACAAATACACCTGGGAATGATATCAGGCACTCATTTGTGGCAGAAAATAAATCTAAGGAGTGAAGTCATGCAGCTTTTCAACAGTAAAGGAAACGACAACACAAAACAAGTATGGTTATCACACAGTATGCTGTAACTGTAATGTAACTTGTTTTGTTGTTGTTTGTTTGTTTGTTTGTTTGATCTGATCTATATACCCGAAAAACAATGAGCCCGAAGGCCACTCGGGGAAGTATACAACAAACACAAATACAAAAATACTTACTCCTTTATTACTGCAAAAACTAAAACAATAGTTGTAAAGAACTTGCTCTAAACCAGGCATGTCCAAACTTCAGCCCTCCAGATGTTTTGGACCACAACTCCCATAGTCCTTTGTCACTGGCAATCTAAGCTTAGAATTCTGGGAGTTGTGGTCAAAAACATCAGGATGGCCGGAGTTTGGTCATGCCTGCTCTAAACTTTCTGGTAGATATCTAGATATATATGGTGGAGGGACATGAATCTTCTGTATGTTTCACAGTTATGTAAAAATAAAATACCATTTTGAGAGTTGCCAGACTTACAATGTGGATTTTCAACATTAGCCATGTGGATTCTTCCCATCAACCAGAAGTGATTACAAACTGTAAAAATGTCTCTTGAAGTTCACCAGGTAACAACATTCAATTTGGCACTATTGGTTGGCTCCATCTGGTGAATAAATTAAATTATAACTTTTCATAGAGGCTTCTATTTATTTTTGTTGTCCCCCTCCCCAGTCTCACTTCCAGATATAAACCTTATTTTTCAAAGTAGGCAATGGGGGGGGGGTCAATCACAGAATAATTGACAAACCTTTCCCCCTTATGAGCAGAGTGTGAAATTTCCCGTCATGCAGCAAGGAATGGTGACTGTGACCGCATTCCTAGAGGACCTTTGTAACCTGAGTCTGATATCACCTCTCAAAGACATCCACCATCATTTTTGAACTCTTGTCTACAATCTTTCTGCACTATCCATTAAGCGGCAGTGCTTAGCCTGATGAAGTGGGATTTTCCCCATGAAAGTTTGCAACTTGCTTGATATTTTTTTTTAGTGGTCCAATAAAAGGCATCACCCTCTTTCACATAGGGGTGCTGAAATCTACTTTTCTGAACAACAACTGAAGGTGCAATGGCCCTGTCCTTTTTCTGGCACCACCTGGCCATCTCATCAGAAATCTCCTGTATTCCAAGAAATCTCCTGTATTCCATTTGGAGCCTAAATTTCCATCTGCCTGTCTGCCCGCAGGACTAGTAAAAAAGACAGAAAACCTAATTGTGTGCGTTCAGAGTGTCTGCTGAAGTGGATCATCGTCCAAGAAACTGTATCCTAGACATGAACGTGCGTTGCCAGAGGCCTTTGTTGTTCTTGCTTCTACTGAGCAATGTGGAAATCAACATTTCTAGAAGTTTGGGAAGTGCTTCTCTGCCATTCAGGCTTGTTCGCTAGAGGGCAGTACAAGAGAGGGATAGCAGCGCAAGGATTAACCCCTGAGTTATCCGAGGTGAAGCAACGCCCATGGCAGGGAAGAAGGACCCCAAACCGCACAGCAGCAGCTGTCAAAGAAGATTCCAGGGCAAGCATGTGCTCCATTGCGACTTTACTTTTGTTGGCCGTAGGTGTTCCATGTAAGTAAATCTGTGGTTTCTTTCTCAAGGCTTCAAAGCATAACAGGATTTTCCTTTACTTAATTCAAATGTATTGTTTGTGTACAAAGTGTGCTAGAAGTATCAGAGTTGAGGACCGAGTATAAGAAGTTAGGATCATACTGTTGCATATAAGTACAATATATTCTCGAAATGGTTGTTGGTGGAGAAATGCTGCAATTGATTTATTAATTTTAAGTTTTAAAATGGTGCAGGCACACATGCTCTTGCTCCTTGTGCCAGGAAAAATTCTGTAAATCTGTCTAGAACATAGGAATGGCTTGCCCAACCAAGGAGGTTGTATTTTTAAAAAGTACTGTACAACATCAAGGTGGTTGTCAGAATGAGCAATCAAACAATCTAGAAGCGGATCAGTTTTAAGAATGGGGATGTGGCAGGTGTTGCAGAAGTTACTTTTAAATTCCAGAATGCTGTGGCCTGTTGCGATGTTTAAAAAATCAAACTCAAAACATGGTCTTATACAAGTATAAGGACAGGAAAAATATGTGTACTTATTATAAACCACACTGATTCAGCCTCTAGCTAGTGGGACATCAGAATGCCTAGTTTCATTTAATTTAATTTCTCAGGAACTTGAGTGTCTCTCTCACCAGGCTGTGCTGGGGGGGGGGGAACAGACATCTCAATACATTATGCCATTGGAGATATTCCAACCTAGCTTTTAAACTGCTTAGACATGCTTTTCCATCTTATATGCTGATTGGTTAAGGACAGTGGCTGTTTGTAGGCCCAAACCTAGTTAGAGTGAATGGCAATTACGGGGGCAATTTGTCTGACACTAAAGTCAATGGCGGAGCTTCAATTGATTTTCCTTAAGACGAAGCACAAGGTAAAATTTCATAATGTCTTCTCCAGTAAACATTATAGCTCTGCAGGCTTTTTAATTATGTGCAGGATATAAAGCATGAACTGCGCTAACGCAGAATGGCAAGCAATTAATAGTTAAACAAAGCCAAGATGGAGGGTCTGTAAGCAGTTAATTGTTAACAATATATTGCCATCTGAAAATGCTAAGCAGTTTCTCAAGCACTGAAGAGAAAAGGAGTAGGGAGAGGAATGTGTTCAGGTTTTTTTTAAAAGACTGCCTACAAATAAACTGCTGTACTAGAGAGGCTGCTGATATCTCCCCCACACACAAAAACACACAAATTGAAATGTGCAAAAGGAAACATATGAAGACTGTTGAAAGAAGCCTAAAGGTTTTTTTATAATGGCAGCTGCATTTCTCAGTGCTTTTTGACACATTTCTCAGAAACAGCCTAACCAAGCATCACTAACTGTGTTCATCGTCTCTCCTTTTGCCGATGCGACTCACAGGGGTGACTCCTCAGACCATCCTCCAGAGGCCAGAATCAGTGGTGCAGGGGGCAAGGAGCACTGCTTCCCTCAATTGCTTTGTGGAAGGATCGTCGAATCCCAATCTCTACTGGTACCGGCAAACACCTGGAGGATGGCTCGAGCAGCTTTCCTATTCAATAGTCACGGGGTCCACCAATGATGCTTGGCCAGACCACCTCAAAGGAACGAGGCCTGATGACAAGAACTTCAACTTGGAGATCACCAACTTGAGAGCCAATGATACTGGAGTATATTACTGTGCCTGGAGCCTCACACTGGGCCAAGTGAATGCATCGCCGTGACAAAAACTCTCCTCTTCCTGGCCCAATATCTTCTGTTGCAGGAAAGAAAATTTAAAAAAGACAACAGGCATTTGCTTTGAGGTGTCGGGTTCCTTCCTGGCAGAAGAGAAGCAGGGCTTGACAGCTGGATGTTGCCGTTCAGCTGAAGGCTGGGCTTCTGCCCTCGCCAACCCACAGAAATCCTCTCTCTTTTTCTTTCTTTCATTTGCATTATCTCCCATTTTACAGTCTGAAAACCATAGATGACCAGCACTCTGCGGCACATTCCAGTGATCAGCTCAAGGGCATGGGAATAATTTGAAGTTGCAGCATAGTAGCAAAAATAAAAAAAATAAAAACAAGGCCAAAATCAAGTTTGCAACGGCCTTCTGAAAATAAGGGGGAGGCCTCCCAGATCGGGCTTCCTTCTTTGGGAGCATCCCACTCTGGTCGAAAAACAAGCCGGTTCCGTTTTTATGCTTGTCTGCCCTTTCTGAGATCACCCTAGTGTAAATATGTAAATAAATATATATTACAAAAACAGAGTAAATCGCCACCTGCCCCTCAATAGCAGTTACTCTGGGATCTCATCCTGCTCTACAAAATGAGGAGTGCCATAAATAAGCAACAGAAGACTTGGCTTCTCTGTTATTCATTCATTTGTTCATTCATTCATTCAGTGATTACAATTCAAATTTTTTATCAATTTGTGACTCAGGAACTAGTTCAAAATAATTCCTGAAATGTGGTATGTTCATTCCAAGCGTTAGCCCCCCCACATCCAAGAAACATTTTTGGTATATGTATTGAACTATATGTTTTTGGTATGTTTTCAGGGGTACCCCACCACTACAGTTTAGGGGCCTTCGGTTTACATCAATAGCCATGATCTGCAACTCATCATAGGATAGCATTCTGGCAGATGGCCTTGGGAGGTCTGGCTGGAGAAACAACCATAAAATGAAAACTGGATTTCGAATGAAAATCAAACTGGAATGCAGGAGAATAGGAGGATTAGTGTAAGTTCTGGGGGGTTCCCCAAGCTTTCATGTAGAACTTTTTCTGATAAAGAAAGCTGGCAATGGAATGCTAATCAGCCACACATTTTTAGGACAAAGTTCTAAAAACATTTCCTAATGTGCATATAAGAAATAGCCCATGCATATATATGACATCACACTTACCTAGCCACTAGGGACCACTAGATGTCAGCCTGCTCCTTTGGATGCGGCACAACAACTAAATGAAAGATAGAAAGAGAGAGAGAGAGAACAATGGATGGATGGATCGATGGATGGATGGATGGATGGCAGGGAATCCTCCGAGTAACATAAGGCATAACTAAATTAATGAGACTAATAGTAGCATCTTTGTACAGTAGATGGCTGGTTACTGAGACTTATTTTCTATCTTCCTCCAAGCCTCCATAGACTGCATGGATCGCCAAAAATGTGAAGAAATAAAATTGAAAGTAGCTGTTTCTGGTTTTGAAGGGAGAGGGGCGGGGAAAAGATATTTTGGAGTGTGAACACCAGGGGATAGCCCTCTGACCCACTTAAAATGTGGAATAGCTGCTTTTACAGGGCTCCACTTTTTATTTTTTGAATTTTTTGTTTGAAAACCAATTTGGTTGAGTGGACAGGAGACTAATAGGACCAAAAGCCACAAAAATGACCTTGTGCCAGGAGATTTGAGGTTCAGCTCTTCCCTCAGCTGAGAATTCAGCATAAAACAAATCCTTATTAAATCATCTTACTTGTCTCTCTCTCACACACACACTCGGACACACCACAGTACATTTAATAAAAGTATCAAATAATTTTGCCCAATAACGGGCAACATCAAGACCTTTTGGAGCAGCAAACATTACATCTTCTAGGGCGGGGGTCTGCAACCCGCGGCTCCGGAGCCGCATGCGGCTCTTTGGAACCTTTGCCGCGGCTCCGGGAGGTTCCCCTCGTGGAAGGGGTCCCACGGCATTTAAACTAGGACCGTGGGGGAAACTCCACCTCGCCGCCACCGCCGTCCTCCTCGTCTTCATCTTCCTCCTCCTCCTCCTCCTCCTGGTGCTGCTGCCGCCGCCGCCGGTGCGCCGCCGCCTCCTCGGCTGTGGCGAAGGCTCCTGGGCCGGCCAGGGCCAGGATGGCGGCGGCGGCGTTGGAGGGGTGGTGGGGGTGGCATCGGTGGCCGCCGGGGTCTCCTCCCGCCACGGGGGTCAGGGGCCGCTCAGCAGCAGCAGCAGCAGGAAGCCACGCGTGTTGGTAATCCTCCTCCTCCTCCTCCCCCTCCTCCCGCCACTGCCGGCAGTGGAGGAGGCGGAGGCAGCGGCGGCGAGGGGGAAGCGGGCACAATGGCCGCGCCCGGCCGGGGAAAGGGCGAGGGGAGGCGGCGGCGGCCAGGCCCAAGCAGCCGGTCGGTTCGTGGTGGTGGTGGCGGCGGCGGAGGCGGCCTGGACGGACAAAAAGGGGGTCCGAAAGCAGAATGGAGGAGCGGACTGGGGAGATCCACGGTGGCCCAGCGCGCCACTCGCCCTCCCGCTTCTTTCAGCCTCACCCGCCCCTTCCCTCCGTCTCCTTCACAAGCCAAACTTTGCCCACACACGCACACACACCACGGCTGCAAGAAGGGTGGGTGTGGGTGTGGGTGTGTGTGGCATCACCCGCCCCTTCCCTCCGTCTCCTTCACAAGCCAAACTTTGCCCACGCACGCACACACACCACGGCTGCAAGAAGTGTGTGTGTGTGTGTGTGTGTGTGTGTGTTTGTGTGTGGCATCACCCGCCCCTTCCCTCCGTCTCCTTCCCAAGCCAAACTTTGCCCACACACGCACACACACCACGGCTGCAAGAAGGGTGTGTGTGTGTGTGTGTGTGTGTGTGTGTGTGTGTGTGTGTGTGTGGCATCACCCGCCCCTTCCCTCTGTCTCCTTCACAAGCCAAACTTTGCCACACACGCACGCACACCACGGCTGCAAGAAGGGTGTGTGTGGGTGTGGGTGGGTGTGGCATCACCCGCCCCTTCCCTCCGACTCCTTCACAAGCCAAACTTTGCCCACGCACGCACACACACCACGGCTGCAAGAAGTGTGTGTGTGTGTGTGTGTGTGTGTGTGTTTGTGTGTCGCATCACCCGCCCCTTGCCTCCGTCTCCTTCACAAGCCAAACTTTGCCCACACATGCACACACACCACGGCTGCAAGAAGGGTGTGTGTGTGTGTGTGTGGCAACACCCGCCCCTTCCCTCCGTCTCCTTCCCAAGCCAAACTTTGCCCACACACGCACACACACCACGGCTGCAAGAAGTGTGTGTGTGTGTTGGGGGGGAGAGGTCGCCGCTCGCCCGCTTCCAAAAAAAGGGACCAGCCGCGGGGTCGCAGGCCCGTCCTTTCAACCGCTGAGGCGGGCGCCGCTCCCTCGCCTCCGGCTGCGGGACCGTGGCGGCGGCGGCAGCAGCGCTGGTAGGCCCGGAGCGCGGGTCATCGCCTCACGGAGCCTCGAACGGCGGCTGGCCCAGCGCCCGGTTGCTGAGGCAGAACAGCGAGAACGGCGGCGGCGGTTGTATTTATTTGTTTTAAATGTCGCAATGGTTTTGCGGCTCCCAGGTTTTTTTTTCCGTCGGAAACGGGTCCAAGTGGCTCTTTATGTCTTAAAGGTTGCAGACCCCTGTTCTAGGGTATTGAGTTTGATTCCTTGCTGTGCCTTCTGGGACTAGACTAGAGGCAGCCCGTCTTGGGCAAGATGCGATGCACAGTCTCAGAAGAAGGAAATGGTAAAACATTTCTGAACATTCTCTACCCAGAAACCCTGGGAAAAGGGCTGTTATGAACTCATGACAGTGTCAAAGGGCATTTATACACGACCCCTAAGCTCCGCTGCAAATGGCTCCCAGCTCCGGAGCTTAAAAATGTTTCCCCACCAGCTCCGGAGCTAACAGAAAATTAAGTGCGACCCTGCCCACCTAGGCGCGACCCAGCGCACCTTTCAAGTACCTGCTCTGGGAGAGTGAAAAATTTTGATGCGGAGTGCCGGGCTCTCCTCGCTTCTTTTTGTTGTTGTTGTTTTCCCTCCCGTCCCTTTAAGAAGAACCAGGAAGTGACCGGGGCTCGGAGCAACTTCCACCGGCACCGGAGGTAAGGGTTTATTCTTTTGTCCCTTTTTAAGGCTTTTTTTTCCTCCCTCCCCTCACGCACACAGAAGCAAGGAAGTGCGGAGTGGTGGGGAGGAAGGAAGAGCAACGAACCCCCAAGATCTCTGGTCCGAATTTAAGGGGCCAGCGGATCTTAGGGGTCGTGTGAAAAGGCCCAAAGTGGTGGGATCTTTAGGTCGAAGTGACCATGCTCTTTTGGAATTTGTTATACAGTGGGGAAAGGAAGCTAGGTATAGCCAGACAAGCATCCTGGACTTTAAGATTGGGTGATCTGGCATTTCAATGGAGCACTAATTTAGAAGTTATTTACCAACACTTTAGAATAAGTGTTGGTAGGTTCATGAGTGCTATGGGAATAGCATCATCCTCAGAAGACACAGCAACCTGCAGATTACTTTGGATCAGCTTCCTCTGCACTGTGGGGCTTTTCCTTATGAAGAATTCTTTCTGGATTACCTCTGGTTCTTCAACACATGGCAAAAAGAAAAGAAAGAAAAGAAAACAATTCAGGTTGCTCAAACATTTATTTCCCAACCCAGAGCAGGGTGATTGTTTGATTGTATGATACCCCCGCCCCCGCCCCCGCCCAATAGCAAAGTGTATCTTAGAACCTTCCACTCAACCATAAAGCTAACAAAGCTGATTTGGCCACCCACCCCATTTCCTCCATGGAACTGTTGAAGAGAGCCCATGTGGGTCAAAAAACACAGAAGTCTGACATTGTACAGTACTGAGAATCTTCTTTTCTTTTTACTTGTCTGACTGCTCCAGAATGTTGATGTCATCTAGAGCTCCCAAGGCAGTTGAGAAGGAAGGGAGTAGGTAGACCCAAATGCTTGCTCTCTATTGCTCTCTGTTGTTCTCAAAACAGGTCAGTAAGGTCATGCTGGAGTCCCCTTCTCCACTAACCCATCCCCCAAAACTTTCCATTTTAAATGTGTGCTTACCACAACCAGTACACCTGCAACATCATACATGAGCTTTTTGCTGAGGCACAAGATGGTGTGAAAGATAGCATCAGGCACTGAAACTGCTGCTAGAGATGATGCCCCCAGGCGTGGTGCTATTTCTAACCCTGGCAGGAAAGGTGACAGCTCATCCAAGCACCACAGTGTAAGGACCCACTTGCTGTGGTAACTACCACTGAGAAAAAACGGTTGCAGAAACAAATGTCAAACCACATCCTGTTGTCTCCAAAAAGGCCTGCCTTCAAGCTTGGCTTTGAGGCAGTGCAAGCAAGCAATATGATCTTCTACAGCTCTACTCTGACATATTTTCCCCTTGTGACTCTTGCTAGTAATTTTAGCAGGCTCTTCTGATTATGAACCCTCATCTTCATCTTAGAACTGGGCTAAATATTTGCTAAGCAAAGAAGGCACGGGCAGTTTTCCAGTTCCAGCCTCTCCCCCATGTTCACTGTGAAACCCTGAATTAAAAAAAGATCAAATGGATGTTGTGAACTTAAAGCTCAAAATCTAAACACTTCAGTATGTACATGTATTCCTCATACCCCTGGCTGTCATCATTTCTGCATAGATTCTGGATTTCCCAGGGGAATTACGTGGCCTTTTGTTGTTGCAGCTATTCTTAAACAATTAAGATGCTAAAATGTTTGATGATCTACTGCAGATCACCAAGAGGCCTACCAGTAAGTCGTCTTGATCTATTCTCTACCCACCTCTGAAACAGGGCATCTGTTATTAGGCATCATATGCAGCTAAGAAAAAACACCCACCCACAATCTTTGTATGAAATCTACCAAAAATGATAAAATGGTAAACTACACAGTTTTTCTCCTGACATGACACTCAGCAGTGCAGTATATATTTCAGTGGTCTCTTCTCATCTGTGTCTAAAACAGTATCATCCAGAGTCAGGCATAGGGTTGCAAACTCAATGTGAACTAAGCCTAAGAAATTAGAAGTGAAAAGGTATTTTATATCTTCCCATTCTGAGTGGGGGGGGGGGAGTGAGTCATGTTATTGGCATGCCGTTTTGAAACAGCAGATGTAGCCTTGCTATCAGAATGATGCACTTTGATCTAGGTCCCAACCTTGGTTAACCCAGATGTTCTTCGACTGCCAGTTCCCAGAAGCGTTCACCTTCACCTATGCTGGCCAAGGCTACTGGGAATTGTAGTCCAAGAACATCTGGGTTGCCCCAAATTGGGAACCACTGGTCTAGGTGATGGAAGTATTTGATTATATGTGCACATCAGAATTCATAGCACTCCTGTAGTATCACCAAGTGCAAATACAAGAAAGTCCCTGTTTTCTCAAAGAATGACTTCTCCTATACATTCTCATATACATTCCCTTGAGCCTGCTCAGATCAGAGGAGACCCTTCATTCATGGGAGAGGAAACGAACAGAGCGAATTCTTGGGTCACCTGCATAGTGGCCCCTCTTCCTTGGAGCTCCCTGTGGTCCAAGCTTGAAGGTCTTAAGAGCTTTAAGAAGGTGTCTCTTTTGCTGGACTGTGATGCAACGTGCTTTAACTTGTTGGCTTAGCCTGCAATGATGAGTGCATGTCCTCCTTTAATCATTTTATATATTCATTTTTAAATGCAGTAAGATGGTAGTGGGTGCAGGGTGCAAACTAATAAATGTAACAAGAATAAAAACCCTCTTATACATAAGAGAAGAATGAAAGAGAGAATTCAGGGATGAGGATGTTCAGTTTTTTATTTAAAAAAAAAAACTGCCTGGTCACCCAAACACTCTTGGCTTGCAGTAATTCCAAACTTGCCTTTGGTTTAAAAGTAATTCCCGTCATAGTTCACAAATTGGTGCTCTCTGTTTAGTAAGCAGTAACAGCAAAGACTTCACTTTGTTCTGGAGGAAGACACAGCCCTCACTGAAAATAGCTTGCACCATCACATTACCTTGGGTCTGAACTATTATGTGGCACACAGTAACTTGGAAAATAAAACACAGGAAACTCAGCCAAAATGTTCTATGGGTTTACTAAAAATATGTCAAGACAGAGAATCAAGGAAAGTTTACAAGGCATGACAGTCAAAGACCAAGAGTGTAGCAACTGGAGAATTACATACATTCATATGACTGCATTACTATAAACCCATGCTTGTAAGGAAAATCCCCTTTATCTTAACAGGATGCACTTCTAAAAGGAGATGTAAAATTTCTGTTTCGAAACCATGGAAAAAACTTTGAAGAAGAACAGAAAAAATGAAGAAAAAACAGTTTCCCCACCCCCAAACTTTCCTGCAAATTTTACATCTCTACTTCTCTGCTGCATGTTTTTAATTTGAAACTCAATAGCACTTTAAGACCAAAACCCAGTAGGTGATAGCCCTATCACATTTAGTATGGCATAGTTCTGAAAAGACATGTATAAATAGGATTGCACTACAAAGATACACCTTTGCACAAACTTACTTCAATGTAAAGAGGGCAAAAAGAGAAAGAAACACTGGAAAACGCCATAAAATATTGTGGGCTTTTCAAAAGTACAGCAGTTACAAAGTATCAGCAAGTAATTATCAGCAAGTAATTATTAACTCAAATAACCTATTGCAATTTTATTTATTTATTTATTCTTTTTTTTTTCTATTCCACCCCCATAGTGCAAACTGCACTTCGTGGGGTTCTCCAGATTTTTCAGCCCAGGCATGTACCTCTTGCTTCTCCGAGTTCACTCAGTTCACTCATGTGCTTCTAAGCAAAGGGCTTCTTCAGCAGAGGCTGTCATTGGGCAAAAAAAATAATTAGGATCACAGTAGATCATTATTCTCAGCTAATCTCTGCATTATAAAACTAGATCAGGCACCAGAACAAGTCACCCTTAAACCAACGGCTCTCTCTTTGACTAAAAGGACCAGAAGCAAGTGATGGCTCCAGACAGAGTTCATATAATCATAGAGTTGGAAGAAACCTTGAGGGCCATCCAGTCCAACCCACTGCCATGCAGGAACCCTCCATAACAGTGCTCCCGACAGATGGGAGTTCCTGTACTATAAGTAGCTGAAGAGAAGTGGAAGAGTTTGGACGCAAGTGACTGGTGAGCATTCCTACTAAAGTCCACATTCCTACTAAAGTCCACCCAACATGGGTGATGGCTGCAATCGTATAAAATCTCTGTCTGCCCTGCTCCTCTAGAACAGTGGTTCCCAATCGTGAGTAACCCAGATGTTCTTGGACTACAGTTCCCAGAAGCCTTCTCCACCAGCTCTACTGGACTGGGTTTCTGGGAGCTGCTGTCCAAGAACACCTAGGTTACCCAGGGTTGGGAACCACTGCTCTAAAAGGAGAGATTTTGCTGTATTTGACAGAAGATGTAATTCTCTTAAGTTTCAGAATGCAAATAATTTTATATGGACAGTAATTTTAGCAGCCACACTCACCAGAAAATCGAGAATGGCCCTTGAAATAAGGCTGATTAAATCTAGCATTTTCAACTTCTTTCAAAAGAGTGTCCTATCCTGCTCTCAACCCTGTAAAACACCTCAATACCTAGAAATCAGCAGGCAAAACTTTTTACTGCAGGAAGAGGAGCATTTTTACTTGGTAGGGTGGCCAGATGTGAAAGAGGACAGGGACTCTGCACCTTCAAGTATTTTGCAGAAATGGGGACCTTGTTGGGACCATCGTGGTTTGCTAACTTGTTCCATATGCTGTCAGGTTGTTTCGAACTGATGATGCTCCTACTGACATTTTTGAGGTTATGTGTGATGCTGAAGGAGTAATTATGCACTCACACATATTGGAAAGTTTTCATAGCTGACCAGGGATATTTGGAACCCATGCATCCTCCTGAGTCCCAATGTGACACTATCCACACAATACACACCCACTATTGCGAAGTACGCATACTAAAAATGCTCTCTTCCACATAGATGTTAAAGATGCAGGTACCCATACTGTAAGGTGCCATGAAATAGCTTCTGACGCGCAGTGATCTTAGTCAGGTTTTTGAGGTACGTATGATATTTAAAATGTGGTTTAGTGTCACCAACCCCTCCAACTGTACTTAGGCAAGTGGGGATTTGAACCCAGGTCTCCCAGCGCTCTACTTCTAGGGCTACATTGGGTCTCCAGTAAGTGTCCCATCCATTTGCTTGCTTTTACTTCTGTTTGTTGGACCCAGTCCGTGTATCTGTGGGTTTCTACCACAATGTGCTGGTTCCATAACGTGGACGCAGCAGCTGATTTAACAAGATGGTAAGTTTAGGGCAGATGGAATGCTTATTGCACACACACACACACCCCCCCCCCCGTATGGCTGGTTTACACATTCAAAAGCCAACAACCAAATGCTAAGAAGCCAAGATACATTATGTTCCTTTGTGAACTGGTGTTGAATATATTTTGTGAAGTTTATCCGCTTGATCAGAAAGAAAAATGACAATAACTCATCTAAGAAGCAGAAATAGAAAATGAAATGGAAAAGATTGGGAAAAGTTTAAATTGGTACATTTTATGCCAAGTGATATGCTCTTTTCTCATTTTTTTTGTCCTCAAAGAAAAGGAAGTATAAAATGGGCTGAGGGAGCTGCTGCATCACCTTTTTTGCCACTTATTTCTGAATGGTGTAATCAGCACAGTAGGAGAATCGGGGTGTTCAGCTCTTTGTGCCAACACAAAGCACTGGAGAAGGGACAGAAAGAATGGCCGTCCTTTGCCTGTCGGCATGGAAAAATGTAGTACAGTTTATATAGCCTGAAATGAAACCTGATATCTCAAGCTATTTCTATCAGGCTATAAACTCCATTTTGGAGACTTCACTTTAAATGCTGAGTTTCTGAAGCCTCATACTCTGGCTGGGACCATTTGGGGATTTTCCAATAGTGACCAGCTCAGGAATGCTCAGCCTAATGAAGAGTTTTGCAAGACTGGCAGCCTCTCTTGTTTTTGAAATTTTTAGTAGTGTAATAAAGGTATTGCATTCTCTTCCCCCATCCCCCATCCCATTTTTTTCCAAAGACCAATGACATTTTTGTTTGTTTTGTTTAACTCACTGGCAGCCTTCTGCCCGGTGAGGAATGAGGGCAGTGCAGTGTGGCTAGTCTTATATTAGGATTCAGGAGATCTAGATAAAAATTCCTGCTTGGCTATGGGAAGTCAGGGTGTGTGTGGGACAGTTGTAAACCAGTTCCAAGGAAGCTACTTCGGCTCTAGAACAGTCTTTGCTATCAGTAATGGACTAGATGGGGTGAATAAATTCAAGCTTAATCTAGACAAGACATACGTCCTCCTGATCAGTCAAAAGCCAGATCGAGGGATAGGGAGCAGTTTGCACTGGGTGGAATTACATTCTCATGGTGGGGGGGGCAGGTACCCATCTTGGATTCAGTCCTGAGCCTAGATGCCCAGGTCTCAGCAGTGGCCAGGAGTGGATGTAAACAATTAAAACTAGTACACCAGCTGCATCATTTATTGAGAGATCTGATCTGGCCACTGTGACACGTGTCCTACTGACTTCCCAGCTGCCTTACTGTGACACCCTCCCTGTGGGGCTGCTGATGGAAAGTGTCAGGAAACTTCAGTGGGTCCAAAATGCAGCAGCCAGATTAATGACAGGGGCTGGACACATAACCCCACCCCAGCCACCTTTACAGCAGCTCCACTGGCTGCTGGTCATCTTCCAGGCACAATTGGAAGTGCTGGTTTTAACCTATGAAGCCCGAAATGGCCTGGTTCCAAGTTATCTCAATGACTGTATCTCCCAGCATGAGCCGACTCAGGTGTTAAAATCACCAAGAGAGACCTTTTTCTTGTCCCACCACCGTCACAGTTGTGTCTAATGGGGACACAGGAAAAACCCTTCTGAGTTGCTGCTCCCAGACTTTGGAACTCCCTCCTACAAGACGCCAGGCTGGCCCCATCTTTCCAATCCTTTAATATTGCCCTTTAATGATGTAAGATGAGTCTTTGCATATTGTTCTTAGCTTTAAATATTGAATTTTAATTATTTCAGCCACCATTGTTATGCCCATTGTTTTCAAATTTACGTGTTGACTTTTAGTATTGTGAGCAGCCTTGGGTCCTTTTTAAGGTAAGTAAATACATAACAAAGAAAGAAAGAAGATATAACAGGAATATTAATCATTGGAAAAACATGACATGCATAATACTTTCCAGGGATATAAAGAACCAATATGGCTTATTACCTTTTTCCATAATTTCAAACCCATGACAAATGCCCCATATAAGATACTCTTGAAAATGAGAAGAATATACACCAGTTTCCCAAAATTGGCTGTCCTGAGATATGTTTCTAAAAATCGATAAAAAGAAAACACAGATTATCACAAGGCACTATTCTATGCCCCCCTCCACCCCACAAAGCAATTTCCGAAATATTGGATTTTGTGGGCCAGAAAGCATAGCTTATAGAAATAAACTTGAAACTCTGTAGCCTTTTTAAAAAGGAAACCCTCTGGGAAGGGAAAAAGCTGTAGCTGGGGGCACGTAATTTCCCATCTGGCTGTTCTAGTGGTCCAAATTATCACACTGTTTTCAAAAGCCCAGCATCTGTTTGCCCCTGCTATCTGCACTGAAGCCCTGCATTGGAGAGACTGGTGCGTGTATGTGTGTGTGTCTAACTTCTGAACACCAGTTCTGTGACATGATCATTTCATCCTCCAAAGGCCAACTGTACTCCCACTCTCTTTTAAAAGAAAAGAAAAGAAAAGAAACGTATGATTTCTATTTCAAATAAAATAATCATTATTGGTGTGATCCCCTTCATAGCAATGTTCCAAATTCTGCCAAAAGTATGATTTCTATTTCAAATAAAATAATCGTTATTGGTGTGATCCCCTTCATAGCAATGTTCCAAATTCTGCCAAAAGTATGATTTCTATTTCAAATAAAATAATCGTTATTGGTGTGATCCCCTTCATAGCAATGTTCCAAATTTAGAAATCACATGTTCTCTCTCTCTCTCTCTCTCTCTCTCTCTCTCTCTCTCTCTCTCTCAAGTCATGCAAGTTCCAGCTCATCCTATTGTACAAATAGGATGGAGTTCAATTTCAGTGGTGGTCAAGGCCAGACTGATTGGTCCTTATTTGAAGTCAGATCTTCCCGAAAGAGATGCAAGTGCAGCTGTTTTCCACAGGGTTTCCAGGCCTCTTCTGGAAGCATATTGAAAGATACACAGAGGATAGACTTAGGACATGACTGGGACGTGCTACACTCAGCTCTGCCTCAGTCCTGAAGGGTCTGCTGGTTATTTATCGTTAGCACCAATGTTCATAATAATAATAGTGCCACATTAGTGTGCTGGAGACCTCTAGCTTTGAAAACAGAAGCCCAAGGTTGCCTTGCTTTGTACTGCCCGAAGCCTCTGATAAGAGAGAGCAAAATGGCCACTCCTAGCTTATTCAGGAAACCTAGGATGACAATGTTATCCAGCCAAGTCCTAGCCATATAAAACTCAAATGTACACATTGGTCTTTCTGGTGTCACAGGCGTGCACAAATAATCAGAAATTATTGGCAAAGGGTCAGACACAGTGAAAGCAACAGGATAGCATTCAAAATATTTTGGCCAACGGATGCTCCAGGGCTCATAGATGAATCATGGGTGCCCATATTTATTATATTCATGTGCGTAGACAGATGCTCTGGGTTTTAGTGGCATACACCATGCATATAGCATAGCCTAGATGCCCTAAGCACATCTGATCTCGCCTGATTTTGGAAGCTAAGCAGGGTCAGCCTTGGTTAGTACTTGGATGGGAGACCACCAGGGAATACCAGGTGCTGTAGGTGCCTGGAGAAGGAACTGGCAAACCACTACAGGATTCCTGCCAAGAAAGCTCCATGGACATGGAGTCACGAAGAGTCGGCCACGACTGTAACGACACAACACACACACACACACACACACACACACACACACACACACACACACACACACACACACACACACATGCATATAACTTATGCTCACCATACCACTATGCAGGTTCTCCCGTCTTCTGGAAAAAATAAGTTCTGTGGAACCTTTTGATTTCAAAAGAATATAAACTTAGCAAGAACCAAGTAATATTTGTCTTACCTTTTGCTTCGGCAGTGCCACCATCGCAGTCTGAAAGCAGAAGGAGAGTGCAAGTGAGGGCTAAAGAAACAATTGGTTGGTGTCTAGCTGGTGGGCAATCAACAGTGTTTCTAGTCTGCTTCTGAAGTTAAAGCATATGGCTACTAAAGCAAGATCCTAAATGCCCAAAAACAAAAATAATAGGGTTTTTTTGGGGGGGGGTTGCATCAGAGGCTATCGGCAGAAGGAATGAAACAGAATTTTATTTATATAGCACCTGAACAAAATGCCATGGGAAAGAAAAGAATTAGAGTGTTTTGCAATATTTAGCACTGCATTTTCTTGTGCACTGTAATACCTTGGCTTACAGGCATAATTTGTTCTGAAAACATGCTTGTAAACCAAAATACTCGTATCAAAGCAAATTTTCCCATAACAAATAATGGAAACTCAGATGATTCATTCTGGAGTCCCATAGACCACATACAGTACTATATACACAAAATGCCAAAACTCACAAAAGAAGTTGGTCCATACCCACACCACGGTTTAGGCACCTGGCTGCAAAATCTGCTCTGCTTGGGACTAACAACTGGATTTTACCCTGTGTTTTTAATGTGACAATAATAAAATGCAATTTGTAGCCGTCTACATGCTTGACTAGCAGCCCCATGAATAAAAATGGTTTGAAATATAAGAAAAATGTTGAAAACAAATTAAAGAAAAATATAAAGAAAAATAAATCAACCCCCTAACTTGCACTCCCCTTTGAAAACGTTCCTGGCTTGTGCAAGGGAAACCTGCATTCTTCTCTCCTCTCTTTACTTTGGAGGTAGCCTGAGACAATCACCCACAATCCAGGAGAGAAAGAGCTACCATTGGCTCACATGCGATCAAGGGACTTGCTCCAGTTACTTGTATTGCAAGACATTGCTTGTTGAGCAAGGCAAAATTTAGAAGAAATGTTTGCTTGTCTCGCATTACACTCAAATTGTGGAGAAAACCATAAAACTTTCTAATAGGCACTATATGTCTGCAATATATGTGTTGCAGGATTCAGCGTCTTAGTGGAGAATGAGGGCAACCTGGGTACCAAACAGTGACTTTTATAAAATTAATTGTGAGTCGTCAAGTCAGAACTGAACTGATACAGCAGCCCTAACAGGCCTTTCAAGGCAAGTGAGGTATTTACGGTGTGGTTTTACCAGTTCCACTTCCCCAGTGAGTTTCCACAGCTGAGTGGGGATCGGAACCCAGGCCATTGCTCTCTCCAGTACCAGTGTGTAATTTTTTACACTGATTCCATTAACTTGGTGACATTACATCAACATAAGTTACACATTTCCTTGAATGAAAATGTTTATCGCAGAGAGTTCTCAATTCCACTCTGCCCATAATCTCCAGCCTTTCTCTTACCTGTGCCATGTATACCCTCCTCATAGGATACCTTTTCATTCCAATTGTAGAAGTCAACTTTGCAGTCAAATTTATTATTTGAATCCTGCCATTCGTGGCTGGTGACTCTTAAACGACTTATAAGTGAGTATTTGCCTGTGGATCCCTTTTTGGGTGTCTCTGTTTTGACCCCCTGTATTCTTTCTTTGCCATTCACAGACCAGGCAAGATTAATGTGATCCGGATAGAAATTGGTGACCAAACACACAATTGTCGCCTTCTTCTTTTCTTTGAGCTCCTGTGTAGATGGTGCAAATATGGTCACGTTTGGGAGGCTGGGAACTTCTCCCTTTCCTGGAAAAGAAAGTAATAGAGCACACAGGCATGATATGCCACCTCAAGCTTGGTTTGGTTTGCACATTTCATTTTGCTGCAGCCCTACACTGAGGCCGTAGCTGCTCATGGACCAGAACGGGGGAGCACCTCACCTCAAAACCTGAGGTGCGGGAGACCTGCCCCAGTCATGATCAATCTATGGATGAGGGTCTATTGGCTTATGGTAGGCCACATTGTGAATGGAAAGTCCCATAGATGTTGCCTCTGTACATTTCAGCAACATCTGGAAGGCTGCAGGTTCTGCACTCCTGCATCAAGGTACAGAGTCACATTCTTATAAAGAGTAGCCTCCTATTCTCTGGGGGGAATTTAGTGTTGTCAGCTTTCCAGCTAGTTTTGTGAAAAGTACAAAGACTGAGAAAAGTCTCTTTCTCTTTCTCTCTCTCTCTCTCTCTTTTCTTTTATTTATTTATTTATTTATTTATTTATTTATATTTATTTATTTATTTATTTATTTATTGCACAATAAATCCTGGAATCCTTCAGTCAGCCTATTGTCCTAGCTTTCCCAAGCTCTGGAAAACTGATGGGTATCATGCCTGATATAAGCTGAATAAAATTTATGTGAGTTTTTCTGTGAGTTCATCAATATTTCAGTCCCTCAGAGGAAAACATTTAGAAAGCATATCATAAAAGCACAAATGGTAGCTAAAGTGTAAGTGAAATTGGGCTTTGATATGTTTGTTACAGATAGTAATATCAAATTGTGAGACTCCTTTTCTAGGAAGTTTTCTCCTCAAAGGCAGAGGTTGCAGGCATTCTGGTTTCAACCCATTTGTGAGTCCCAGCTAACAGATCCCCGCCCAGCCTCAACAGTCATGTGGTGGTAAATCAACATTAAAATAAATCCCATTTGCTCAAATTGGGACTGGCAATTTTAGGCCATCACAAAACTAATGGAGGTGAATTTCTACTCCTTAACAATTTCAATTAGGATCTGGTAGAAAGAAACTCTCTCCTGTGGATGTTAGCAGATGTTTTCATATGGAAAAGTATTGTAGTGGACTTCTTCTGATGGCCCCTTTTTGATAGTATCTAGAGCATTAATTGCTGTTAAAGAATTGCATGGATTTAAGCTCTTTTTTAAAAGGTTTGTAACTCCATCTGGAGGCCATCACAGATCCTTCTCTTCTCTCAACCTCACATGTAGCACAACTCTTTCCAGTCGAATGAGTTCTCCAGCTATCAACAGTTGAGGAATCAACTAAAGAGTTTGACAGGCCAAATAACATACATACATACATGTGTGGATCAGACCTAAAGTCTCCAGAATACCTGGTCATCATGAAAAGGGACAAATCGCACCTGTCATTTAAAACCATAGGTATTATGAATTTAAGCTGTTGTATCTCCAGTCCTCCCTAGTCAACAAAAATATGCTGGAAGAGATGCATTGATATTTGCTTTAACACAAAGAACCTTGGTGGCCCAAATAAGTGCAGCAGGTTATAAAACAATTGATAAGAGTTGTTGGCTGGTTGTAGTCACAGAATCTGCTTTTCTTTTCTGTAGTCCTTAATTTGACAGGTTTTGAAGTTTATCCAAATACGTTTGTAGCTGTAGGATTATAGTTTTAGGTTTTCCATAACTGAACTGTATTCAAGGCAGTTATAGTGCCATTTTGATAACAGTATTATAGAAATGAAGGTGGGGATTGTGGAGCTTTGCTTGTTGTACATTATGCAAAGTGGTAAGAATTCACTAATTGGGCAGTACATACATACATACATACATACATACATACATACATACATACATACATACATACATACATACATACATACATACATACATACATACGATGGAACTGGAATCACAATTGGTAAAAAGCTTTTAGGATATAGTTTTGATTCTCAGTTGCAGAATTCTCTGATCTGCCAGCTCTGTTGACAACATGAATAGGTCCACATTTAAAGAGCTTAGTTATACAGAAGGCATGACAGATTAGTTGTTCTTTTTAAGTGAGTTAATTTTAAACAAATGGTAGTTAGTGACCAGAGTAGTCCGTACTAATAGAAGCTGTCATCCAAGAACATCTGGGGCCAATGTTTCAGAACCACTGTCCTCTTACTGCTAATTTTACTGTCCGTATGCGTCCTTTCCCCTCCCCTCCCCCCCTTGCCCAGCTTCCTGAGCTCATTTTAACCGCTGTCACTGGGGCCCCTTCTGTATGCAGAGGATGTGGTCGGTCTACTGCTCGGCTATGGATTCCCCTCTCTATTGATTCTGGGAACAGTGAAAAAGCAAAAGCAGCTGGACTGTTAAAAAAAATAAAAAAATAAAAAAGAGATCTGACTTAGTTTATCATGTGTGGGAATATTTGAAACACAAAAACAGCTGTGAAAGAAATGTATGTGGCTCAATTCCACGCATGCTTAACCAGAATTCCCATTTACATCAATGGAACTCACTCTCCAGTGGACGTACATAGAATGCAGTAGAATTACTGCTGTGTTTCCAATTCCATATGTAATACCTAATTTAAATAATGTGAGCATACCTTATCATTATGTTATGGCTATAAATATCCCATGTCCTATATAATGTTGGTCTCCTGTGTTGCCAAACATAGACTGACCATATACGCAGTGCATGGCCAGCCTAGAAGCTGACAATCTACTGTTCTCTGTTTGCTGCTATCTGTTTCCTTTGTAAGTTTTATATTATGCTTTAGGTGTTTGAACATCTCCCCCTGGACCAATTTCTAATGCTGTAAATATATTTAAAATTGACATAAAATACTAATTGGGTGATCGTGAAAAAGCTGTTATTTAAAATAATACTGAACAGCAGCATAATGTAACTCATTCTTTGTCTGAGAGGAAACTGTTCAGGAAATGACTTCTTTCCCTGCCTGCTTTTCATTTTTCAGCTCTGGGGGGGGGGGGGAGTATACAGTAGGACCCCCATATCCACTGATTCGTTATCCATGGTTTGCAGGGGAAGTGGATTAAATAAACAATTTAGCAGCCACAAAGCAAGCTACTGTCACAAAGAGCAGCTGTAAAGCAAGCTACTGTCACAAAACAGCAGCCAGAAATCAAGCTACTGTCACAAAACAAGTTTTGGGGCTTTTTGGTGTTCCCTCTTATCCACGGTTTTCATTATCCATGGGAAGGCCTGGAACCAATTCTCAGCAGATACTGGGGTCCTAACTATTTGGCTTTTATTCTAAATTTCACCCTTCTTCTTGCTTCCCATATCAATAAGGCTTTTTTTTCTTCTTCAAAAGAACTGGAAATGGTTTGATAGAGAGATTATTTCTGTATTCAAAATATTTCTTTTCTCCCACCATTGCTTTTGGTCAAATAGGATTTCCAGGCAATTGAACAAAACAAGACAAAACAGCAGCAAAATGGGTCTCCTGGATGTAAGAGGGGGAAAGTGGGGTACTTCACCACCCAAGGACCCTATACAAACTACCTTCATTGCTCTGACAGCATCATCTGTAAATGAATACGCTGAAGTCCAGCTCCTCTCAGTCAGACTGGCAATGGGGCTCAAAGTGCCACCATATTAAGTCCACAAGTGACACCCTATCCCTCCCCCTCAAAAAAAGCCCCTGCAAATACTGCAAAAGAACCATGCAAGGGAATTTCTTCCCAAACAAAAATCCTACCTAAAACAGTGAGTCGGGTTCCGGTTCCAAAGTGCAGCTGATATGTAGAGCACAGGGGTGCAAGCAGTACAAAAATCCCCTTGGCTTCTCGTCCAGCCCACAAACTACGTATCTGTAGCTTGACCATGTAGATCAAGCAGCAGAATGCCGTTCCCTGGGCAATCCGTCTGGATTTGGGTTTTTTACAAAACTGAGGTATGTCACAGTCTTAAATTAGAGCAGGGAGAAACCAACTGGAGGCCCTAGGGCTGTAACTTATTCCTTTGAGGGGCAGCTCTATATGGCTCTCCCTTGATTTGCCAACCCAAAGAAAGGATTAGCATGGCAAGAGGGGGACGGCTATGTTTGTGGGCCTTACCCTCATTCTAAGAGTAATGGGGGACACAGGGCTTCTCCCCACTCCCCACTTCTCAACAGTCCAAGTTTTCAGGGAGACCGTGAGGATTCACCCTATTAAATGGCCAGGCAAGGAAAACCCCAAACTCTGCTATTCTCTTCTGCATCACCCATAAATTGACAGAATGATGCTGAGCTATAGCTTTGATTCCTAAAGACTAGGGTGCCCCCCCCCCATTATGGGGGAAATAACCCAAAGAGAGAACCCCTTGACTGTTTTTCTGATTATTTACCTTTTTCTGAGGACACGCAACACTAATGGACAGTTTGCAACAACTTTGTAAAAATACTGCACTTATTTCTTTGTCCCCCTGTTCTATTGACCACCCCACATTCCCCACGGAGTGCCACTTTGCCCTCAGCTTAGATGGTTCTCCTTACCAAGCACCGTCAGCCGTGTTCCTTTTCCAAAATGCAGTGGACTTGTAGAGCACAGCCAGATACCCCTATAGGCAAACCCTGCCAATGAACAGGCTGGCTCACACCCACAAAGACCAATTGGGGGATGGGAGTCCTTCAGCAGGAGATGAGCACGTGTTTCAGGGGCCCTCCATTCCCTCCTATATATCACTTGTGGCTTCGGTGTAACTTGCTGTCCAGGAGTGGTGGGTAACATTGGGGTGGGTGGGTTGGACTGCAATTTGCATGAACCCCCCCCCCCCACACACACACACACCTTCAGCTATGCTGCCAAGGGGTGCTGGGTTGCTCTCAAACCACATCTGCAGCGCTATGGTCCAACATTTGCATGTAAGGACTGAGGCCAAACTGATGAGACTGACCCTCATTGGTGAGAGCAATAGGGGATCCTTAACACCACCACCCCCAATGTTTTCCATGGTGTTTCTGGGAGGGCCATTAGAAAGCAAGAACCAAGAAGTGTACAGGTTGCTTGTGCAGTCTTCCCGCAATTGCCATTGGTTAAGGATACTCTCCCACTTTCTTTGGCTCTAGTACAGTGATGGCAAACCTTTTGGAGACCAAGTGCCCAAACTGTGATTCAAAACCCACTAATTTTTCACAAATTGCCATTACAGCAATTTAATCTGTACACAGGTGGCTATGAAGGGGCGATGTTGGGTGCCCACAGAAAGGGCTTTGAGTGCTGCCTTTGGCACCCGTGCCATGGATTTGCCAACACTGCTGTAGTGCAAAGGGAGTCATGTCCTAACAGAGTCACAAAATGGACTGCTGGCTTTTAAGGGAGGAAACCAGTGGCCTTGGGAAAGATAACGCTTACTAGTACTCCTCTTATATGCCTCCTGCCTTACATAATGTCTAGTTCCACCCTGATCCCCCAGTGTTTTCTGTTTAATTCTATGGTTGCTTTGACTATACATTACTCCAGAATAGCTGCAACTCCAAGATGTTGAAAATTAAGCAGTTTACTGGCATTTTGTGTCCATGCATGTGAGTTTCCAATCTCATGACGTGACATCAGGTCAGTTCTGACATACAGCAACCCTTTTCAGGCTTTTCCAGGCAAAGAATACTCAGAAGTGGTTCACCTATCACCTCTTCTAGGGGCATCCTAAGATTGTGAGCCTGCCCCTTCCCCTAAAAGACACAGTGGGGAATTGAACTCCCAACCTCTGGCTCTACAGCCAGAGACCTAAACCACTTAGCTATCCAGCCAATTGTGTGAGAGCTTACACTCAGGTATAATGAAGGCAAGAGAGCCAGTATGATGCAGTGGGATAGACTGTTAGAGTGATGACTCGGGAAACCTGGGTTCAGGTCCCAGCTCACTTATGGGAACTCGCTGGGGCTGAGATTGTTAAAGCACTCCTTGAACATCTCCCATACATTTGAAACCAAAGGCTCCATGAATTGTAAGCCACTTCCCCGTACAAGACAACAAGTACTGGAATGAGGTGCTACCCACTTCCATGCCTAGCTCCAAGATCTTTTAAAGTTTAGAGGGAAACAACTGAAGTTTTGAAACATGTAGGCATATATGAACAAAATAGGCATCCCTGACAAATTAGGGATAGGTGGAATATTTAGGCATAAGATTTCCTTCAACCCCAACCCCCCAAAGAACATTTGAGCATGTAATGGAAGGGGGCGAAAACCAGTTATCCACAATGGAAATATCTATAAGGGGCATTATACTGCCCTTTCTTCTGTACACGCTTGTCACACTTTGCCTCATTACTAAAGAGCATCACATTTGTTGTGAATGTTCTACCCACTACCCACTTGGGTGAGACACAGTAGACTCTCCTAAATTCCCCAGTTTGAAATCTTTAATCCCAGGAGCAAATCCTGGATCTGCTTTCCTGACTCTGTTTTGCATAAATTTTATTTAACTGTCAGATTTGCTCTACTGGTAATTGATGCATTAGCTCATCCCAGACTCCATTTATAACAGTCAACTGTTTTGTTTTCTCCTACTGTTGCCAATGTAAGCTAGATGCCATATACCAGTGGTGGTGAACCTTCAGCACTTCAGATGTTTTGGGCCACAACATCCACAGTCGTTTGTCATTGGCAATCTAGGCTTGGAATTCTGGGAGTTGTGGTCCAAAACATCTGGAGTGCTAAAGGTTTGCCACCACTGCCATATCCTAGTGTTTGGCTTGAGAGACCAATATCCTACAATATCCGAGAGGATTGGATCTGTGGGCTGGGACTTTAGAGCAAAGCTTGCCTCTGTTAAGAACACGCTGCATGCAGTTATGTTAGGCACATCTACAAGATGGGGATGATTAGTAATACCTTGTAGCATTATTGTTGCTAAAGTCTCACTACAATCACATATAGAAATCACCATCAAACCTTGCAATATTCAATATAAAGACTTAACATGGTCATAATTAATCTTGTCATAATCTCCCCAAATCCTACCTAATACCATAAGCCATGTTCCTTGACCTTGCCTGCCCTGATGGTGAGCCTACCTAAGGGTTAGAAAGGTTCTGCTTCCCTTTCTGCATCTCCATTTTGCCTGTGCAAATGCATTCTGGGCTCTGTCTTTAATATACAAAGAGCTCCCCTTCCACTCCATCCAGTCTCTCAAATTCTGTTGCAGTATGCCACATGGGAGTGATGAATAATAGTGTCCTACCCTGCAGAATCATTTGTTGGCATAAGACAGCTGCAACACCATGTCCAGTTTTTGACGGGGGGAAAAGACAAATGCAAGCAAGTGTATCAAGCAATATAATTTTTAAATAAAGGTACTAAATGGATGGGTTAAAGTTGTCCCATATTGCTTACCTAGGACTGTAAGCCGCGTTCCTTGTCCAAAGTACAGCCTATCAGTGATGCACAGTATGTTTCCCTTGTAGGTGAATCGGATACAGGAAAGACTGTAGGATTGTTCCTCTCTAGAAGCTGCTTTTGACCTGATCTTGAACTTCATGATCCCCTCATTCAGTCAGTTCTTTCTGCTACCTTTCAGAGCCATAAAGGAACCACAGCTACTGCTTATGATTGGTAGTATTACCACCAGTGTTACAATCACTATGTCCAGGTTGCAACCTTGTTAGTGCGTGTAGCAGAAACATTATCCTATGGTGACACCATCGGCTGCATAAGCTGCCATAGACTGTAGCACACTTCAGATACAAGCCCTGTAGTCTCCGAAAGCCAACGTGTCATAACAAATCATGTCTGTTTGGAGGGCTGCTGCTTCTTATCCTCAATATTGTGGCTTTTGTTGTTTTGCCATATTTAATGGCCCACAAATTACATGTTATTGGAAGGCCTCTGATTCTGTTTGCATATATATATATATATGCATTGCATAGTAATCCACAGCTAGAGAGGAGGTCCATTTGGGGACTCAGCCCCTGCCCCTCTATAAATCCCATGGGTTCCATGGGACACTCTAGTAACAAGATATGCGAAGCAATGGTTTTTCAGCCACCGTCTTCTAAAATAAACCCACTCATTCCCCAGTCGCCCCTCTTTTCTTTGGGATTTTTCTCCCTGATTCCGTACTTCCAAGAACAGATGGAGAAAAGAGCTCATCTTTGTCTTACAGTCAGCCCATATTAACCTTGTGATTCACTCTGCATTGCTATAAGATAGACTAGCTAATGCCTGGAGCACAGTTTATTGATGTCTCTCATCTTTCTTTCAAGGAACTATAAGGAGCCAGCGTTAGAAAGTTTACACTTTTCCCTTAATAACAATCAGTGATACACAGTATCACTGTATACACAGTATTACACAGCGATACAATCAGTAAGAAGAGAAAATAGGTGGCCATCCGGGGAATTTCACAGCTCAGCACTGATTCACAGGTTTCTCTTTCTTGTCTCAGTCCAGCACTCTGTCCACTATCTCACACGGCCTCTCCAGTCTCACACAATAGGTGGCTACAGATTCTAGCATCAATGGCCCATCAACCAGCCAACCAACCAACTCTATACTGTGTGAGAAACAATCCCCCCACCACCACCTACAATCCCAGCTCCTTCTGCTTGTCTAAAAGAGACAATCGAGAGACTGCCTCTCCTCAATGACCTCCAAGGGAGGGGGAGCTCTCTTGAAGAGAGCACAAGTTATAGGCATTACCAAGAACTTTTTTCTCTTACCATTTCTATCTGGTTCCATGGATTTGCCTTGATCCAAAAAGGCAACAGTTGCATTCAGAATTCTTATTCTGCTGGATCTCCTTTTTGGTAGTTCTATTGATAATAATATACTAAAAACCTTCCTTCTGAGCAGCATAGTGGTCCACACCCTGAGGTACTCACAAGAATCATAGAATCATAGAGTTGAAAGAGACCTCAAGGGCCATCTAGTCCAACCCCGTGCCATGCAGGAACCCCCATTACAATATTTCTGACAGATGGGCCATCCAGCCTCTGCTTAAAAATCTCCAAAGAAGGAGACTCAACCACCCTCCGTGGCAGCATATTCCACTGCTGAATAGCTCTAACTGTCATGAAGTTCTTCCTAATGTTCAAATAGAATCTCTTTTCCTGTAGTTTGAAACCATTGCCCCGAGTCCTAGTCTCTGAAGCCATGGAAAACAAACCTGTTCCCTCTTCAATATGACATCCTTTCAAATATTTAAACATTGAACTGAGAAATGATTATTGGTCCACAGTTACTCCATGATACCTCAATGAACTCAAGACTCCCTACTTCAGGCTGCAAATGCTCTACCAGACTGGCTCTCAGTTGTCCTAGGACAACATCCTCTCAACTTGGCACTCTTTGGATATTCTGTTCTACAGTTTACTCCCATCCCAGCCAATATGAACAGTGGTCATGAATGACTGGACATGGCCAAAAGCATCTGGAGGGGGTCAGGTGCTTTGGAAGACCACTGAGGGGATTCCTGTTCTAGAGTATACCCAAATGTAGTCTAACACGTGAACCAGGACATCTACTGTTGCTGCTCTCAGGCCTCTTTTCCAAAATGTTACACTCTCAATATTTGGTACTAACACATTACAAATGTCATTTTTGTGCCATACTGGTGAGGAAGTCTTCTGAAAGGTGTACACACTCTGATCAGATCCACCCCTTTGCTGGATGGTTCTGACCTATTGGACAATCAGAGGACACATGCCCAACTGACACTTACCCCCCACCCCGGGTTCCTTGATTGTCCACAATCTTTAAGAATTTTGCCTGTTTATCTCTCTGTGAACCCTTTTCACTAGACTGGGCAATGGCCACATTGTTGGCCTTCAGTGCAGTTACAGGTACATTGTTTAAAAAAACCATTTTATTTGTAGCCACATTGTACCCTTTAGCACTGCAGAGGCCATGCTAATGAGTCAGTTGCACACTGTTTATCATTATAAAATGCTTTTTTGTCTCCTTGGCATCATTCTGGGGAGATTTTTTTTTAGCATGAAACCGCTTGTTAGAATGCAGAGGTTCCAGTACCTCAGCCATTTCAAGGCTATATCGCACACAACAGTCTTGCTGATAGAGAAAAATGGAAAGAAAGATATAACTAAGAAATAAGAAACCAAGACCAAAACAAACAAGCAAGCAAGCAAACAAACAAACAACAAACAAACAAGGTTTACGGGATGGACAGTTACTGCAAGGTATTATTTCTTACCCAAAACAGTCAGCTTGGTGCCTGCTCCAAAGTTTATCTTCCCAGTGTTTGCACAGCCAGCTAGGTCATGAAATAACCCCCACACCCCACCCCCCCCCCCACCCCACCCCACCCCCGCCTTAGCCTGTCCACAAAGGAGCTCGTGGTTTCCTTCTCTGTCTGCTGCAGTTAGGAACCCACTTGATCAAAGATTCCCCTCTCCATTCCTACTTCATAACTCACCCAGTGCTGATGATAACACATGAAAAGGAATATGACTTTCTGTTTGAAGGCAGAAACATTTGCTTCCTCCTGAACTGTCACAAACAGTTGCCCTCCATTGAGGGCATCTGGTTCCTGCCAACATCTCCCCCCCCTCTCTCTCTTAATTCCCTAGGGTTGCAAGCAAACTTGAACTGAGCTAAGGGTCTTTCACCTGCATGCCTCCTTAGCGTGGAACTTGCTATTGTGTCCATTGCCATAGAATCATTTTATGTACACCAGTGGTTCTCAACCTGTGGGTCCCCAGATGTTTCTGAACTGCAACTCCCAGAAGTCTTCACCACTCACTGTGCTGAAAGGGATTTCTGGGAGCTGCAGTACAGGAACATCTGGGAACCCACAGGTTGAGAACGACTGATGTACACACATACACACATATCTATCACTTATGAGTGGCCTTTGGGCCAGATAAAAATGCAACATTATTATTATTATTATTATTATTATTATTATTATTATTATTATTATTATTATTATTATTATTTAGCCGCACAGCTATCTACGCTGGATTTTATATTACCAATCACTAGTCGAACGCTTCCCAAGCGTTTAGGACTCAGTGATGTATCGGCGAATTATGCGAGCAGATCCCAGTAAGGTGGCTTTCTGCATCTGACTGATGGTGACTTTGTCCACTCCAATTTCTTCTAGATACTTGCTTAGGTCTTTGGGCACCGCACCCACTGTGCCAATTACCACTGGGACCACCCGTACTGGTTTATGCCAGAGTCTCTGAAGTTCAATTTTGAGATCCTGATATCGGGTAATTTTTTCAAGTTGTTTCTCAGTGACTCTACCATCTCCTGGTATAGCAACATCAATGATCCACACTTTTTTCTTCTCCACAATCACAATATCTGGGGTATTATGCTCCAAAACCCTGTCTGTCTGTATTCGGAAGTCCCAAAGTAATTTTGCATGCTCATTTTCAGTCACTTTTTCAGGCTTATGGTTCCACCAGTTCTTTGTTATGGGCAGATGATAGTTCTGACACAAATTCCAGTGGACCATTTGAGCAACTACATTATGACGCTGTTTGTAATCAGTCTGAGCAATTTTCTTGCAACAACTCAATATATGGTCAATAGTTTCATCTGCCTCTTTGCAGAGTCTACATGTGGGGGACTCAGCTGATTTTTCTATTCTAGCCTTAACTGCATTTGTTCTGATAGCTTGTTCTTGAGCTGCAAAAATCAGGGCTTCTGTCTCTTTTTTCAGTGTTCCATTGGTGAGCCATAACCAAGTCTTTTCCTCATCTACTTTTCCTTTGACTTTTTCGAGGAACTGCCCATGCAGCGCTTTATTATGCCAGCTATCAGCTCGTATTTGCATTGTTGTTTTCCTGTATTGACCCTTTGTTTGATTTACTTTAAACACCTCCCTGTTCTTAACCTCCAATAATGCTGGCTCTGTACTATTTTTTACATAATCTGCCAACACATGCTTCTCTTCTTCAACTGTCTGCTTCACTTGCAGAAGACCTCTACCACCTAATTTTCTAGGTAAATACAGCCTGTCAACATCACTGCGTGGATGTAATGCATAGTGAATGGTCATAAGTTTTCTTGTTTTCCGATCTAGAATATCTAGCTCCGTCTGAGTCCAGTTTATAATGCCAGCGGTATACCTGATGACCGGTATGGCCCAGCTATTAATGGCCTTGATGGTGTTACCACCATTCAGCTTACTTTTTAATACTTTTCTGACCCTTTGGATATATTCTTTACTGACCACATTTTTCACTTGCCCATGCTTTATATTATCTAATTCCAGTATGCCCAGATATTTATAGGCTTTAGACTGATGATACTTAATAGCTTGTCCATTTGGCATTTCAATTCCTTCACTCTCAATTATTTTTCCTTTTCTCAGTGCCACTGTGGCACATTTGTTTAGTCCAAACTCAATACTAACATCTGTACTGAAAATTCTGGCTGTGTTGGTCAGTGAGTGTATGTCAGTTTCTGATTTTCCATACAACTTTAAGTCATCCATATACAATAGATGAGAAATTTTCCCTGAATTTTTAGCAGTTTGGTGACCTAAATTTGTCTTCTGCAAAATTATTGAGAGGGGAATCAGGGCAATAGTAAATAGCAGAGGTGACAAAGAGTCACCTTGAAAAACCCCTCGTTTGATGCTAACCAATCCATAGCTTTCATCTCTGACAAACAATTCTGTTTTCCAGTTCTTCATCGCATTTTCAATTAGGGCACTAATACTTTTACATATTCCAATGGCATCCAGGCACTTAATAATCCAACTATGCAGTACTGAGTCAAAGGCTTTTTTATAGTCAATCCAAGTCATATATAAATTAGTTTTCCGGGCTTTACAATTGTCTAGGATGATTTTATCAATGAGTAACTGATCTTTTGTGCCTCTACTTCCCCGTTTGTTCCCCGTTTATTATTATTATTATTATTATTATTATTATTATTATTATTATTATTATTATTATTATTATTATTATTATTATTATTATTGAGGTACAACATCAGACACAATTTTTTATATCTTTTGTAGAAAATTCTCCTATTTTTAGGGTACTCCATCTTTTCCAGTGAAGTCAAGGCATGGCCACATTAAATGTGAAATATCATCTCTACTAAATGAACTCACTACTGATTCTGCAAGTTGTTGAACAAGTGGTCTATGGTCCACAAAGCATATGCCCACTTGGCTCATCTTTGAGGTGCTATGGGACTCATGCATTTTTTTTGCAGCAGCAGCAATTTAATAAGCATTGGAGAAGGAGGACTGAAATACTTTATGTGAATGAGGAGCTCAGCCCTTCCTTTCCGCTCATCATTTCTGGTCCAAAATCAAATCAGTCCAACCCTGTCTGTCCTAGTCAGGCTCTGTCACCAGAAGTTCGTATTGCTGTCTGAGAAGCTGTCAGAAATGAGCTGTTTTCTTTGGGAGGCAAGGGAGAAAGGCACAGAAAAGACCTGAGCACATTGTGCTCCATGCCCATTGTTATAAAAAGCTGCTATACTGTTGTCTGGGTTCTTCCATCGATTGTGTCTCTTAAGAAGTAGATGTAACCCATGAAAGCTCACATATAAATAAATCTGTTAGTCTAAAAGGGGTCACAGCCCCTTTGCTTCTGTTTTGTTTACACTGTTTGATACTAATAAGCTGAGAAGCAAAATGATGTACATTATCTGTACACATGCAGAAAATTGCGCCTCACAGACTAAAAGCACAGATGCGGCTTCACTGTATTCTTTGCCAGCCTGCCCTCGTTGTGAAGCCGGCCAGACTAGAGAAGCTGGTCTCTCTTCAGAAAGATGACAATAAAACATTTTCTCCTGAAAGACTAATCTATTAAGTTGTCACATCTGCACAATCCCTCTCCCATTTGAAGCAATTTAACTAAAACCCCAAATTCCAAACACTGTACTTTGGCCAGACATCAATCAAAATCCAATGGTTTTAATGGTGGTTGAAACAAGATACCACAGATTTTTCTTACCAAGTACTGTGAGACGCGTTCCTTTTCCAAAGTGAACTTCAGAGTAGGAACACAGTGACAAAATCACCAACTAAAAATGAGGGTGGTTTCTCTCGAGGACGAACCATCTCCTGATAGCTCATGACCCCCTCCCCCCCGGGAAAGTAAGTAGGGTTCAGTCCAGAGTCAGCAGCTGGCACCCTGTTGGCTAAATATCCCCTCCTTTAAAATCCCACCTGTCCCACAGCTGCCAGCTGGAAAAGATGATAAGTACTGACTGTGAAAACAGGGCTTGCTCAAAATGTCCCACTTACCAATCCTGACCCTTGCATGATTAAATCACAGTTTAGACTTTCTATTTACATTTGACTCACTGCCCCAGGTTTTTTGAATGCTTGGTTGACTTTGTACATGAAGTTGCCTCTTGCTGTCAGATTATATCCGAAAATGCTATCAATCACACCTCTTTTTATTTTGTGTATTTGGGAACTGAATACAGTTTTGGCCTCTTGCTTATTCATGCTGAATTGTAGCCTTTCGCCATATCCCCTGGTACATTGTGCTTTTAAAACACCATTGTCCTATTAAAACTCCATTGCATAGATGGCCTTCACTGTAAAGGGTCATGTATGGCAGAATCTGCCAGAAGAATGTGTCCCATAAGGAGAATGATTTTAGGAAAACTTACCAAGTACTGTCAGCTGGGTTCCTTGACCAAAGTGCAATGGTGTGTTTGACACAGTGTCAAACAGGGTTACAAGAATAAATTTCTTGGAGTGGTTCTCTGGTTAGGTTTTGGGTGATGTAGGAACTTACTGGCAAGTCATCCCATTCCACACAAAATGAATGCAGACACCAACAACATTTTCAGAAAATGATGGGGCTTCTTATCTTTAGATAAGAAGAGGGGAGCAAATCAGAGGTCTACATCACTTCAGTGCTACCTCCAGAAGATTTCTCTGGATCCTTGTCTCAAATACCTCATTACTCAAACTCCCAATTTAAGTCTTTTGAAGTAGGTTCCTCTTCCTCTTTCTGAGATCTGTGGAAATCAGGGGAAAGTACCTCAAGTACTTAGCTATTTACTGCCTCAAGTTAGGTGGCTGTTTTAGATGCTGTGCCTCTCCCCCTCTCCTATACTAGAAAAGCAAAATAAGAGTGTGAAAGAATTAAAGGTTAGTCATGCTTTCATCACACCTAAAGTCTACTGACTGAAATGGCTTCTTCCCTGTGCCTAATGAGAGAACAGGCCTTGGAGCCCACTCTTTACTCTACAAATAGTCCTTGTTGAGAATTAATTGCCTGCAATAGTAAGTCAAGTTCCTTCTCCAAAATATTGGAATATTGTTGTAACACAATGCATGTGTCTATCTTTCCATCTGTTCACATAAGAAGTAGCTGGTAGGTGCAATATATACAAATACTAAACATTTTGTATAAGGTATACCTGCAGATTACATTATATGTCTAATGAAATGGAGTATCATCCATGAAACCCACAGAGCTTTAAGTGGTTTTTAAACATCTATTTGTTCTCTCTAAATTCTGCATCTGATTTATATCTCATATAGTGGAGGGCAGAAACCATTTCAAAGAGTGTAATGTATTGGTCTTTTATGAGACTACAGATTGTGAGATAGGGTTGGACAATCATTTTATTTATCCCCAAGAGAAAGGGAATTTGTGTAATCTTAAGGCATGGGAGAAAAAAGTACAAGAAATAATACTTCAGTGGTGATTTTAGAACATGCTCAGACTGAAAAGATATTGGAAACTTTGACAAATTAATTTTGATCTTGGGCCAGTTTAATTACTTTGGCTTCGCGAAAGAAAATATTGTATTGTAGTCTGATGGCACTGATGAAAAAGATTCCTACCCCACACTCCCCTCAGAAGTACAGTTTTCAGGGTTCTCAAGGGAGAAAAAATATGCATTTAATACGTTTAGGTAATTGTTAAGATTTCCTTACCTAGAGCAGTAAGCCATGTTCCTTCTTCAAAATACAGGATATTGTTAACAGAGCATCATTCAGCTTGGTAATATCATTGGTAGTTTATCCCATACAGTGCTGCTGCAATGTCCCCAGATTCATGGCATGAGTAATATTTTTGTGAGAGGTAACCAGATGACAAAGAGTGTATCTGGCTACTTAAAAACTTGACAGAATGTGGTTAACTGCATTGTGGAATGATTGCCTCCATCCACCTTGGCCAGTGACTTAATGTTGTTTCTAAGACCAAAACATAGCCTCAACCTGCACTGAGAAATCCACTTAACAGAAGATCAGTCTAATTCACTAGGAGGTGGTCTTTCTACACCAGGACTCTTCAGCAGATCAACCATCCATTGCATACAAATGGATTTTGCATTGACAGCCTGATGTGATTCGCACATACTATTTCTATTTGTAGAATTTTTAAAAAAAGAAAATGAAAAGAAGCAGAAAAAATAGTAGACAGAATATAGAAGAAAGTGTGGGAGAATAATAATAATGAGTGAAGCTCTAAAATATTTTTGAGTACCTTTAAAAGTCCTGTGGTGTGGAAATGCAGGCTCTCTGTTTTATAAATAAAAATATTTGGGGGAAAAACATGCACCTGAATATTAAAAGTGACTCCTGGATTGGGGGTAATCAAAGTCCCCAGGTCCGAACATGCTGCCTAGTTCCTCTGACATGAAATCTTACTTGATCCTTCTAGCTAAACACAGGCATGTTTTTGTAAAGGTGGCTCAGAAGAATGAATCACTGTGCCCCCCTGTCCCCACAATGATTTAGTCTCCTACAGAAATGGCTCCTCCCTGAGTTTCTCCACCAGCACTAACAACCAATGGAAAGATTATGCAGACTTTCAGCCTGGTGCAGGCTCAGCAACCGTTAAAAAACGGGTAGGTGCTTTCAAAGATCTGGCAGCTGAGTGCCGTTTCCTGAGGGGCTACTCTACCCAGGAAGCCACAGTGGTGCACATTTATCCTCTCTTACCTCCACTGCAGGCTCAAAGGGATATCTATAGCTCAGAAAAGACCACAAAGGATTAGAGAGTAGCTGCATACTTTTTTTTTCTTTTGGGGGGATGGAGTGCATCTATTCATCTAAAAAGTTGCTATCAAGAAGAGGAAGAAAAATGAAATGCTTAACTATCTGCAAGGATAGAATCAAGCTAATGCAGTATAGTTCACTCATCTCACAACACAACAACAACAACAACAGCAACAGCAGCAGCAACAACAACAATCTGCCTGAAAGAGCGGTTGAAAGGATGACCAAGGTAACCTATGTGATGCACTTTGACTGCCCAATGATTCTAACCCTAAATGACTTTGATCACTAAATGCTCCACAATGGGTCTGATCTGAATTGGCAGCCTTTCCAGATGATTAACACGCAATTACTGCCTTTCAAGAAATCTCTTTAATTTGGGATGATGTCACCGTTCCTAGCTGTTCCTCTGGTCCCAGGGGAGGAGCTACAGCTATGGGCAAGTTCCTTTCTGGCTCGTAGCCTTGGCTGACCCTGAATTATAAAAATGGTAAATAGGGCAGCACTGCTATGTGCTATTGTTGATGGTTTTCTGTATAGATCTTATATACAAATAACATTTGAACAAAAACAAAATATGTAAAAAATGAAAATAATATTGAAAATAAAATATTGAAAATAAAAATTGAATGAAAAAGGCTCCTTTTACAAGATGGTGTGCAACCTGTATACCTATATATTTCTCTGGACAGCTCCTGCATGACCCCATGGACCAGAGCTCGCCAGGCCTTCCTATCTTCCACTGCCTCCCGGAGTTTGGTCAAATCCATATTGGTTGCATCGATGACACAGTCCAACCATCTCATACTCTGCCATCCTCTTTTCCTTTTGCCTTCAATCTTTCCCAACATCAGGGACTTTTCCAAGGAGTCCTCTCTCCTCATGAGGTGGCCAAAGTACTGGAGTCTCAGCTTCAAAATCTGTCCTTCCAGTGAACATTCGGGGTTGATTTATTTCAGAATGGATAGGTTTGATCTCTTTTAGAGATGGGCACGACTTAGCGGTATTTCCGTTTCCGTTTCCGTTACTCGGTTCCGTTACTCTACGGAAACGGTAACGGGAATTACTCCGCCAGACTTCGAGCTTGAACCGACGAACGAACAATTTTGGTCTGATTTGTCGTGCTCGTTCCTTGCATCGCGCGATCGCGCGATGCCACGCGGCACAGAAAAGTTTTTTTTTAAAAGTTAAAAAAACCTGGTTCCCGCCCAAAAAGCAGGCGGAAAAATGCCTGCCGTGCCTCAGAGCACCTACCAGAGGGGTTGTTTCTGGAGGTCCCCGGCCTCCCCCCCATCCCCCGTCCTGGGCTGCTCTGGTGGGACTCGCCGCAGGCTCACAGCCAGCAAAAAGCCCAGTCTCGCTGCCGGACGCCGCAATTAAAGCGCAAGCAAGCGGCACGGACGGCACAGGAAAAAACTTTTAAACTCTCCCCCCCCCCATTCCCGGGCCAAAAAAGCAGGCGGAAAAATGCCTGCTTGACTAAGGGCGCAGGGCACCTACCGGAGGGGTGGTTTCTGGAGGGGGGGTCCCGCCCCCCCCCCGTCCTGGGCAGCCGGACTCGCCATGCCATGCGGTGCAGGCGGGGGATCCAAAATGGGGCGGCAAACGCAATATTGTTTTTGAAATCGTGGTCCAAAAACACACAAGCACAACAGAAACACACGAAAATTTATAAACTGCCAGATTTTTCACAGTAGCAGTGGGTTTTTTCTTGCAACAAAATGTCTCTCCTCTCCTCCTCTGTCCTCCATTGATTTTATTTTATATATTTTTTTACACCTGCGCAATGATGGGCTGGCCGAGTGGCCAGCCATGTGGGAGTGGACGACCATGCAAATTTTTGGAGCCATCCCACCAATCGCATGGCCACTTGGCCATGGAGACTTCTGGGATGTGCCAAAAAGCCCCCTAAAACCTGCCCTAGCCCCCTAACCCTAACCTTAATCCTTGACTCCTTACCCATACGTCACAGACTGTCTTCTTAGTGGGTCAGAGAGGCACCCAGAGGTGCAACCCACTAGCCCACTGTAACCTTACCCGTCACTAGCCTAACCCTAGCCCTTGCACTAACCCACATTAACCCTAAGCCAGATCGACTTGCATTGCACTACACGCAAGTACGATTCCCTTCTTTGTGAGACATGGCGGTGCGAGAGCCTTAGGCATCACTTCACCCCATGGCTCTGGGTTCACTCACTGGTCTCACTGTCTGCAACTGGTATGCATATCCATATGGCTATGCATGGCATTTTGCAGCAGGCGGCAGCAGGTGAGGAGGGGAGACCCCCATGTTGTGGGGTCTCTTGGAGCCTGCTTCCCCTTCCTAGTGGGTGAGGATAGGAGGCACCCACGGGTGCCTCCAGGAGCCCGCTTTCCCTTTATAGCGGGCCAGAGGAGGCACCCACCCCACAGAGGTGCCTCCAGGAGCCCGCTACCCCCCCAAACAAGTACTAACGAAAACGAGAAAACGAAAAAACGAACCGACTAATTTTTGCAAATTTTCGCGAAAAACGGAAACGACCCAAAACGGAACCGGCCCGACTAACGACAACTCGAAAAAAAAATTTTTTTCAAGTCGTGCCCATCTCTAATCTCTTTGCAGTCCAGGGGACTCTCAAGACTCTCCTCCAGCACCACAGCTCAAAAGCATCAATTCTGCGGTGATCAGCCTTCTTTATAGTCCAGCTCTCACTTCCATACATCACTACTGGAAAAACAATAGCTTTGACTATCCTGACCTTAGTTGGCAAAGTGATGTCTCTGCTCTTTAGGATGCTATCTTGGTTTGCCATTGCTTTCCTCCCAAGAAGCAGGCGTCTTTTTATTTCGTTGCTGCAGTCACCATCTGCAGTGATCAAGGAGCCCAAGAAAATAAACTCTGTCATTGCCTCTATTTCTTCCACTTCTATTTGCCAGGAGGTGATCGGACCGGTGGCCATGATGTTAGTTTTTTTGATGTTGAGCTTCAGCCCATTTTTTTCACTCTCCTCTTTCACCCTCATTAAGAGGTTCTTTAATTCCTCCTCACTCTCTGCTATTAGAGTAGTATCATCTGCATATCTGAGGTTGTTGATATTTCTTCCAGCAATCTTAATTCCGGCTTGTGATTCATCCAGACCTGCCTTTTGCATGATGTACTCTGCATATAAGTTAAATAGCAAGGTGACAGTATACATCCTTGTTGTACTCCTTTCCCAATTCTAAACCAGTCAGTTGTTCCATATCCAATTTTGACGGTTGCTGCTTGTCCCACATATAGATTTCTTAGGAGACAGATAAGGTGGTCGGGCACTCCCATTCCTTTAAGGATTGCCATAGTTTGTTGTGGTCCACACAGGCAAAAGCTTCGGCATAGTCAATGAAGCAGAAGTAGATGTTTTTCTGGAACTCTCTGGCTTTCTCCATAACAGGGCCGGCGCTAGGATTTTTTGTGCCCTAGGCAAGGGGTGGGGTAGCGGCGGGGCGGCAGGGGGCGGCGGCGGGCAGTAGTGGGGCGGGGCGGGGCGGCAGGCGGACGGCGATGGGCGCGGGGGGTGGCAGGCGGACGGTGACAGGCTGGCCAGCGCCCCCTCTCCATTTTGGCGCCCTAGGCAACTGCCTAGTTCGCCTTAATGGATGCACCGGTCCTGCTCCATAATCCAGCGCATGTTGGTGATTTGATCTCTAGTTCCTCTGCCCCTTCGAAATCCAGCTTGTAGTTCTGGAAGTTCTCTTTCCACATACTGCTGAAGCCTCCCTTGTAGAATTTTGAGCATAACCTTGCTAGCGTGTGAAATGAGTGCAATTGTGCGATAGTTGGAGCATTCTTTGGCGTTGTCTTTCTTTGGGATTGGGATGTAGACTGATCTTTTCCAGTCCTCTGGCCACTGCTGAATTTTCCAAATTTGCTGGCATATCGCGTGCAGCACCTTTACAGCATCCTCTTTTAAGATTTTACAGAGTTCAATTGGAATGCCATCACCTCCACTGGCCTTGTTGTTTGCAATGCTTTCTAAGGCCCACTTGACTTCACTTTCCAGGATATCTGGCTCCAGGTCAGCAACTACACTATCTTGGTTATCAGGGACATCCAGATCTTTCTGATATAATTCCTCTGTCTATTCTTGCCACCTCTTCTTGATTTCTTATGCTTCTATTAAGTCCCTACCATTTTTGTCCTTTATCATATATATGCATCTTTGCACGAACTAGCAAGCCACCCCAGTATCCCTGCGAAGAAAATTCCATGGACAGAAACAAAAGACTATGGTATAGAAGTCCAGAAATATATGGCAGTGCCCTCAGGCTGTTAGTTTGGTTCTTTGGCGTGCTTGTCTTGGATCTGGCTTATTGTGAATCCCTGTCTTTAAATACTTCTTCATCTGTGGCCTCTGAAGCTCTTTTAATCCTTTTGCCAATGAATTCCAGCTGCTGTTCTGCCACCTTCTGCTGATATCAGTACAACCAGCTGTGATTTGTGTTGTTCTGGTATCAAGGAATGTCAGCCTGTTCTCTGCCTGTCTTGACACCCCCTCTGGACTCTAAGCAAAACACTGCATGTTCTTCCCTTTCACAACGAACTAACCAGGATAAGTAAAGCATTCAAGAGGAAAGGTTTAAGGGGCTTGTGGGCTGCACTCAATAGTTTAAGGATACCAGGAACAAAAGTTGGTAGCTGCTCAAGATGGAAGAAAACACAATTTCCCTTTGAAATGGCTGTTCATAAGTGAGTCTTGGGTGCAGTCCCTCTCTGCAGACTGAATGCACCTTGAAAGAAGAATCACTATGGCAGTTACTTGATGTCTGTTTTGTCTCTGTTAGTGTTGTGCTTAGGAGTGGTACAAAAAAATGTTATTTCACGTCCGTCTTGCAGCTACTGAAATTTGTCTTGACCACGCCCCCGGAACGGATGCTAAGTGTGACAATACTGTACCTGGTGCTGGGGTAGGGTTTTCCCTTGTCACTCTTTGTTCCCGCTTTATGTTTCAAGACAAGGCACTGTGTAGTAACGACTGTCAAACAACAAAACATTTGCTTCTCTCAGAAAACTGTGTCCAGGTTTTGTTTTTTGTGTTTTTTTACTTTTCAGAAGCGAAATTTCAGGGGGGGGGATTAATTCCCCTCCAAAAAATGGGAAAAAGGAGGCTAGACAAATTCAGTATTTGTCATGGTACAAGACTGTGAGGTAACACTTATCACGTGACAAGTTATCACGATCATGGGAACACTGAAATAGGGACAAAACCACGTGACCAACGCTGTTATGGTACAAAACTAGTCACGGAACAAAGAAGGATGTGAAGTAACCGCCTATGTGTGTTTGTCAGGATCATGCCACTCCTACTTGAAGTAAGCATGTTTGTTGGGCTATTGCTACTTCAAAACTGTTTGACCAGGAGAGACTGTGGGGAACAATGTATTATGCATGCCCGCTACACACAGAGAAGGGAGGCAGTGTCACCCTCTAGCAGCCACTCTCACATCATGGTCTGTCTCCAGACCACCCACCCACTCATCTTCATACACTGAATGAAGGCCTACAAAAAAAGAGGTGCAGATGAGACATAATTTGTTCTCTTTTGACAACGCCTGCAGTTCAAGTGATGAAAGAGAGGGTCTGAAGGTGTAAACCGTGACAGAAATTACGTCAGGTGCCTTATATGCCCTATCCCCCAATCTTTCTCAAACTGTCTGATGACAGTTGAAGTCCTTCCCTTAGATGATTTCTCAGGGTGCAGCTGGACAGCCAAACTGACCCATGCAGCATCAGGCAAATTGGGGTCACCTTGAGGTGTGGCACACTATTTAGAGAAAACCAATCGTAAGTCATGAGTATGCCAAAAGAAACAATGGAACTTGCATAAGTGTTGCCCCACTAAATCCCCAAAGATACAATGGGCCTATTTCAATTGGAATTTCTGACTCGATTTTAGCCACTGAGTCCTGATATTTCAACCCCTCAGGAAATTTTTGTTTGCCTTTTTTGCCCTTCAGGGGAAAAAAAGAAACTCAAATGTTGCTAGCAGAGGGAAATCTCCAACTGTAAACTGAACAAGGAGGCAGAAGGTTTGAATGTTTTTCACACCCAGCTGCGTGCTTGGAATTAAACAGGATGAAAGGATATTATGGTTTTTAAAAAGTGGCTTCTCTTTGCACTTTGCACCTAGGTGCAAGATTACTCTAGTTCAAGATTACAGTACATTAGAACACAAAACCCACTCTCTGGTTTATTCTGTGGCTTCCCCTACAGCCAAGAGGAAATTTGTGGAATTGATTTTTTTACACTGCAATGTGACCATGCATGTCATAAGGATTTTCCTCCTTCTTGGCCATATTCAAGATTCCCATGGGAAAATGTGGTATGCATAAAATGTGGTGTGCATTAGAAACAACCGGAAGTAGATAATGGGGAAAAGAACACAGATCGAAGTTGCCATGTAGATGTGTTGCTCCATCTATACAAATGAAATATTATTAAAACGGGGTGGGGGTGGGGAACCATGAACCAAGATATTTGGATACGTTCTATCTATGTATTTCCTTGATGTTCTTTATTAAGATGAATTACAGAGGAAGCAAAGGGCACCTATGGCGTTGCATCATCAAGCGGCATAAGCCGCAATGGTCTCGTGGATCCAGTCAATATAGTTGCAGGCCTTGGTGTAAACGCCAGGATAACCAGCCAGAGCGCATCCAATCCCCCAGGAAACAATGCCTTGGAGTTCCCCATCACATACCACTGGGCCGCCAGAATCTCCCTGTAGGATAAAAGAAATAACCAGTGTTTCGCACAGGTTCCCACTTAACTCTGCTTTGGCCCCAACTCCCCAACAGCCAGTTAATTGATTGATACCACTCATCTGGCAGCAAGGCCACTCTGGGTGGTTTACAATACACATTAACCAACCAACAAACATCATAAGCAAGGTAAAATAAGACAATAACATTCAACTTGCATTAAAATACAATTTAAAATCTCTTCTTTCCACTTAAATAAAAAAAAGCTGCTTCAGCTCTAGAACAGTGTCTGGTGTCAGTAATGGACTGGAGGAGGGTAAATAATCTAAAACTTAATCCAAACAAGACAGAGATGATCCTGGTCAGTCAGAAGGAACAGGAATGCAGCCAGTCCTGGACAGGTTTACACCTCCTCTGAACACAGAGCTGTGCAGTTTGCAGATGCTTCTAGATTTGTCTCCAAGCCTGAACATCCAAGTTTTGACAGTGGCCAAAATGCATTTGGACAATTAAAATGAGTGTGCCAGCTGTGCCCCTTCCTGGAGAGTTTTGATATGACTATAGGGACACATATCCCAGCCGAATTGCTGTAATATATTCTACATAGGGCCTGCCTCTGGAAAGTTATTGCAAACTTCAGTGGATCTAAAACATGACAGCCAGATTACTAACTGGGGCTGATCACAGGGATTACATAACCCCCCTGTTCCAGCAGTATCACTGGCTGCCAATCCCCTTCCAAGTGCAATTCAAAGTGCTGGTTTTAACCTACGAAGCCCTAAATGGCTTGGGTCTAAGTTATCTCAAGCACTCTTTGTGTGCTGACAGAGTGTTAAGATCATCAACAGAGGCCTTTCTCTCAGTTCTACCTCCTTCACTTGGTGGGGGGACATGGGAAAAGGCTTTCTCTGTTGCTGCTCCCAGGCTTTGGAACTCCCAACCTCCCACAAGGGAAAAAATCATTTTTTTCTTGCACTCTGGGATTCCCCCCTCCCCTTCCCCCAGCCCGTTTTCTGCTTTTTACGCCAGACTATCAGGTAGAGCCTGTTAAATATACAATCAGAATTCTCATCCCAGTTCTCATGGCAAAACTATGGATGAGCAGCAAAACCCCAGACAACCCTTAAAGGACACACCCTGGTTGTTTCTAGTTCCCCAGGAGAATTTAATTGGTCAGCTCACTGGAAGTGGATCTAGATGCTGACTTCCCATTTGACTATAGTGGTACCTCGGTTTACCCAAGAGGTGCTCCTTTTACCATCACCCATCCACCCCTGCCGCTCGCCCCTTGCTGGCTCAGGGCTGCTGGCTTCCAGCCGCTGTAGCCAGCAGGATTGCAGCAGCTCTCTTGCTCCGGGAGCTGCTGCTCACCCCCTCATTGGTTTGTGGCTGCTGGCTGCCCCCACGCTGGGTCATGGCCACCAGCTTCTGGCTGCCAGGACTGTTCTAGCACCTGGCCAGGCAGCAAGGAGCCGCCAGTGGCCCCCTCATTGGGTCAAGGCCACCGGCTTCCGGCCGCTGGGTCCTAGCCCAAGCAAATTCCTCATAGGAAATAATTGAACCTGGGGGCCCAGAATGAAGCAGGTAAGTTTCCATTATTTCCTATGTGGAAATTTGCAATATTTTGGTTTACAAACATGTTTCCAGAACTGCATTATGCTTGCAGACTAAGGTGCTACTGTATTACCATATACCTCCACAGCTACCACAGGAAGTGGAAAAATATAGAGGCCTCAGATTCAGCACAAAGCATACAACACAAATGGCTCAAGCAGCATCCCCCATCAGGACCTGTATTTGGTTTCCCCGATAATCAGTGACTCTTGTCAAATAAACCTCAGCAGTTAATTTTGACTACTCCCTTCTCATCAACAGGGCCAGGGTGGTGCAGTAGACCATGTGTCACACTAGGACTATGGAAACTGAATAGATGGCAATGATAAACTACCGCTTGAAGATCTCCCATACATAGGAAACCCTTCTCGGGTTGCTGTAAATCAGAAGTGACTTAGCAACATTTGATGTCAAGTGCCCAGGAGGCACATTGGCTCACCTGGCAGGAGTCTTGGCCACCCTCTAAGTATCCAACGCAGATCATATTGTCAGTGATTTGTCCTGGGTAAGCCTCTTTGCATTCTTGTTCACTCAGGATTGGAGCATTCAAGCATTGCAGAAGATCCGGATAGTTTACTGGAAGGAAAGACACACCGAGAGAACGAATATAACCAAGAACTGTGGAAGGTCTAGCAACAGTGAAGTTTTAAAATACTCCAGATTCAAGAACTAGTTGGTTGTGTGGCTATATATATATTTATAAGATATCAAGATCTTACTGATCAAATTATAGGGTAATTTTACACAATGAGTAGAAAACTTTCTTTTAATCCATGTATTATGTACTAGAGGTGGGCACAAACTAGAAAACCCATGGTTCGGGTTCGTTTGGTTCGTGCCCACCCTTGGTTTGGTTCGGGTTCAGGTTCGTAGGAATTTTTTTAAAAAAAATTTGTACGAACCTAAACCGGTTCATTGTTCGGGTGGTTCTTACCACCGCCACCGGCGGCGATGGAGGCTCCTAGCTCCTACAGTAGGGGGGTTTTTTAGGTGCTGGCATGGGCCAGTGCCTCTTTTTTTTTTTTAGCTTCTGCTGCCCAGCAAGAATAGAGCTTGGCTGGCTGGGCAGGCGGGCGCCTTCGGCCCCCGGTGGTGGCCAGCAGGACGGTGGGCAGGCGGAGCTTGTCGGGGTGCAGCAGAGGCTTGCCGGCAGCCAGGCACGAGTACTCCGGCGCGGTCTGGTCAGGCAAGCGTCCAGTGGGGCGGGCGAACTCGGAGGCTGGGCGCCGGGTTTGTGGCCTCTGCAGGGCACCCTTGGCATCGGCTCAGCGGCAAACCCACCCGCGGTGCTATATTGCGGTGACCTATGCTCGGGCTATCTGCTCAAAGATGCTGCTGGCTAGAGGAAGAATTACCCTGAAAGAAAGAAAAACAAACAAACAAAAGCCCCGCACTACAGCTCTGGCACGGGGCTTTTGTTTGTTTGTTTTTCTTACTTTCAGGGTAATTCCTCCTCTAGCCGGCAGCATCTTTGAGCAGACAGCCCAAGCACAGGTCACTAGCTCACTGCAATGTAGCCCCGTGGGCAGGTCTGCTGCTGAGCAGACGCCAAGCGCGCCCACGGAGGCCACAAACGGTGCTTCACCATCCTTCTCCCAGGCCACCTTGCCAGCGCCGGCAAGGAGGAACCTACCAGGAGTCTGGGACAGCCACTGCCTCCCAAGGCTCAGCCCGCACCTGGCCAGCAGCTCGCCTTGACCGGTCCCACTCGCCCCGCAAAGCCTACGAGAGGCCCCGAGGAGGGCGGCGGCGGCGGCGGCAGGGTTTTCAGGAAGGCTGGCCTGTCTCCATTTTTAATTTTTTTTCACTGTGGTGCCAACTACATAACCACGCTACAGCTGTAGCGCGGCGGTAGGCTTTCCCCCCCCTCCTGGTCGCCGTCCCTGAAGGATTTCCAGACCAGCACCACGTAGGAGATATCTCCGCCCCCCATTAACGAAACGAACCTAACCGAAACAATTTTTCTTGGTTCGGTTCGGTTCATGTTAAATTTGCCCCTAGGGTCGTTATTCATTCTGTTACGTAACGGAACAAATAACGGATAACGGAATGAAAAAGAAGTCGTTTCGTGCCCATCTCTATTATTTATCAAACCTTGCATACTGCTGAAGTCCCGAAAGGCATAGCCTCTTTAGAATTCCTGAGAGGTTTAAATTATGCCCAGATTCATCAGGAGACAGTGTGGTGAAGTGGTTAAAGACTCTGATTAGGCAGACCGAGGTTTAAGCTATCTGTGAAACTAATTCAGCCTCTTAGGCTAACAGAGTTATTGTGCTGCCTTGAAATCAGTGTAGAGAAGATTCTAAAGTGGTTAACAATAGATGTTTTGTTTTTGAAAGCAAATTTTTGGGGAAGATATAAATATAACTTTAAAATGATTACATAATGATTAATATATAACTGTATTATCATTAATTAACTGTGTTTTAGATTAGATGGTGAGACTCTTGAATAATTTATATCACTTCCATGTGAGTATAATCCATACACTGTATATTTAGCTAGCGTAGACTAATATCAACATAGGAAGATCTCACAGGCTTGAGAGGACTAAGTAAAAAGTCCTAAAGTGATGGGATAATCAAAGTCTTGCTCCTACTTACCACCGTTGCTGAGGGTGTTGCCCCATCCTGAGATCAGGCAGCTAGTTCCAGCAGGTGCGCAACCAGAACTCAAGGGAACGGGTGCAATCTCTGCGGAAAGTCCGACTGGGCTTTCCAGCCTGATGAGCATAATGTCATTGTCCAATAACCAAGAGTTGTATTTTGGATGACGGATGACTCTGTCAGAATTGATGAACTGCTCTCCCCCTTCCAGCACGTCAATGTTGTACTCTCCAAGCCTCACTTGTATGCGGCTACAAAAATCAACCAAGCAATGCGGGTATGAGGTACTATCTGATCTCAAGGTGAATGAAGCTTGGAGTCCTCATACCCACTGCAGCAATCCGGCCAGCCAAAGAACCACACAAACAAACTGCCAACATCACATTAAATAATAATAATAATGACAATTCCAACTTATAATGCCCATTTCAAAGTTTCCAAGGCAGAGAAAACTCATAAGTGAGTCCCGACAAAGAACTAAACTCTCAAACTTGGTTGTGCACTCAGGTGCTCAAACGCACTGAGCTATCCGGACAGCTTACTCTCCTGAAGTGGGAACTTTGAAGCTGCTCCTGACAATAGCATCCACCTCCTCAACTCTTACTGGTACCTGGCTAATGTCTTGTCACAAGACAGGTTTTCTGATCTATCTATGCACTGCAATTAGGAATGCCCATGTGCATCATCACCCTCCATTTCCCTTCAACCTTTTCCCTCTTTCCCCCCCTTTCTTTGTTTAGGTGTGCAAATATTTTTAAAATGAAAAAAGAATGCTCATCTCATACAAATAAAGCATAACTCAGCAAAATATTAGAACGTAAGAGCCCTGCTGGATCAGGCCTAGGGTCCATCTAGTTCATCTCCCTGTATCTCACAGTGGCCCCACCAGATTTCTCTGGGAGCACATGACACAACTTAGATACCTGTCTCCTGATACCACTCCCCCACATCTGGGATTGTTTCAAAGCTGCTGCCACTGCCACCACCACTGCCGCCACCATCCTGAGAAGCAACACACTTAGCTCCGTGTATGGAAGCTGGGTTTGCTGCCTCTACGCATGTGCACCCCCCCACCTAAACCCAACCCTAACCCAAAATACAAACTGAAAACCAGTTCATTTTCTTGTGGGGGGTGGGGGGTGGGGAGGAGGCTTCATGAAAGTTCATGGCAGGTAACCATGAACCATGAATCACCAGTTTTCCAATTCATGTTTATCTCTACATCTGATCTTCTGGGATAAGATTTATTGGCTTTTACCCTTTAATCCCAATCAGACATTTTGCTAGACGTGGAAGATTTGGGGAGCAGAACCAACAAAGAAGATAACAATTAAGGTCAGAGTTAGAGGCCATCCTCCCACTTTCTCCTCCCAGGGTACAATATACAGTATTTTCCTGTGCATAAGACTATATTTTCCCCTATAATTGTTAGACTAAAAATTAAGGGTTGTCAGATACATGGAAGTAAGCCCAGGAGAGAACCACATGGCTGCGAAACTGCAATTTTAGGTTGGTAAAAGTGTGGGGTCGTCTTATACATGGGGGCATCTTATAGACAGGAAAATACAGTATGTATATTTGGGGAGGGGAAAAGTGAATGGAGCTACTGTTTTTCATGGTGTACTCTATTCATTTCTTTTCACCCTCTTTCATTTTTAATCTAGTGGGCTTTGCTGGTTTATGATGACACATACAAGGCTTTAAAAAAATCAGGTTGAAACGGTATGTGAATTGCACAATAAATATGAGACTTTATTGATTGTGATAGATCACACAAGAACCTGCAGCTGTCCAAATCCATCCTTACTTTCCCTAAAATCTTTGTTTGTTGAACTTGTGATATCTTACAGCACCTTGACTACCAATTACTTAAAAAAACATCCAGATATAGGGAAATAAGTAAAGGATGATTCACTTACGATTTATAACAATGAGCAGCTGAAACCACCCAGCGGTCATTGATGAGGGAGCCCCCACAGAAGTGGTACCCAGAATTCAGCGAAGCCTGGTAGGGCACAGAGTTTCGCTGGCAGGTATAACCTCCCACTATCTTATCATCATCATCACCACTTGTGGGGGCAGCAACTGAAAGAAACATAGGAGTAAAAATAATAAAAATCACAAAGTTGCCTTCAAAAGTCAACTCCAATGACTTGCTCACTTCCAGAACGTTCTGCTTTTCAGTCTACAAAGAACCATTGAGGAACATGGAGCATTATTTTTCTATCTGCAGAATTTGGAGATTGTTTATAAAGAAGAATATATTAACGTGTGTCCCTACCAGCATGTTCGACATGGTACAATATAGACAAACTTGGGCATCATGGCCTAAAGGCAATTGCTACATTCAACTGGAGTATACCCACCAAATCAATGAAACTTATATTAGTGTTGGTTTACCAAAGTCTTATTGATTCAGTGGTTCTGCTTCAATTTGGATTACCAAATGCAGAGGGGGGGTGTCTTTCTGAGATTAAATCTATAAGAAATGTACTGTATATGGAAGCCAAAAAAGGTTTTCAATGCTAGTAAAACATTTAAGGGCTGATTCAATTCTTCACATCCTAGAGGTAAAACATGAAGTGTTGTGGTGCTTGTATATGTATGTTATATTTATTTTAACCATATAAGTAGCAACTGAAGGTGGTGCATCAAGTATCTTCTTCCTCATCTCTTGACTCATGAGGGAGCATGAGCCACATACGCATAAAAAGTAGAAAAGTCATCCTGCCAGTGCATGGCAAAACCACTTTCCATGGGCTAACCCCCCCCCAACACACACACTTTTAAAAACAAAACTAGATAAGGAACTGAGGAAGAAAAACCTTGTTTAACCTTGTTTACAGCTTGTTAGATACAGTGGTACCTTGTATAAAGGAATTAATTCATTCCAAATGAAATTATGTTAAGCAAATTTTGCTTTATACAAATTTCCCATAGGAATGCATTGAAAGCAGAGTAATCCCATTTTATGTTGTACGGATTTGCCCCATAGGGGATTATGTTAAGCAAATTTCCCCTATCTCTGGAATTATTTATGTTGTACAAATTTTATGTTATACAAACTGTTTGTTATACAAGGATCCACTGTAGTTCTTTTACAACAGCAGCAGATGTAGGGATATACATAGAACTGCAAATAATCTGTAAACAAGGATTTCCCACCTGTTAATGTTTGGTCACAATGCGAAGAGACTCAAGGGAACCCAAATTCCCCAATGCAAGTTCACAGTGAGTGCATGCAAGTGAATTCAAATTTCCCTTGCTTTGTAGACACACACTAAGTGCCAGTAAGTGAGTTATAAATGTGTAAATGAAGGTTGGGAATAGAAAAGGGACTATGGCAGAATTCCATAGAAGAAAACTTAGGCAGATTAGACTTTGAGTTAAATAAGGTGCTATAGTGGATAGTATCACTTCAGTTATTGTGGGGGTAGGAGTATCAATTCTGAAGACTTCTCCACGTATGTATGTATGTATGTATGTATGTATGTATGTATGTATGTATTTATTTATTTATTTATTTATTTATTTATTTATTTATTTTTGATTTACCAGTATATACTGCATCCGGTCGGTCACAACCATAATGACACAACACACATGTATGTATGTATGTATGTATGTATTTATTTATTTATTTATTTATTTTTGATTTACCAGTATATACTGCATCCATTTAGCAGAAAGCTACTCTGGGTGGTTTACAAATATAAACAAAATACAATAAAACACATTAAATAGATTAGAAACAAAACTTCCCAGCAGTTTTAAGAGAAATAGCACAGAAAGGAGAAATTAACTATTATCACATGTTCCCTGCTGCACTAGTTTTCCACTTACAAACCTTTTGAACACAAGGAATAGTTTTAAATTGCTCCCCCCCCCAACATAGCCAGACAATGATATTTCTTCTATCTCAAGACCTTTACATTTTGTCTCCACTTTGTTCCCCTTATTCCTCTACCTATTATGAACATTAGGCCAAAACAATTCTTTAAAAAATTATTCCTCACCTGCTGCTCCCAGGAAAGCAAGGATCAAGAGGAATTTCATGGTGCTTCTGGTAGTTTTTGCAATTGGAATAGGGTTTCCTGAAGTAATCGTTCCAAATTTATACCTTGCTAGGAACTTATCTCTCCATCCCAAGGTCCCACCAGCTTTCCTCTTCTCAGGATCTTGCGTAAGAATTCTTTTAATACACCAGGTGATAACACGATCCCAGCTATTATTCCAGCAAAGGCTTTATCAGAATAGGAAGAATAAACAGATTATTGTGAGTCATTCAGTGGCAGAAAGTAAGCAAAAATGTAACTTTTGGGGTCAAATTGACATACGTTAAGGGATCTTGTCCAGCCAATAATGTACGTGGAGGTTTCTTAATCTAAAGTCAAGTGCCTGTAAAAGTTATGGCATGTGCGTAACTGTGCAATCGAGTGTCAGCCACTGTCTAACATTGCTTATAGTTGATTGCATTTGGACAAGAAGATTTTCAGGCTTTAAGCTATTCTCCATCCTAAAGTTTAAAAAACACACAGAGAAGAAATAGAAAATGACAAAAAATGGCAGGCAACACAATGGGTAATATAGCAAGCTACTTCTTACATAGCCACAAGTAATGGTAGTAATTACTTTATAATAAGCACTGGGAAAGAGCCCTTCCAAGTGCTCCCATCTCCTTTTGAAAGGTTAACTCAAAATTAGCCAATATTAGATAGCATTTTAAAGCTTTCCGAAATTGTATGACGTGGGATGATATGACTGGCATATGTCACTCAGGTGCACTCTCAGTTTGGGCTAGACTGTGCAAATAAATCCTAAATCCAATTGCTAGTCCCAACTAGAATAAACTGAGTTAGATCAGTTTCTCATTGATTCTTTTGATTAACCCCAGTTGGGGTTAGTAGTAGGATTTCAGGCGCAGTGTTCAATTTTTCTGCTCTCTACCAAATGGCCCCTACCGTTCAGTGAGGGATGAATGTGACCAGATACTGACATGATAAAAATTTCCAGTGAATACTAGTTTATCTTTATTGTTTTATATACACAACTACCAGATGAAATTTCTTGACTCTTGTCAGTTACAGGTTTTTATTTCCCACAGTCATTTCTTGACAGAACAGCTGACTTTGACATTTAGAAACATTAAGGACCAAATAAGAGAGAAATCCATTTGTTGAATGAGTGCTCCCTCAAGTGGTGAAAAAGGTGGATTTGTAGAAAAATTTAGAGTAGAAGAAGCACATAATAATGTTATTATTTCAGGAATATGAAATAGAGGTGGGCACAGACCAGAAAACCCAAGCTTCGGGTTCGTCTGGTTCGGGCCCACCCTTGGTTCAGTTTGGGTTCAGGTTCGTACGAATGTTTTTTAAAAAGTTGTATGAACCTGAACCGGTTTGGGTTCTTACCGGCGCGGGCGCTGGCAGCAGCTCGGGGGTGGCAGTGGCAGCGGCAGATCCTGGGCCCTGCAGCAGGGGCCTTTTGAGTCACTGGCATGGGGCCAGCACCTCTTTTTTTGTTTTCAAGCACCCACCGCACGGCCCCTGGGGCTAGGTGGGGGCTTCTTTTTTATTTTTTTCCTAGGGCCAGGTCTGCACTCTTATTTATTTATTTTTTAAATTGTTTGGGGGGTTTGTTTTTGTTACTGCTAACCACGTGGCTACAGCTGTAGTGCAGCCGTCGGCTTTTTTTTTTCTGGTCACCGTCCCTGAAGCCAGGAAGACCAGACCTCTGGACCAGCACCAGGTAGGAGACATCTCTGCCCATTAACAAAACAAACTAAACCAAATCAATTTTTTTTCATTTCATTTCGTTTCGTTCTAAACCCACTCTGGGGTTCGTTATTCATTTTGTTACATAACGAAATGAATAACGAATAACAAAATCAACTAAAAGATTGTTTCATGCCCATCTCTAATACTGTATGAAATATTTCCTTGGCATGTCCAGTTCTCAGGCCATACATTATAAAACAAATCACGCTGCAAGGCAAAAAATGCTGTTACAGCAGACATAGGTTACTGTGAATTTGTGCCTTGACCCAGAAATTTCTTGGATATAATGTTCCAGAGGAGGTCATATAGATGCTCGCCACCTTATTTCTTTGGTCATAACCCTTCGCATGAAGCAGCATGGCATGCAGACAAAATCCTGTTTTTCATCCTGAGCAAAATCCAAGCATTTTTGAGGATGTGTGTAAAGTAAGCCTTTCTCCAACTCATGCCAGGAAAGCTTCAATGCATTTTAAAGCAGACATGAACTGAATGGGCCCTATTTGGTTTAATTTTTTATTCATTCTAAAATGGATACACCCACCCCATCCCCCATAAATGTATATTAATCCTCACAACCCACAGAGTGATAAAGAGTGTTTGTTCTATTTACTTTGTGGGAGGCACAGAAGGAACCTTCCTGAAGAATGCAAGGACAGTGACCACATCCAGGACTCCCGTGGGCATCAACAGTGCCCTGCTGGCTGATCTTTCCACTCTGAAAGCACCACCAGATAAAGAATTTACTTAGCATGAAGCAAACAAAATAGGAAAACATTTATTTCACATGTGAAAGTTTCATAAATTGTGAAAGGAAAAGATGTAAGCATCATTAAGCATCATATCTCCCATACATTTTGTACAACACCACTTAATTAGAATAGAAGGCAAATTTTACACACACACACACACACACACAGAGAGAGAGAGAGAGAGAGAGAGAGAGAGAGAGAGAGAGAGAGAGAAGAAATATCTCATGACATTTTTTCTCCAGAAAAAGTATAAGGAAAGTTTAACAACCTGACATTTTTTTCTCCAGAAAAACATTTATGTCACAGGAAAGTTTTGTTAAATCAACCTTGTGGGGATCTCGCCATTTTTCTAAAAATCCTTTTGTTTGTCCTGCTTCCAGGAGCCACATTTGATGACTGTCACAGAGTGTTAGTGAATGTCTTGTGTGGGAAAAATTGAAAAATTCTAAAAATCCCTCTACGTGGGAGGCGCTAGCAGGGCCAAGTGGGGATTCATAGAGCAAAAGAGTTTCAAGTTCTTCAAATTAGACCCCCCCCCCCTTTTTTTTTACCCTCTTTCTCCATTGAGGGGAAGGAGAGGAGGGGCGCCCGGCTGCCCCATGAGCACCGCGGCAGGGCTGCGAGGAGAAGGGGATGGAGGAGGCCTCCGCCGGGCCTGGCACGGCCGGCCGGCCGGCCTTTAGGGTCCGGGAGGGGAAGAGCCATTTGGGTTCCTTGAAGTCTTGGTAATTCAATCTGAGACATTGGTCTAGCCTGCAATTTATGTCTTTATGCCTACTGTAATTAATATTTATTATGCAGCGCCTGACCTGCCTACTGTAATTAAAACTGTAAACAGCCCAGAGACTCCTTGATATGGGGCGGTATACAAGCAGAACACTTTCTGCCTTCTTTCCTTCCTGACTTCCTTCATCCTCCTCCCCTCCTGTTGCTGGACTTGCTGAAGGCATTTATGGGCTTTTGGGTCTTATTTGTGTTCCTGGAGAGTCAGTGCCCCTTCTCAGGTCTCCACTGGACACAGAAGTTGCAGGGCAAAATGATGGTGGGCCACTCTGGCCCCTCTGTGTCCTTACAGGATAAAACCTTTTAGAGACTATGGGACTAAATGTAAACAATACAAAATGAAACAAGTGTGCCTTCATAATAAAATGTAAACAATACAAAATCAAATACAAACAAAAAAAGTATAGTTAAGTCCAATATCACTCATAAAAATCAGAGATAGATAAAACAGGCTAACAGCAGACAAGAAAAAGTCAAAAACAGTGGAGCGGCAAAACAATCAATAACCAGGGAAGGCAGATTTGAATAACCAAGTCAATTGTTTTTTGAAGGTCAGCAACATGGGGGCCTGGCAGATATTCGAGGGGAGTTGAATCCACAGTCTAGGGGCCGCCACCAAGAAGGCCCAATTTCTTGTTGTTGTCTTGCAGGCCTCCCTCGGTGTCAGCATCCTCAGGTGACCTGCCTGCTACGAATGAGTGACATGGGCGATATTCTGTGGTAGAAGCCGTTCTGGCAGATAGCGAGGGCCCAAACCATTTAGGGCTTTGTATGTCAACATTAGAACCTTGAAATCAATGCACTAATGGATTGGCAGTTAATGCAGTGCGCCCAGCGTGGGGGTAATATGATTGAATCTTTTAGTGCTCAATTGTAGTCTGGCCACAGTATTCTGCAACAGCTAGAGTCCTGCATTAACTTCCAAGACAGCCCCACACAAAGAGCACTACAGGAGTCTGATCTCGAGACTACCAGTGCATGGACCAATATAGTGAGAGCACCGGGGTCCATGAAGGCACACAGCTGCGCAATCTGCCAGAGATGATAATGAGTGGTTTGGAGAACTGATGCCACCTAGGCTTCCATAGTGAACGCCAGGTCCAAGATTATGCAAGACTGTGCAGCTCATCTCGTTCAGGAAGAGTCATCTCCACAAAACTGAGGGAGTTTCCCAACCCACCAACACCAGGCACCCCCACCCAGAGGACTTCTGTCTTGCCTGGGTTCAACCTCAGTCTATTCACTCTCATCCATTCCAGAACAGCATCCAGGCAGGAGATATAGAGTGGGGTATCATCAGTACACTGATGACACAAAACCCCATACCTCTTAAAGACCTCCCCCAGTGGTCTCATAAAGAGTATAGGGGAGATGGTTGACCCCTGAGGCACCCCACAATTGAGGGACCAAGGGGCAAAAGTCATATCGCCCAGCTGCACTCTCTGGGGACAGTTCTCCAAGAAGGAGCAGAACCACTGCAAAGCAGTGCCTCCAACCCCCAACTCATAAAGCCTCCCCAGGAGGATACCGTGGTCGATGGTATCAAAGGCCGCTGAGAGGTTGAAGAGGACCAACAAGGATGATTTGCCCCATCAGCCTCCCTCAAAAGGTCATCTTGTAGTGCGACCAATGCCAATTGCGTACCATGATGTAGCCTGACCCTGACTGGAATGGATCAAGAGCGTCAGTCTCATCCAGCAGCCTGAAGCTGATCTGCCACCACCCTCTCGACTACCTTGCTAATGAAGGGAACATTGGCGACAGGCCAATAGCTGTTAATCTGGTCTGCCACCAAAGTTGTTGTCAAGCCCCGCACACAGAGCACACACACGAACAGGGTTCAGTTCTTTGCCAAGATCTTTAGTGGAAAGCCAAGCAAGTTCAAGTCCTTTGCTAACAATCAAGTGCCAGATAAATAACAGAATCCAACTCCCAGCAATTACCAGTCCAAGTCAAAACCAGAATATCTCACGGAAACCAGATGCCAAACCCAAGAGAACAGATCAAGCCGTTGTCCAGGAAACCAGTCCGAAGTCAGGAAACAGAGCCAAGGTCAGAAACACACAGCAACGTGGTTGCAAGTTCAAATGACGCGTTGCTCCCACAGAGAGCTCAAGGTGAGCTTGCCAGCTTTATCCCAAAACAGGGAACACACCCTTACTTCTGTAAAGGCTTCTGCTAGTACTCAGGGCTTGCCGACCTGATTCTCCGCCTAGCATCAAAGACTCTTTCCCTAGCTCTTCTGGTAGCACGTCATTGCAGAATCCTGCTCATGGCCCTTCTAGGAGGTGAAGATATGTTTTCAGCTGAGTCATCAGACCCAGCTGCTTGCTGATTTGAGCTGCAAGGCTCCTCCAGCAGCTCTTCACCATTTAACCCCTCAGAGTCAGGTTCTGTGGCAGGCAGGGTCCTGGCACTATCCCCCTCCCCATGATACCCCTCTTCCGATGGGCCAGGCCTATCAGGGTAACTGTCATGGAATTGTTGAACCAACTCAGGAGCATGTAAGTTGGATGCAGGTTCCCATGACCGATCTTCAGGTCCATAAAGTTCCCAGTCTACCAAATCCTGCAATCCTGCACGGTGTATTCGAGAATCCAAGATTTGACGGACTTCATATTCTTCTTCTCCTTCTACTAAAATTGGTGGAGGAGGTTCAGGAGTCGGTGGTCGGTTGGGGTCAGGGTCTGCAGCTGGAACCAAGAGGGATTGGTGGAATACTGGATGAATATGAAGGGAAGCAGGTAGTTGCAGACGAAAAGCAACTGGATTGATTTGTTCTAAGATGGGATAAGGACCAATGAACCAAGGATCTAGTTTTCAGGATCATCCAGGATGTCTCAGGTATTGAGGAGAGAGCCAACTTTCATGCCTGGATTTAACTGTGGCCCTTCCTGTCTTTTCTTGTCCGCTGCTTTCTTATATACTTCCTTAGCATGGTCAAGTTGCTGTCGCAATAATTCCTGAATGCCATGGAGTTCTTGAATGTATGCATCCACAGCCGGCACAGAGGTAGAAGGAAGGGTAGGTGGAAAATACCAAGGATGATAACCATAATTAGCCATAAATGGAGTCTGGCAAGTAGAAGAATGCACAGCATTGTTATATGCAAATTCAGCTAAAGGTAACAAATCCGCCCAGTTATCTTGTTGGTAGCATGTATAACAGCGTAAATATTGTTCTAAGGTGGCATTAGTGCGCTCAGTCTGACCATCTGACTGGAAGTGGTAAGCTGATGACAGGTGAACTTGTGATCCTAGTGCCTTATGCATTGCTTGCCAGAAGCGGGAGGTGAATTGTGGCCCACGATCCGAAATGAGGTGTGCAGGTAAACCGTGAAGTCTGAAGAGGTGTTGCAAGTAGTGATGAGCTGTTTCTGATGCGGTAGGGGATTTAGGTCAAGGAACAAAGTAGGGCCATTTTGGTGAATAAATCCACGAAGACCAGGATACAGGTAAACCCTTTTGAGCGAGGAAGATCTGTGATGAAATCTAAGGAGGCAGCATTCCAGGGACCAGAGGCTGTTGGCAAAGGATGCAACAGACCGGAGGGTTTGGTAACAACATCCTTTGCCCACCGACACACTTCACAGGAACCCACGTATCGGGCAACATCAGCACGCACATGTGGCCACCAGAACTCCCTTGTGAGAAGATGCAGGGTTTTGTAAAGTCCAAAGTGTCCAGCAGGTAAAGAGTCATGTGAGAGATGCAACACCTGGTTGCGAAGAGGACCAGCAGGAACATATAACCACTCTCGGTGTAATAATAACCCTTGCTGTGGAGAAAACTCTCCATGATTCCCATTCTGGAGTTCCTGAAGACGTTGCTGAGTCCATGAATCGCGAGCTTGAGATTCACGGATTTCTTCTGCCAAGCTGAGATAAGGATTAGTGGCTGCGAACACAGAGGGAGGCAAGATGGGTGCCACTAATGTCTCTTTCACAGGCACTGCATACTCAGGTTTTTCTGGATAACGCATCAGCTTTTTTATTCTGAGCCTCAGGAATGTACTTGATCCGGAAATCGAACCGGGAAAAGAATAATGACCACCGGATTTGTCGCTGATAAATCAACAAGCAAACAAAACAGCAAATAAACGGTAGTAGACAGAAATAAGGCTGATATTGGGTGGGCAGCACCCTTCCCACAAGAAAGATTAGTTGTTCAACACCCAGCCAGACAGAACACTGACAGAATACTTTTCTCTTTTCTGTTAGTTGTTCAGGCCAGGACAAGGAATGTAAACAAAACAGCAAATAAACGGTAGTAGACTAATGTAAGGCTGGAACCCGAGAGATCTGGTAAAATAAGGCTGATATGAATCAGTGGTGGGCACTGGGTGGGCAGCACCCTTCCCACAAGAAAGATAGCACAGCACACGCAGTGACAGAACACTTTTCTCTTTTTTGTTAGTTGTTCAGGCCAGGCCAAGGAATGTAAACAAAACAGCAAATAAACAGTAGTACTAGTGGAGTAATGTAAGGCTGGAACCCGAGAGATCTGGTAAAATAAGGCTGATATGAATCAGTGGTGGGCACTGGGTGGGCAGCACCCTTCCCACAAGAAAGATATAGTAGGGGTGTGTTAAATCAACACCCAGCCAGCACAGCACACACAGTGGCAGAATACTTTTCTCTTTTCTGTTAGTTGTTCAGGCCAGGCCAAGGAATGTAAACAAAGCAGCAAATAAACAATAGTGGACTAATGTAAGGCAGGAACCCAAGATCTGGTCAAATAAGGCTGATATGAATCAGTGGGCACTGGGCACCCTTCCCACAGGAAACATATAGGGGTGTCTTGTAAATCAACAAGCACAGGATAGCAGTATAGTTTCCTGTTAGCTGTTCTTGTTCAACTTCAGGGAATGACAATAAAAATCAAAATTCTTCTGATCTACCTAAATGGAATGGGCCTGTGTTGTTGAACTGCACAGGGCACTCACAAACAAATTTAAAAAACAAACAATGAAGTAAGTAATAGGAAACTAATAAATAAATATAAAGTAAGTGAATGTAAAATTCTATAGAGGTGCTCTTGGCTTGTTGGCTTGCAGCCAAATGTGTGTGTGTGTGTGCACTGCAAGCAACTAGCAAGGAAGCAAATTGAAGTTGGGATTGGGAAAATAGAAAATAAATGTGTATATATATATATATATATATATATATATATATATATATATATATATATATATATATATATATATATATATATACAGAAGTCCGAAATATTTTTTTGTTATCTGGCCCACACGGGAAAGACAAATCCACACCTCCTCCCCCTCCCCCTCGAACCTCCCCCCTTTACCCAATTAAAAAAAAACCTCTCAAACTGCAAGAGGAAAAAAAAAGAATAAACTGCTCTGCTGCAAAGCTGCAGCCAGGGAATCAAGGAAATTAAACTCTAAATTCAATAATTCCCTCCCTGCCTGCCTAACTTAAATCTAAACCCACTCCCTCCCTCCAAATGCCAGCAAAAGCTAAAGGCTCCAGCAACGCGAAATCGAAACTAGCACAGCAGCCAGCCACACAGCCCTCTCCACCCTCCATCCAAGCCCCGACTGCGTCTGCGACTTCTGGAAGGTGCCTCGGCTTTTTATGCCCTCTGGCACATCCAGAAGTGTCAGTCAAAACCTGGCCATGCGATTGGTGGAATGGCTCCAAAAATTTGCATGGTCCTATCCCATGGCCAGCCCATCATTGCGCAAGTGTAAAAAAAATAAAAAAAAAAATAAAATAAAATAAAATAAATGGAGACGTTTTATTGCAAGAAAAACCCAAACTGCTGCTACTATAAAAATTCAGGCAGTTAAAATACCTAATTTTCACATGTTTCTGTTGTGCTTTAGTGGGTTTTTGGACCACGATTTAAAAATAAATATTGTGGTTGCCATTTTGGATCCCCCCCACCGCATGGCATAGAGACAGCCCAGGAAAGGAGGGGGGGACAAGGCCGGGGACCCCCCCCCAGAAAACACCCCTCTGGTAGGTGCCCTCACTCAGGCAGGCATATTTTTGCCTGCCTTTTTGGCCGGGAATCGGTTGTTGTTTTTTTTTACTTTTAAAAACTTTTTTCTGTGCTGCTTGTTGTAGGCAATGGCATTGCGTGAGCCCGCGATGCCATTAACAACAACGACAAACCCGACCAAATTTTTCTTTTTTCGGGTCGGGTTCGAGCCTGAGCGGAGTAATTCTCGTTACCATTATCGTTACGTAATGATAACGATAACCAAAAATGGAAATGAGAATTTCGCCGCTCCATGCCCATGTCTAGTCAGCAGTTCACGCTCCCAGATAGTATAATTCTTCTCTGCAGGTTTTAACTGCTGAGAGTAATAGGAACAGGGACGCAGGGTTTAGGAGGGATCATAGTGTTGAGATAGCACTGCTCCCAGAGCAATGCTAGATGCGTCAGCCTCCACTATGAAGGGTAATTGTGGATCAGGATAACGGAGCAAGGGTTCCAAGGTGAAGCAGGTTTTCAAAGTAGAGAAAGCCTCTTCTGCTTCTGGAGTCCACCGGAAAAGCTCTTTGGGCCGAAGGAGACGGTTTAAAGGTGCAGCAATGTTGGCGTAGGCAGGAATAAACTGGCGATAGTAGTTGGCGAAACCGAGGAACCGTTGCAAATCCTTACGGTTTTGTGGTTGCCGCCAGGACAACACAGCCTCTACTTTCTTAGGGTTCATGCGGATTCACTGGGGAGAAATAATATGCCCCAGGAATTCACCTTCCTTAATGTCAAACTCGCATTTTCCAGCTTAGCATATAGTCCGTTTTCCCTGAGACGCTGCAAGACCTGACGAACATCTTGAACATGCTGAGCTGGGTCAGCGGAATAAATCAGGATATCATCTAAATAAATGACCACACAACGATCTAGTAGATCATGGAAAATGTCATTCATCATCCGCTGGCCGTACCGGGTCCGAAACGTGGTTTTCCACTCATCTCCTTTACGGATATACACCAAATTATATGCCCCATGAAGGTCCAGCTTGGTATAACACTTTGCCCCTTTTAACCGGTCCAAAAGTTCAGAGATTAGGGGTAAATGGTACTGGTCCCGAATAGTGATCTTGTTTAATGCCCGGTAATCATTACAAGGACGAAGCTCCCCTCCCTTCTTCTTTACAAAGATCACCGGTGCGGACAATGGCGATTTGGAAGGGCGTATAAACCCACGTCGAAGGTTCTTGTCTAGGAAAGCCCTCAAAGCTTCTAACTCAGGTTCAGACATAGGATAGATTCGTCCCACAGGGAGGGGTGCCCCAGGTATCAGATCAATGGCACAGTCATATCGTCGATGCGGAGGTAACTTGTCAGCCCCCTTTCCCTCAAATACATCAAAGTCTTGGTATGCCGGGGCAAGACAGGGTCAGATGTAGCATGGGCAGCTGCCAGGATGGTAGAATACTTTTTCTGTGAGCAAGGAACCTTGAAGTACAATTCCCCTTGCACCCAATCCACCAATGGGTTATGAGCTCGCAACCAGGAAAGTCCCAAGACAAGAGGAAACCGGGGCATCTGAGTTACATTAAAGCAAATCTGCTCATTGTGGTCCATTACCTGAAGAGTAAGTGGACAGGTTTCCTGAGCTATCGGCCCAGAACAAAGTAACCGACCCTCAATGGATTCTACCAGCAAAGGAATTTCCTTGTTCTGTACTGGAATCCGATGGTGCCGCACAAACCCAGCATCCACAAAGCAGTGAGCTGCCCCAGAGTCTACCATAGCATACACAGGTACTTTCCGGCCATCAGGAAGCCCTAGAGTTACAGGTACCAGGAAAGGTCCTTGGGGTGTGATGGTATTGTCTGGGAACCCTTCGGTATGCTCCATTCCTGTGGGTTCCTTCAAGGATGGAGCTGCCCTTTTACTGCTGAAGAGGTAGCAGCACTTACTGAGGAGCGCTTCAAAGGGCAAGTGGAAGTGAAATGTCCTCCTCCACAGTACAGGCAGAGATTATGAGAGTGTTGTCTTGCCTTTTCCTCCGGGGTGAGGTGTGGTCGACCAGTTGCATAGGTTCTGGATCCATTCTGCGGGCTTCACAGGATTGCAGATTAGGCACAGCTGGCAGAGGTTGCTGGTTGTAGTTCTTGCCTCGGGAGAGGCGACGGCTTTCCAGACATCCATCTATTCTGAGACACCGGGTAATGAGTTCCTGTAACATGCCTGGTTGCTCCACCCTAGAGAGTTCATCAAGCACCTCATCTGCCAATCCTTCCATATACTGATAAATCAGTGGCAGTTGTTTTCTTTTGAATGAACCTAATGAGAGTTTCCTTGAGGACATGGGGAACCTTGTCCTCACAGAGAGACCCATTGATTATTGCAATGGCCCATTCGGAAGTCACTGGCCTGGGTACTTTTATAAGCCAGGCTGGGCAAGGATCAAAAGAGGAGATGGTGGCACGACATCAAAGAAAGACCCTGTCCACTTCAGATGATGCCACAGGTTGAAAGTTAGACAAAATTATCGGGCAAGGTGGTGCACTGGACGTCTCCGCTCCAACTATTGTTTCTAACTGGAGATCCAGGTCTCAGCAGATGGCACAAATTGGTCTCAAGAAATATTTAGGGGGAGGCGTGTCACTGCCACCAACCCTGTACAGATTGTGGACTATACGAAATAATTCAGCCTGATGATTTTGTGCTTTGCCTATCCAGTTGGTGAACTACTATATGTTCTTCTCAAAACTTTGATTTGAAAGAATAAATAGTTTCATTACTTACAACTAGAGATGGGCACAAAATGAACTTTTAGTTCATTTCATTATTCGTTAATCATTTCATTACATAATGAAATGAATAATGACCCTAGTGGTAATTTAAAATGAAATGAACCGAACTGAGAAAAATTGGTTCGGTTAGGTTCGTTTCGTTAATTTGGGGGGGGGGGGTGGAGATGTCTCCTACCTGGTGCTGGTCTGGAGGTCCTTGAGGAATGGCGACCGGGGGGGGGGAGCCAATGGCAGCGCTACAGCTGTAGTGTGGCCTGGTCGGCAGTAAAAAACAAAAACAAAAATAAAATAAAAATAAAAAATAAAAATAAAAGAGGTACCAAGAGGGCCCCAGGGGTGGTCTTGTCAGCATCCTAAAATCTTTTTTTAGAATATAATAAAAAAAAAACCCTAGCACTGACAGGGCCCCAGGGGCCGCGTGGGCGGCGCTGAAAGAAACTAAAAACAAAAAAAGTACCCCACGCTACAGCTGTAGCGCGGGGCCAGGAAACCCGGAAGTAAAAGAAGTGCTCACCCAGGCCCAGGGTCCGCGTGGTGGGCACTTAAAAAATAAAAATAATAAAAAAGGAGTGCTGATGGGGCCCCAGTGGTGCCCTGGTCGGCATCCTAAAATCATTTTTTTTAAAAAAACCTAGCGCCGACGGGGCCTAAATGGCCGAGCAGTTGGCGCTTTAAAAACAAAAACGCCCGCGCTACAGCTGTAGCGCGGGCCAGGAAGCGGGAAGTAAATGGGTTATCAGGATGGGGGAAGATTAGTTTCAAAGCCCCCTCTTTCCCCCAACCCCATGGGGAGGGGGGAAGAGGAGGCTTTTTAAACTAATCTTCCCCCCACGATGGGAAACCTATTTTTTCCCCACCCCAACTCTCAGCTGCTCCTTGCTGGCTTCCCTGCACCTCATTTTCTGGGGAAACGGGGCTCAGGGAAGTCAGTACGGAGCATCTCAGAGGTGCTGGCTTGGGGCCAGCTCACAACAGCTGAGAGATGCTGGCCCCAAGCCAGCACTTCTCAGCTGTGAAGGGGGGAAGCCCCAATCTTTAAACATTTCCCCCACTCCCCATGACAGCGCTGAACACCCGCTCGGTGCTGTCATCAGGAGGGGGGAAGATTAGTTTAAAGAGCCCCCTTATCCACCCCACTCCATGGGGAGGGGGAAGAGGGGGCACTTTAAACATTTTTCCGGGGGGGGGGCACTTCGGTCCCATGGCGAGATGGCTGCTCGGATTCAGTAGCTCTGATCATAAGAAGAGAAAAATCGAAATACTGTCTCTAAATGACTCCGGACTCGGGAGTAAATGAGCCAGAAATTTCTGGGGAGGATAAGTTGCAAACTGTGTGCTTTGAAAGAGAGAGATAAACATGAAATATTGAAGTACTAAGTTACTTTCGTTTTCTGCCGAAGAGGCGATGCTGCTAACCGGACAGAGTTAGTGCTGCTGTTTTCTCTTTGGGGCTAGAAAGAAAAAGAGAGATTTATTACCTTGCTTTTCTGCATGCCAGCTAAGAAAAAAGCTCCAGCCTTACACTTTAGAAGGTGGGTTCGGAAACCTTCAGATTCCACGTACCAGCGTGCGTCTCTGGAAAGGATGGAAAGGTGTAGGGATTTCATACCAATAGCTCTGTACCCCAAGAAATGGGCAGAGCACAAAAGCGCACCTAGAGGAAGCTGAGGACCTGGATTTCCCAGAAATCCCCAGGGCTGAGCAGGCACCCAGGTGCAGCTAAGCTGAAGCTGATCTAAGCATAGGTCAGGAGGCCAGGAAACCAGGATATCAGGATACATCTGCTCAGGCCCAAGGAAGCCTCTTATCAGTAATGCCTCACTAGCTAGGGAGCCTTTTCCCCCCCACCTATGGATTCCATTTCCCCTGCTTTGTTTACCTGTTTACTGAACAGATAACGCTTGCATTCTTTCCCCCCACCGAGGAACGTCTCACTGTATCTATTGTGCTTACCCTCTAATAAAAGGCTGGGCTCAGGCAGCAGGCAAACACAATCACAATCATCATCACACAATCATCACCACACAATCTCACATACACGCATGCCTCCACACACATCCAGACACACAGACATCCATGGAACCCTGACAGACAGACGAACAGGAATGCTGCCCTGAGCACCAGATATTGCACCCCGAAACTCTGTGTCCCGTGTGATTCGTAACGCAACATATGGTGACCCCGACGTGATCCCCCCAACGCAACGGCAGAGGTGATCCCCCCAACGCAACGGCAGAGGTGATTCCCCAACGCAACGGCAGACGTGATTCCCCCAAGGCAACGCAGACGTGATTCCCAGAAGGCAACGCAGATGCGATCTCCTGCAGCAAGGCAGATGCAGAGGAACCACTAGGCACAAGGACCAGGCTCCAGGCCGGAAGGCACGAATGCAGCCCATCCTCATCTCCCTACGCCTGTGAAAAGGCTTCGAGACGCGTCCAAACATCCTCTAAGAGGATCCCAAAGGTGAGATGGGAGCGTTCTTCTCGGTTGAAGAGCGAAATGAATTCAGTGGGTCAGTTAATTTTCGGAGCAAAAGAATGCCTTGGGAAAGCCAAGAGTCCCAGATAGAGTTTTGGGAGTCACAACAGCCTCTGGGTGGGAAACCAGTAGCAGGAAAGAAAATTCAGGCAGAAATTTCCAGGGTTGGCAACCAGAATGCACGTGATACAGCAGAGCAACCATGGGGACGCATGCAAATGCCCATTTCACTTCTCCCCACAGATTTTCAGATGTCCCTACCAATAATTTTTCCACCTAGTGACCTGCAGTTAGGAACAGTGTCCCACAATCAGGAATTGGTGGAGGAACAAAGGGAACCCTGTGCTGAGACCGTTGTTCTAAGATCAAAAATTTCCATCAAGAACGGTCTCAGCACAGGGCAAAATGACACTCAGGAAGATCTCATCAAACCCCAGAAGCAGGAGGGGAAAATTTTTGTCGTGCCAGAAAATGTATCTACAAAAGGCAAGGAGATGCCCCAAAGGCAGTCACTTTCTTGCAGCAAAGAGCCAAGCCATGGGGCAGGATTTCCCAAAGAAATGCAGAGAGGCCAAAATTTTGTCCATGGCTCAGTAACGCAAGCCTTGAAACCATTTAAGGCTCAGGATTCCATTTCCCAGGGAAGGCACCTCAGGAATCAGAAGCAGCCAGCTTTAGAGCATATGCAGAGTTCAGCCTTGGGCTGGACCAAAGCAGATTTGCCCAGAGAGGGAATTCCAAAGATAGACCCCTTTTCCAAAAGGACAAAGTTCACCATTAAGGCAAAGGCCAGCCTTTTGTGTGCTGTGGCAGATGCCAGGCACCCTCAGTATAAGTATAGGAGAAAGGTAATTTTTCCAAAAGATTCTGTAACTTATTTTTCCCTAAGAGATTTTCCTCTTTCTCCAAAGCCATGGAGAATGTAGATTTTCTCTCTCAGAAAGCTTAGGCAGCCAGAATTCCCCTCATACTCTCTTTAGCAAGCTACAGGAAAATTTAGGAATCAAAAATGCTTTTCTCTCTCTCTCTCTCTCTCTCTCCCCCCCCCCCCCTCTCTGTCTATCGACTGGAAGCAGCTCAGGGGGAGCGGGGGGGGGAGGGGGCTGGAAAGCAAGCAGGCAGGGGAGGAAAAAAGGTTTTTGGATAAGAAAGAGTTTGCTGGAGAACGGGAAGTTTGCTGGAAAGCAAGCAGGCGTCAGTCAGGAATTGTGAGAAAGATTTCTGGAGATTGCAAGTCCTTTAGAAAAAATGTCCCAAAGATCTCATCTTTCCACTATTTTCCGGGGGGGGGAGCAATTATACGGGTGTGATCCATCTCACTAGCACACAGAAAGCATGCAAGATAGCAGGAAGCATGGAATGGTTATCAGTTTGCTAGGAAGAGTAGACTGTTATCTTTAGAGACATTGTATACACAAAGCAAGCTTATCACCTTCCTGCTGGTTGTAATTACAAGTCAACAAGCAGAGGCATCTTTCAGAGTTGGAAGCAAACTGACTACAAATCCCATATGCCTTACATTTTTGGGCACAAGCAATCAACAGGGTTTAAAAATGTATAAAAAATCACTAATGCGTGTTCCTTTTGCCTCCAAAAATCAAGCAGGAAGGAAAAAAACCTTCCTCTCAGGGTATGAATTTCAAATTTAAAACAGAAAGCCAAAACAATTAGAAAAAAAGAAGGGGGAGGAACTCCCCCCCTCTCCAGGCTTTTCAAGCAAGGCTTGATTTTAACTATACAGTATGTACCCTGAGAGAAAGAGAAATATTCTCACAGTTATGGACACATGCCAAACAGAGGCACCTTCCTTCCATGGCAGTTTGAAGCTTTACCAGCAGAATGATCCCAGAAGGACATTTAAGGAATATTCTAATTCCTCATACATTCCTCATTTTCTCAACTGCAAAGGCTTATGGACTATGGGTAATCTGGGAGCTGTTGTTACCATTCATGCCAAGCAGAATTGTCTCACCACCAGAAGAAGAAGACATTTCCCAGATCCATGAACTTTTAGCAAAAGGACTCTTAAAAGGACCTTTTCCGCAAACAGCCATCCATTGGAAGGAAGCAGAGAAGAAATATAGGTAGTCTAGTCTTTCACCTTCCCCCACAAAAATGTAAGCCCCTAGCACAGACAGATATGCTTACTTATGTATTCTCATGTATTCATGTATTTGGAAAATATTCACATGTCATGCAACTTCTTGCTATAAGTTACCTCTTAGCCACAAAATCATCTATTCCTGTATTGCTAATGCTATAGCTTATTGCTTGATTATTGTTAATGCATGTATATCTGTATGCTAGATTATGTCTATGTACTTTTAAGTCTTGGGAGACAATCTTGCTTATTATGTCAGTTCATTTATTATTGCAAGTTATGATGAGCGAAGAGTCCTTTTCTGGCAGAGCAGCAGAGAGGAAGGAGCTGGTCAGAGGAGCACACGGCCAAAGGGCAGAGCTAACTTCTTCTTTTTGCAGGAGCAATGGGCGGAGTTTTAGCTTTAAATAGCTGCTACCAGCAGTCTCTCAGTCCTTTTCTGGCAGAGCAGCAGAGAGGAAGGAGCTGGTCAGAGGAGCACACGGCCAAAGGGCAGAGCTAACTTCTTCTTTTTGCAGGAGCAAGGGGCGGAGTTTTAGCTTTAAATAGCTGCTACCAGCAGTCTCTCAGTCCTTTTCTGGCAGAGCAGCAGAGAGGAAGGAGCTGGTCAGAGGAGCACACGGCCAAAGGGCAGAGCTAACTTCTTTTTGCAGGAGCAAGGGGCGGAGTTTTAGCTTTAAATAGCTGCTACCAGCAGTCTCTCAGTCCTTTTCTGGCAGAGCAGCAGAGAGGAAGGAGCTGGTCAGAGGGAGCACACGGCCAAAGGGCAGAGCTAACTTCTTCTTTTTGCAGGAGCAAGGGGCGGAGTTTTTAGCTTTAAATAGCTGCTACCAGCAGTCTCTCAGTCCTTTTCTGGCAGAGCAGCAGAGAGGAAGGAGCTGGTCAGAGGAGCACACGGCCAAAGGGCAGAGCTAACTTCTTCTTTTTGCAGGAGCAAGGGGCGGAGTTTTAGCTTTAAATAGCTGCTACCAGCAGTCTCTCAGTCCTTTTCTGGCAGAGCAGCAGAGAGGAAGGAGCTGGTCAGAGGAGCACACGGCCAAAGGGCAGAGCTAACTTCTTCTTTTTGCAGGAGCAAGGGGCGGAGTTTTAGCTTTAAATAGCTGCTACCAGCAACTAAAAAAAAAAAATTCTGGGTTTAATTGAGTTCCCAAGCCAAGCAACTCCTCAGGAGGTCCTACACTTCCTGACGTGCTTGCAGTTGGAGTAGAGGTGCTTTAGCGGCCCCTACACTGTTAGATTTTGACTAAACAATAAAAGAAGTAAAGAGTCTTACTAGATTAAAAAAAAAAGTGCAAGTTTACATTTTTGAGACCTTGAATACATTTTATTGTAATAGTTAAAATGGAGTTGGAGGGAGCAGCTGTAGTTACCTGCAGTACTTGTGCTATGTTTGTTATCTTGACAGAGCGTGTGCAGAACTACATCTGCTGCAAGTGCAAGCTGGTAGTGCTATTGGAAGAGAAGGTCCAGCAGCTAGAGGCTCGCATAGTGGACCAGCAACATATTAAGGAGCTTGAGGAGTTCCTGGACAGAGCGGAAGAGACTATCCAGGTCCAAGAAGAGACAGGGCACACTTCAGAGGAGGGAACACTCCCCCAACTCAGGAGGTGGATGGATGGAGGAATGTGACTCAAAGGAGTAGAAGGCCAAGGCATCGCTCAGAGAGTCTCATCTTGCACAATCAATTTGAAGCTCTTTCCCTCAGCACACCTCATGAGGCACACATAGAGGAAGAAGTGGTTCCACCGGAGGATCTCTCCCTCATCACTATTGATGAGATACAAGATCAGGTACATGTTGATGACCAGGCTGCAGGAGAGAAGCTCATTGTGCTAGGGGATTCTATCATTAGAAATACGGAGGGATGGATTTGTGAGGAGCATGATAACTGGATGGTCACTTGCCTGCCAGGTGCAAAGGTTGCAGACATCACCAGAAATATAGATAGCTTGTTAGAGAAAACTGGGAAGGAGCCAGTGATCATGGTACACGTCGGTACCAACGATGTCGGGAAGGCCAAGCGGTCAGTCTTGGAAGCCAAATTCAGGTTGCTAGGTAGAAGATTGAAGTCCCGGACTTCCAAGGTAGCATTTTCAGAAGTGCTACCTGTTCCTCGTGCAGGTCCCGCCAGGCAGGCAGAACTCAGAAGCCTCAATGCGTGGATGAGGCGATGGTGTCGAGAGGAGGGCTTTAGATTTGTCAGGAACTGGAGAACATTTTGGGACAAGCCAAACCTGTTCAGGAGGGATGGGTTGCACTTGAATCATGATGGGACCAGATTGCTGGCACTCAACCTCAAAAAGGCAGCAGAGCAGCTTTTAAACTGATAACTGGGGGAAAGCCGACAGGAGCTGTGTGGCATCCGGTTCGGAACACCTCATCCTCGGGGAATGAGGTTGGAGAGGGTAGAGAATCACATAGAGATGACATAGCAAGTATTAACACTGGCAGAATAGCGGAATGTGACAGTTCGTCTACTGAAAATAAAAGCTGTGGGGGGAGAAGAACAAGGCAGCAGCTGTTGCGGGACCCACTGTACAAGTGCTTCTACGCCAATGCTCGAAGCCTCCGAGCAAAGATGGGAGAGAACTTGAACATCTGGCAGCTAGGGATAACATTGATATAATAGCCATAACAGAAACCTGGTGGAATGTGGAGAACCAGTGGGACACAGCAATCCCAGGCTATAAACTCTATAGAAGGGATAGAGAGGGGCGGGTTGGAGGAGGAGTGGCCATCTATGTCAAAGAAGGCATAAAATCCAGCAGAATGGAGATTGACAGAGGGTCTGACTCCGCCATAGAATCACTGTGGGTTAAACTACCAGGTCCAAAGAGTGATGTGATAGTTGGAGTATTCTATCGTCCACCAGATCAAAAACTTGAGGAGGACCTTCAAATGAGGAGAGAAATCATGGAGGTGGCTAAGAGGGATAGGATAGTAATCATGGGGGACTTTAATTATCCCCACATTGACTGGGCCAATGCGAGCTCTGGGCAAGAAAGAGAAACTGGGTTTCTCGACTTGCTGAATGACTGTGCCTTAGAGCAACTTGTCATGGAGCCCACCCGAGAACAGGCAACTCTAGATCTAATATTGTGTGATACTCAGGACCTCGTCAGGGATGTGAATGTCACTGAGCCTCTGGGGAACAGTGACCATGCTGCAATTACCTTTGCCATGCATGTCGGAGGAAGAGTGTCAACCAAATCAGACATAAAAACCCTTGATTTTCGAAGGGCAAACTTCCCTCAGATGAGGAAACTAGTTAGAGAGAAACTGAAGGGGAGGGTTAGAAGAATCCAATCTCTTCAGTGTGCATGGAGCCTGTTTAAAACAACAATAATAGAGGCCCAGCACAAGTGCATACCACAAAGAAAGAAGAGCTCATTTAAGTCCAAGAGGACACCAGCATGGTTAACGAGTGGAGTTAGAGAGGCTCTAAAGCACAAGGAGAGGTCCTTCTGTAAATGGAAATCCTCCCCAAATGAGGAAAATAAAAAGGAACACAAACTCTGGCAAAAGAAATGTAAAAAGATGATAAGGGAGGCAAAGAAAGACTTTGAGGAACGCATGGCTAGCAATATAAAGGGTAATAATAAAAGCTTCTTTAAATATGTTAGAAGTAGAAAACCTGCCAGAGAACCAATTGGGCCTCTGGATGGTGAGGGAGGAAAAGGGGAGGTTAAGGAGGACTTGGACATTGCAGAGAAATTGAACGAGTTCTTTGCGTCTGTCTTCACGACAGAGGACCTTGAGCGGATTCCGCTGCCTGAGCCGCCCCTCTTGACTAAAGAATTAAATCAAATACAGGTTAAAAGAGAGGAGGTTTTAGGACTAATTGATAAATTGAGGATTAACAAGTCACCGGGCCCAGATGGCATCCACCCAAGGGTTATTAGGGAACTGAGAAATGAAATTGCAGATCTCTTAACGGTTATATGCAACTTGTCTCTTAAAACGGCCACAGTGCCAGAGGACTGGAGGATAGCAGATGTCACACCAATTTTTTAAAAAAGGAAGGCGGGGGGACCCAGGAAACTACAGGCCGGTTAGCCTTACATCTGTCCCAGGGAAGATGGTGGAAGGGTGGAACCTCATCCAAGAGAAAATCTTAAAACACATAAAAGAACAAACCTTGCTGAGAGAAAATCAGCATGGCTTCTGTAAGGGTAAATCTTGTCTTACAAACCTTTTAGAATTTTTTGAAAAGGTCAACAGGCACGTGGATTTGGGTGAACCGGTGGATATAGTCTATCTGGATTTTCAAAAGGCTTTTGACACAGTCCCTCACCATAGGCTGCTGAGAAAATTGCATAGTCAGGGGATAAGAGGGCAGGTCCTCTTATGGATTGAGAACTGGTTGAGATCCCGGAAACAAAGAGTAGGTGTCAATGGGAAATTTTCACAATGGAGAGAAGTGAAAAGCGGTGTGCCCCAGGGCTCTGTCCTGGGACCGGTGCTTTTCAATCTGTTCATAAATGACCTGGAGACAGGGATAAACAGTGAGGTGGCCAAGTTTGCAGATGACACAAAACTTTTCCATGTGGTAAAAACCAGAGAAGATTGTGAAGAGCTCCAGAAGGATCTCTCCCAAACTGGGGGAGTGGGCTGAGAAATGGCAAATGCATTTTAATGTAACCAAATGTAAAGTAATGCATATTGGGGCAAAAAATCCAAACTTCATCTATCAACTCATGGGCTCTGAGTTATCCGTGACGATCAGGAAAGAGATCTTGGTGTGTTGGTGGACAGCTCCATGAAGGTGTCTCCCCAATGTGTGGCAGCAGTGAAGAAGGCCAATTCCATGCTAGGGATTATCAAAAAGGGGATTGAAAATAAAACAGCCAACATTATAATGCCGTTATATAAAACAATAGTAAGGCCCCACCTGGAGTATTGTGTACAATTCTGGTCACCGCATCTCAAGAAAGACATAGTGGAACTGGAAAAGGTGCAGAAGAGAGCGACTAAAATGATTACTGGGCTGGGGCACCTCCCTTATGAAGAAAGGCTAAAACAATTGGGCCTCTTTAGTCTGGAAAAAAGGCGCTTGAGGGGGGATATGATTGAGACATACAAAATAATGCAGGATGAGTAAAGTGGATAGAGGGAAGCTCTTCTCCCTCTCTCAAAATACCAGAACTAGGGGACATACACTCAAATTGAGTGCTGGGAGAGTAAGAACTGACAAAAGAAAATATTTTTTCACCCAGCGTGTTGTAAGTCTATGGAACTCCCTGCCACAGGATGTGGTGATGGCATCTGGCCTGGATGCCTTCAAAAGGGGATTGGACAGATTCCTAGAGGAAAAGTCCATCACGGGTTACAAACCATGATGGAGATGTGTAATCTCTAGGCTTTAAACCAGGGTACTTCAAGGGCCAGATGCAGGGGAGTGGTATCAGGAGACAGATATCTAGTCTCATGCGCTCCCAAACGCATCTGGTGGGGCCGCTGTGAGATACAGGAAGCTGGACTAGATGGGCCTTTGGCCTGATCCAGCATGGCTCTTCTTATGTTCTTATGTTCTTATGAAAGTTTCTATCTCTGAATGTTATATGAATATTGGGTGCTTTGTAACTCGGTGGGATAAAGAATGCAGCCAACATTCTAGAGGGTCCCCACATTAGATAACACATCACAGCCAATGATTTATGCCATGCCCTAGCTTAGGGCTCTCACAATTAGCATGGGAGTGGGAGGAAATGGCCATGGAGTGTCAGCGCAGCAGTTATCAGGCACAGCCATAAGACATCTCAGTTTTAAGGCATAATTCTCACATCTCAGCCCAGATATATGAAGCTTGTCTTGCCAGAGACATGTCACTCCCTCCTACATAAGGAGTTGAGTTTCCTCTTGGGCCAAGCAATGAGGCCCCTGGGGCAAATGACCTCAGGTTGCCAGCTTTCAAGGCCTGCATGGGTTGAGCACCAGATGAGTGCCTGATTTCTGGTCTGTTTAGGTTTATACCTGTGCCTCCTGTCTGGTATGCAAAATGGGTTACAGTTCTTGCCCACACTCTCTTAATTAAAAGGAAAGGGAGAGATGTAGGGATTTCATACCAATAGCTCTGTACCCCAAGAAATGGGCAGAGCACAAAAGCGCACCTAGAGGAAGCTGAGGACCTGGATTTCCCAGAAATCCCCAGGGCTGAGCAGGCACCCAGGTGCAGCTAAGCTGAAGCTGATCTAAGCATAGGTCAGGAGGCCAGGAAACCAGGATATCAGGATACATCTGCTCAGGCCCAAGGAAGCCTCTTATCAGTAATGCCTCACTAGCTAGGGAGCCTTTTCCCCCCCACCTATGGATTCCATTTCCCCTGCTTTGTTTACCTGTTTACTGAACAGATAATGCTTGCATTCTTTCCCCCCACCGAGGAACGTCTCACTGTATCTATTGTGCTTACCCTCTAATAAAAGGCTGGGCTCAGGCAGCAGGCAAACACAATCACAATCATCATCACACAATCATCACCACACAATCTCACATACACGCATGCCTCCACACACATCCAGACACACAGACATCCATGGAACCCTGACAGACAGACGAACAGGAATGCTGCCCTGAGCACCAGATATTGCACCCCGAAACTCTGTGTCCCGTGTGATTCGTAACGCAACAGAAAGGTTGGAAGCTGCTCCAGCAGCAGACACAATGGCGGCCGATTCTGGCAAAGTGCCAGGACAACAGACGGAGTTTCTTAAAGAACTCAACGATATGAATTTGGAGTTTGCCAATCTATTGAAACTAGCTTTGAAAGATATGACCTCCACCATCGAGGATCGTTTCCATTCTCTATCTTCTCAAAACAAAGACTTAAAGAAAGATCTGTTACAGGAGATCCAAAGGGTTCAGGCAGAAGTTTCCAAAAATGGAACAGAGCTGAAAAAACTAGCAGATGAGGTCAAACACGTTCAAACACTGGCCACCAAAAATGAGAAACACATTGCCACCCACGAAGAGGAGATTGATGCTTTGCAGAGAAAGCTTATCTACATGGAAGACTACTCGAGAAGGTCTAATTTGAAATTAATCAACTTTGAACTTCAAGACAAAAGAGAAATGAAAAAAGAAATTCTCGCCTGGTTTAACTCTATTCTCCCCCAGCAACAGCTTGTAGAGACAGACATTGAAAGAGTGCACTACATAGGCAATGCAAAAGGAGGAGTCTCAAGACCAATTCTGATCAGATTTACCTCTTATGCCATTAAAGAACAACTTATGTCTACTATCAGGGCAAAACCTGAGCTGCTGAAACGAGATGACAGAATTGTGCATGTCTATCAGGACATCTCCAGAGAGAGTTTTGAATGGAGGAAAACAATGAAACCTGTGACAAGCGCTCTGAGAAAGCACAACTACAAATACAACTGGGGATTCCCGATCTTCCTTAAAGTCCTGAAAGGCCCAACTTTGCACAAAATCTATTCCTTGGAAGAAGGTGAACATCTCCTAAAGGCATGGAATATTCAAATTGAAGAGTAGACTCCTCCAGGACCAGCTGCTAGTTTCTTAGCTGTCTCAACTGACAAGTAAATCCGAAGATTAAATCGAGGAGATCCGGAGTGCTGAAGACACTGCTTCCTTCTTCTTTCTCTCTCTCTCTCTCCTCCTCTCTTTATTTTTTTTCTTCCTTATATTTGCCCTATGCCTGCCCGCTCTTCCATCCCTTTCCCTTTTCTCTTTTCCTCCCCCCCCATACCTTCTTCTCTTCTTTTCTCATGAGGGTTTTTTTTCTCCCTTCCCCTTGGGGCTGAGAGGGAGGGAGGGAGGAAGAACAGAAGGAAGATAAGAAATTTCTTGTTATGCTTTTTTTTCCCCTTACCAATTTCTATTTTCTTATTTTAAAGCAAAGATAGACAGTGTTAATGCTAATTTAGAGCTTCGGGATCCTTTATTAGCCATCGGAAGTGGACGGGTGCTTCCCCCCTCCCACCCTGTAAGGGCGCATACAAGATGTATATGAGGGCCAAAAGGATGGGAGAACAGAAAATAAGTGTAGGTGGTAGGGCTTGGGTTAATATTGTTCTTACTTTTATTATATGTGGTGTTTGTTTGAATAATTGCACAGTGGGACCGTGCCAGATGGACAATAGAAAGAAAATATGCGTAAATTTTTAAAATTAGCCACACTGAATGCAAGGGGTCTAGGTTCTGTCCCGAAGAGAAAGAGAATAGAGTCATTAATCAAGAAGAATAAACCGGACATCGTCTTCCTTCAAGGAACACACCAAATGAAAGAAGGACTAAACGAACTGAAATTACCCAATATCAACATATATGAGAAATGTTTTGGTTCATCTAAAGCAAGGGGGGTGGCTATCTTAATCTCAAAGCATTGTGATTGTATTGTTGAAAAAACTGTGAGAGATTCGGTAGGTAGATATATCGTTCTTCAGGGCACAATTGGTACAGAGCAATATACATTGATAAATGTTTATGCACCAAATGCTAATCAAACCTTGTTCTACAAAGAGGTATGGGAGCAGATAGAAAAGGTACAGAAAGGACATGTAATTATGGCGGGATACTTTAATATGGTCATTGATAAAATCAAAGACAAAACAATAAGAATGTGGACTGGAGGGTTAGACACACAACTCTAACAAAATTCATCGTAAACACAGGTTTAAAGGACGTTTGGAGAGAATTGAAGGGAGATGAAAGAAAATACACATTTTACTCCCCAGTCCACAAAGCCTACTCTAGAATAGATTTCATATTTGTCTCACAAAGCTTATTACCTAAAATTGCAAACACAAATATAGAACTGATAAAAATCTCTGACCACGCTTTAATGTCTGTTGAAATACAAAACAAGAAGAATTATAGAGAAGCTAGAAGGTGGAGAATAAATTCCAGAATCTTCCAACTCCCGGACACAGTACAAAGAATACAAAAAGAATGGCTAGAAACTTGGAATATTAATGAAGAAGGCGGTGGACAAATAGGAGTTATCTGGGACACTTTGAAAGCTGTGGCCAGAGGCTACATAATAAAAGAAAATGCTATAATAAAAATCGAGAGCAACTAAACAAAAAAAAAATAGAGGTTATAATAGCAGACCTTGAATCACAATTTTTTTAAAGTCAAGACAAAAAAATCTTAACTCAGATTGAGGCTAGGAAAAGGGAACTAGAAGATATAGATTTTCAACAAACTCAAAGAAATTTACTATATCTGAAAAGAAACTTTTTTGAATATAGTAACAAAAATTCGAAGATGCTAGCCAAGTTAGCACAGAAAAGAAAAGAAAAAATTATGATAGGAAGGATAAAAGACTTAAGAAGCAATAACTGTACACAAATGAAAGAAAAATTAAAAGCTATCCAAGAATTTTACCAAAATTTATATACAGCTAACAACAATAGGAAGGAAGTTATGGAACAATATATTGACAAAAACCTAAAATCAAGATTAGCAGAGGAAGACAGGCTTGAAATGGAGAAATCTATTAATGAGGAGGAGATAGAAGATGTGATAAACAAATTAAAGAATGCTAAAACTCCAGGAGCCGATGGATTGGGACCGGAATTTTATCAGATATTTAAATCAATGTTAATACCTAAGCTAAAGAAGCTTTACAATGAGATAATGGAAGGAGAGCAAGCCCCTATCTCCTGGAAAAACTCGTTAACTATTTTAATTCTCAAGCCTAACAAGGATCCAACAGATGTTGGATCCTATAGACCAATATCACTTATAAATCAAGATGCAAAGATTTTTACAGCAATTCTAGCCAAAAGAATGTATACATTTATAGATAAATATATTAAAGAAGATCAAACTGGATTCATTAAGGGTAGACAAATGTCGAACACTATAAGAAGAACTTTGAATGTTCATGAGATGGGAAGAGCACAAGATAAAGCATGTATTCTGTCCTTAGACCTATTTAAAGCTTTTGATTGTGTTCAATGGTCTGCGTTAAAACTTCTATTAGAGAAATGGGGATTTGGAGAAAAAAATTTAAGTGTAATAAATCAACTTTATTCACATAGTACCTCGTCAATTATAGTTAATGATGGGATGACAGAACAGATTATTTTAGACCGAGGAACAAGACAGGGATGTCCTTTATCACCAGTTCTGTTTTGCATAGTTATAGAGCTATTTGCTAATGCAATAAGGGATGATCAGCTAATAAAAGGTATGGGCAAGGAGGGGAAGATTAAAATTAGTTTATTTGCGGACGACGCCTTGTTAACAATAAAAAATCCGTTAGAAAATATACCAAGAATAAAATCACATTTAAAGGAATTTGTCGAAACAACCGGATTATGTGTAAACTGGCAAAAATCAGAAATTATGCTCTTCAATCATGATAACCGAGATATGGAGGAGATCTCCAACTATGGATTGAAAGTTTGCAAATATATGAAATATTTAGGGATACTTCTAGACAAAGATATGCGTAAGACCAAAGAACGGAATTTCATCAAAATAAAGGAAGAGATTAGAAACAAATTACAAAATTATTCCAAATTAAATTTATCATGGTTTGGTAGAATAGCAATGGTAAAAATGAAAATACTTTGTAAAATTAACTTCCTTTTTAGAATGCTACCCATTCAGTAAACAGAAGCCGAAATTAAAGCTTATCAAGATCTCACAAATAGATACTGTAATGGTGGTAAAAAAGCAAGAATAAGTAAAAGCTTTTGGTATAGATCTCAAAAGGATGGAGGTATAGGCATACCTAATCTTAGAATCTATTATACAGCTAACCAGCTTAGTTGTGTGGGGGAAGTATTATTTAAATCCGAAAAATTAATATGGTGGGAACTTGAATCAGATGAGTTAAGTGGAGATTATAAACAAATATTTGCTTACCCTCCCCCCAAAAAGAAATCCAATCAAAAACCCGCTCCTGCGTTCCCTATTATTCACTTGGAAAAAGTATGGAAGGAAACTGGTACCGGAAGGTTCCCCTCTCGGTTTGGTGATAGATCAGATTAATTTCCCCACGAATATGAAAAAATATGGAGAATTATTTAAAACAATGAAAGTGGCAAGATTAAAAGATTGGATTAAAAAGATGAGAACAAAGCAGGAAATTAAGTGCATACTGCAAGCCAAGGATTTATCTTGGTTGAATTATGCCCAATTAGAAAGTTGGACGAAAGAATGGACAAGGAGAAATATACAACTCAGAGAATATACAAAGTTTGAGCAATTCCTGTTAACATATGAACCAGAGAAAGGAAATACAGGGAAACGAGCAGTAGGTAAAATATACAAAATAATCCAGGATTCACTTGAGAATAGGGAGCTGGGTACAATAAGAGAGGTCTGGAAACAAGACATAGATAAAGAAAGAAATAACGATGAATGGAAAAGAATTTGGAATTTGAGGATTTTATGATCATTATCACTTAGAATAAAGGAAAACTACTTCAAACTAGTTTTAAGATGGTATATGACACCAGTCAGACTGAACAGAATGAACCCAAGATATTCCAAGTTCTGCTGGAAATGTGAAAAATATTCATCTGTGGTGGGAATGTGAAATAGTTTAAAAGTTTTGGCAACAGATTTTCGGTGAGATAAGAGAAATACTACAAACTGATATTAAATGTGAACCGGAAACTGCATTGTTATCATTACCACCTATTAATGAATATGATATGAAAACAAAAGAACTAATTGCAAATCTTATGACAGCAGCAAGATTGATTATAGCTAAAAATTGGAAATTGAAATTAGATCTTAAAATTGCTGACTGGTACAAGGAAGTGTGGGATATAGCTTTAAATGATAAATTATCTTGTAATATAAAAGTTTTGTGAGGGGAAATGAAAAAGGTTATTTTTTATGATATTTGGGGGAAATTTATAGAGTATGTACTACTAAAAGGGAAATGGATACAACCAACCTATAATTCATCACAGTTCTGGAGAAAAGGACCTTAAGAAGCTAACTAGAAAAAAAAGAAGATGATGAAGGAAGAGAAGATTCAAGAATACTGGATGGTCCCGGGGGGTGGGGGGCACTTTGTAGTGTTCGATGATATTATTGTCTATTATTGTTTATTATTGTTTATTGTATGTTTGTATGTCTGTAATAAATAAAATATTTTTTAAAAAAAATTAAACATTTTTCCTGCTGCTGGTGACAGCGTCGAGTGCCCACTCGGTGCTGTCATCAGGAGGGGGAAGATAAGGGGGAACCAACAAAATGATTTTTTTCTAAAAATTCATTTAAACCAGAATGAAACGAACTGAACCAAAATGAATTGCTATTTTTTCAGTTTGTGCCCATCTCAACTTATAACTGAACAGATCAAACAGCAAACTGACAAAACATGGCTGCTTCAAGCAAAAGGCTTCACTAGACTGGCTGTTTTCAACAAACTGACCTCCTCCAACAGACAAAAGAGGGGGGAACAGGTAGAGCAGAGAGGCGGAACTCTCTTTGAATCAGAGGCTGAAAAGAAACTACTGTGGTATCTCAGGCTATGATGTTGATCCATTCCCCATGACACTTTGTAACCCGGAAATTACATAACCCAGATGGAAATGGGGCACAATTCATCTTGACAAATGATATCCTTCAGAAAAATGTGTAAACCGGTGGTTTATTTTGTTTTGTTTTGTTTTGTTCTGTTTTGTTTTTTGCTTTAAAAATGCCTAAACGGACACATTGTTTCCAAAGGACTTCGTTACATAAACTGGAAATTACGTTAATCCCAGTTGTTTGTAACCTGGGATACCACTGTATTTGTTAATGCTGTTAGTGATTGACAGTCACTCCAGCCCAGAAAGGTCCTTCCCAGCCACACCTACTAAAGGCAGCTTGTGAGATTGCAAAAAAGAGTAAGAACAGACAAAAGAAAATATTTGTTCACCCAGCGCATTGTTAGTCTATGGAACTCCCTGCCACAGATGTGGTGATGGCATCTGGCCTGGATGCCTTCAAAAGGGGATTGGACAGATTCCTGGAGGAAAAGTCCATCACAGGTTACAAACCATGATGGAGATGTGTAATCTCCAGGCTTTAAACCAGGGTACTTCAAGGGCCAGATGCAGGGGAGTGGTATCAGGAGACAGATATCTAGTCTCATGCGCTCCCAGATGCATCTGGTGGGGCCACTGTAAGATACAGGAAGCTGGACTAGATGGGCCTTTGGCCTGATCCAGCATGGCTCTTCTTATGTTCTTATGTTCTTATGTTCTTAAGCCCCTGGGGACATGTTGGTCGGACAGACTATGTGAAGCCTGCCAGTTGTCTTTCCTCTGCTGCTGTAGAAAACATGCCTGATCTTTGATATGAACCAGTAGCCTCCATTATAACTGGGTTTGAATGGCAAGGTACCTTTTGGGAGCAAATCACTTCAAACATTATGTGTGTGTAGTGGGGGTGACTCATGAGGTGGCAGAGAGTTCTCTCAGGCACAAACCTTTTTCTCAGGCTTTCTTTTTTCTAGAGAGAACTACTGTGCCACTGGATGTATCAGAAGAAGCATTAGAAGTATGTCAGGAAAAAATGATACCTTGAAAATCAGACAATGACTCATAAAAATCAAAAGGCACAGAAGAACCACAGTATGAGAGGTGTGATGGTGAGACTGACACAGGAACTCCTGGTTTTATCAGTTATCACACAGTATCTCTGCAGAGACATGGAGGGGAGTCTGTCTTTGAACAGCATACATGGCCTCAGCTGAAAGGCAGTTTCAAAAGGAGACTGTCATTGAAAAGCAACTTAGATTTAAAGACAACATGCTACAGCAGAAGCAATATCAGAACTGCTTCTGCTAAGAGTCGTCTTAGCAATATGGCCTGCAGCAGCTCCCTTGAGTGATCAAAAAAGAAAAAGAAAGAAAAGGTGAACAGCAGAATACATTCTATGATACAAAGAATTATTTTCCTCTTTTGCTTTCACAACCTTGCAGAATGCTTCAAAAAAGCTACTAACATAGCAACCTGGGGAACTCTGTACAGTGCAACTGTTCTGGAGGTGACCCATAGACCTTACGAGAGTCCAAGATGGTGTCATGTTTCTACTAGAGATGGGCACAAATTAAAAAAATGACATTTCGTTTGTCGTTTGGAGGGTCCGTTTCGGTTTGTTTCCATTTTTCGCGAATTTTTGCAAAAAAATGTTTTTGTTTTCATTCGTTTCATTACCATTTCGTTACCATTTATTTCAATTTTTTGTGATTTTTTTAAGGATTTTAAGCAGTTCACTCATATTGCAGTAATGGAAACGAAACGCATGACAAAATTTCCGGTTTTTCTGTTCGTTTCGTTTCATTTTAGAGACAAAATTCATTTGTCGTTTCGTTACGTAATGAAAGAAAAAAACGAAAACGGACACAATAAATTGTTCGTTTCGTGCCCATCTCTAGTTTCTACATGCTATGGTTACACTTGGCCTTGCCTTTCACCAGTACCACACAATGCCAGAGCATGAGACTTCAGTACCACACAATGCCAGAGCATGACACTTCTCACCCAAATGTGTCACAACAACAATTACTTCAGATGGATGGTTGGATTCAATAATAGATTAACATTTTGCAATCTGGATTCTCCTCCCCCCCCCACTTCTGGAACAATGAAGGGGGGAAGGAGTATCCAGATTGCAAAATGTGGGCCATAAAACATCTTTCAGAGTAGAAACTGAACTCAGGTGGAAGCCCAACTAACTCTATCTGCTAGAATCAAAATTGTAATGGCAGCTGTTAGTTACTGGTTTGTTAAAACATTGTCCAAAACTAGGAGAAAAAGTCAACAGCTGCTTCCAGGAAAGTATTGTGCCTATATAGTAGAGGCTCTTACCATGTACATTATTTATAATTGTTCTTTGGTCTGCATTTTATCCCAGGTGGCCTCAGAGAGAAACCTTGTTGAAGATACTGTAAATAACCTAATAGAAACTGGGCCAATTTCAGGCTTATAAGATGCATAGAATCACAGAATCATAGAGCTGGAAGAGACCTCAAGGGCCATCCAGTCCAACCCCCTGCCATGCAGGAATCCCCATCAAAGTACTCTCAACAGATGGTCATCCAGCCTCTACTTAAAACCCCAAAGAAGGAGATTCCACCGCCCTCCGTGGCAGCAGATTCCACTGCAGAGGACGAGCCATTTATGATCACCCTTTGCATACGATCAGTCAACCAATTACAAATCCACCTAACAGTAGCATCATCTACTAACTTCTTTGCAAGAATGTCATGGAGAACCTTATCGAAGCCTCTGCTTAAAAAACTCCAAAGATGGAGACTCCACCACCCTCCGTGGCAGCAGATACCAGTGCTAAGCAGCTCTTTGTCCAAATCATTAATAAAGATGTTGAATAGCACTGGACCCAGAACAGAACCCTGGGGCACCCCACTGGTTACCCCTCTCCATGCTGAGGAGAAGCCATCTATGATTACCCTTTGTGTAGGATCAGTCAACCAATTACAAATCCACCTAAAAGTAGCATTATCTATACCACTTTCTACTAACTTCTTTGCAAGAATACCATGGGGAATAGACATGGGCACGACTCGGCGAAATCCTCGTTTCCATTTCCGTTCGTCGTTTCCGTTACGTAACGAGGAACGGTAACGACAATTACTCCGCTCCAGCTCGAACCCGACCCGATAAAGATAAATTGGGTCTGATTTGTCGTTGTCGTTCATGGCATCGCGGCGCCGGCGATCATGCGATGCCAAGTGGCGCAGCACAGAAAAAAAGTTTTAAAAATAAAAAAATACCCCCCCCCCCGATTCCCGGCCATAAAAGCAGGCGAAAATATGCCTGTCTCAGTGAGGGCACCTACCAGAGAGGGGTGGTTTCTTGGGGGGGGGGTCCCCGCCTCCCCCCCCTCCTGTCCTGGGCTGCTGCTGGTACCAGGCTGGGGGGGCATCCTCGTCGTCTCCATTTGCCATGCGGTGGGGGGGGATCCAAAATGGCGACCACAATTTTTCTTTTGAAATCGTGGTCCAAAAACCCACCAAAGCACCACAGGAAAACATTTGAAAATTAGGTATTTTAAATGCCTGATTTTTTATAGTAGCAGCACTGGGTTTTTCATGCAATAAAACGTCTCCATTGATTTTATTTTATTTTATTTTTATTTTTATTTTTTTACACCTGCTCAATGATGGGCTGGCCATGGGATGGGACCATGCAAATTTTTGGAGCCATTCCACCAATCGCATGGCCAGGTTTTGACTGACACTTCTGGATGTGCCAGAGGGCATAAAAACCCGAGGCACCTCCCAGAAGAGTCGCAGTCGGGGTCTGGAGTTGGAGGGTGGAGGGCTGTGTGTAGCTGGCTCCTGTGCTAGTTTCGATTTCGCGATAGGGACGGATACGGAGGCTATGGAGAGAGGCTTTAGATAGGCAGGCAGGGAGGGAATTGATTCATTCAATTGAATTAAAATAATTCATTCCCTGCAGCTTTGTCTGCTGTGGGGAATAGCATAGCAGTTAAATCTTTTTTTTTTCTCTTGCAGTTTGTGAGGATTTTTGTTCTGAATTGATATTGGTTCAAAGGGGAGGTTTGCCTGGGAGGGGAGTTGAGGATTTATTTCAAAAATTTATATTTATATACTACCATTTATTTTCTATTTTCCAAACTATTTGCTTGCTGCAGTGCACACACACACATTTGGTGCAAGCCAAGGGCACCTCTATCTAGTGGATTATTTTACATTTCATTACAATTACATTACAATTTTTTTTTTTTTCTGGCAGAACCCTTTTTTTTTCTGGCAGAGCAGCAGAGAGGAAGCAGGCGTTGAGAGGAGCACACGGCCAAAGGGCAGAACTAACTTCTTCTTTTAGCAGGAGCAAGGGGCGGAGTTTTAGCTTTAAATAGCTGCTACCAGCAGTCTCTCAGTCCTTTTCTGGCAGAGCAGCAGAGAGGAAGGAGCTGGTCAGAGGAGCACAGGGCCAAAGGGCAGAGAGCTAACTTCCTGTTCTTGCAGGAGCAAGGGGCGGAGTTTTAGCTTTAAATACCTGCTCCCAGCAGCCCCCCAGTCCTTTTCTGGCAGAGCAGCAGAGAGGAAGCAGGCGTTGAGAGGAGCACACGGCCAAAGGGCAGAGCTAACTTCTTTTTGCAGGAGCAAGGGGCGGAGTTTTAGCTTTAAATAGCTGCTACCAGCAGTCTCTCAGTCCTTTTCTGGCAGAGCAGCAGAGAGGAAGGAGCTGGTCAGAGGAGCACACGGCCAAAGGGCAGAGCTAACTTCCTCTTTTTGCAGGAGGAAGGGGCGGAGTTTTAGCTTTAAATAGCTGCTACCAGCAGTCTCTCAGTCCTTTTCTGGCAGAGCAGCAGAGAGGAAGGAGCTGGTCAGAGGAGCACAGGGCCAAAGGGCAGAGAGCTAACTTCCTGTTCTTGCAGGAGCAAGGGGCGGAGTTTTAGCTTTAAATACCTGCTCCCAGCAGCCCCCCAGTCCTTTTCTGGCAGAGCAGCAGAGAGGAAGCAGGCGTTGAGAGGAGCACACGGCCAAAGGGCAGAGCTAACTTCTTTTTGCAGGAGCAAGGGGCGGAGTTTTAGCTCTAAATAGCTGCTACCAGCAGTCTCTCAGTCCTTTTCTGGCAGAGCAGCAGAGAGGAAGCAGGCGTTGAGAGGAGCACACGGCCAAAGGGCAGAGCTAACTTCTTCTTTTTGCAGGAGCAAGGGGCGGAGTTTTAGCTTTAAATAGCTGCTACCAGCAGCCCCCCAGTCCTTTTCTGGCAGAGCAGCAGAGAGGAAGCAGGCGTTGAGAGGAGCACACGGCCAAAGGGCAGAGCTAACTTCTTTTTGCAGGAGCAAGGGGCGGAGTTTTAGCTTTAAATAGCTGCTACCAGCAGCACGCGCCTTACGGCGCGTGCAAACTAAAAAATAAATAAATCCGGGTTTAATTGAGTTCCCAAGCCAAGCAACTCCTCAGGAGGTCCTACACTTCCTGACGTGCTTGCAGTTGGAGTAGAGGTGCTTTAGCGGCCCCTACACTGTTAGATTTTGACTAAACAATAAAAGAAGTAAAGAGTCTTACTAGATTAAAAAAAAAGTGCAAGTTTACATTTTTTAGACCTTGAATACATTTTATTGTAATAGTTAAAATGGAGTTGGAGGGAGCAGCTGTAGTTACCTGCAGTACTTGTGCTATGTTTGTTATCTTGACAGAGCGTGTGCAGAACTACATCTGCTGCAAGTGCAAGCTGGTAGCGCTATTGGAAGAGAAGGTCCAGCAGCTGGAGGCTCGCATAGTGGACCAGCAACATATTAAGGAGCTTGAGCAGTTCCTGGACAGAGCGGAAGAGACTATCCAGGTCCAAGAAGAGACAGGGCACACTTCAGAGGAGGAAGTCACTCCCCCAACTCAGGAGGTGGATGGATGGAGGAATGTGACTCAAAGGAGTAGAAGGCCAAGGCATCGCTCAGAGAGTCTCATCTTGCACAATCAATTTGAAGCTCTTTCCCTCAGCACACCTCATGAGGCACACATAGAGGAAGAAGTGGTTCCACCGGAGGATCTCTCCCTCATCACTATTGATGAGATACAAGATCAGGTACATGTTGATGACCAGGCTGCAGGAGAGAAGCTCATTGTGCTAGGGGATTCTATCATCAGAAATACGGAGGGATGGATTTGTGAGGAGCATGATAACCGGATGGTCACTTGCCTGCCAGGTGCAAAGGTTGCAGACATCACCAGAAATATAGATAGCTTGTTAGAGAGAACTGGGAAGGAGCCAGTGATCATGGTACATGTCGGTACCAACGATGTCGGGAAGGCCAAGCGGTCAGTCTTGGAAGCCAAATTCAGGTTGCTAGGTAGAAGATTGAAGTCCCGGACTTCCAAGGTAGCATTTTCAGAAGTGCTACCTGTTCCTCGTGCAGGTCCCGCCAGGCAGGCAGAACTCAGAAGCCTCAATGCGTGGATGAGGCGATGGTGTCGAGAGGAGGGCTTTAGATTTGTCAGGAACTGGAGAACATTTTGGGACAAGCCAAACCTGTTCAGGAGGGATGGGTTGCACTTGAATCATGATGGGACCAGATTGCTGGCACTCAACCTCAAAAAGGCAGCAGAGCAGCTTTTAAACTGATAACTGGGGGAAAGCCGACAGGAGCTGTGTGGCATCCGGTTCGGAACACCTCATCCTCGGGGAATGAGGTTGGAGAGGGTAGAGAATCACATAGAGATGACATAGCAAGTATTAACACTGGCAGAATAGCGGAATGTGACAGTTCGTCTACTGAAAATAAAAGCTGTGGGGGGAGAAGAACAAGGCAGCAGCTGTTGCGGGACCCACTGTACAAGTGCTTCTACGCCAATGCTCGAAGCCTCCGAGCAAAGATGGGAGAACTTGAACATCTGGCAGCTAGGGATAACATTGATATAATAGCCATAACAGAAACCTGGTGGAATGTGGAGAACCAGTGGGACACAGCAATCCCAGGCTATAAACTCTATAGAAGGGATAGAGAGGGGCGGGTTGGAGGAGGAGTGGCCATCTATGTCAAAGAAGGCATAAAATCCAGCAGAATGGAGATTGACAGAGGGTCTGACTCCGCCATAGAATCACTGTGGGTTAAACTACCAAGTCCAAAGAGTGATGTGATAGTTGGAGTATTCTATCGTCCACCTGATCAAAAACTTGAGGGGGACCTTGAAATGAGGAGAGAAATCATGGAGGTGGCTAAGAGGGATAGGATAGTAATCATGGGGGACTTTAATTATCCCCACATTGACTGGGCCAATGCGAGCTGTGGGCAAGAAAGAGAAACTGGGTTTCTCGACTTGCTGAATGACTGTGCCTTAGAGCAACTTGTCATGGAGCCCACCCGAGAACAGGCAACTCTAGATCTAATATTGTGTGATACTCAGGACCTCGTCAGGGATGTGAATGTCACTGAGCCTCTGGGGAACAGTGACCATGCTGCAATTACCTTTGCCATGCATGTCGGAGGAAGAGTGTCAACCAAATCAGACATAAAAACCCTTGATTTTCGAAGGGCAAACTTCCCTCAGATGAGGAAACTAGTTAGAGAGAAACTGAAGGGGAGGGTTAGAAGAATCCAATCTCTTCAGTGTGCATGGAGCCTGTTTAAAACAACAATAATAGAGGCCCAGCACAAGTGCATACCACAAAGAAAGAAGAGCTCATTTAAGTCCAAGAGGACACCGGCATGGTTAACGAGTGGAGTTAGAGAGGCTCTAAAGCACAAGGAGAGGTCCTTCTGTAAATGGAAATCCTCCCCAAATGAGGAAAATAAAAAGGAACACAAACTCTGGCAAAAGAAATGTAAAAAGATGATAAGGGAGGCAAAGAGAGACTTTGAGGAACGCATGGCTAGCAATATAAAGGGTAATAATAAAAGCTTCTTTAAATATGTTAGAAGTAGAAAACCTGCCAGAGAACCAATTGGGCCTCTGGATGGTGAGGGAGGAAAAGGGGAGGTTAAGGAGGACTTGGACATTGCAGAGAAATTGAACGAGTTCTTTGCGTCTGTCTTCACGACAGAGGACCTTGAGCGGATTCCGCTGCCTGAGCCGCCCCTCTTGACTAAAGAATTAAATCAAATACAGGTTAAAAGAGAGGAGGTTTTAGGACTAATTGATAAATTGAGGATTAACAAGTCACCGGGCCCAGATGGCATCCACCCAAGGGTTATTAGGGAACTGAGAAATGAAATTGCAGATCTCTTAACGGTTATATGCAACTTGTCTCTTAAAACGGCCACAGTGCCGGAGGACTGGAGGATAGCAGATGTCACACCAATTTTTAAAAAAGGAAGGAGGGGGGACCCAGGAAACTACAGGCCGGTTAGCCTTACATCTGTCCCAGGGAAGATGGTGGAAGGCCTCATCCAAGAGAAAATCTTAAAACACATAAAAGAACAAACCTTGCTGAGAGAAAATCAGCATGGCTTCTGTAAGGGTAAATCTTGTCTTACAAACCTTTTAGAATTTTTTGAAAAGGTCAACAGGCACGTGGATTTGGGTGAACCGGTGGATATAGTCTATCTGGATTTTCAAAAGGCTTTTGACACAGTCCCTCACCAAAGGCTGCTGAGAAAATTGCATAGTCAGGGGATAAGAGGGCAGGTCCTCTTATGGATTGAGAACTGGTTGAGATCCCGGAAACAAAGAGTAGGTGTCAATGGGAAATTTTCACAATGGAGAGAAGTGAAAAGCGGTGTGCCCCAGGGCTCGGTCCTGGGACCGGTGCTTTTCAATCTGTTCATAAATGACCTGGAGACAGGGATAAACAGTGAGGTGGCCAAGTTTGCAGATGACACAAAACTTTTCCATGTGGTAAAAACCAGAGAAGATTGTGAAGAGCTCCAGAAGGATCTCTCCAAACTGGGGGAGTGGGCTGAGAAATGGCAAATGCGTTTTAATGTAACCAAATGTAAAGTAATGCATATTGGGGCAAAAAATCCAAACTTCATCTATCAACTCATGGGCTCTGAGTTATCCGTGACGGATCAGGAAAGAGATCTTGGTGTGTTGGTGGACAGCTCCATGAAGGTGTCTCCCCAAATGTGTGGCAGCGGTGAAGAAGGCCAATTCCATGCTAGGGATTATCAAAAAGGGGATTGAAAATAAAACAGCCAACATTATAATGCCGTTATATAAAACAATAGTAAGGCCCCACCTGGAGTATTGTGTACAATTCTGGTCACCGCATCTCAAGAAAGACATAGTGGAACTGGAAAAGGTGCAGAAGAGAGCGACTAAAATGATTACTGGGCTGGGGCACCTCCCTTATGAAGAAAGGCTAAAACAATTGGGCCTCTTTAGTCTGGAAAAAAGGCGCTTGAGGGGGGATATGATTGAGACATACAAAATAATGCAGGGTATGAGTAAAGTGGATAGAGGGAAGCTCTTCTCCCTCTCTCAAAATACCAGAACTAGGGGACATACACTCAAATTGAGTTCTGGGAGAGTAAGAACTGACAAAAGAAAATATTTTTTCACCCAGCGTGTTGTAAGTCTATGGAACTCCCTGCCACAGGATGTGGTGATGGCATCTGGCCTGGATGCCTTCAAAAGGGGATTGGACAGATTCCTAGAGGAAAAGTCCATCACGGGTTACAAACCATGATGGAGATGTGTAATCTCTAGGCTTTAAACCAGGGTACTTCAAGGGCCAGATGCAGGGGAGTGGTATCAGGAGACAGATATCTAGTCTCATGCGCTCCCAAATGCATCTGGTGGGGCCGCTGTGAGATACAGGAAGCTGGACTAGATGGGCCTTTGGCCTGATCCAGCATGGCTCTTCTTATGTTCTTATGTTCTTATGTAATATTATTTATTTATTTAGTTTACTTTTACTTAGACAGCAGTTTATTCTTTTTTTTCCCCTCTGGCAGTTTGTGAGGATTTTATTTTCTGAATGGTTCAAGGGGGAGGTTTGACTGGGAGGGGAGGTGTGGATTTATTTTAAAAAATATATACTACAGTACTATACATTTTACATTTTCCCCAGTTCCCAAGTTGCTTGCTTCCAGTGCACTCAAACACATCTGGTGGCAAGCCAAGGGCAACTCTGGAGAATATTTTACATTTTAGAATTACATATTATTTATGTAGTTTCCTTTTACTTACATTGTTTGTTTTCTAAACTTCTTGTGAGGACACTGTGCAGTTCAACAACACAGGCCCATTCTGAGATCAGCCTTCTTTCCACACTTGGGGTTCAAACTCCAGCACTGTTTACTTTGTTTGTTTATATTTATTACTGTACAATACAGTGCCTGTCTGGCACGAACTACTACTGAACTACTAGATTGTACTTGTTCATTTACAAGGAGGCACACCTCTTGTTTTGGGGCTAGTGGCCAGGGGCCACTGATTCTGAGATCAGACATCTTTCCACACTTGGGGTTCAAACTCCAGCACTGTTTACTTTGTTTGTTTATATTTATTACTGTACAATACAGTGCCTGTCTGGCACAAACTACTACTGAACTACTAGATTGTACTTGTTCATTTACAAGGAGGCACACCTCTTGTTTTGGGGCTAGTGGCCAGGGGCCACTGATTCTGAGATCAGACATCTTTCCACACTTGGGGTTCAAACTCCAGCACTGTTTACTTTGTTTGTTTATATTCATTACTGTACAATACAGTGCCTGTCTGGCACGAACTACTACTGAACTACTAGATTGTACTTGTTCATTTACAAGGAGGCACACCTCTTGTTTGGGGGCTAGTGGCCAGGGGCCACTGATTCTGAGATCAGACTTCTTTCCACACTTGGGGTTCAAACTCCAGCACTGTTTATTTTGTTTGTTTATATTTATTACTGTACAATACAGTGCCTGTCTGGCACGAACTACTACTGAACTACTAGATTGTACTTGTTCATTTACAAGGAGGCACACCTCTTGTTTGGGGGCTAGTGGCCAGGGGCCACTGATTCTGAGATCAGACATCTTTCCACACTTGGGGTTCAAACTCCAACACTGTTTAATTTGCTTGTTTATAGTTATTAGTTATTACTGTACAATATAGTGCCTGGCATGAACTACTAAACTGAACTATTATTTGGATTCCATCCTTATTACTCCACTGTTCGTTTGTGGTTTTGTTTACTATTACATTATACATTCACCGGCCTGAGCAACAACCAAAAAACTTGTGCTCTGTGCTTGTACAAAAGAACACAGTGTGTGACAGTAAGCTTGTGGGACGGTGAAAAGGATAAGTTGATTAGAATAGTTTGTACTTAATATAGAATCAGACAATCTATTTATAATACTTTTGAGAAATGAAAAAAATGAGGAGGCATGGCACAGCCAGAGGGAAGGGAAGGGGGACCCCCACTAAAATAAATAGGGGCACATTTCTGAAGGAAGGCACAGGAAGTAGTGCAGATAGTGATACTGCTGCAACTTCATCGCCGAGCAGCAGCTGCACAACCAGCAGCACCATACCATCTTCTGTCACTGAGGAGGGAAGCATGGATGAGGAGCTCATGCAAACCCCTACACCACCGTTACTTGATGCCTCCCTCCTTTATGAGGAAGAAGACGAGGACTCGGATTCGGAAATGGCATCAGAATCAGAAACGGGCTCTTTGCATCTAAACATGCCAGATTTTGAGGACCTGTTGGCAGGAACAGACTTAAGGCAGGCTTCAGGCAGTGATGGAAGGAGCAGCCCTCTTTACACCCAGAGTAGCACCAGTGGCAGGAGTAGTACTCTATTTTCAAGTCAGGGCACAGGCCACACCACCACCAGCACAGCATCGGCAGGCAATACCAGAGGGGGCATTACTTTCCATAAGCCTCGCAGGTCTCTCTGGGAGCATTTTGAGAACAGCCTGGAAGACTCGAGGCTGGCGGTGTGCAAGAAATGCGGGGTGGTCGTGCGCAGGGGGAATGACCCCAAACACCTCTCCTCAAGTGGCTTGCGCAGCCACCTCATGCGAAAGCACCCTGGGACTCTGCCTGGGACAGTGTTAGGCCCTGGTTCTGCCCAATTTTTCTATCCCTTGCCTGGCTCAAAATCAGCAAGGACCACTCAATGTCATTTGGAAGGGTCTGTGTTGGCCCAATTTTTGCAGCCCTTGCCTGGCTCAAAACCAGCAAGGACCACTCAAAGTGTCATTTCAAAGGGTCTGTGTTGGCTCAATTTTGCTAGCCCTTGCCTGGCTCAAAACCAGCAAGGACCACTCAAAGTGTCATTTGAAAGGGTCTGTGCTGGCCCAATATTTCCCCGTTGGCCATGGCTGGTCTCAGTGAGACCCTAATACCTGCCTTCCTTGGTGCTTCCCTCCCTTCCCTGGGGTTTTGGCGCCACTCTGCTTACAAAGTGGTCAGAATGCACTTTACAACAACCTACCTCAAAGACTGATTAGCAGGGGGCTAGCTCTCCTCCTTACAGTCTTAAAGAAATAGCCCAGTTCTCCTGCTTCCACTCTGTCTCCTTGGTTGACGAAACTCGGTCTCCTGGGTTGGAGAAACTCAGCCTCCCAAGCCAGAAACAATCCTCCCTTCTGGCACTTTGGCTTTGTGCCTTCCCTAGCCTGGGTGGGTGGTACCCTGCAAGCCTGCCTTCATTCATACCTGTAAGCCAGACTGCCTGCTTCCCTGCCTGGCCGCCCCTCTGCCAACCTGCCTGCCTGTCAGGCTCCCAGCTTTGAGCATGCCTTCCAGGTGCTTATCCTTCAACCTCATCTAGTCTGGCCTTCTGGCCTCCCCTACTCTGTCCTCTGGGCTGGTCTGTGACCCACTAAGAAGGACTCTGGCTTTGTGGTCTGTCTCCTTGGGATATTCCACCTGGCGATGATCACCCGAGAGGGGAACTCAATCAGGAATACTGGGGGGGGGTAGGGTTAGGATTAGGGGGGATGCTATGGCCTCCGCTACTCTTCACTCTGGGCTGCCAAACACTGTGACTCACTAAGAAGGACATTGTGCTTGTGTGCTGGAAAACAGCCGTGATTGATTAGGCAAAACTCTGCCTTGCTGGCCTTGTGGCCTCCCCTACTCTGGCCTTTTGGCAGCCACTACTCTGGCCTTTTGGCAGCCTGTAATCTGGCCTCTGGGGCCTGGGCTGCAAAACTCTCTGACCCACTAAGAAAGACAGAGAACACAGCTGGGCTTCGTGGTCTCCTTGGGATACTGGAGCTGGTGATAACCCGAGCAATTGAGGGGAACTTAGTTGGAGGGGGGGTTAGGGTTAGGGTCAGCATTAGGGTTAGGGGGGTTGTTTTGGCCTCCGCTACTCTTTCCTCTGGGCTTCAATGCACTGTGGCTCACTGAGAAGGGATCAAGGAAGCATACCTGCCTATGCGTACATACTGTCACAAATAGAAGAATTTGTCTGGAAGTTCCAGGCTTGGTTCTTGGTGGATACTCTGATTCACACTGACTGTGAGTCTGTGATTCACAGGCCTACTCTGTTCCCTAGGCTGCAAAGCACTGAGACTCACTGAGAAGGGAACGTGCCTGGGAGTTTACCAGCGAACCAGCACATAGCTGTGAAGGAAGACCCTCTGGCTTGCAGTCCTTTTGGCAGCCTGGACTCAGGCCTCAGACTCAGGCTATGTGGCCTCCGCCAGTCTTTCCTCAAGCAAATACAATGTACAACACAGAAGGCTACAACAAGTTCGAGTTGTGTCTGGTCTGTGTATCTCCAGAATAATGGTTGGGGACTTGGGGTTGAGGTGGTGGGGGGGGGTAAATGCCTTCTTCAACAAAACATAATAAAAAAAGGAGAAGGACTGTGGCAGATCAAAACAGAAGGCAACCCTATTATTTTCCTTCCCTGCGGGTGCAAGGATTTAATGTCTCAGTAATGTTTTTTTATGAGGTTCCTCTTTCCAGCTGGGAAGGAAGAGGCAAAACTCAGGCCCTGTGGCCTCGCCTACTCAGGCCCTGTGGCCTCAGACTCTGGCTACGTGGCCTCCGCCACTCTTTCCTCTGGGCTGCAATACACGTTGGCTCACTAAGAAGGGAAGCATAATTGCGTCATGCTGTCACAAATAGAAGAGTTTGTCTGGAAGTTCCAGCCTTGGTCCTTGGTGGATACTACTACTGACTGTGAGTCTGTGATTCACAAAGAAGGGCTACTCTGTTCCATTGGCTGCAAAGCACTGTGACTCACTGAGAAGGAGAGTTCCATTTTACTTGCGTACTCAGGCCATTCAGCAACTTTGGGTACTCGAGCTGGCCTCCCGTTCGCAGGCCCTGTGGCCTCAGACTCTAGCTACGTGGCCTCCGCCACTCTTTCCTCTGGGCTGCAATACACGTTGGCTCACTAAGAAGGGAAGCATAATTGCGTTGTGCTGTCACAAACAGAATAGTTTGTCTGGAAGTTCCAGCCTTGGTCCTTGGTGGATACTACTACTGACTGTGAGTCTGTGATTCACAAAGAAGGGCTACTCTGTTCCATTGGCTGCAAAGCACTGTGACTCACTGAGAAGGAGAGTTCCATTTTACTTGCGTACTCAGGCCATTCAGCAACTTTGGGTACTCGAGCTGGCCTCCCGTTCGCAGGCCCTGTGGCCTCAGACTCTAGCTACGTGGCCTCCGCCACTCTTTCCTCTGGGCTGCAATACACTGTGGCTCACTAAGAAGGGAAGAGTAGTTGTGTGCCAGCACTCCATTAGAAGAGTTTATCAGAAAGTTCCAGGCTTGGTTCTTGGTGGATACTCTTCTGTCAGTCTGTGACTCACTAGGAAGGGAATTGCCCTTCCCTACTGGCAGTTTGCCAGTGTACCAGCACACAGTTGGGAAGGACGAGGCAGACTCAGAACTCTTCCTTGCTGTCCTTTTGGCAGCCTCAGGCTCAGGCGACATGGCCTCCGCCACTCTTTCCTCTGGACTGCAAAACACTGTGACCCACTTAGAAGGGAATAGTACTTGCATACTCAGGCCATTCTTATTCTCAAAGATACTCGAGCTGTCCTTTTGGCCTCGCCTCCTCAGGCCCTGTTGCCTCAGACTCAGGCGATGTGGCCTCCACCACTCTTTCCTCTGGGCTGCAAAACACTGTGACTCACTAAGAAGGTCAGAAAACTGTTTGTAGTTGCACACAGCTTTGAAGAGGCAGCATGCCGCCTTGCTGGCCTTTTGGCAGCCTGTACTCAGGCCAGTCAGCTAGCTCCTTTGGATACTCGTGCTGGCAATGCACCTCCCGTTCGCAGGCCCTGTGGCCTCAGAGTCAGGCCCTATTTCCTCCGCCACTCTTTCCTCTGGGCTGCAAAACACTGTGGCTCACTAAGAAGGGAAATGTACTTGCGTGCGTACTACTGTCACCAAGAGTTTGTCAGAAAGTCCCATGTGTGGTTCTTGGTGCTGTGACTCACTACAAAGGGCATTGCCCTTCCCTATTGGCAGTTTGCCAGAGTAGCACACAGCTTGGAAGGAAGAGGCAGACTCAGAACTCTTCCTTGGTGTCCTTTTGGCAGCCTCAGACTCAGGCTATGTGGCCTCCGCCAGCCACTCTTTCCTCTGGGCTGCAGTGCACTCTGGCTCACTAAGAAGGGGAATGTACTTGCATACTGCACTGCGTACTATCACCATTTACAAATAGAACAGTTTATCAGAAAGTTCCAGGCTTGGTTCTTGGTGGATACTCTTCTGTCAGTCTGTGACTCACTACCAAGGGCATTGTACTTGCCTACTGGCAGTTTGCCAGCGTGCCAGCTCACAGCTGGGAAGGAAGAGGCAGAACTCTGTCTTGCTGTCCTTTTGGCAGCCTCAACCCAGGTCTCAGACTCAGGCTATGTGGCCTCCGCTACTCTGTCCTCTGGGCTGCAAAACACTGTGACCCACTAAGAAGGACATTTTACTTGTCTTCTAGAAAACAGCCGTGACTAGGCAAAAGTCTGCCTTGCTGTCCTTGTGGCCCCCACTCCTCAGGCCCTGTGGTCTCCTACTCATTCAGGCCTTTTGACCTGCCCTACTCTGTCCTCTGGGCTGCAAAACATTGTAACTCACTAAGAACAACATTTTACTTGCGCACCCAGGCCATTCAGCTCCTTTTTATACTGGAGCTGGCAATGAGCCTCCCCTACTCAGGCCCTGTGGTCTCAAACTCGGGCCTTTTGGGCTCCCCTACTCTGTCCTCTGGGCTGCAAGACACTGTGACCCACTAAGAAGGACACATTTTACTTGTGTACTGGAAAACAGCCATGATTAGGCAAAAATCTGCCGTGCTGGCCTTGTGGCCGCCCTTACTCTGGCCTTGTGGCCTCAGGTACTCTGTCGTTGTGTCCTCCCATACTCAGGCTCTGTGGCCTCATACTCTGGCCTTGTGGCTGGCCGCCCTTACTCTGGCCTTGTGGCCTCAGGTACTCTGGCGTTGTGTCCTCCCGTAGTCAGGCTCTGTGGTCTCATACTCTGGCCTTGTGGCTGGCCGCCCTTACTCTGGCCTTGTGGATGCCCATAGTCCTTGTATAGCTTAGTAGTTAGTGGGCTGTAAAACTAACTTCTGTCTAATCCGAGCTGTGTGCCCGTACGCCAGTACACTGACCTTAGTAAGTCACAGAGCAACCCAGAGCCCACTATCCCTACCTATTACCTAACCCAACCCTACCCCTAACCCTAAACTGTACGCCAGGACACTGTCCTAGTGGGTCAGAGGCACCCAGAGGTGCAGCCCAGAGCCCACTAACCCTAACCCTAACCCTAACCCATGCCACTACCAGACTCTAGGGTTGCAGTTGCTTAATTGCTTGGTTGGCTTTAGTTACATACCAGCCAGGAGTGACATTGGAGATGGGGGGCATTGAGAGGAGTAGACCCTCATCCAGATTTGGGGAGGAACGGAATGTCTGTGTCTCCTGCTGCCTCTGAGAGGTGGAGGGGAGATGGGATGGATAAAAGCCAAAACAAAACAAACAACAAAAAAGTATAACAGGCAGCCAGACCAAGTAGCGTTGCCGGTTCGACTCAGTCAGCACTCAGAAGCAGGCATTGACCAAGAGAAAAAAAAGAAATATATTGCAAGCATTCTGCCCATTTTGTTTGCTTTATTGCATAGGATGCACTCTTGTGCAGCAACGATCCATCACCCAACTTTAAAGTGCTTTTTTTTCCCACCTGCTAGTCTGGAATCATTCTGGAAGGATCATTGCGGGACCCATGGCCGCCGGCCGCCCGCTCGCCCGCCCGTGCCTCCCCCCTGCCGCTGTCGCCGCCCGCCTGCAGCTCCCCGCCCGCCACCCGCCCGCCACCCCCCCCCCCCCCCCCCCCCCCGCCTAGGGCGCAAAAACACCTAGTGCCGGCCTTGATTGTGGGACGCCCCCATGCTCACTGGGACGTCAAGTCAAATCGCGCTCAATCGCGGTACAAACCACCAAACAACAAACGACAAACAGAATGACAAATTTTTGAAAATTATCGCGACAAACGGAAACGACCCGAAATGGACCCGTCCCGACAAACGACAACTCGAAACGTCATTTTTTCTGGTCGTGCCCATCTCTAATGGGGAACCTTATCAAAGGCCTTACTAAAGTCCAGATAAACAATATCCACAGCATTCCCCTCATCCACCAGGCCTGTAACTCTATCAAAGAAAGAGATCAAATTAGTATGGCATGACTTGTTTTTGAGGGACCCATGTTGACTTCTAGTAATGACAGCATTGCTTGTTAAATAATTACAGACTGTCTGCTTAATAATCTGTTCCAGAATCTTTCCAGGAATATATGTAAAACTGACTGGGCGGTAATTATTTGGGTCTTCCTTTTTCTCCTTTTTGAAGATGGGGACAACATTTGCCCTCCTCCAATCTATGAGGACTTCCCCTGTTTTTCAGGAATTCTCAATGATAATTGCCAATGGTTCTGAAATACTTCTGCCAGTTCCTTTAATATCCTTGGATGTAATTCATCTGGCCCAGGAGACTTAAATTCATTTAATATTACCAGGTGTTTCTGTTAATACCTCTCTACCTATTCTATGTTGCAATTCCCATCCTAAATAATCTACCCTTTGTCCCAGCAGATCTCTTTTTTCCTTTTTGGAGAAAACTGAGGCAAAGTAGGTGTTGAGTAGTTCTGCCTTTTCCCTGTCTCCTGTTAGTAATTAGTTATCTTTGCCACACAAATACCCTATCATTTCCTTATTTTACCTTTTGCTGCAGACATAATTTTACCTTTTGTTGTGGACATGACTAAAGAAACCCTTTTTACTATCTTTAATCTCTCTGGCAAGTCTAAGTACATTCTGTGCTTTAGCTTTTCTTACCAATCCCCTGCATATACTGGCTATTTGCTTATATTCCTCTTTGGTGCATTCCCAATTTTTCCATATCTTGTACATGGTTTTTATTTTTAATATTCAGCTGACTTGAAAGTTCTTTAGTCAACCATTGCAGTTTCTTTAGTCATCTTCCATTTTTCTTCTTTTTGAACCATTTTAGATTGTGCCTTTAATATCTCACTTTTAAGGAATTCCCATCCATCTTGGACTCCATTTCCTTTCAGTGCTTCAGTCCATGGAATTACAGCCAATAATTCCCTAAGTTTACAAAACTGGGTTTCTTAAAGTCCAGGATGCTTGTCTGGCTATACTTAGTTTCCTCTTCCCACTGTATAACAAATTCCAAAAGAGCATGGTCACTTCTACCTAAAGATCCCAACACTTTGACCCTATTTACAAAGTCCTCCCTACTGGTTAAGGTCAGATCTAAAATAGCTGTTCCACTTGTTGCCTCCTCTACCTTCTGGACCATGAAATTGTCTGCAAACCCATTAAGGAGTGCATTAGACCTTGCGTTCTTAGCTGAGTTAGACTGCCAGCATATCAGGATAGTTAAAATCTCCTATTAATACTACATCCTTCCCTTTTGGCTGTGTGGCCATCTGCTCACAGAAGGCATCATCCAACTCCTCTGGATGGTTTGAGGGTCTATAATATACCCCCATTATTCTCCCCCTTATTTCTCATCCAAATACTTTCAACCTGACTTCCCAGTTCTGTATCCTGGATTTCTTCAGCAGCATAAACATCATTTATATACAAAGCTACTCCTCCTCATTTTTTACTAGGTCTGTTCCTTTGAAACAGGTAATACCCTCCAATAACTACATTCCAGTCATAAGTCTCATCCCATCAGGTTTCAGTAATGCCTTTTATAACATATTTATTTTGCTGTATTAGGAGTTCAAGCTCCTTCTGTTTGTTCCCATGCTCTATGCATTGGTGTAGAGACATTTAAGGCTGTGTGTCCTTCTTAAAAGCCCTTTGGAATGAATGAATGAATGAATGAATGAATGAATGAATGAATGAATGAATGAATGAATGAATGTGAGAAAGCATACTGAAGCCTCACCTGTCAAAACACATGGAGGAAGTATCATAACAAGCAATGGTAGAGGACACAGAAGTGGAGACATTTTGGTAATGAAATTCAGAAAGCTTGGTGCTAATTTACACCATCATTCTAGGACATAATGAGAGTCCAATTCCTACGGGGGCTTTTCAGCTCAGTAGTGGAACAGTTGTGTTTTGTGAGCAACATCAGCAGCCCAAGTTCAATCCCTCAACCTCTTCAGTTAAAACAGAGTTGGACAGAATAAATGTCCCTTCTTGTATTGAAGACTGCTGCCAACAAGGATGATGGGAGTGGCAGTCCACCCCCACCACCCCGTGGCTGAGTTGAAAAATTTAACGAACAACGGTGGCAATGAGTCCCTCTGCTTACAACGTAAGAGAGCTAATGCTGATGGGATAAGATACTGCTGGGTGGGGTGGACAGCTAGCGAGACACAGTCTAGGCAGACTTATGGCCCCTCTGGCCCACCAAAACAAACAATTGTGTTCTCCTAGCAGGATGACCATCTCTAGATGGTGGGGTGGGGCTTCCTGTCTCTGAGAGCAGTACCTGTGGCAGAGATATAAAGGCTTAGGTAGGATTTGCCAAAGACTGCTTGAGGAAGCACTGCTCCTGGACAGTGATAAACCACACAGTGTATTTTGGGCAGTAATAAACCCCTAGTTGCTGCCTCTTATTATGTTCTTATGTTCTTATGAAGGCTTCATGTCCTCAGACACCCTCCAGCAATGTTTGTCTTGCCAAACCCCAAGGTAGCACCACCTTGCCACTTCCCAGGAATTTGGTATCACTTTGAGAACTTTACTATCCACAAGTGTGATAAAAGCATATATGATTTCCAAGCACATGTGATAATTATATATATATATATATATATATATATATATATATATATATATATATATATATATATATATATATATATATATATATATATATATATATATATATATATATATATATATATATATATATATATATATATATATATATATTTGTTTTCGTAGATTTTCACGGGTATAGGTATGCATGTTAGGGTGGATTCGGGTTTCTTCCCGTGTAGAAATCTGGTTGTTTTGGCGACGTTTCGACGAGGTCTCACTCGTCATCTTCAGGCTGGTGTTCTGGCTTCTTTCTTCTTGAAGCAAAGCGTGATCTCAGTTGAAGTCCTTCTATAAATACTGCTGGGGGGTGTGGTTTGCTTGCTCTGTTGCTGATTGTAGGTTCGTTTGTTCTTTTGTGATTTGCTGTGTGGCTGAGGCGATCGTTAAGGGCTTAACTGCTGGTGGGTCAGATGGCTGTTTAGAGACATCCTGTGTGGGTGAGGTGCTGGATGTGTGTCTATTAGCCTTTTGTTTCTTAACGACCTTGGTGATGGGTGTTCTGGTAGCATCCTGGGCTTTGGTGGAGTGGGGTCTTGTGTCTTGTGAATTCATTTTGGTCTGGCTGCGTGTCTGTGGTCTCCCAAAGTTTTTTTGGCATGTGTAAGTGTGCTCCATGTGGTGGCTGGAGTGGGGAGTAGCGGTAGATGGTGCAGTCGTGGTTTTGTTATTGGATGGTGGTTTCGTTTCATCTGTGGGAAGGGTCTGGGTTTGTGTTTGGTGTGGATGGAAGGTGGTGGCATCTTGTGTCCTTTTGGACCTGGTGTCAGTCTTTGTGACAGAGGCTCGTCTGTTGACCAGGGCTAGTTTCCAGATGTCAGGCAAGCGGGAGGTGTCATCACGTTTATTCATGTTGTTTGGGTGTTTCTCTATTTCAATGGCTTCCATGATTATTCGACTGTTGAAGTGTTCAGTTTTGGAGATGAGTTTGGTTCTTTTAAAATCAATTTCATGACCTGTTGTTTTTATGTGCTGGAAGAGAGAGGAAGATTTTTCTTCTTTTTTGACTGCGTTCTTGTGTTCTGTGATGCGTGCGCTTATTCTCCTGTTTGTCTGTCCGATGTATGTGGCTGGGCAGACTTTGCATGGTATTTCGTAGACTCCTTGGTTTTCTAGCTCAATCTTGTCTTTGGGGTTTCTTAAAATGTTGGCTATTTTTTGTTCGGTGCAAAAGGCTGTCTTGATATTGTGTTTCTGGAGAATTTTGCTTATTTTGTCTGTGGTGCCTTTGATGTAAGGGAGGAGGGCAGTGCCGTTGTTCTCTTCTGTTTCTTGGTTCTTGGGGGGTGTTTCTTTTTGGATTAGTTTGGTGATGGTGTTTTTTTGGAATCCGTTCGCAATTAAAGCATTCGAGAGGGTGTGTAATTCAGTTTTTAGGTGGTCTTTGTCAGCGAGGCGTTTGGTTCTGGAGATGAGGGTTTTTGCTACGGAGTTGATCTGTGCAGGGTGGTGGTGTGATTGAGCATTTAAGTAGCGGTTTGTATGTGTTTTTTTCCGGTAGATGGTATGTCCTAAGGAGCCGTCGGGTTTTTTGTAGATTAGGACGTCCAGGAAGGGAAGTTGGTTGTTGGCTTCTATTTCCATAGTGAATTGTATTTTGGGGTGTAGGCTGTTGAGATGTGTGAGAAAGTTGTTCAGTTTGTCTTTCCCGTGTGGCCAGATAACAAAGGTGTCGTCAACATATCTGAGCCAGAGTTTGGGTTTATGTTCGGACTTCTGTAACGCGTTGGTTTCAAAGTGTTCCATATATAGGTTTGCGATGACCGGTGAGAGGGGTGATCCCATGGGTGCTCCTTCTATCTGTTTGTATCTTTGTCCATTGTGGATGAAGTATGTGTTGGTTAGGCAGTGGTTGGTCAGATCTAGGATGTGCTTGGGGGGGTTGTATTTGTTGTGGATAGCTGTCAAGGCTTCTTGAATGGGCACTTGTGTGAAGAGCGAAACAACATCGAAGCTCACGAGTAGGTCATTGGGTTGTAGGTCTTGTTTCTTTATAATTTCTATGAAGTGGAACGAGTTTTGTACGTATGAAGAGATGGATTCTGCATAGGGCTGGAGTTGTTTGGCAAGAAATTTGGCGAGGTTTTGTAGGGGTGAGCCTATGGAGCTGACTATGGGTCTGAGAGGTGTTCCTTCTTTGTGAATCTTGGGGAGGCCGTAGAGCTTGGGGCATCTGGAAGATTTCTCTCTGGGGATGATGCTTGGCTTGATTTCTTCACTTAAGGGTGAGGCTTTTATTTTGGCTTTGGTGGTTTTTTCCAGGTAGGTGGTGGGGTCTGTGTTCAAAGGTATGTAAGCAGGGTCTTGTAGTAGGTTGGATAGTTTGGCTTGGTAGTCAGATGTGTTCATCACCACTGTCGCCAAAACAACCAGATTTCTACACGGGAAGAAACCCGAATCCACCCTAACATGCATATATATATATATATATATATATATATATATATATATATATATATATATATATATATGCATGTTAGGGTGGATTCGGGTTTCTTCCCGTGTAGAAATCTGGTTGTTTTGGCGACGTTTCGACGAGGTCTCACTCGTTATCTTCAGGCTGGTGTTCTGGCTTCTTTCTTCTTGAAGCAAAGCGTGATCTCAGTTGAAGTCCTTCTATAAATACTGCTGGGGGGTGTGGTTTGCTTGCTCTGTTGCTGATTGTAGGTTCGTTTGTTCTTTTGTGATTTGCTGTGTGGCTGAGGCGATCGTTAAGGGCTTAACTGCTGGTGGGTTAGATGGCTGTTTAGAGACATCCTGTGTGGGTGAGGTGCTGGATGTGTGTCTATTAGCCTTTTGTTTCTTAACGACCTTGGTGATGGGTGTTCTGGTAGCATCCTGGGCTTTGGTGGAGTGGGGTCTTGTGTCTTGTGAATTCATTTTGGTCTGGCTGCGTGTCTGTGGTCTCCCAATGTTTTTTTGGCGTGTGTAAGTGTGCTCCATGTGGTGCTGGAGTGGGGAGTAGCGGTAGATGGTGCAGTCGTGGTTTTGTTATTGGATGGTGGTTTCGTTTCATCTGTGGGAAGGGTCTGGGTTTGTGTTTGGTGTGGATGGAAGGTGGTGGCATCTTGTGTCCTTTTGGACCTGGTGTCAGTCTTTGTGACAGAGGCTCGTCTGTTGACCAGGGCTAGTTTCCAGATGTCAGGCAAGCGGGAGGTGTCATCACGTTTATTCATGTTGTTTGGGTGTTTCTCTATTTCAATGGCTTCCATGATTATTCGACTGTTGAAGTGTTCAGTTTTGGAGATGAGTTTGGTTCTTTTAAAATCAATTTCATGACCTGTTGTTTTTATGTGCTGGAAGAGAGAGGAAGATTTTTCTTCTTTTTTGACTGCGTTCTTGTGTTCTGCGATGCGTGCGCTTATTCTCCTGTTTGTCTGTCCGATGTATGTGGCTGGGCAGACTTTGCATGGTATTTCGTAGACTCCTTGGTTTTCTAGCTCAATCTTGTCTTTGGGGTTTCTTAAAATGTTGGCTATTTTTTGTTCGGTGCAAAAGGCTGTCTTGATATTGTGTTTGTGGAGAATTTTGCTTATTTTGTCTGTGGTGCCTTTGATGTAAGGGAGGAGGGCAGTGCCGTTGTTCTCTTCTGTTTCTTGGTTCTTGGGGGGTGTTTCTTTTTGGATTAGTTTGGTGATGGTGTTTTTTTGGAACAGAAGCCAGAACACCAGCCTGAAGATGACGAGTGAGACCTCGTCGAAACGTCGCCAAAACAACCAGATTTCTACACGGGAAGAAACCCGAATCCACCCTAACATGCATACCTATACCCGTGAAAATCTACGAAAACAAATATCCGACCTCTACGGGGAGGAAACCTTCCAGCTGACCAGAACCTACGAGAAACTAGAAGTCCGAAGAGCCACCATCTTATGTGACATTGCATTCCTACGCAACTGCCGAGATAAAAATGTGATCCCCACAAGCTTCCAACTGAAATTCCACTCAAAAACCCCATCCAGCGAAAGGATCCTGAAAAGAACAGAACTAGCCCTAATCAGAAACGAACTACACAAGAAAAGATACCTACTAGATCAAACCAACAGAGACCTACTCACTCTCCACCTCAAACTCAGCAACAAAATCCACCCAACACTCTGGAACAAATCCAAGCAACTCGCCGCCTGGAGAGCTGAAACAGAGACCTCCCACAAGACAGACATACACACCAACAAACTCCACAAACTGGAAAAACGCCAGAAGCCCAACCCCCCACAGCAGCCCATGAAACAAACAGTTCACAACATATCAGACAGGACACTCACCATCGCAGAGACCAAAGTCCTGTCCAAAGGATTCAACTTTGCAGTCGCCCCCAGACACATCCCCACTGAAAACATCATATGCGGAGTGGAAGCCAGCCTAACCAAAATCAACCCAGATGAAGCCAACAAAATCAGACTCGAAGTCACCAATATCCTCTGCTCCAGCAAACCACCCAGAAGCAATTTACACAAAGAAGAACAAAAAGCCCTCACCAACCTGAGGAAAGACAACAACATAATCATTCTCCCAGCAGACAAAGGCAATGCCACAGTGGTGATGAACACATCTGACTACCAAGCCAAACTATCCAACCTACTACAAGACCCTGCTTACATACCTTTGAACACAGACCCCACCACCTACCTGGAAAAAACCACCAAAGCCAAAATAAAAGCCTCACCCTTAAGTGAAGAAATCAAGCCAAGCATCATCCCCAGAGAGAAAATCTTCCAGATGCCCCAAGCTCTACGGCCTCCCCAAGATTCACAAAGAAGGAACACCTCTCAGACCCATAGTCAGCTCCATAGGCTCACCCCTACAAAACCTCGCCAAATTTCTTGCCAAACAACTCCAGCCCTATGCAGAATCCATCTCTTCATACGTACAAAACTCGTTCCACTTCATAGAAATTATAAAGAAACAAGACCTACAACCCAATGACCTACTCGTGAGCTTCGATGTTGTTTCGCTCTTCACACAAGTGCCCATTCAAGAAGCCTTGACAGCTATCCACAACAAATACAACCCCCCCAAGCACATCCTAGATCTGACCAACCACTGCCTAACCAACACATACTTCATCCACAATGGACAAAGATACAAACAGATAGAAGGAGCACCCATGGGATCACCCCTCTCACCAGTCATCGCAAACCTATATATGGAACACTTTGAAACCAACGCGTTACAGAAGTCCGAACATAAACCCAAACTCTGGCTCAGATATGTTGACGACACCTTTGTTATCTGGCCACACGGGAAAGACAAACTAAACAACTTTCTCACACATCTCAACAGCCTACACCCCAAAATACAATTCACTATGGAAACAGAAGCCAACAACCAACTTCCCTTCCTGGACGTCCTAATCTACAAAAAACCCGACGGCTCCTTAGGACATACCATCTACCGGAAAAAAACACATACAAACCGCTACTTAAATGCTCAATCACACCACCACCCTGCACAGATCAACTCCGTAGCAAAAACCCTCATCTCCAGAACCAAACGCCTCGCTGACAAAGACCACCTAAAAACTGAATTACACACCCTCTCGAATGCTTTAATTGCGAACGGATTCCAACAATATCAAGACAGCCTTTTGCACCGAACAAAAAATAGCCAACATTTTAAGAAACCCCAAAGACAAGATTGAGCTAGAAAACCAAGGAGTCTACGAAATACCATGCAAAGTCTGCCCAGCCACATACATCGGACAGACAAACAGGAGAATAAGCGCACGCATCGCAGAACACAAGAACGCAGTCAAAAAAGAAGAAAAATCTTCCTCTCTCTTCCAGCACATAAAAACAACAGGTCATGAAATTGATTTTAAAAGAACCAAACTCATCTCCAAAACTGAACACTTCAACAGTCGAATAATCATGGAAGCCATTGAAATAGAGAAACACCCAAACAACATGAATAAACGTGATGACACCTCCCGCTTGCCTGACATCTGGAAACTAGCCCTGGTCAACAGACGAGCCTCTGTCACAAAGACTGACACCAGGTCCAAAAGGACACAAGATGCCACCACCTTCCATCCACACCAAACACAAACCCAGACCCTTCCCACAGATGAAACGAAACCACCATCCAATAACAAAACCACGACTGCACCATCTACCGCTACTCCCCACTCCAGCCACCACATGGAGCACACTTACACACGCCAAAAAAAACATTGGGAGACCACAGACACGCAGCCAGACCAAAATGAATTCACAAGACACAAGACCCCACTCCACCAAAGCCCAGGATGCTACCAGAACACCCATCACCAAGGTCGTTAAGAAACAAAAGGCTAATAGACACACATCCAGCACCTCACCCACACAGGATGTCTCTAAACAGCCATCTAACCCACCAGCAGTTAAGCCCTTAACGATCGCCTCAGCCACACAGCAAATCACAAAAGAACAAACGAACCTACAATCAGCAACAGAGCAAGCAAACCACACCCCCCAGCAGTATTTATAGAAGGACTTCAACTGAGATCACGCTTTGCTTCAAGAAGAAAGAAGCCAGAACACCAGCCTGAAGATGACGAGTGAGACCTCGTCGAAACGTCGCCAAAACAACCAGATTTCTACACGGGAAGAAACCCGAATCCACCCTAACATGCATACCTATACCCGTGAAAATCTACGAAAACAAATATATATATATATATATATATATATATATATATATATATATATATATATATATATATATATATATATATATATATATATATATATATATATGCAGCTTTACTACCAAGATTGGGTGGAATAGCTAATACCGGAAACAAAATTCATAATACTCTTGATAGGCTGGAGCACTGGGCTGAAGCCAATAGAATGAAATTTAAGGTACTGCATCTAGGAAGAAGAAACCAAATACATAATTACAAGATGGGGCACACCTGTTGGAATTCTTGTAGACTGGAAACTGAATATGAGCCCACGGTGTGATGTGGCCACAACAAAGGCAAATGCTATTGTAGTCTGCATTAACAGAAGTATAATTTCCAAATCCCATTACATGTTCGCTCACCTCTACTCAGCACTAGTTAGGAGTCAGCTTAGAATCATAGAATCATAGAATCATAGAATCATAGAATCATATAGTTGGAAGAGACCTCAAGGGCCATCTAGTTCAACCCCCTGCCATGCAGGAACCCCATCACAATATTTCTGACAGATGGCCATCCAGCCTCTGCTTAAAAACCTCCAAAGAACGAGACTCCACCACCCTTTGTGGCAGCATATTCCACTGCCAAACAGCTCTAACCGTCATGAAGTTCTTCCTAATGTTCAAATGGAATCTCTTTTCCTGTAGTTTGAAACCATTGCCCCGAGTCCTAGTCTCTGAAGCCATGGAAAACAAACCTGTTCCCTCTTCAATATGACATCCTTTCAAATATTTAAACATAGCTATCATATCCCCCCTCAGCCTTTTTTTAGAGAGGCTAAACATTCCCAGTTCCCTAAGCCATTCCTCATAACACATTTCCTCCAGATCCTCAACCATCCTGGTCGCCCTCCTCTGCACCTGCTTGAGGTTGTCAACATCCTTTTTAAACTGAGGCGCACAGAACTGGACACAGTACTCCAGGTGTGGTCTGACCAGAGCAGAATAGAGTGGTAGTATCACTTCCCTTGATCTAGACACTATGGTTCTGTTGATGCAACCAAGAATCGCATTGGCTTCCCTGGCCGCTGCATCACACTGCTGAATCATGTTCAATTTGTGGTCCACCAAGACTCCCAGATCCCTTTCACAGGTACTATTCTCCAGCCAAGTATCCCCCATCCTATATCTGTGCAATTCATTCTTTTTACCTACATGTAGCACTCTACATTTCCCTCTGTTGAAATCCATTCTGTTATCTTTGGCCCAGCATTCTGATCTGTCAAGGTCCTTTTGGATTTTCATCCTATCCTCTAGGGAATTAGCAACCCCTCCCAATTTGGCATCATCTGCAAATTTAATTAGCATACTTTCTATTCCTTCCTCCAAGTCATTAATAAAGATATTGAACAGCACTGGAACCAGAACAGAACCCTGGGGCACCCCACTGGTCACTCCTCTCCAATCTGAGAGGCCATTTATGATCACCCTTTGGGTGCAATCAGTCAACCAATTACAAATCCACCTAACAGTAGCACTATCTATCCCACTTTCTACTAACTTCTTAGCAAGAATACCATGGGGAACCTTATTGAAGGCCTTACTAAAGTCCAGATAAGCAATATCCACAGCATTCCTCTCATCCACCAGGCCTGTAATTCTATCCAAGAAAGAGATCAAATTAGTTTGGCATGACTTGTTTTTAAGAAACCTGTGTTGACCTCTTGTAATGACAGCATTGTTTGTTAAATAATTGCATACTGACTGTTTAATAATCTGCTCTAGGATCTTTCCAGGAATTGAAGTCAAGCTGACTGGGTGGTAATTATTTGGGTCCTCTTTTTTCCCCTTTTTGAAGATGGGGACAACATTAGCCCTCCTCCAATCAATGGGTTCTCCTGTTCTCCAGGACTTCTCAAAGATTATCACCAATCGTTCTGAAATACGTCTGCCAGTTCCTTTAATATCCTTGGATGTAATTCATCTGGCCCAGGAGACTTAAATTCATTTAATATTACCAGGTGTTTCTGTAATACCTCTCTACCTATTCTATGTTGCAATTCCCATCCTACCTCATCTACTCTTTGTCACAGCGGATCTCTTTCTTCCGTTTTAGAGAAAATGGAGGCAAAGAGGGTGTTGAGTAGTTCTGCCTTTTCCTTGTCTCCTGTTACTAACTGGTTATCATCGCCACACAGAGAGCCTGTCATTTCCTAATTTTACCTTTTGTTGTGGACATAACTAAAGAAACACTTTTTACTATCTTTAATCTCTCTGGCAAGTCAAAGTTCGTTTTGCGCTTTAGCTTTTTAAACCATCCCCCTGCATATATTAGCTGTTTGCTTATATTCCTCTTTGGTGCATTTCCCATTTTTCCATTCCTTGTACTTGTTTTTCTTTATAGTTAGCTGAGTTGAAAGTTCATTAGTAAACCATTGTGGTTTCTTTAGACCTCTGCCATTTTTTCTTCTTGTTGGAGCAGTTTTATATTGTGCCTTTAATATCTCACTTTTTAAGAACTCCCATCCATCATGGACTCCCTTCTCTTTCAGTGTTTCAGTCCATGGAATCACAGCCAATAATTCCCTAAGTTTACAAAAATTGGCTTTCTTAAAGTCCAGGATTCTTGTCTGACTATGCTTAGCTTCACCTTCCAACTGATGATCCCATCAATTCGACCCCATTTACAAGGTCCTCCTTATTGGTTAAGACCAGATCTAAAATGGTTTCGCCTCTTGTTGCCTCCTCTGCCTTCTGGACCATGAAATTTTCTGCAAAGGCAGTAAGGAATTTGTTAGACCTTGCATTCCTAGCTGAGTAGGACTGCCAGCATATATCAGGATCATTAAAATCTCCCATTAGTACTACATCTCTCCCTTTTGACTGTGTGGCCAACTGCTCACAGAAGGTATCATCCCACTCCTCCGGCTGGCTTGGGGGTCTATAATATACCCCCACAGTGACATCTAGTTTTTCACCCCTGATTTTAACCCAAATACTCTCAACATGGTTCACCTACTGTTTATCTTGTATTTCTTCAGCAGTATAAATGTCCTTAATATATAAAGCTACACCTCCTCCTTTCTTACTCGGCCTGTTCCTTTGAAACAGGTTATACCCTCCAATGACTACATTCCAATCATACGTCTCATCCCACCATGTTTCAGTGATGCCAATTATGTCATATTTATTTTGCTGTATCAGGAGTTCCAGCTCCTCTTGTTTGTTCCCCATGGGCTAGTCCTCACAACCCCTTCTGGATCTGTACCGTAAAGAGAATTTTCTCCCTCCCCCTACAAACTCAGTTTAAAGCTCTCCTTATTAAATCTGCAATCCTCTTGGCAAAAAGATTCCTACCAGCAGTGGTGAGGTACACCCCATCCTGGCCCAATATTCCATCTGAATGAAAAAGCAAACCATGGTCCAAGAATCCGAATCGTCCCTGCCGGCACCATCTCCGAAGCCAATTGTTCACCTCCACTATTGTTCTTTCCCTTCGTGGGCCACGTCCTTCTACAGGGAGGAGAGATGAGATTACCACCTGTCCACCCAGGTCCTTCAGCTTCCTACCCATCTCTTCATATGCCTTTGTGATATCTGGACACCACACTTCAAGAAAGATGGTGACAAATTGGAACAAGTTCAGAGGTGGGCAACAAGGATGAACAGGGGGCTGGAAACCAAGTCCTATGAGGAATGACTGAAAGAACTGGGCATGTTTAGCCTGGAGATATTTTCAAATATTTGAAAGGCTGTCATACAGAGGAGTACTGCAATGGAACCAATGACCTCAAGAGGTGGTGAGTGCTCCATCACTGGAGGAATTCAAGAGAAATTTGGACAACCACCTGGGAGTTATTTTATTCCTGTGTTGAACAGGGTGTTGGATTCAATGGCCTTGTAGCCCCCTGCCAACTTCGCTATTCTGTGATTCAGTGATTCTATGATCACTAACTTTGCAAGACCCTAAACATCTTTTTAACTCTCAGTAGCTGTCTGGAGCAGTTTCTTTGCATGGGGACTGGCAGTGCACAGAGCAACCAGGCACTGCAAACCACCTGCTTGAGGGTGAGGCCCCTGTGGATGGGGCTACTTTGAGTTTGCTGCTGTAGCAGAGCCAATTCTGTATGGAATGGGGGAGATGGAGAAAAGTCTCCCCGGAGAAGGATCGGAACATGTGTCTCTTCTTTACCCTCATCTCCATACCATTCTGCGTGTTTGATATAATTTTACTGTAATGCTGGCTTTCGAATACACCATGTATACATGGGGTGATTTACAGTAGGGAAGGGTACCTCCCTCCCATGGGCCTAACCTGGCACAGGAATCTCCATAACCTGGTCCACAGAGATTTCAGGATGGGTCCCAAACTTTTCCTTTAAGCTCCCCCCATTGGATGATGCAGCAGAGATCCTAATGGCCATTTGTCTATGCCACTCTACACCCTGAACTCCGGAGGGCAGGGAAGAGGAGCCTATCCAGCTGGATTGTTAGCAGATCTTTGCAGGCACTGCCTTTGCCCTCAACAAGCTATCAATGCTTGCTGAAAGCATTTCCTCCTCTTCCTCTCCCAGCACAGATAAGGAAGCAAGGAGGATCCTTGGACAAGGCCTTGATGGAGAGAGAGTGGCTAAGGACCTGGTGATCTTGTGGATGTGACTTGATGACCCTATGTTATCCAGTCCACCGAATAAGAACTCCCCACCCCACCCCTCACCTGTGTTGATCAGTATATGATTTGCTTCAGGACCAGAGGCAAGAAAAATCACCCACATATGTTTGCCAATCAGTTTCAGAGGATGAAGCTTTGACCTGGGCCAGTTGGCAAACTCCCCTGCAACTACAACACCCATGTGAACAGAATCAGATCAGAGCGGTGGGGAAGATAAGGACCCCAGCGTATGATTCATAACATTTGCCTGCTCACCCAGAGACGATAACAACACAGAGATCTTTTTGTACCAAGACAAGGTGACTTTGAAGTGCTGTGTCTAATCACTGCTGGCACAGAAATACACAGCTGAATCTTCCGGCTTGGCAGAGGAAATGTTCAAGTTGCAGATCTCCTTCTTGGGCTTTTCAGGTCTGAATCGCTCTCTAACATTTCCCGGTTTGTCTGATCCTTGTAGGTTCTCATAATAATAGTGAAATAGCAGCTCCAGTCTCTGCCCTCCATCCTGCCGGTACCAGAACATAACGTCATGTCCAAACATTTGACTGCAGAGGAGCTGGACCATTTTGCCTTCTCGTACCACCAGACTAGGGGACTGGGTGATCTGTGTGTTTCCATGTCCTGGAACAAGAAGAAAATGCCATTCAAAACTGTCTCTCAGACCTTTCCGGGCATAAACCTATACATGTTAAGCAGAAGACATCCACGCTTCAATGGCTTTCTTCTCTCCCAGGATTTTTAGCCTAAAGCTGCCTTTCAAGCATATCAGAGGAGCTTAAACCAAGAACTTACCTATTGCCAAAAGACAGATGGCCACATACCAACTGATCCACATTTCTCCTTCTTAGAATGTTTTTGGTGTGGTTTTTTTGAGGTTGTAGTAGATTCTTCCTCCTCTGCTCCTGTCCCTAGCAAAATAAAGCAATGCTAGTTTCTTCTATTGGGAGCATTCTTCCTCAAACACCTGATCTGTGACATCAGAAGACAGACACATCATTGGAGACAGCGCTTGCTTGTTCCTCTTCCAATAAACAGAAAGAACTCACCATGCTTTTCTGTAATGCATTTATTTATTTATTTGGCTTTTATGCCACCGTCATCTGGCCCTGAGGCCACCCTGGGTAGTTGACAAAGTTTAAAGGCAAACAATATAATGTACAATATAATAATAGACACAATTAATAAACAATTAATAAACAATTGACAGGACAGTAACAAATCAAAATCAAAAGGGACATAAAAAGGAAGACATATACAGCATGTTCCCATGTAAAATAGTACATTTTTGTCCAAAATTGTTAGACTAAAAATTGAGGGTAGCCTTATACATGGAAGTAAGCCAAGAGAAAACTGCAATTTTGGGTTGGAAAAGTGGAAGGTGTCTTATACATGGAAAAATACGGTGCATCTTTACCACAGATGCTGACCATACAGATGTTTCCTTATAATTCCTGTCATGTGAAGGAGGTTGGTGGTGTGTTCAACTCCAAGGGGGGGGAGGCAAAACAAATGTTTTGACATAAGTAGCTCTCCCATGTGTTAGAAGTTTGATTTTGTTAGAGATGTACTATCAAGATGGTATTCAGATAGCTTTCCAGAAAGAACAAAGAAAAGACTGTTCTTTCTGGACAGTAGAAGATACCACTAACGGCCACAGGCAGCACCATCTACAATACTGTGGGCTTTCAGCACCAGCCAAGTGGTTTCTTCACATTGGCTAGAGGCGACTGCACCCTAAGGGGACTTCTCCTTCTGCTCACCAGGTAAAAACCATTAATCTGACTAATTTGGCTGCATCTGCCTGCTAAATAAACCAAATTATAGTCCCTAATTTGTGCTAGAATAGAGGCTGCAACATTGCTGTGCAGTTTCTCTCCACCCCTATAAGTCAAAAAGAAACTTCATTGTTTTTTAGCAGGCAGTGTGAGCGTGTGTGTTGTGGGAGCAGGGGAGGGGAGTGTAATCACAAGGCAACTGGCAAACCTCTGGTCTTAAGAGAAGAGGGGTAAAAAAAGTTCCAACATTTATCTGATGGTTCTCCTCCTTTCAGTTCCACTCCACCAACCAACGCACCCAGAATTTATTTTCTATCAGACTTGAGTTAGAATGGCTGAAATTTCTAATTTTCTATACGCTGTATGTAAAAGAAATAAAGGACATCATTTTATTATGTAATCATCAGATAGGCACATTTATTTATTTATTTATTTATTTATTTATTTATTTATTTATTTATTTATTTATTTATTATTTGCCACCCCATTAGTGTACAGCACTATTCTGGGCAGTGTGCACATAAGAACAACAAAATAAGATAGTCAAGCACAGTATAAAGCAAATGCCAACCAACTAAGATGAACCAGGCAGGAAGCCCAGATGTTGCAGCAAGTTCAAGCAGCAGGACAGGGGCAATACCTTTAAAACAAAATATTACTAAAATATCTTACACGGTGAGTGTGCAGGAAACAACAGTTCCTACATGGAGCAATAAACCTCCAAGTGAGGAAGGAAATTCAAGAGGAAGAAAGGTGTTTTTTAAAATATATCATGCATTTAAATTGTATGTGATTAGTCATAATATAGTCATCACAGGTCAGCAAGGTTTGAACTTAATGCCTTTTTCATTAAAAAAAAAAACACCCCACACCCTTTCATAATGAAGGGGAAACTGCTCCATTTGTGGCTTTTTCAGCAGAGGAAATGGTGATGATCAATCGTGATTAACAAGATAAAGCCTCATTTAAATAATTAATTTTCAAGAAGCTCTGTGTTCCCATCTCTCATATCTGAAACCCACAAGAGCCTGCTGAAATGAATATTTTCAAGGCAGTCAAAGGATAGTACTAAATAGTTCAAAAGTTCATCAACTTATTTATGCCTTAATTCTTCCATATAAAATGCACAATTAAGATGGGATCTACTGCAAGAATCTGGTAATAATGACCTTTTAATTTGGCAGCCTAGTATTATGGCTGGGTATCTAGTGTGGTTTAGTACATAGAGTGGTGGATTAAGACAGCGGTCAACAATAGAGATGGGCACGAAACACCAAAATAGTGTTTCATTTTGTTATTTGTTTCCCCCATCATATTTTGTTTTGTTAATTATGAAATGATTTTTTTTAAAATATTTTATTTTATTTTTATTTTTTTACTGGTCAGTGGCCCGTGGGCCAGGTAAGGGATTTTTTTAAAAAATATTTTATTTTATTTACTCCTACCGGCCTGTAGACCAGGTCGGGAGCACGTGGGCCAGATCAGTTTTTTAAAAAAATTATTTTTTTTTTTTTTATTTTTATTTTTTTTTAATGTCTGAACACGTGGCCAGCCTACCAGCTGTAGCACAGGCCAGGTCGGCTTTTTAAAAAAACTCCTGCCAGCCCGTCGGCCGGGTTGGGTGCGTTTTTATTTTATTTTTATTTTTATTTTTATTTTCATTTTTATTTTTATTTTTATTTTGAATGGCCGACCATGTGGCCCGACTACCAGCTGTAGTGCAGGCCTGGTCAGCAGGGGTGTTTTTTGTTTTGTTTTGTTTTGTTTTTTAAAGTGGCAGCAGCGGGGGCTGGTGTCAGCAGCAGCAGCGGAGGACAGGTAGGAGAGTCGTTGTCAGCACCAGAACAAAAAACGAAACAGAACGAAAGAAAAATTTCCATTTCGTTTCATTTCATTTTTCTTTGAGGGGGCGGTCCATTATTCATTTTGATGCACAATGATATGAATAATGAATAACAAAATGAATTTTTAATTCATTTCATGCCCACCTCTAGTCACCACCCTTTTTGGCACCAGGGAACACCTCCCCCTCCCCGCCACCACCTTGCACTGATTATAATACCAGATTGGACTGATACCAGGCCACAGCCCCGGGGTTGGGGGGGGCTTCCTGGATTAGGACTCTGAAGAACAGGGTTAGAATCCCCACTTGGCTGTGGAAACTCACTGGAGGTGTGCCAATGGAAAAACCACTCTTTAAATATCTCAATTTCCTTGAAAGTCCTATTAGGGGTGCTAAGTAGGTGGCCTACCTAACACACAACAGCTATTATGGACTTTTTGTAATAGACATGCTGGCAATGTTTATAAATGAAGTTTTGGTTTGTTTGTTTGTTTGTTTGTTTGTTTTAAGGAAGGAAGGGCCCTGTCCAGATTGTTTTTGGTCCCATCTGGTTAATTTTTCACTCAAAACCTAGTCACCCAGGCCACTAGAGCCTCTGACCATTGTGTAAATGAGAGACTCTGAAACCATCTTGGGCCCCTCTTGGGGAAAAGCTGAGGTATAATAAGTAAATAAAACAAGTAAAATCAAAATATAAAATAAATAGGTGTAATGGTATGATGACATGATTCTCTCTTCTCCTTTTTTTCATGCCTCCTGTTCTTCACTAATTTTGCCTATCAAATATGTTGCCACTGGTGTTGGCAGCATACAGCCAAAGCTGGCAGGGAGCTGTCTGTTGCTCTTTTAACCTTGAATGCTTCACATGCCTAGAAACACACACACACACACACACACACACACACACACACACACACACACACACACACACACACACACACACACACACACACACACACAATCAGGAAGTTTCTGTAGGAAGCACCAGCTACTTTGAAGTGCTGTGTCTAAGCTGCTTGCGCAGAAATACACAGCAGAATCTTCTGGCTTTGCCAACGAAATACGGAGATTAGAGTGATTTGTGGCCGGCTGATCAGCTGTGAAACGGGGAAGAATGTCACCCTGCTGTTGTAGGTTTTGGAGGTAGAAATTAAAGAGGAGCTGAAGACTCTCGTTTCCGCCCTGCCGGAACCAAAAAATGCTGTAATGCCCAAAGGACTGGGTACAGGCCAACAAGGCATCTTCGCCGTCCTGCAGCACGAGACTCTCTGGTTGGCTGACCATGGCACAAGACCATCCTGGAAGAAAACACACCTTGAAAGTGAGGGTGGATGCGGGTGGGGGCTTTTAACACAATTCCTTCAACAAAATCATTTGAACACTCCTACGGGGAGCTGAATCAAGGACTTACTTATTTTGTTAAGGCACATGATTACCCACCAGAAGAACCACATTTCAGCTTCCCTTGCATGGGACCCACTTGACAATTACAAGTGCAGGACCTATTTCTCTCCCTGCTGTAGCCCACTTTGCTGATGATGTCATGAAACCGTATCCCGCTAGCACAGCCCCTGGGTTCCTCAACAACCCATAAGGGAGGACACCTAAACCCTGCCCACCCGGTCAGCACTTGGCTCACGTGAGCAACCAGGAGCCAGAAGAGGAGTACCAGTAGGTTCCTGTTCTCGAGTGAGCATTCTACACAAAGAAGAGCTCAGATTTTCCAGGGCGGAGCCTACACACAAACAAGAACTTAATTTCCCATTGCTCTCTTCCCTCAACAGCTGAAAACACATACATAGACTGAGTCAGCTGCCTTTGTCTGCGTGCTGGTAGGGCTGGTCCTGACTAGAATATCCTGAGGGGGGCAGAGGATGAGACTTGAAATCCATTTGTAGTTATTAGAAAAATATTGCTTAGACAAGATATCCTACAAAACCATCCTTCAGTATTCCTTTCTATAAGAAAAGAAGACACACACACCCCTCACGTACTCACAGACATCTGCTATGCAAACAGGGAAGACAGTTAATGTAAACAGAGCGGGAGCCTCACAGCTGCTGTGTAAACTGCTGGCACAAAAATACGTGGCTGCGTCTTCATTAATCTCGACAGAAGAGATTTCTAAACAGAACATTTTCTTTCTGTGGACGTTGAGCTCTGAATCTCTTAGAATCGGTCCCATTGATCACAGGAAGACTCACTTGCAGAGAAGAGAAGAGAAGCTAAGGGCCCGTTCCTTCATGCTGCTGGTACCAGTACATGTAATCATGCCCGTAGGTCTGCTTGCATCGCAGCTGGGCCATGCCACTTTTACCACGACCAGACTCGGGTGCTGGTCGATCTCTCCACCTGTGCGCCCTGTATGGGGTGAAAAAGGGGACAGTGAAAGAAATGGTTCAGATAGCAGCAGTAGTTCTTTTTCTGCCTATAAGCTTGCCTAGAGGACATGCTTGTTTGTGGTAATTCACCTGCTTCCTCAGCAAGAGCCTTCGGAACAAAGGTTTATGTACATGATGAAATTCTATGATGGATCCCAGATGTTCCTTCCCTCCTAGGGCATGTTTGCAGGGTTTATTGTTGAGAAGAGCAAATGCAACATATAATGGTTTTGATCTGATGCAAACCTTTCCTCATTATATGACTCGATTAAACATTTATGTCCTTGAAGTTGTTCTTCTACTGAAAACAGAATGTCACAGTTGTTGTGCCTCCTTGCTTTTACATGTATTTTAGTGTTGATTTTATCTACTTTGTAAATATGACATTTGTTTAATTCTTTTCAAATATTTGTATACTTGCTGTTTTTAGCATTCAGATATTGTCTTTTAATGGCATAAGCCACCTTAGGTGCTTTATGATGAGATAGGCAGGGTAAACATACTTTAAATAACAAAATAAACTGATATGAAGCAATTGTGAGGGGAATTGATGCTGTGTTGTATCCGAATAAATCCTACACTGGTTTTTCAACTAATACATTATTCTCCTTCCAACACCTATTTCCCTTTTTATTTTGCCTCAAATGGTCAGCTGCCAGCTGCACTTTTCAATTCAATTAATGAGGTGTAATAATCTGTACTTTTATGTGGCATTTCTCATTCAGGCCTTCCACATTTTAAGAGTTTTTAAATGATATACTCCTCTTTATTCTTTTACTTCATTATCTCTTGTTTGTGTCTCAGTTGTATGTTGTTGACTGCATCTCACTGCCGCACAGTTGATCTAACAGTGTTGATCTGTTAAAATAAAGATCACAGCTCTTGTGAAGGAAAACATTTTGTGAAGATTGCCTATTTCAGAAAGCAGAATTAGATATTTGAGCTCAACACAGAAATGTGTTGAGCTCAAATTACATCTGACACGAGATGTAAAGGACAAATGGGTGAAGAACCTCTCAAACAGGGAACTCACCCAGACAGAGAGAGAGGTCCTATCCAAAGGCCTAAATTTTGCCATCACACCCAAACAGGTTCCGGTTGTGGATTTCATCACAGCGACAGAATCAGCCATCCACAGCAACAATCTGCCAGCAGCAGAAGCAGAACTACTCAGGATAAAAGTCTCTGCTGCATTATCCAGTGCTCAACCACCACCATCCAACCTCACCAGCCAAGAGAGAAGTGCTGTGACATCCCTCAGCAGGGATGAGAGCATCACAATTCTGCCTGCGGACAAAGGAAGGTGCACTGTCGTCCTCAATACGGTGGACTACCACGAGAAGGTTATCACACTTTTAGATGATCAGCATACATATGAAAAACTAAGAAGAGACCCCACCAGCAATTACAAGAAGAATGTAATAGAATGCTTAAAACTCTTGGAGCAGGAAAACACAATTGACAGGGTGACCTACCACCGGTTATATCCCGGAGAGACAGTCCCCTGCTTTTATGGACTTCCCAAGATCCACAAGCAAGGAATCCCCCTCAGACCTATTGTCAGCAGTATAAATTCAGTGACTTATAACATCGCAAAATACCTGGCAACCATCCTAGCCCCACTGGTTGGACACACGGACCACCACGTACACAACTCAGAAGAGTTTGTTTCTAAAGTCAGGGAGCTCAAACTGGATACAGAGGAAACCATGGTATCCTTTGATGTTACATCACTCTTTACCAGCATACCCACCACTGATGCGCTAATAATGGTAAAGAGAAGACTAAGAGAAGACAGCACCCTCACCTCCAGATGCCGACTCAACCCAGACCAGATATGCCTGCTCCTGGACCTGTGTCTGAATACCACATATTTCATGTACAGAGGGGACTTCTACAGACAGAAGCATGGTTGTGCCATGGGTTCTCCAGTGTCACCAATTGTTGCAAACCTATACATGGAAGAAATGGAGAAGAAGGCACTCAACACCTTCCCAGGGACAACACCATCTCACTGGTTCAGGTATGTAGATGATACCTGGGTGAAAATCAAGACTCGGGAAGTACAGGCCTTTACAGACCACATCAATGCAGTGGACCCTAATATTAGGTTCACTAGAGAAGACACCCAAGACAACAGGCTGGCTTTCCTGGATTGTGCAGTCATCATCAGACCTGACCGTGGCCTGGAAGTAGAAGTTTACAGGAAACCCACCCACACAGATCAATACTTACTGTTCGACTCCCACCATCCATTACAGCACAAACTAGGAGTCATCAGGACCCTAAGCCACAGAGCAGAGAGCATCCCCACCTCCACAGAAGCCAAGAAGAAGGAAGACAGGCACCTGAAGACAGCACTTAAGGCCTGTGGATATCCAAAGTGGGCCTTCAACAAAGCAGTGGGCCATCCCAGAAGAACAAGGGATCAGTCTGAGACCCAGACCCAGCGGAAGAACCTGGTCATTCCTTACATGGCTGGAGTGTCAGAGAAGCTTAAAAGGATTTTTGGCAAACACCACATCCCTGTTTATTTCAAACCCACAAACACACTAAGGCAGAGACTTGTCCACCCAAAGGATCCGGTACCCAACCATAAAAGGAGCAATATAGTATATGCGGTCCAATGCAGTGAGGAGTGTTCAGACCTCTACATTGGGGAAACCAAACAGCCATTAAACAGAAGGATGGCCCAACATAGGAGGGGTAACAGCTCAGGTCCAGAATCAGCAGTACACCTCCATTTGAAGGAGAAAGGGCACTCTTTCAAAGATGAGGATGTACACATATTAGACAAAGAAGAGAGGTGGTTTGAAAGAGGAGTAAGGGAGGCCATTCATGTGAGCATTGAAAATCCCTCCCTCAACAGAGGTGGTGGCCTCCGGCATAGTTTATCTGCTACTTATCAAGCTGTGCTTTCCACACTACCAAGACAAATCAAAAAGCCTTTACCACCAAGGCCATAGCTAACGACCATTAACGACCCTTTCTTGATAGGTTTCAGCACCTTAAGCCATGGTTCACCTCAAGGCTAAGGATACCATTGTCTCTCTAACGAGCCTATTTAGTTCATCTGATGAGCCTAATTGAGGCCAGGGTGACTAGAGGTCAAAGCTGCCTATAAGAGTCAGGGTTTGCACCAGCTGCATTCAGACCGATGAAGCTGTTTGGATGAACAGCGAAACGTTTCTATCTCTCAAAAAAGAAGTCCAGTAGCCATGACTCAACTCCCAGATAAACGCACCTGGATGACTGAGAATCTTCACAGACTCAACACAGAAACTTTTTCATTTACAAGTGGTATAATACAGATGTTCATCACTGTTGTCCATAATGGTCCCTTGAATCGCGGCTTTCCACTTTTCCAGTTTTATGCTAGAGAAGAGAACCTACTTTGTCCCCTTGTTTGCCCTGTCCTGTGCCTCTCCTGCAGATATTCTCTAGTTCACTTTATTGCTATATAGCAGGTGAAGGAATCAAAAGGAAATAGGAACGTAATGGGTGGGAACAGTTGCAGCTCCCTCTTTCCTGCTGAACCCAGAGATTCAAAATGAAGCCTCTCAAGTCACATGTGGCCAATCTGGAGTGCCATATTTGTACCTCTCTAGATCTCTTCCTTCTTCATTGTGAATTTGTAACAATGGAAGTCAGAGAGAGAGAGAGAGAGAGAGAGAGAGAATGAGAATGAGAATGAGAATGAGAATGAGAATGAGAACCTCACCTGCTCCAACCAGGAGTAAAACAAATGTACACCATACTAGCCAAGCCATCCTCCTTGGCAGTTCCTTGTTGTTAATTGGTCTGCCTGTGTTAAGATTAAGGGTTAGATCTTCCTTTTCAGAAATTAGAAAGCTCAAGTGCCCCCTTGAGGAGGACACAGGTATCTTCCATAGGAAACAAAGAAGGCTGATAGGTTTGATTTCAGCACAGCACCTGTTTGTAACTTCTTAAATGAGATAAAATGCATAAGGTTTATATGCAAATTGCCATGAGTTATGTAACCTGCCTAGACATTATCTGTTGCATATTGAGCTGTGCATTTTACACGTGATAGATAATGTTCATGTAGATGTCTCAATTTATTGCAATTTGTTACTAAATGTTATGCCTTTTATGTAACTGTGCAACAGGATTTTGGCTAGTGTTTTAATAATTCACAGTGCAATAAGTTATTTGTTTAATCAGAGCAAGAATAATGATAAAGGCAACCAGCTTCTTCTTCTTCTTCTTCTTCTTCTTCTTCTTCTTCTTCTTCTTCTTCTTCTTCTAGTGCCCTGTCCTCATAGAACCTTGGTGATCAGTAGCACAATCTGTTTTTTCTCCTAAGCTATTCTAAATAGAGAAGCTGTGCCCACTGTGAACCACTGGCTTAAATTCTTAAACCAGAATGTTTTGCTATGCCCTGGGCCATGCTTCCCATCTATTTTTTTTTCTTGAAAGATAACCTGCAGCAGATGGAATTTGTTACTGAGCATTTTGTGACTGAAATATTGCAATTTTCTTCTCTTTATGGTATTGAGAATGTCTAGCTTCTCAGCAACCAGGTTGCTGGAAGAAATGAGTAAATCAGCATGTTTCTTTCAAAATGTAAGGAAGGGGTGAATCAAAGCACTTGCTCTGGTATACTTGTCAGAATTCATACATGTGAACTTCCATGTGAGCATCTTCCTCAGGTTCCTATGAGAGGCCTCTGTGCATGTACTTAGACCTCAGGCATGGAGGAGTAAAAAGGTTTCCCTTCATAAAGTGGGCAATATAAATTATTAAAACTATACTTTCCTACATGTTTTTATCTCAACTCTAAACCTTTCTATGTGTTGGAAACCCATGCCAATCATTTCATGTTTTTCCTTCCAAAATTATGTACTAGTATTTATTGTTCTTTTGGAGAAAGTAGAATGTGGCAACATTCCTTGTATGTTTTACACACACACAACAGTAGGAGAGTACGAGAGAGAGTCCTGATGAGAGAGAGTATGGCCGTCGTGCCAGATGGGTGGTATATAAGTCAAATGCATAAATAAATACAAATAAATGATGCAACGCAAAGGCATAAGCAGTTTTTGAAAAGAGGAAAATCCTAGGATGTAATGCCTAGGCTGCACACACACATTTCCAACCTAATAGTAAGTTTAACTGGCAGTGTTGCCCACCAGCTACCCTGTTTCCCTGAAAATGAGATAGTGTCTTATATTAATTTTTGCTCCCAACTATGTGCTAGGACTTATTTTCAGGGGATGTTTTATTTTTCCATGATCATTTTAAGTGACCCCCTCCCCCCCCACATCTGTGCCAGTGGACACCTTCACCAGACATCTCCCCCATCCCTTTATCAGACATTTCCCCCCTACCTCAGTCACCCCTGTGTGCCCACACAATGTGCCCGACTCCTGCCCTGTGCGACTCACTGTCTAATTGTGAGTCAGCCAGACTCCATCAGGGCAGAGCGAGCAGCAGGCGGCAGCTCGTCCTGGTGGCGGCGTGGGCTCTCTGATTAAAAGAGACCTCACACTTCCTGTCTGCTCCAGCTGAGTTGTGGCCAACAGTGAGCTGCGCGGCCAGAGTAGAGATGCGCATGAAACGGAAAAATGGGGTTTCATTTCCGTTCCGTTTCGTGCCCATCTCCCTTCGTTTACCGTTTTTTGGAAATGAATGTTTCAAAAAACTTCATTTCCGTTTTTTGTTTTTCGGGTTCTTCTTCCCCGCGGTGGATGAGAGTGCCAGGCACGCTGTCATCCCCACGGAGACAATCCCTTTAAAGAGACCCCATTCTGCCTCTGCATGCGGAGGCGGAACAGGGGTCTCTTCTTCCCCGTGCTGGTCATGACAGCATCGGGCGCTGTCATCTGGCTGGGCGGGGAGGCAGAGGGCGGTCAGGAGGGGGCTGCGTTCCGGCCTCCGCATGTGGAAGCTGCATCCCAGACCCCTCTCGCCGCCCTCCCTTGAGAGGAGACCGAGGGCTCTGCTCTGCTTGCACAGCCAAGCCCGCGGTCCCGTCTGAAGGGAGGAATGTTGCCACCCTGTCATGGGCTGGACCCCTTGTCAAATGACCCGGTTGGCAGTAAGGGGGACCCCCCCAGTGCCAACCGGGTCATTTTTGAAGGGGTCCAGTCCATGACAGGGCGGCAGGATCCCACTGAAAATGGCCCAGTTGCCAGCGCGGAGCTCCTGCATTGGCAACCGGGCCATCTTCAGAGAGGTCCTGCCACCCTGCCATGGGATGGACCCCTTGTCAAATGACCCAGTTGGCACTAGGGGGACACCCTGGTGCCAGGTGGGCCATTTTTGAAGGGGTCCAGCCGATGACAGCGCAGCAGGATCCCATTGAAAATGGCCCTCTGGCCAGCGTGGAGCTCCTCCATTGGCGACGGGGCCATTTTCAGAGAGGTCCTGCTGCCCTGCCATGGGCTGGACCCCTTCAAAAATGGCCCACCTGGCAGCTATAAAACACAATGGATTGGGGGAACATCTCAGAAGATTTTGCTAACATAATTCTATCTGGTTTTCAAAAAATTATAGATATCTACACAAACTCAACCTCTGAAGATACAGAGATTTTCAATTCTGATAAAGTCACAGAGGCAAAACAGATAATTCAAGATGGAGTGGTGGATAGCACTGGGTCTCTAGGGGAAAACATGAAATTAGTTCTGATCAGGAGATTGTGCTAAAACAGACAGCTGATCTTAATCTACAGACAAACACTATAAGATTGATGCAGGATAAATCTTTGGATATGCCAAATTCACAAAATATGATAAACACATCTACTGAAATCAGCTCGAATCAAGAGATTAAACCAGAACAAAGGTTGAATCTCAACATGGAGACAAACATGACAAGAATGGTGCAGACTAAAGATGTGCCAAGTCCACAGAATATTAGATGTGCCAAGTCCACAGAATATTATAAGCACATCTGTCTTACTTGATATGCGTACCAAAAAGAGGAAAATTTGGGACTTTTTCAGTAGCAGAGCGGCCATCAAGATTACTTTCAAGATAATACAACAACCCATGAAGATAAAGGATTTGACAAGGGGGGAACAACCTGTGAAGATAAGGGGCTTGGCAGGAAAAGGGGAAATTGAAAAAAGGATTTCTGGGTTAGTGAATCTATTACATTAAAATGTTTTCTGTATTCTGATTGTCTAAGACAGCCATGTCCAAAGTCCAGCCCGGGGGCCAAATCTGGCCCGCCAAGCCATTTTGATTGGCCCATGGATGGATGGCCCACCCCTCCCCCTCCCCCTCCCCCTCCTGTTGCTCCTGCTTGATGTACCGCCGGCCCCAAACCAGCCCTGAATCGCAAGGGCTCCCATGCCTGGCCATGGTGGTGTGGTGGTGCGGCTCGGCCAGTGGGAGCATCAGGGTGGGTCGGTGAGCCAGGCGGAGAGACGGAGGTGGGTGCTGCTGAGCCGTACAACAGCTCCTCCTTCTCCTCCCACCTGGGCACAGGCCAGCACATTCCTTTCTGGGGCCCGAACGTGCACTGGATTCATCGCCTTGGGGGTGGCACAGCTGCACCTCAGCTCCTGTGGCCTGAGCAAGCACAGGGGGAGCAGAGTGTGGGGTGGGTTCCACCCCCTGATGTCACTACTGCTGCACTGGAGGCCCGTGAGCCTTGGCAAGTGCAGGGGGAGCACGGGGGCTGGGTTCCACCCCCGGTGTCAGTCAGCACCACCATACCAGAGCCCCATGAGCCTCAGCAAGCACAGGGGGGGGGAGCATGGGGCCCTGCAAAGACTGGCTCTGTGTCTTAATTGTAATGGACTGTATAGTCTCTCCTTACTGTAAGCCACTTTGGGTCCTTTTCCAAGGAGAAAGGCGGGGTAAAATACTCAAAAAGGAAGGAAGGAAGGAAGGAAGGAAGGAAGGAAGGAAGGAAGGAAGGAAGGAAGGAAGGAAGAAGTGCAAAGACATGTTATTGTGTAAGCTGTTTCTTTATTATAAGTATGTGGGAGACAAAGGAGGCTACAGCTGTTTGATGATTTAAAAATATTCTGCACATGCTCAGAGGCACTACTTTTGGCAATTGCTGAGCCAAGAGATCTTACTTGAGGTTCAAAGTCCTTTTAAAAAGGTAACAAAAGGAACAAAAGGGCAGGAAACAGGAGTGAACAGATGTGTAATGCATATGGTTGGTGGTATTTTAAAATCTAAAAGAATATTGGCAAGTCCCTACATTTCTTTTTTCACATAATACATATTGCACTGGAAAATCTGAGGCAGTCCTCTAGAAAGGAGGAAATATACAATTTATAATGCTGTATATAAAAAAATATCTCTGTGCTTTTGGAGATGATCCTTAAAGACATAGTATCTCCGTCTAGAAGAGGATTCCTACTGAAAGCAGCTGCAGCCGTGCCGTTGTCTGTCATCTGCCAAAGTGAGGACCCACTTCTGATAGATGTTTGCCATCAGCTCTGCACGGGCACAACCTGATGTTTCCTCACTGAGTGTCTGAGTCAGGAGGATCTGTCCTTGTTTTTCAGAGGACAGTCTCCATTTCCTTTGCTCGCGTCTGGTGATTTCTTTCTTTCAAGGCTGAACAAGACATGCTGAGGGAAAATGTGTGGTCACGTTCTCAACATGTGGTCTGCAGAAATGGACTGCTAAGGAAAGGCTGCCAATTCATCCCAGCAAATAACCTTCCTGCACCTGCTAAGTTCCCCTCTCCAAATAACGTCCACCAGCAGTCTTTCTTCCCCTGGGTTCACTTGTGGTTTCTGAGACCAACAAAGGAACAGGGTGGGAAAGTCCAGGTGTGGGGTGTTCTACACACAGCTCTACACACAAATGTCTCTCCACTAGTAACAACCATTTACTATAATCTCATACAGCCAGATCTCATTTTGTGTTTTAACAAACATAATGCTAAACTGAATAGACCCAAGATTGTCCTAGTCTCTGAGGCAGTGATACAGACCTCACCCGCCCTTGTTTGGGAGCTTCTGTCCCTAAAGGGAAAGGATTGTCCTTCTAGCCCACCTCCCTCAAGATCTTACCATGGAGGCCTTCTCAACCTGCCACATTAAGAGACCATTGGGTTTGAAGGGAAAGAGGAGCTGGTGGCTGGCCAGCATGCTAAATAGGTGTGGTTGCCCCCCATATCCAAAATAAGGATATGGTAGGAAGAGAAGTTTGCTTTGAAATGCTGTGTATAAACTGGTGGCACAGAAATAAACAGCTGAATCTTGTCACTCAACACGGGAGATGGGCAGATTACCAAGTGGCGTCTCAGGCCGATCTGCTTTGAACTGAAGGGTATTGATCAAGCATCTCTAGCTGTTCTAGTAACCCCCAGGCATTGAAAGTCCTCATGTATTCAATGGCAAAGCATTCCAAGCTATATATATATATATATATATATATATATATATATATATATATATATATATATATATATATATATATATATATATATATATATATATATATATATATATATATATATATATATGTGTTTTCGTAGATTTTCACGGGTATAGGTATGCATGTTAGGGTGGATTCGGGTTTCTTCCCGTGTAGAAATCTGGCTGTTTTGGCGACGTTTCGACGAGGTCTCACTCGTCATCTTCAGGCTGGTGTTCTGGCTTCTTTCTTCTTGAAGCAGAGCAGCGTGATCTCAGTAGAAGTCCTTCTATAAATACAGCAAACCACACCCCCCCAGCAGTATTTATAGAAGGACTTCTACTGAGATCACGCTCTGCTTCAAGAAGAAAGAAGCCAGAACACCAGCCTGAAGATGACGAGTGAGACCTCGTCGAAACGTCGCCAAAACAGCCAGATTTCTACACGGGAAGAAACCCGAATCCACCCTAACATGCATATATATATATATATATATATATATATATATATATATATATATATATATATATATATATATATATATATATATAATATATATATATATATATATATATATATATATATATATATATATATATATATAAAGATAGTGATATCCACTCAGCACTCCACATGTATCCACAAGTATATTCTTATGTCACAAGACGAACCTTGATTCTTGCAAAACAAACTTTGGTCAAGCCTTCCGGGGAGGCAGACCACTAAAAGAGAGACATCCGTTGTAGATCTGGAATGTCTCTGAGCAAGCGCAATGAATCCAAGGACGCCAATTAAATTGTAGCTGTATAGAGGCCAGTTTATCTTGCACACAGTTAATTAACATGTAGCCAGCCGTCCAAGAAAATCTTATCTCTGTTTCTCTCTCACCCCCCTTTGTGAGCTCACCTGGAGCGCCTCCCGAGCAAGGATGGTACCAAGGACACAGGCGCTCCCAGCCTGTGTAAGTTAGATCAAACATGGCAATTACGGACCCAAGTACGACCTGAAGAATACATCTAATTGGTGTCAGGAATACAAAATAAATTACCAAAGATGTCAATTAATGTTTGATGTATGTAACAGATGTGTATGACGTAAATTCGGACGGGCGGGGGAAAGAAGAGTAGTTGTAAGTCTATAAAATATACTGCATTTCCTTTGTTCGGTGGACTTCTCACCCGATCTGCATCGAGTGAGATTTCTCTGGTTGACAACTAATAAATCTCTTTCCTATCTGGTCTAAGGATCCAGACTGCTCATTGCATTTTGCAGTGTCTCTGCCTGCCGGCAACGGACCCAGTACCCATTCCTTTCATTTGGCGACCCAGATGGGACCTGGCCGCAGCTAGAGGCCTGCAAAAGTCTGGCTGAGGTGACGGTGGGGAGTCCGTGCTGATTGCAGACCGATTCCAGTCCGGACGCCTCCCACTTGCGAGGAGAATCGTTCTCTCAGCACTGGATGGAGCACCATTACCTGAGAGGAAACGGATATCGGCCGGCAGGAGGGGGGGGGAGAACTGGGGAAGACTGCGCATGAGAAATCTGGTAAGATAAGCAACCGGTTGCGGGGGTGGCACAGGTTCGAGTCCAGCAGCTCTGCGGAGTGGAGAGGATTGCGAATTCTAACAGCCAGCCCCCGGGGGGTACGGAGACGAGAAGGGACGAATGCGTCCCTAGCATCCCAAGAACCAGGGGACGGGACGGGTCGAGAGACCCAGAAATCCCCTAAGGGTGGAAAGGGTTTTGCCCAGTAGCCCTAGAGTTCGCCCCCTAAGTGTTTGAAACAGGAGGGGAAGAGCGCCGCTCTGGCATCCTGAGAAAGTTTAAAGATATATAAATGTGTGGGTATGTGGGATGGTGATTCCAATTTTGAATTTTTTGTAAAAGAAGCTTCATGTATGTTTATGTGTGTTTTTAAGGGTAAGAGGCTGCGCCCCAATACCCAAGGTAACAGCAGAGAAATGGCCATTCTCTGTGTCTAAGCGGCGGCAAAGACTGGCAATCTTTGTCCCACCATCACCAACGGAGCACCACCACCTCCATTTGAATTTAGATAGTTAATGAGATTTTTCCCTAGGCAGTGGGATCGCAGTTAGGTGGGGTGGCGGTAAATGTGGGTTATTTGTGTGATCATAACGGACTCAGTGAATGGTTGCTGATTGGGCCGGGGTCATTTAGCAAAAAACCCCTTGGCGAAGCGTGTCCGGGCGTGCACGTCCCAAGCCAGGGAGACCTACTTGGGTCACGCCAGAATCACATGTTTGCGTGTATGATGTGCGTTTAATTGTCTAAGGTGCGAGTCCGTTTGATGCTTGTGTGGGAGAAATCATAGGCACACAGTTAGACCTTTAAAAACAAACCAATGGGGATAGATTAATGCAGCTTATGCACCCCTTTTTGATGTGCACTGTGGCAACGTTGGAATTCAGCCACCAGGAAAAATGACTTTGGTATCAAATGAAACAGAAACGAATGTAACCTTTTAGAAGAACCCCTCTTGGCTAAAAGAAGGCAGGACATTACCACCCCGAGCTAAGATCCTAGCCCTCAAGAAGGACAAAACAATTTTGACCTGCTAGCAAGAGGCATATGAAATTGCAAGAACACAATTAGTTGATTAAAGTAGAGACTAAAAATTCCACCAAATCGGAGGCCCCGCTAGCTATTTTAAAAGCCAGGGGAAATATGGACACTAAGAAGAATATTTTTAGGTACTTGGAAGAAAGCAACATCCCATGTGTTTTGTGTATCTTAGGCTGGCTTGTTACACAACGGAATTTACCAGCTAAAGGGACATTTTGAGATGAGAACGTCACAGGGCATTTGAGACTAACTTTCCTTAAAAGAACAAGTCCCGTGAGTAGAACTTAGGAGGTGAAAAACATCCAGAAAACACCCCCTCCTTTCAAGCCAATTTTATGCCCCAAAGAAGCAGCGAGCAGTTTTACGCATCGACCAGCGAGCTGCATCCAAATAAAAACCAAGTGATTCAATATCACTCCTTAAAAGCTACACCAGAGGAGCCTAAGGCAGCCTCCTCCACCCCGTGTGCCCCAGAACAGGACAGAAATCCGCTCTCCAACCCCCGAGATTTCCGGCAATCCGAACTTTTTCTACCCACTAAAGGAAAGAGGAGGGAGAATGTAGCCCCGAAAATCAGAGGAAGGGACCCGAGAACAGATGGGAGAGACAATGAATAGATGAAGGAAAAATGAGGAGAGATAGAAGGAAGAAAATGGACAAAGGAAATGAAGCAAAGAGGGGAAACAAGACGGAGACGGGAATGCACAGATATGATATTGAGAAAACTAGAGGAACGGAAGGAGAACAGAGGGAACAGGCAGTGTTAGATGGGAGCTCCATATGCGTACCCCTGAATTGCCTTATCCAAACGTTCAGGAGGTACTTCCATCCCGTTACGCCAATGCCCAACTGCTTGGATATAGAAGCCTTAAAAAGAACTAATGTTTGCTATGCGCAACCTGAGGAGATAGGCAGAGACGTTATTTCTGAACTCATAATAATCAAAAGCAGGGAATTCGAATCAGGGGCTGCGCCACTTCTGGAGGCTGGCAAAATCCACGACAGAAAGTAGAATGAATGCCTTTTTCCCTCTCCAAAAGTAGTTAAGAACATTTGAGAAAAAACAAGGCAATTTAATTTCACACACAGGGAGATTCTCGGGAACGAACGAAAAATGTTGCTTCCCTGCCAACAAATATCCACATTTGAACTCTTTGAAAAAGTGCCAAGTCTACCCTTTTAAGGACAGAGGAAGAGTGGGGAAAAGATTCCAGTAAATATTTTTTTTTCTGGAACTAACTGTTGTCTTAAAATAAGCAGGAATTTTTTTTATAATCTAACCATTCACGTAAAGGTGTTATCTTGAAATCAGCCTCGCCTCCACCACAACACCAGTAAGAGTGAGAAAATACGAACTGTGATTTCATGTTCTTCAAAAGGACTTAAATAACATCTAGGCATTATTTGCCTCCCCATAGATCTGAGGGTGAGGGAGGAGAGAGAGATTTTACACATCGACCTAAGCTTTTTCGCCTCCCATTTGGGATGGACAAGCAATGTGTTATTTTTTTTTAGAACGATTTCCCAAGCCACTTGACAGAGCTTGGACACAAAACTTATATTGCACACACCAACCAAATGAAGGCATAGCGAAGGAAAATAAACTGACCCCTAAAGCCACAAGCCAGTAAATTTCGTGGACAATGGCCAGAAGGTCTCCCCTCTCCAGTTACAGAAACTAACACAATTTTCCGTGCCACCTTACAAGAAGAGAGGAGGCTTCAAGCCGACTTACAGCATTTTTGTCCCTAGAGAGGGAAAGAGAGAAAGGGGATCTATTGTTTAGAAGAATCCAGGGATTCGGCCCCAAAAACGGAACGTTTTAATTTAATTAAACCCTTGGACTCAAACACAAATCTCAGGTATTTTTGCTAAAGAATAAGAAGCGAAAATCTTGTTGTCGAAAACTTTCTCTTTTTGGCTTCAGAAAAAGGACACAAGAGAAACTTGACATTTTTTTTTTAGGATGTGACAGCAAACTAAAGCCCCTCTCTTTGTAAGCTTTCCTGCAAACATATTTTTTGCCTTTGAAGTAACGTACAGGTCAATCCCAAAGCGTTACATTTAAAGCAGGCTTAAAAACTAGAATTTAAGAGGAGCCTTGCTTGTTCTACACAGTGCACACATTTCTTAATTAGGCTTTTAGAAGATAAGTTCAAAAGCTACTGGGATAGTGAATTGACTTGCGATTTCAATGACTCTTTATAACTAATTCAACACAGGAGAATAAAAGAATTATCTTTTTGCCCTAGGCGGTAAAAGGCTCGCCTAGCCATTAAAATGTGAATAGCACGTTGTTGCGGCTTTTAACCCACACCTGGTCTCAGGAGCTCCCCTGAGGAAAATGAGGTTTTTTAAAAATGGACTTAACAATTTTTTTTTCTTTTCCTTTTTTTCTGTGCACATGAAACTCCATGTAAAGGGCAAGATTCCCTATTTTAAAGAACGGCTCTGTAGTGCACATTATTACTTTGTTACAAATTTCACAGGGAGCCTAGCAGCGTGACCATGGAATATTGTTTCAAGCTGAACTTGTGAAAAACTACTGAAGTGCAGCTGTGTACTATGGCCAAACGACTTTTCTGAACATTTGGCCACCCCCCCATTCATATGCTTGTTTCACAAAGAGGAATGCCCCATTCTGCAGGACATTTTCCTTTTAGGACATTCCCCCCCCCCTGACTCTCAGATAGACTGCACCACCCTCTACCTCTGACTTCTGCACACAGTGTACAGTTTCCAGAACTATCACACCTGGAGAACAAAGCCATGATCTGCAGATTGCTTGGCCATTTTTGTGTTTGTTTGTTTGTTTGTTTGTTTGTGTGTGTCTGTCTGTCTCTTTCCACACGGGAAGACCCTGGAGGAAACACTTTCCGTCCTGAGGAAGGAGCCCATCCATTCATTATTTCCAGGTCGAGGAGTCGATTTGGGTCGGAAGGCTGACAGCGCTGTTCGTGGATGCCAAGCTGAGGACCCCTTTGCGAGGCCATTCGCCACCACCACCCCCGTCACCGTGCAGCATCGGGCACCGCCAGACGGAGAGGTTAAAGCCAGCGTGCGATGAGGCTACAGTGGAAACCACCCCCTTCTGCCGTCCTGCCGCCCAACCGCCATCGTCGCGATGACTTCACCACGTGGATTTATCCAACGCGGGTGTCTCGGGCCAGCGACATCGGCACCTTTAGCCGGAGTGAACCAGACCAGAGAAGGACCAGACCAGTGACGACCTTCAGCCAGCATCGACCAGGACAGAGGGACTCGACGCGAATCAGATCTGTGGTCATCGCATCCTTGCCCGTCCTTCCCCAGATGACGGCGTGCGTTTGACACTTCGGAGGGTCCCGAAGCAGCCTGCTGATTCACTTTCAACTCAGGTTGACAGATTAAAATCCTGTCTTCCTGCCTCTTTTTCTTTTTTTTCTGTTTGTTTATGGGGGGAGAGAGTGGGTTTAAAACAGCCACTGACTTTTATTTTGAAATGCGGCCGGCAGACTTGCAACTTCTTACACCCCCTTCGCCAGAACAAAGACAAGGCTGTTTTTGAATCTGGTGAAATCACAACATCCACCAGGACAAATTGGCGCTTATTGGCTCACTGTCTCACCTATAGAGCCAAAATTATATCATCCTGTTGCCTGGTCTCGACAATTGAGAACATTCTGCAGCCTTTGAAGCCTTGCAGAGAGACACTGATTATTGATTACTATTTATGTTATTGTTTGTTGTCATTGTTTTATTGTCAATATGTTTTAAGAAGCACCGGTCTGGGTATGGATCATGGCACCTCTTGCCTTTATAATTTGTATGGTAATCACACTTTGCCACTAGAAATGCAGGCTATGGGAGATACCAAAAGTATAAAGGACACTAGCCATTCTGTTTATAATGCCAAGAGGGCCGGGAATATTAGCTGTTCTGTTTATAATAATCATCAATTGTCCTGTTACAACCCCAGCCCTAGGTGAAAACATGTGCACCCCTTTTGTTCCGGATGGAAGGGAGAAGGTGAAAGGCACTCACAGTCATGGCGACCAGTGTGGGCAAGACTTTTTACCCACAAGCATTGAGTGCAAGAAACTATGACTTGACTTTCTATGCAATTTTGGCACCCCATGGATGTTCACGAGACATTACGCCAAAGAACACTGGCTTTATAAAGTAGCTATCTACATTATTTTCTTCACCAAAGACACTGATGACCTAATCTTTGCCTCATGTTTACAGGGCAGATTTTTTTGTGTGTAAACTGTCAGCCACGGAGATATTTCTGACCAGATTTCAACGGCTCGTTCATGACTTTACCATGAGAATTTAACTATTCATTATTGTTTATTGCTCAAAATGGGTTTTTCTCAGCACCATTTAGGTGTGATTTATGCCTTTACACTATGTATGCAATCCTTATCTAGTATCATTGCTAATGTCTATCATCTGGGCTCTCCTGTATGCAAAAACAACTAGGTAATTCTGTACAGCCTGCTATAACTTGGGTTTTATGCATACCACACATCCAAGAGGGTTGCACACCATGTTATTGATCTTTTATGAAACCAGGTGCCAATGTTTATGTATTCTGTATGAAGAAAGACAGTATGGGCTACCATAATTCAAGGCGAACTGATTCGTCAGTCTAAAGCCATTTTGTCAGCCAAAAAGGTATGCTGGCAACACAGCCTTGCCCATATTTTCACTCGGGCAAGCACAGGAGAATTGTAGGCCTACTGTAACATTTCTCCTCATGAGTATTTGATTTGCATAAGGGACTTCAAGGCTTTTCAGCCTGGTTGCCACATATTAAGGCATGATACATCAGGCAATGAGTCCGAGATTGCAAACCTTCCAAGTTTATCACAATGTTCCCAAACTTTCTTGTGTCAGCCCCTTTAAACGTTGAGAATTCGATATCCCCGAGAGGCAAACAACATACCCTAGGAGACTCCCTTAGAAGCTGCTGCGACCACATAACAATTCTCCAACAGGGGAAATTACAATGCTGTGGTCCGTGGAAGGCGTCCATCCATTGCAGTCTGTGGGTCTGACCAGAGGGACTTTTTAAATCCGAGACATTGCCAAACTTTATCTGTTAACTTGGCATTTGACTATGGAAAGTGCCCTAGTGAATTAAGGGGTATTTCTTTGTCATACACTTATTCAATGCGTCCCTTACCATAAGACGCCACAATTCATTTTGTGATAATTCATTTTTGAGAAATGTGTCAGCAAGCCCTTTTCGGGAAAAGGGGTTGGAAACCTTCTCGCGGCAGAACTGCCTAACACTTGTCAGGAAAATGACGGGTCACTCCCTGATCCCTGATCCCCAAGGGAACGGTATGAAGGGAAAATCAAGCAATATTCGCTTTTTTGTATTTGCACCTTTGATGTGTTTATTTGTCCCTCGCAAGCCTATAACAGGAGCCGAGAGGAACAGCCTCTGGGTAATTTACTGCCGTAAATTCCCAAAACTCGTTCAGGGGGGAGTGAAGGGTATTGATCAAGCATCTGTAGCTGTTTTAGTAACCCCCAGGCATTGAAAGTCCTCATGTATTCAATGGCAAAGCATTCCAAGCTATATATATATATATATATTTAAAGATAGTGATATCCACTCAGCACTCCACATGTATCCATAAGTATATTCTTATGTCACAAGACGAACCTTGATTCTTGCAAAACAAACTTTGGTCAAGCCTTCCGGCGAGGCAGACCACTAAAAGAGAGACATCCATTGTAGATCTGGAATGTCTCTGAGCAAGCGCAATGAATCCAAGGACGCCAATTAAATTGTAGCTGTATAGAGGCAAATTTATCTTACACACAGTTAATTAACATGTAGCCAGCCGTCCAAGAAAATCTTATCTCTGTTTCTCTCTCACCCCCCTTTGTGAGCTCACCTGGAGCGCCTCCCGAGCAAGGATGGTACCAAGAACACAGGCGCTCCCAGCCTGTGTAAGTTAGATCAAACATGGCAATTACGGACCCAAGTACGACCTGAAGAATACATCTAATTGGTGTCAGGAATACAAAATAAATTACCAAAGATGTCAATTAATGTTTGATGTATGTAACAGATGTGTATGACGTAAATTCGGATGGGCGGGGGAAAGAAGAGTAGTTGTAAGTCTATAAAATATACTGCATTTCCTTTGTTCGGTGGACTTCTCACCCGATCTGCATCGAGTGAGATTTCTCTGGTTGACAACCAATAAATCTCTTTCCTATCTGGTCTAAGGATCCAGACTGCTCATTGCATTTTGCAGTGTCTCTGCCTGCCGGCAACGGACCCAGTACCCATTCCTTTCAGAACCAATCAAGATCATTGCCTTTCTCTTGTTGATTTTCAAAGAAGGGACAGAGGTAGTGGAAACCCAATTCTCTGCTCTGGTGGTATCAATACATCCGCTCATGCCCCTCTGTTTGTGTGCACCTCAGACTGGCATTTTCACCTTCCTGCAGCTGCAGATTTGGCGTTTGAATGATCTCTACATTCAAGTACTCTGGAAAAGAAAACACAAAGTAGTAAAAAAAAGGGGGGGGAGGAAGAGGGCATTCTTCAAAATAATTGGTCCAGTTCATAATAAGTCTCTCTCCTGGGCTTGATTCTGGAATGAGCCTCATAAAAGAAGATACTTCCCTTGAAATATTGGGAAGCTTCTGGTCTTATTTTATTTCCCTTCCCCCCTCCTCAGTTCGAGTTCTGATTTTGGAAACAATTGCTAGGATTTTTCTGGGCATCAACAGAGCATAAGTCCTCCCCTCCCCCTGGTAACATGTCAGCCACTTCTCAATCAAACAGTGATGTGATGCAGGTAGAAATTCTTCCTCTGCATGAATATTGGGTTGCACTTGCCTCTAAGGAGGCCCTGGACACCTCCTAGTGCAAGTGGTGAAAAAGTCCAGCCACAGTGCAAGGGATTTGGTTCTGTATTATCCTGGCTAACAACAGTGCCCGAGGTACAAAGGATTTCTTGGTCTCTCTTGCCAGTCTCTGTTATCCCTATAGGTCCCAGATCCCAGGGTCCCCACATCAGGACCTTTTTAAGGGACTGGGGTAATGAACTAATTCCCTATGGGGAGTGCACTAGGCTGTGTGGGAGGGGAGCAACCACTGAGTTTATTCTCCTTATACATATTTGGACGAGACCTGAAAGTACAGCCAGAGGGGCAAGGGGTCCACCATCCTTGTTGTGGAACTTTGCTGTGCCGCAGAGAGCAGGACAAGACAAGATGCGCTTGGGACAAGAGACGCTGTCCAGTTTGCTCCCGGTAAGAGAAAGCAAAGAAGAAAAGACCCCCTAACTCAAACTCCCTGACCAGGTAAACCAGATAGATTCTGCCACAGGAGGACTTGGTGAGTGATCTCTCTCTCTGTTTATCAGCACAAACAGATATAGTGCTTTAGACTTGCAATTGGAAAATCAAGGCATCACAGATGAAACTTGCACATCTAATTATAACAAAATTATATCTCCCATATCAACATCTGACAAAAAGTCCTCGCTTGAAGGTAAAATAAACCAGGACCGTCTCAAGGACACCTCTATGGATTTAGTCTCTGAATGCACCCTTCTTACTGCTGAAATTGTTAAAGGTATATTCCAGCAGCTTACATCTCTCTCCGACAAACTGAACTCATTAAGGCAATTTTATGACTGATTCCAGCAGTCATAAAATCACAGATAGCTTGCTTTCATTAACTAATGTGATGAATCAGATGAACCTTGCTACTCCCAACACCCCCCAGCTCGTTCAAAAGGCACAACCTGAACAAAAACTGGGCTTCGGGGGGGGGGGGGGGTTAATGACCGGAGAGACGAACAGGCAAGAAAGCCGTTGAAACCCCTGAATAATCAAATAGTGTTATGTATTGACAATACCCAGGTTAACCAAGGGTGATGGACAACAAAAACAACAATTCAACATTCAATTTGTCAATTGCTGTGTTCAGACATGAATCAAATTGATCTGTGTAAGATTGAAAAATTGCCAAGAGTATCATCAATGATGAGAATACTCCTGATCTTCAACCAATCTACCATACCTTTAATGCTGTTAAAATGGAACAATTCCTCTCCTTCTTTGGTATATTCGCCCTTAAAGTCTTCACTGATGCAGCTATTCATCCCTTAATTGTAAATGGTGCTGGCAGATTGCCTCTATGCTCTGACCTTGGGAAGAGAAACTCTGCAGCCTCCTTAATTAAACAATCAAGTTTATCCCTAACTACTGGCAAAGGATCCACACAGCTGCCTAATTTACTAGAAGATGGGGGCATGCAACATATTAACCCTTCAGGAGCTCTGCTCCCATATGTGCCGCAGAACCCTGAGGCTGAGCCAAATAATGTTGTGATAGCTACTCAAAAGTTGAATCCTGTTCCTGAAATACTGAATCGTCCATTTAGGAAACACCTGCCCAAGGACACAATGAAGCAACCTCAACCCCTACAAAATCCCCCAGCTACTATAAATCAGACTGAGATAACTTTTTCACCCAAATCTGCACCTGAGAACTCTGATCTGGCAATACCTAAAGGCATTGGTAGAGAAAATAACATCATTCAAACTACTCCATCTGAAGCTTGTATTTTAAATGGCAGTGGGTTACCTGATGACTGTGCAAAGACCCAGGCCCATACACATGTCTGCTCTAACCAAAATTCTCTAGCCCCACCTGCTTGCACATCTTCTAAGGGTTTGTTAAACCCCGACCAGTCTTCATCTCTGCCTCTGACAGTACAGCAAACCTTTTGTCCCCTATCACCGTCTCTTATGGATTTACCCCACCATTCAGTGGCAAGTTCGATGCCTGATTTAGAATCTTCCTTGGATTACCCCACTTCAAATTGACAATCCGGGTCCCAGAGCAATCACCATCTAAAATGGCTGGTTGAGCAAATCTGAAAACCCATCCTTCCTGCTGTTTATGAAAAGCTTTGATATCATCTTGATTCAGGAGACTTGGGGCGTTTATACATGAACCCTAAGCTCCGCTGCAAATGGCTGCAAGCTCCGGAGCTTAAAAATGTTTCCCCACCAGCTCTGGAGTTTGCAGACAATTAAGTGCGACCCCGCCCACCTAAGCGCGACCCACCGCACTTTTCTTGTACGTGCTCTTGGGAGGTGAAAAATATTTGATGCGGATGTGCTGGGCTCTCCTCGCTTCTTTTTGTTTTTGTTTTTTGCCTCCTGCCCCTTTAAGAGGAACCAGGAAGTGACCGGGGCTCCCCCAGCAGCGTCCACCAACACCGGGAGGTAAGGCTTTATTCTTCTGTCCCTTTTTTTCTCCCTCCCCTCACGCAGCCGGCAGCCAGGAAGTACGGAGGGGTGGAGATGCACGAAGAGCGACAAACCCCTAAGATCTCTGGTCCAAATTTAAGGGGCCAGCGGATCTTAGGGGTCGTGTAAAAAGGCCCTTAGCTACTATCCGAGCTACTATTAAATGGGTTTACTTCTCACACTCTTGCTGCCTCCCTTTCTACAACTAGAGATCGACCAAGTGGAGGTCTGGCTTGTTTAATATCTACCTCAGTGGTCTGTGCTATTTTACCATTACCATTAGACATGGGCACGACCAGAAAAAAATGACGTTTTGAGTTTTCGTTTGTCGGAACGGGTCCGTTTCGGGTCGTTTACGTTTGTTGTGAAATTTTTCAAAAATTTGTTGTTTCGTTTGTCGTTTGTCGCTTCCACCGCGATTTAGCGCGATTTGACTCCCCCCAGAGCATAGGGGCATCCCGCATCAGGGCCGGCGCTAGATGTTTTTGCGCCCTAGGCGCGGGCAGGCGGCTGTGGCAGAGGGCCATGGGTGGGCGGGCAGCGACAGCGGCAGGGGGGAGGCGCGGGCGGTGGCCGTGGGCGGGCGAGTGGGCGGGCGGCGGCGCGGGCTGCAGGCGGGTGGTGGCGCGGGCGGGCGGGCGAGTGGGCAGTTAGGATATCACTTAGGATAGAGGTTCTGTTCTTGGCTTGCAGCCCAAATGTGTGTGTGTGTGTGCAAGCAAATTGAAGTTGGGAAAATAGAAAATAAATGGTAGTATATAATATATTTTTTAAAATAAATCCACACCTCCCACTCCCAGTCGAACCTCCCCCTTTATCCAATATCAGAAAAAAAACCTCACAAACTGCCAGAGAAGAAATAAAGGAATAAACTGCTATTCCCTTCAGCAGACAAAGCTGCAGGGAATCAAAGAAATTATTTTCTAAATTCAATTCCCTCCCTGCCTAACTTAAATCCTAAAGCCTCCAGCCTCCCTCCTCAATCTCGATTGGATCACACCAGCACCAGCAGCCAGCCCTCCTCCCTCAACCACATCCATACACCCGATGGCGATTTCTGGAAGGTGCCTTGGCTTTTTATGCCCTCCGAGACATCCAGAAGTGTCAGTCAAAAACCTGGCGATGCCATTGGTGGAATGGTTCAAAAAAATTGCATGGTCCCATCCCATGCCCAGCCCAAATGGGCAGGTCTAAAAATATATAAAATAAAATAAAATAAAATAAAATAAAATCAATACGACGTTTTATTGCTATTAAAAAAACCACTGCTGCTACTATTAAAATTCAGGCATTTAAAATAAATAAATTTCACATATTTCTGTGGTGATTTGGTGTGTTTTTTGACCACAATTTCAAAAGAAAAATTGTGGTCGCTATTTTGGATTCCCTCCCCACCGCATGGCATGCAGCGAGACAGACGACGAGGATGACCCCCCCCCAGCCTGGTGCAAGCAGCCCAGGACAGGAGAGGGGGGGAAGGCCAGGGACCCCCCCCCCCCGAAACCACCCCTCTGGTAGGTGTCCTCAGGCAGGCATATTTTCGCCTGCGTTTTTGGCCGGGAGTTGGGTTTTTTTTTTTTTTACTTTTTAAAACTTTTTTTCTGTGCTGCCAGTGCTTGGCATCGCACAATCGCCGCGATGCCATTAACGACAACAAAAAACCTGACCCAATTTTTCTTTTTTCAGGTCGGATTTGAGCTGGAGCGGCGTAATTATCATTACCGTTTCCATTACGTAACGGAAACGATAACCGAAAATGGAAACGACAATTTCGCCGCTCTGTGCCCATGTCTAATTACCACCTTTAAGAACTATTGCTATGGCTGTTCTTTTGACCTTTAAAGATTGGGAAATAATTCTGCACAGTGCCCCTGTGTTTGAACTGAAAGGAGAGATTGAGGCAGCTTTAAATATTAATATTGCTCTGGTAAATTATGGCAAACTAATCGACACTTTAAGACCTGCCCTAACAAAGAGAGTAAGATCCCTGCCCAGAAGCAGACCAACTAACAATAGTGTGAAAAGAGTGTGAAACTATGAAGCATCAATTAAATAGAGCCCTCAGATTGCATAAACAAAAATATTCTAAAAGTTTGCCCAGTTCTTTCTTTGAGCTTTGTAACAATTATAAACGGCTCCTCGAGAGGAAAAAACAAGCTTTCGTAAAAGAATCCTATCTGAAACTTGCCCTGGCTTTGTCCCAGAAAAATATGGCATCCTTCTGGCACCTGCTGGCATCAGCAGAAGGAAGGTCTCACCATGACCTTGATTCCTATGTATCCGTTAAGTGTTGGGAAGAGTATTGCTTTAAACTGTTCAACGATCCACCTTATATTGGTGCAACTGTTCCACCTTTAACATTAGCTCCTTGCAGTCTGCCAAGGTGGCCCCCAGTCACATCCAAGGAAATAAAATCATTGATTTCATCAATTAGGAGCAATAAAGCCCCTGGGGAAAATTTCACACACACACCCCGGACATACTTACATGTTTTCAGGACTGGTGGGCTCCAATTCTGGCCACTATATTTACTTATATAGACAGGGAGGGCAAAATTCCTAAAGAATGGTCTTCCTCGATTGTTGTGCCTATCTACAAGAAAGGTGAGCGCAAGGACCCTGCCAGCTATAGACCTATAAGTTTGCTTGATGTTGTAGGCAAACTATATGCAAGACATCTCCTCTTAAAACTGGAAGACTGGGTAATAGAAAATAACATTTTAGCTCCTGAACAGATTGGTTTTAGGGAAGGACATTCCACGCTGGACCATATCCTCTTGTTAAACCATCTAATTAACAAATATTCTATTATACCTTCAAAGCAATTATATGTAGCATTTTATTGATCTTAAAGCTGCCTTTGATTCCATTCCAAGATGTCACTTGTGGGAAAAACTAATTAACCTTAAAATAGACCCCAGATTGTTGGAAAGAATTAAAGACCTGCACACTGACTCTTCCCTTAAGATTAGAGTCGGCATTTCTGGTCAATTATCCAACACTGTTAAAACATCTAAAGGTGTTCGCCAAGGCTGTGTTCTTGCTCCTTTGCTTTTCAACCTATATGTTAATGATATGGTGGTTAGGTTAACAGGTTTACAATTCTTTCCTGTCAGAGTAGGTGGAAAGGCTATATCAATATTACTTTATGCAGATGACACTCTGCTAATATCCCACACACAAATAGGCCTCAGAAGGCTCTTGAAACAATTTAGTAACTACTGTATAGAAAATTCTCTCAGCATCAACTATGAGAAAACCAAAATTATGGTTTTCAGTAGAAGACCTCAAGTTCATAAATGGATGATGGATTTGGGAATACTGGAACAGGTAACCAATTTCAAATACTTAGGTGTGATGTTCCACCAGTCAGGCTCCTGGGCTTCACAGATTGATTTTGCAAAACAGAAATTTGAGAAGGCCATGTTTGGATTACTAACATTCTGTAGGACCAAAGGAGGCCTCCTGATTCCTCACATCTGCGAAATTTATAAAACCAAACTACTTCCCCAGATTTTGTATGGTGCTGAAGTATGGGGAATGGGAAACTTATACCCCCTAGAAGTAACCCAAAATAAATTTGCCTGTCTATTGTTGGCAGTACCCCCGTCAACTCCTTCTGCACTAGTCAGATTAGAATTGGCATTAATGTCAATAACAACACTAATTAGCAAATTAATAATTAATTATTGGCTGGAAATCTTGTTTATTACCCACTCTGAATTTTTAACATCATCCTATGGGGAGATGAACTCTGGATCGTGGAAATTTTTTGTACTGAATCTAGTAGCCAAACTTGCTTCTTCCCAAGAGCATGTGAGACACCTTGGATTGACAGCAGCTAAACGCTTACTAAAGCAAAGATTATCTGACCTCTGTGTTCAAACAGATATAGGTTCGATTTGCACTCTAAAAACAGCCCTTTCTTATAACAACATTACACCTAAGCCTCTAAATCGCCCATCTTATTTTGCTGATTTAACGAACTTTGAACATAGAAAAGCATTTACTCAGGCTTGTCTTGATATGCTACCACTTGCCAATCTAAATGGCCGTTATACACAATCCCCATACCATAAGAGAGTCTGCTCTTGTGATAAAAAATCTGTCGAGAACTTGGTAAATGTCGTGCTTTATTGCCCACTATTTGGAATCCATCGTGAAAGACTTTTGAAATTCATCTTAGAAAAATATCCTGGTAGATCTGACGAAGAAAAGCTTAGAAATAAATTTGTTACATTTTGAATGGCAAGGTTCTGTTCTTTACTTATTAAAATGAAAGTTGCTTTAACTACTTCTAATAGTCAAATTGATATCTAGGTTTCTGTACCCCCAGGCCCCTTTTTATCTATTTGTATTGTTATTTTATTGATATTCTTATTGTACTGTTTTTATTTGATGCATTTTGCAATGGCCCTGTGAGCCACACAATAAAATTTATATGATGATGATGAATTCCCTATGAATACACATGAGAAGGTGTCTCCCCAGTGTGTGGCAGCGGTGAAGAAGGCCAATTCCATGCTAGGGATTATCAAAAAGGGGATTGAAAATAAAACAGCCAACATTATAATGCCATTATACAAAACAATAGTAAGGCCCCACCTGGAGTATTGTGTACAATTCTGGTCACCACATCTCAAGAAAGACATAGTGGAACTGGAAAAGGTGCAGAAGAGAGCGACTAAAATGATTACTGGGCTGGGGTACCTCCCTTATAGGAAAGGCTAAAACATTTGGGGCTCTTTAGTCTGGAAAAAAGGCGCTTGAGGGGGGATATGATTGAGACATACAAAATAATGCAGGGCATGAGTAAAGTGGATAGAGGGAAGCTCTTCTCTCTCTCCCAAAATACCAGAACTAGGGGACATACACTCAAATTGAAGGTTGGGAGAGTAAGAACTGACAAAAGAAAATATTTTTTCATCCAGCGCGTTGTAAGTCTATGGAACTCCCTGCCACAGGATGTGGTGATGGCATCTGGCCTGGATGCCTTCAAAAGGGGATTGGACAGATTCCTGGAGGAAAAGTCCATCACAGGTTACAAACCATGATGGAGAAACCAGGGTACTTCAAGGGCCAAACGCATCTGGTGGGGCCGCTGTGAGATACAGGAAGCTGGACTAGATGGGCCTTGGCCTGATCCAGCATGGCTCTTCTTATGTTCTTATGTTCTTATGTTCAGATATGGAGGGGGACATAGAAACAGACGACTGTGACTTGGGATGGAAAAGGCTTAATGTAGAGTGCCTATATCTGATCTGCAGGCAGCAGCAGTAATGACAGAAGCCGCTGCTGCTGCATCTGCTGCTTTAATAATAATAATAATAATAATAATAATAATAATAATAATAATAATAATAATAATAATAATAATAATAATAATAATAATATAGCTCAAGTATGGACAAAGGTTATTTAGATCAGCATTGCCAAACTTTGGTTTAGTCGTGAACACAATATTAAAGAAATAGATGCCAAATTAGCATCCGTTTAAGTAACATATCAAACCTTATGAGGAAGGGTGTGCGAACTGTTGCCAGTCTGTGGGCCCTCTTTAGATGTGCCAGGACCCCCAGTTGTGAATGGCTGGAGAAGATCAAGAGAGTGGAATGCCAATAAGTAGAGGAGATATTGTGTACTTCCTCACCTCCCCACTGATTTTTCTCCTTCCACTAGTACCGTACAGAAGAAGTACAACAGGTGTGATGCCTGGTGAGGAACATGTAGGCACACCCTCACTTCCACCTCACGTACAACATGTTTTTGTAGGAGGAAGGGGTTGTTTTGAAGTGCTGTGTCAGTGCTGCTTGCGCAGTAATATACCGCCGAATCCTCTCGCTCCACGGATGAAATATTCAGGTTACAGCGCTCTGTCTGGGGTTGATCAGCTGCAAACCGATCTGGAACATTGCCTTTCTCTTGCTGGTGCTTATTATAGAAGTTGTAAAGGAGCTGTAGCCCCTGCCCTGCCTTCTGTTGGTACCACATCATAGAGTTGTGCTTAAATGTTTGATTACACTCCAGCCAGGCAGGTTGCCCCACTTCCAGCACTAAACTCTGTGGCTGCTTGATCTCTGCGTCGGAGCTTCCTAGAAGAGAAAGAGGCAAGCATAGTTTGTTGTTTTTAACTGCATATGAGCAGTGGGTTACAGGGGTTTGATTGAGAGCGTACCTATTTTCCAAAAGCAAACGGCCAGACACCACAGGAACTGCATCTCCTCTGCAAGCTGTGCTCCATCTGATACAATACACAGAGCTTCATCCCATGGCACTTCCTTCTCTGGGGTTACCACATGGGTTCCAATGCTGAGGTCACAAATATAGCCATAAACAAGGGATGTAAGTTTCACAACTTGAATTGACAAAGTATTTTATGGCACTCTGACACAAGTCCTTAAGGGTTTCATTGACTGAGGTACTTTCCTATAGCTTGCTCCTACATGACAGTGGTGAGATATATTTCTAAGGCTGAGATTAAAAACTCACTCCTGGTAATGACAAATTAGAACATCTCTGAGGTTTTTCCATTGTTTTTTGAACATACCACTGCCAGGTGATCCCAATAAACAAATTCATCAGGGGTCCTCAAACTAAGGTCTGGGAGACAGATGCGGCCCCCCAGGGAACTGAATCCAGCCCCTGGGACCAATTGCAGACCCCCCCCCACCTACCCCCTGCTTCGCAAACAAGCCAGCCTCTGCAGCTGTGTCTATTGCTGAGGCAGTTCAAAGCAGTGGGCTATGTTGCTTCTCCCACTCCCCCAACTAGAGATGGGCACGACTTAGCGGTATTCCCGTTTCCGTTTCCGTTACTCGTATCCGTTACTCTACGGAAACGGTAACGGGAATCACTCCCCCAGAATTCGAGCTCGAACCGACGAACAAACAATTTGGTCTAATTTGTCGTGCTCGTTACTTGCACGCGGCGATCGCGCAATGCCAAGCGGCACAGAAAAAAAGTTTTTAAAAGTTTAAAAAAAACCGATTCCCGGTCCAAAATGGCGACCGCAATTTTTTTTTTTTGAAATCCTTGCCCAAAACCCCACCAAAGCACCACAGAAACATGCGAAAGTAACCTATTTTAAATGCTTGCTTTTTTACAGTAGCAGCAGTGGGTTTGTCTTGCCAAAATACGTCTCCGTTGATTTTATTTTATTTTTTTCTTAATTTATTTTTTTACACCTGCGCAACGATGGGCTGGCCATGGGACGGGACCATGCAAATTTTTGGAGCCATTCCACCAATTGCATGGACAGGTTTTGACGGACACTTCTGGATGTGCCAGAGGGCATAAAAAGCCGAGGCAGTTCCAGTCCGTCACAGTCTGGGCTTGGATCTTGTGGAGGGTGGTCAGGGCTGGATTGCTGCGCTCAGTCTAGTTTCGATTTCGCGGTCGCGGTCTCGGTCTCGCTAGGCAGGGAGGGAATCAAATTGATTTTAATTCGAATCGCAAAACATAATAATTTCTTCTATTCCCTGTGGGGAATAACAACGCAGTGTTTATTCTCTTTTTTATTTTCTGCATTTTTGAGGAAGAGTTCCGTACGTTTCATATTTGCTTCAAGGGGGAGGGAAGATTTGAGTGGGAGCGTTAGGGGAGAGGAGGTGCTGCGGATTTATTTTGAAAATATATTATTTTATATTACACTACCATACCATTTCTTTTGTATCCTTCCCAATTTCCCACCAAGTTCATTTACTTGGCCAAGGTCCTTTTACCCTGCGCCTACAGCTTTTTTGCTGCTGTTGCGATTGGGGTTTTGGAAGGGAATCCAGCAACCCCTATCCTACCCTAGTAGCAGCTTATAGTTTTATTCCATTTATTTTCTATTTTACAGTTTATTAGCAACAAGTGGCAAGCAACAGCCAAGGTCCAGTAGTACCAGTGCTTAGAAGGGGAGGTTGGAGGCTGTGGATTAAATTATTTTAAAAATATTATACAGACAGAGTACAGACTGAGTACTAGGCAGAGTCTCCCTCGCCAACCAGTGCACTCAGATTTCTCAAACACATTTGTTTTGGCAACAAGGCTAGGGCATCTTCCTCTATAGAACATTTTACAATTTCATTTTACTTAACACTATAGATATTATTTGAATTTCTTTCACTTGTCCAACACCTCATTCATATTTTTGCAGTCAGGCACTCAAACAAACATTTGTTGAAGGGCAGGCACCCAGCCACCTCTATAGAACTTTTTCTTCAATTACATCTTTGAAGAAGTTCCATTCATCTTAGTTACTGTGCATTATTTGTGAAAGTTGGGTGCTGCCAGATTTTGCAAACCCCTTGCTTCTATTAGCTTGGTTTTTGTGCAGTTGTTGTATAACTTACATCTGTGAAGAAGTTAAGTTACAGTTCTCCTAATTACACTTGCCCTGTGCATTAATTTGTGAAACTTGTTTGCCAGGATTGGCAAACCCCTTGCTCCTATTACCTTGTTTGTTGTGCTGCTGTTGTGAGTCCATCTCACTCATTTACTTGTTGCCACCACAGTCTACATACACAATCAAATTACAACTGGGAAGAAGTTACAGTTCTCTTTGTTACACTTGCCCTGTGTAGGGCATAGAGAAACTTAGTTGGGTGCCAGGATTGGCAAACCCCTAGCTCCTATTACCTTGTTTGTTGTGCTGCTGTTGTGAGTCCATCTCACTCATTTACTTGTTGCCACCACAGTCTACATACACAATCCAATTACAACTGGGAAGAAGTTACAGTTCTCCTCCTAATTACACTTGCCCTGTGCAGGGCATTGAGAGACTTAGTTGGGTGCCAGGATTGGCAAACCCCTAGCTCCTATTTCCTTGTTTGTTGTGCTGCTGTTGTGAGTCCATCTCACTCATTTACTTGTTGCCACCACAGTCTACATACACAATCCAATTACAACTGGGAAGAAGTTACACTTCTCCTCCTAATTACACTTGCCCTGTGCAGGGCATTGAGAGACTTAGTTGGGTGCCAGGATTGGCAAACCCCTAGCTCCTATTTCCTTGTTTGTTGTGCTGCTGTTGTGAGTCCATCTCACTCATTTACTTGTTGCCACCACAGTCTACATACACAATCCAATTACAACTGGGAAGAAGTTACAGTTCTCCTCCTAATTACACTTGCCCTGTGCAGGGCATAGAGAGACTTAGTTGGGTGCCAGGATTGGCAAACCCCTAGCTCCTATTTCCTTGTTTGTTGTGCTGCTGTTGTGAGTCCATCTCACTCATTTACTTGTTGCCACCACAGTCTACATACACAATCCAATTACAACTGGGAAGAAGTTACAGTTCTCCTCCTAATTACACTTGCCCTGTGCAGGGCATTGAGAGACTTAGTTGGGTGCCAGGATTGGCAAACCCTTAGCTCCTATTTCCTTGTTTGTTGTGCTGCTGTTGTGAGTCCATCTCACTCATTTACTTGTTGCCACCACAGTCTACATACACAATCCAATTACAACTGGGAAGAAATTACAGTTCTCTTTGTTATACTTGCCCTGTGCAGGGCATAGAGAAACTTAGTTCGGTGCCAGGATTGGCAAACCCCTAGCTCCTATTTCCTTGTTTGTTGTGCTGCTGTTGTGAGTCCATCTCACTCATTTACTTGTTGCCACCACAGTCTACATACACAATCCAATTACAACTGGGAAGAAGTTACAGTTCTCCTCCTAATTACACTTGCCCTGTGCAGGGCATTGAGAGACTTAGTTGGGTGCCAGGATTGGCAAACCCCTAGCTCCTATTTCCTTGTTTGTTGTGGTGCTGTTGTGAGTCCATCTCACTCATTTACTTGTTGCCACCACAGTCTACATACACAATCCAATTACAACTGGGAAGAAGTTACAGTTCTCCTCCTAATTACACTTGCCCTGTGCAGGGCATTGAGAGACTTAGTTGGGTGCCAGGATTGGCAAACCCCTAGCTCCTATTTCCTTGTTTGTTGTGCTGCTGTTGTGAGTCCATCTCACTCATTTACTTGTTGCCACCACAGTCTACATACACAATCCAATTACAACTGGGAAGAAGTTACAGTTCTCCTCCTAATTACACTTGCCCTGTGCAGGGCATTGAGAGACTTAGTTGGGTGCCAGGATTGGCAAACCCCTAGCTCCTATTTCCTTGTTTGTTGTGCTGCTGTTGTGAGTCCATCTCACTCATTTACTTGTTGCCACCACAGTCTACATACACAATCCAATTACAACTGGGAAGAAGTTACAGTTCTCCTCCTAATTACACTTGCCCTGTGTAGGGCATAGAGAGACTTAGTTGGGTGCCAGGATTGGCAAACCCCTAGCTCCTATTTCCTTGTTTGTTGTGCTGCTGTTGTGAGTCCATCTCACTCATTTACTTGTTGCCACCACAGTCTACATACACAATCCAATTACAACTGGGAAGAAGTTACAGTTCTCCTCCTAATTACACTTGCCCTGTTCAGGGCATAGAGAGACTTAGTTGAGTGCCAGGATTGGCAAACCCCTAGCTCCTATTTCCTTGTTTGTTGTGCTGCTGTTGTGAGTCCATCTCATTCATTTACTTGTTGCCACCACAGTCTACACACACAATCCAATTACAACTGGGAAGAAGTTACAGTTCTCCTCCTAATTACACTTGCCCTGTGCAGGGCATAGAGAAACTTAGTTGGGTGCCAGGATTGGCAAACCCCTAGCTCCTATTACCTTGTTTGTTGTGCTGCTGTTGTGAGTCACTCATTTACTTGCACAGTTCCTTGGTGCTTTTCTTTACTATCACATTATACATTCCCTGGCCTGAGCCACAAGAAGTGAGAAAAATGAGGAGGGGTCGCACAGCTAGAGGGCAGGGGAGGGGGACCCCTACTAAGATAAATAGGGCCACGTTTCTGAGGGAAGGGACAGGAAGTAGTGCAGAAAGTGATACTGGTGCAACTCCCTCGTCGAGTAGCAGTGCCAGTGGCACAAGCAGCAATGTGCCATCGTCTGTCACCGAGGGAAGCATGGATGAGGCGTACCAAATCCCATCTTCGTTACCTGACAGCCCCACCCTTGATCAGCAAGAAGACAAGGGCTCTGATTCTGAAATGGCATCAGAATCAGAATCGGGCTCCTTGTATCTAAACCTGCCAGATTCTGAGGACCTGTTGGCAGGGACAGACTTAAGTCAGGCTCCAGGCAGTGACGGAAGGAGCAGCCCTCTTTCCACCCAGTAGGTACCACCAGTGAGAGCAGTAGTACTAGTGTACTTTCCCGGCAGGGCAGAGGCCACACCAGCACCACAGCAGCGGCAGCGGCAGGCAATAACAGAGGGGGCATTACTTTTTGTAAGCCACGAGGGTGTTTCTGGGAGCATTTTGAGAACAGCCCCCAAGACGCAAGGATGGCGGTGTGCAAGATATGCGTGGTGGTCTTGCGCAGGGGGAATGACCCCAAACACCTCTCCTCAAGTGGGTTGCGCAGCCATCTGATGAGGAAGCACCCTGGGACTCTGACTGGAACCCTGTCAGGCCCTTGCTCTTCAGGGAGGAAGAGAGGGGAAGAAGGGTTAGAGAAAGAAAAACACAGCTCCGCTAGTGAGAGTGGGAAGAGGCAGGCCACTCTGCAGGAAGTGGGGCTGTTGGGTGGGACTTTTGTCAGCCCGCGAAATAGGGCCAAAGCACAGGAGACCACCACTCGAGTGGTGGGTGAAATGGTGGCCATGAACGGGTTGCCCCTCTCCTTTGTGGAGTCATCAGGCTTTAGGCACCTAATGAAGCACGTGGCACCATGGTACGAGACTCCATCCCGGCGTACCTTCAGCAGGCGGGTGCTTCCCTCCCTTTATGAGTCTGTCAGGGACAGGATCCGGCCCCTGCTGCAGGCGGCCAGAGGGAGGAAGATCCACTTCACTTCCGACCTCTGGACCGGTGGGCACCACGGATACCTCTCACTGACGGCTCATTGGTGGCAACCCAAGGAGGTCCTGGAGCCCCGGTCAGCCCATGAGCAGCTGCAGGGGGAGGCACAAGGCAGCACCCCAAGAGGGTATAGGGTGGTGCTTCTCCAGGCCCAAAGCATGGAGGACAACACCACAGGGATCAACATTGCTGACGTTCTCAAGACAGCAATAAGAGAGTGGGGATTGGGGACAGAGGGACAGGTCAATTGTGGAGTCATGGTTACAGACGCGGGCCGTAACATGACCAACGCGGTTCTTGGGGCAGGGTTCCAGGGCATCGTGTGCGCAGCACACAAACTGCATCTAGTGGTGGGCGATGCCATTGGCCTGGGTGCACCAAAGGACTCCTGGAGTGAAGGGACCAGGGAGACCAGGGCCTTGCTGGACAAGTGTCGGAAGATCATGGGGCACTTCGCTCGCAGCGTCAAGGCAGCCAGGATGATGCGTGAGAGGCAGGCGGAGATGGGCCGACCGGAGCACGTCCTGATCCAGGACGTGACCACCCGGTGGAACTCCACCCACGAAATGGTCAAGCGTCTGGTGGAGCAGAAGGAAGTGGTGGAATACATCATGTCAACCACCCCAGTCCTGCATGAGGGGAGGGAATTGGACCTTGGTGCTACCGAGTGGCTCGCCCTCTCCCAGATGGCGGGTATCCTGCAGCCTTTTGAGGAGACCACCCACGTCCTCAGCAGCTACAACGCCAGCCTGGGCCACGTTCTCCCCCTGGTCAATGCCCTTCGCCAACGCCTAGAGACCAGTATCCGGGAAGAAGGCAATCTTCTCCCTAAGAGCAGGGCATTGGCAGACAGGCTGTTGACTGGCATGGATACCCGCCTTGGCCCACTTAGAAGGGAAAAGGTGTACCAGATGGCCTGCCTGTGCGACCCTCGCGTCAAGGGTTCCCTGGCGGCCAGCACTGCCGAACTGAAATCCTGGAAGACGGAGCTATGCCGTCAAGTCAGGGCTGTCTCCGATGAGGGCCAGGCGTTTCAGAGGGCGCACGGAAGCCAGAGCGATGCTGAGGAGGAGTCCTCGCAAGGATCCACATCCCTCTCTACTCCAGGAGCGTTCACCCAGAGACCAGGTTCCGTTCCAGCAGCCAACTACCTGGCCTCTGCCCTAGCCATGGCAGTTTCCTCCTCAGTGGAGGCCAGGGAGGAAGAAGTAGCAGACCCCGCTCAGACCATGGTGAAGGAGTACATGGCCGAGCCCCTCCAACCCCTCAGCTCGGACCCACTGCACTACTGGGCCAGAAAGGCAGACCTCTGGCCCGCTCTTTCAACTCTGGCGTTGGACCTCTTGTCTATTCCACCCACCAGTGTCCAGAGTGAGCGTGTCTTCTCCCAGATGGGAGATGTCCTGGGGCCGCGCCGCTGTCGCCTGGACCCGGAGACGGTGGAAAGGTTGACTTTCATCCGCTTCAACCTTTCCACCTTGGGATTACCCCAACACTCCAAGAACTAAGTTGCTGCCTGTAACCTAACCTCCTGCCTGCAATCCTCCATGCCCACCTGCAAGCCTGCCTGCCTCCCCTTGGCCCTATGAGCCTGCCTGCCTGCCTGCCTGCCTGCCTGGCCCTGTGACTACCTGCCGACTCCAGTGCCTAATGCCTGCAAAACTGCCTGCTTGACTGCCTGCCTGCCTGCCTACCTGTATTCTCTCACACACACAATTGAAGGGTACTATTAGTGGCCCAATTTTTCTAGCCCTGGCCTGTCTCCAAACCAGGCAGGGCCACTCAAAGTGTCATTGGAAAGGGTCTGTCTGTATTGGCCCAATGTTTCCCCTTTTGCCATGGCTGGTCTGAGAGAGACCCTAATACCTGCCTTCCTTGGTGCTTCACACCGTTCCCTGGGGTTTACGAGCCTGCCTGCCTGCCTGCCTGCCTACCTGTATTCTCTCACACACACAATTGAAGGGTACTATTAGTGGCCCAATTTTTCTAGCCCTGGCCTGTCTCTAAACCAGGCAGGGCCACTCAAAGTGTCATTGGAAAGGGTCTGTCTGTATTGGCCCAATGTTTCCCCTTTTGCCATGGCTGGTCTGAGAGAGACCCTAATACCTGCCTGCCTTCGTGCTTCACACCGTTCCCTGGGGTTTACGAGCCTGCCTGCCTGCCTGCCTGCCTGCCTGCCTGCCTACCTGTATTCTCTCACACACAAAGTGGTGAGGAAGCACTTTACAACAACCTACCTCAAAGACTGAGTATCAGGGGGCAAGCTCCCCTCCTTACAGCCTTGAAGAAATAGACCCACCCAGTTCTCCTGCTTCCACTCTGTCTCCTTGGTTGCCAAAACCCGGTCTCCTGGGGTGGCGAGAGAAACTCTGCCTGCCAAGGAAGCCTCCATGTTTGGTTCTTGGTGGATACTCTGTCCCACACTGACTGTGTGAGTCTGTAATTTACACAGACCTAGCTCTGTCTCCTCCGCCACTCTTTCCACTGGGCTGCCAGCTGTGGCTCACAAAGAAGGGAAACGTCCTTGTTGTGTGTGCGTACTCCTGGCCGAAAGTCCCCTGTGTGGATCTTGGTGCTGTGCTGTGTGACTCATTGTGCGCACACTCGGTGCTTAAACATTTTATAATCATTTCTGCCCTAACCCCGGAACAAAGGCTGCCGGACCAGAAAAGTTACTGGTTGCAAATCTAGGTTGTGATTGTGATGATGATTGAGTTATGGGAACACTCTTCAGGAACAGCTGGTGGTTGGCTTAGGGTTAGGGTTAAGGGGGATGTTTAGGCCTCCCCTACTCTGTCCTCTGGGCTGCACCACACTGTGTCTCACTAAGAAGGGCTGGAGTGGAATGTACTTGCGCGTACCACAGTTCAGCACAATAATCGTTTGTTTCTTAGAAATAGAAGAGCCTTTCAGGAGGAAGTTCCAGGCTTGGCTCTTGGAGTTGTGGAACTGCTGTGATTCACCACGAAGGGCATGGAGATGGAATGCCGGCACGGCAGTTAGGAGCAGTCTACCAGCACACAGCTGGGAAAGAAAGTCAGAAAGCTTGGCTTGCTGTCCTTTTGGAAGCCTGTGTGGTCAAAGACTCAGACTCACTCTAGCTCTGTGTCTTCTCCCTGCCTGCCTGTCAGGCTCCCCCCACTTCCGGCTTAGAGGAGGCCTTCCAGCCGCTTCTCCTTCACCCTAACATCATGGTCCAGTTAGTGCTTCAAGTTCAGCCCTGTCGCCACTGCCCTCAACTTGCCCATGCAGCAACCACGGCTGCGCCCGCCTCTTGGCGGAAAACCTCTTGAAGACCAACTGTAACAGTGCATTCACTCATCAACTATTTTGTTTGCACACACTGTGCCTCACAGAGAAGGGCATTGTGCTTGTGTGCTAGAAAACAGCCGTGGGGTGGGCCCGTGATTAGGCAGAACTCATGCGAAAGCACCCTTGGACTCTGCCTGGGACAGTGACAGGACTCTGCAGGAAGGAATGCCGCAGTGTGGCAGTGTTGTCAGCCTCCGGACCGCCAGTTAGTCTTCAGTGGGCTGCCATTGCCATACACTGTGGCTCACAAAGAAGGACAACTTACTGCCGTGCTGGTGGCCCTCTGTCACCGTTACAAATAGGACAGTTTATCAGAAAGTTCAAGGCTTGGCTCTTGTGGGGAATGTGATTCACTACGAAGGGCATGCCACTGGGATGCAGTGCACTGACTGTGGCTCTCAGTGAAGGGAGGGAGCAAGGAAGCCTCCACTCCAGGCTTGGTTCTTTGTGGGTACTCTCTCTGACTCACACAGACAGTGAGCCTGTGGTTCTCAGGCCTACTGTCTTCCGTGGACTGCAAAGCTATGTCTCACTGAGAAGGGAACATGGCTGTGCTGGCCTGCTAGGAGTTTATGGCCGGGGAAAGCAGCACACAGCTGTGTAGGAAGACCCTCTGGCTTGCAGTCCTTTTGTCAGAGTGGTCTCAGGCCTCAGAGTCAGACACCATGTGGACTCTGCTTTTCCCCTGGGCTGCCAACTGTGGCTCACAAAGAAGGGCATTTTCCTGGCGTCCTCCTCAGGCCATTCAGTCACGCTGTGGAGCTGGAGCTTCCTGGCAATGTTCCTCCCCTACGGAGGCCCTGTGGCCTCAGACTCAGGCTATGTGGGCTCCTCCAGCCACTCTTTCCTCTTGGATGCAAAACACTGTGGCTCACTAAGAAGGAAAGAGAAGTTGTGTGCAGCACGCACTCCAGTAGTTTCTCTGACAGTTCCAGGCTTGGTTCTTGGAGTGGTGTTGGAGCTGGGATTCACTACGAAGGGCATGGTAGTAGTTTGCAGGGAGTTTGTAATTCACAGAGACCTAGCTCTGTCTCCTCCCCCACTCTTTCCTCTAGGATGCAAGACACTGTGCCTCACTAAGAAGGGAAGAATAGTTGGGTACCAGCACTCCAGTAGTTTCTCTGACAGTTCCAGGCTTGGCTGTTGGAGTTGTAGGAACTGGGATTCACAACGAAGGCCATGGTCGTGGTCGGGATTGCTGGCCCAGCATTCAATTACTCCAGCTTGTGGCCTCCGCCACTCTTTCCTCTGGGATGCAAGACACTGTGACTCACTAAGAAGGGAAGAGTAGTTGGGTGCCAGCACTCCAGTAGTTTCTCTGACAGTTCCAGGCTTGGCTTTTGGAGTTGTAGGAGCTGGGATTCACAACGAAGGCCATGGTCGTGGATTGCTGGCCCAGCATTCAATTACTCCAGCTTGTGGCCTCCGCCACTCTTTCCTCTGGGATGCAAGACACTGTGCCTCACAACGAAGGGAAGAGGACTTGGGTGCCAGCACTCCATTAGTTTATTGCAAAGTTGCAGGCTTGGCTCTTGGAGTTGTGTGGGAACCAACTGTGATTCACAAAGAAGGGCATGGTAGTAGACTGCCGGGCCGGCAGTTAGCAAGTCTACCAGCACACACACAGCTGGGGACTTGGGGAGGAAGAGTCAGACTCAGAATGTGGCTTGCTGTCCTTTTTGCAGCCAGTGTGGTGCCAGACCAAACTCCAGGTGATTGGCCTCCTCCTCCAGTCTTTCCTCTGGGCTGCAAGACGCCGTGTTTCACACGGAAGGGGGTCCCTGATACAGCACCACCAAGACTTAGTCAAAAAGTGACATGTGGTGGACGGTGGTGCATCGCAGGCAGTGTGGTGCCAGACCAAACTCAAGGTGATTGGCCTCCTCCTCCAGTCTTTCCTCTGGGCTGCAAGACGCCGTGTTTCACACAGAAGGGGGGTACTGATTTGAACAGCGTTCTTACTACGTACAGCACCACCCAAGAGTTTGTCAGAAAGTGCCATGTGGTGCATCGCAGGCAGTGTGGTGCCAGACCAGACTCAAGGTGATTGGCCTCCTCCGCAACTCAGTCCTCTGGGCTGCAAGACACTGTGACCCAAGGCCAGTGGCATTTAAATTCCTGTCATGCCATTCAGCTCCATCCTTTTTATACTGGAGCTGGCAAGGAGCCTGCCGCACTCTGGCTCTGTGCTGTGGTGCTCTCATACTCTGCTTTGTGGCCTGAGTGGCCGCCCTTACTCTGGCCTTATGGACGCGTCGACCAGAGATAGTCCTCCTCCTTGTATAGCCTAGTAGGCTGGGCTGTGGGCTGTAAAACTTAAGTCAGAGCAACCCTAACCCTAACCCATCCCTACCAAAACTATTCCTGGCTGTAGCAGCTACTAGCTACGTAGCTTAACCACCTCAGGCTCTAACTGCTAATGTTTTTGTTGACCATGCCCAAAAGCAGGGTTGCATTGGCTTTGGCTTTATTGCTTGTCCTTTAAGTGTGTGTGTGACTTTGACTGTGAATGTGAAGTGAAGGCAGAAGGACCTTGGTGATGGGGGGGGGCAATTTGAGAGGAGTAGAGGAGTAGACCCCTCATCCAGATTTGGGGAGGAATGGAATGTCTGTTTCTCCTGCTGCCTCTGAGAGAGGTGGAGGGGAGATGGGATGGATTCAAAACCAAACAACAAAAAAGTACAACAAACAGGCACGTCAGCCAGACCAAGTAGGGTGGCTGGCTGGTTCAGCATCAGCAGATTCAGCACAGCAGACCAAGAGAAAAAAAAGAAATGCAAATTTGTTTCTGCCCCACTTTGTTTGCTTAGGATGCAGTAGCCTTGTTGTGCAGCAGCAAGTCCATCACCCAGGCAGGTTTAAACTGTATTTCGCCTGCTCATTTTGCGGGACCCGCGCCCACCCGCCCGCGCGCCCGCCCGCGCGCCCGCCCCCGCGCTAGCCACTCCCCCTGCCGCTGCCGCTGCCGCCGCCCACGCATGTACCCCCGCACCACCGCCGCCCGCGCTGCGCCCGCAAGCCGCAAGTCTCGGTCGGACGTCAAAATGCGCGAAATCGCGGCAGAAACGGAAACAAAAAACGAACTGACTAATTTTTGCGAATTTTCGCAAAAAAGGAGACGACCCGAAACGGAACCGGCCCGACTAACGACAACTCGAAAATTTTTTTTCCCAAGTCGTGCCCATCTCTACCCCCAACTACCGTCCAGATGTTCAGCATGTTGGCTAGTGGGGCATTCAAAGTGGGAGGGCTATGGCAAGGTCCCCCGCTACCCCCACCTGTTGCTCAGATGGTCGGGGCAGTGGCTGCAGCCAAGTGGGGCAATTTAAAATGGAAGGGCTGTGGCAAGGTCTCCCACTCCCTCCATGTCCCTGAGGCCCTGCCTCTTTTCCTCCTCCACTTTGCCTGCTTGCCTTCCTTGTGTGGCCGCCGCCTGTGTTATTGTGGCTGTGAGTAAGGAAGAGGGCAGGCGGAGGCAGCGCCAGCCAGCCTTCCAAGCGGGAGCAGCCACGGTAGTGGACCAATGGAGGGATGGATGGTAGGAACCGAGGGGGAAATGGAGCTCTTTCTTGCCCACTCAGCCTCCTCCGAGCTTCTGTCTTGCTCCGTGGAGCGAGGGAGGGGAGGAGGGGGCACAGCCATGCCCCTAGGCTGAAGCTGCCACCACCATCACCGGCTTAGAAACCAGCGAGGAGGAAATGGCAGAGAAAGAAGGGAAGGGAAGGCCAATGGTGGCCCGGTCCTAGTTCCTGGGAGGCTGGCGGGGCTGCATTTGTCCCCGGTTGGTGATGGGTGGGCTGGCAAACTAACAGAGCACCGCAGCCTGGCTGGTCTCAGCCAGTGAATGGGCTGCGGGTGGCTTTCGGATGGCCTTCTTGCCTCCCCTCCCTCCTTCCCAGCCCTTGCTCCCTCCCTCCCTCAGTGGCAGCACATCAAGTTGGGCCCGGCCGGGCCAGGCCAACAGAGGAGGCAGCTTTCCCTCCAGGGTGCAGTGAGGGCATGCTAGCCAGGGCACATGGCTGGATCTGCACGCAGTGGCACCTGCCTTGCCGCCCTTGCCACAACTGCTGCTCCTCATTCTGAGTGGCCGCCTAGAAGGTGATGAGGGGTCTGAGTTTGCCTGGGCTGCCGCCTCCTTCCCGACGCAATGAAGGAAGGAAGGAAGGAGAGCCTCTCCAGCCGCTGCCACTGTAGGAGGAGGAGGAGGAACAGGCGCAGCAGAGAGATGTCAGCAGTGGCCCCTCAGGGCAGCAATTTGGAGCAGGAGGCATTGCTGGGACCCTGGAGATGCACTGAACATGGGCCAATTGTGAGGGGGCTCCACCCACTTGCCCCTCCCCCCTTTTTGCATGTCTGCCTTTTTGGGGGGGGGGGACTGTGGTCCAGTCTCAAGTGGTGTCTGGGTGGTGGTGAACCAGCCCGCTATTTGAAAACTTTGAGGACCCCTGAAATACATGATGACATAGACTTCAGTTTGAGTCACATCTAACTCTGCCCTTACCTACTTAGATCTCAATATGTAGAATCAGTTAAGTACCAAAAGAATATCTCCTTCCTTCCTTCCTTAGCCTCCATCTTCGAATTGATGTTTTATAGTCCAGAGATAAATTAACATTGCTTATTTTTTGTATGAAGTATAAGAATTAATTGCAAGGAGTACTACAAAAGTACGGGCTGTGTGTTTCCAACAACTTACAATCCTTGTTGAAGTCACAAAACTTCCAGATACTGTACTCCTCCTAGACTCTTTTTAATTTTATTTATTTTCTATGCTAAACAAAATAAAACAAATATGTTGCTTGTCTCCTTTCGTGTTACAAATTCAATCACAATTTTCCCAACATTTCAGCCCAATAGAATTCATATCTCATTTCCAAACTTAAAAGAGCATACATTCATATTTAATTTCCTTTTTATCCCATCCGTATACTATCTTTACTCACATCTATTTCCAACTAATACAAAAGATAGCTATAGCAAAATACAGTGTTGAACTAGCCTGTCTGATCTTAACAACAGTATTTAATTCTTCAATTAGCTAAACAACTTAGGATATATTTTAGCTGTCTTAATATTCATAGAATCATAGACTCATAGAGTTGGAAGAGACCTCAAGGGCCATCCAGTCCATCCCCCTGCCATGCAGGAACCCCCATCACAGTATTTCCGACAGATGGCCATCCAGCTTCTGCTTAAAAACCTCGAAAGAAGGAGACTCAACCACCATCTGTGGCAGCATATTCCATCCTTCATGGAACAGCTCTGTCAGGAAGTTCTTCCGAATGTTCAAATGGAATCTCTTTTCCTGTAGTTTGAAACCATTGCCCCGAGTCCTAGTCTCTGAAGCCATGGAAAACAAACCAGTCCCCTCTTCAATATGACATCCATTCAAATATTTCAACATAGCTATCATATCCCCTCACAGCCTTCTTTTTGAAAGGCTAAACATTCCAGGCTCCCTAAGCCGTTCCTTGTAAGACATTTCTTCCAGACCTTCAACCTTCCTGGTCGCCCTTCTCTACCTGCTTGAGGTTGTCAACATTAAAAAGGATGTTAAAAACTTTATAAATATAAATATAAATATCTTGGTCACTCTCCTCTGGACCCGTTCAAGATTGTCAGCATTCTTTTTAAAGCACAGAACTGCACACAGTACTCCAGATGGGGTCTGACCGGAGCAGAATAGAGTGGTACTACTTCCCTTGATCTAGACCCTATGCTTCTGTTGATGCAACCAAGAATCGCATTGGCTTTCTTGGCCACTGCATCACACTGGTGACTCATGTTCAATTTGTGGTCCACCAAGACTCCCAGATCCCTTTCACAGGTACTATTTTCCAGCCATGTGTCTCCCATGCTATATATATGCAATTTATTCTTTTTATCTAGATGCACCACCCTACATTTCCCTCTGTTGAAACCCATTCCATTAATTTTGGCCGAGCACTCTAATCGATATCTTTAAGGATTTTCATCCAATTGTCTAGGGAATTATCAACCCCTCCCAATTTGGTATCATCTGCAAATTTAATTAGCATACTCCCTATTCATTCCTCCAAGTTATTAATAAAGATATTGAACAGCACTGGACCCAGAACAGAACCCTGGGGCACCCCACTGGTCACTCGTCTCCAAGCTGAAGAGTGGCCATTTATGATCACCCGTTGGGTGTGATCAGTCAACCAGTTACAAATCCACCTAACATTAGCACTATCTATCCCACATTCTACTAACTTATTTGCAAGAATACCATGGATGGGGAACCTTACTGAAGGCCTTACTGAAATCTAGATAGACAATATCCACAGCATTCCCCTCATCCTCCAGGCCTGTAATTATATCAAAAAAAGAGATCAAATTGGTCTGGAATGACTTGTTTTTATGAAACCTGTGTTGACTTCTCGTATTTACAGCATTGCTAGTTAAATAATTACAGGTGGTCTGCTTAATAATTTGTTTTAGGATCTTGAAGTCAAGCTGAGTGGGTGGTAATTATTTGGGTCCTCTTTCCCCCCCTTTTTGAAGATAGGGACAACATTTGCCCTCCTCCAATCTAGGTGGACTTGCCCTGTTCTCCACGTCTTCTCAAATATTATTCCCAATGGTTTTGAAATTACTTCTGTCAGTTCTTTTAACATCCTTGGGTGTAATTCATCAGGCCCAGGAGACCTAAATCCATCTAATGTTTTCAGTTGTTCATGTACTACCTCTCTACTTATTCTATGTTGCAATTCCTGTCCTACATCATCTACTCTTTGTGCCAAGGGAACTGTTTTTTCCTTTTTGGAGAAAACGGAGGCAAAGAAGGTGTTGAGAAGTTCTGCCTTTTCCTTGTCTCCTGTTAGTAACTGGTTATCATTGCCATGCAAAGATCCTTATATTCCTCTTTGGTGTGTTCCCCATTTTTCCATTTCCTATACTTGTTTTTCTTTATACTTAGCTGAGTTGAAAGTTCTTTAGTAAACCATTGCATTTTCTTTAGACATCCCCCATTATTTTCATTGTTCACTAAATTAAGAAATGCACCTAGAAATAATGATAGCATAAAGGACTGCTAACTTGATCTCAGCTAACTAGAAGCCCTTATTTCTGACAACCATAAATGCAGGTCATCTGGCTGGATAGCTCAATGGTTTAAGGATCTGGCTCCAGAGCAGAGGTTGGGACTTGGATTCCCAACTGGAGAAGAACCAGACTAAGTGGCTCTGGAAGTTGTCATGGCAACTGGATTTCTTTTTCATGAGAGACTGAAATGTTTCATTGCTTATCCAAGCAGCTTCATTAGTCTGAAGAAAGCTAGTTGCGAATCCTCCATTTTATAGTTCACTTTGACCTCTTGTCACCCTGGTCTGAAATAGGCTCATAAGATGAACAATGGCCTGAATAGGCTCATTAGGTACATAGACAACAGACTCAATAGCCTTAAGGTGAACAATGGCCTAAGGTGCTGAAACCCATAAAGTATGGGTTGTTAGCTATGGCCTTGGTGGTGAAGGCATTAAGAGATGTGTTGAGAGAGGGGTTTTCAATACTCACATGAATGGCTTCCCTGACCCCTCTCTCAAACCACCTATCTTCTCTGTCTAATATGTGTACATCCTCATCTTTGAATGAGTCAGAGACTCAAAGGGGATGTGCGGGTACTTAATTGAAGGAGTGTGGATCAGCGCACTGAGTGGACACTGTAAATTAACCCTATAACTGGTAATGCGAGCCAGACACACTCCTTCCATTAAGTACCCCCACACGTCGTTTGGAGCTTAATAACTCGCCCTGAAACACAAAACTTTCCAAATTTCATGGGGTTACAGGGGAGAGCTTGAGGAGGCTCCCCTGCCATTTCCTCTAGAACTAATTGGTTCATTTTAGAGTGGGAAAATGGCATTTCATTTCATCTCATAACGAAACACTGGCTGGCATTTCATTTCATTTTGAAATGTTTCATAACCTTATGACACGACGAAACAGTGTGTCATTTTTCGTAAGGTGCCCATCCCTACTGGCAACAAGAAATTTTAAGTTTTTTATGATATTGAGATGTGTGTTGCGTCGTTACAGACGTGACCGACTCTTCGTGACCCCATGTCCATGGAGTTTTCTTGGCAGGAATACTGGAGTGATTTGCCAGTTCCTACTCCAGGCGCCTGAAGCACCTGGTATTCCCTGGTGGTCTCCCATCCAAGTACTAACCAGGGCCGACCCTGCTTAGCTTCCGAAATCAGGTGAGATCGGATGTGCTTAGGGCATCTAGTACCATTGAGATACCATCCTCAAATTTAGATTGACTGGCTACAAGACATGTAACTTTAAGTGTGATTTTTTTGAAAATTTTCAGAAAAATCTGCTTCTCCAAAAATTCTAATTTTATATTTTTAAATGAGTAATTTTTTTGAAAATGTACAATTGCATCATGTTCTGTATCAAATGAAAGCTATATTCATAAGCTTTAAAATAGCACCTGCCTCAGGTCTGTAGCTATCACAGATACCTATTAAAGGACATTTGAAATTCAGTGGATTTTGGCATATATTTTTTTACAATTTTGAAAATGCAATATCTCAGAAACGAGAGTATCAAAAATGTGAAATAAATGTGTTTAAACATCTCATGGCAAGATACAAATGTACCAAAAATGAACCAAATCAATGACATCCCGGTTCCATGCACTGGTTGATTTGACACAGAATGACCCTCCCCTCAATTCACCGCACTTGCTATAGGTGTTGGTGGATCCCCTATTTGAATAAGAACTGGGGCTGCTAGAATGACAGGAAAGGTACTTGCATGTTGAGTAACTGCTATGCCAAGTTCTACCTCCTCCTTCTCCACTATTTTTGTTGGTGAGAAAAACGGCGGCGGCGGCAGCAGCAGCAGCAGCAGCAGCAGCAGCAATACAAATAAGGATGATTTGCATTCTCTCTTTAAAACGCTCTGTAGGCAGGGCCGATAGTTATTGTTAACCAAAGAAAAGACTTGTTTCTGCTGTGCAAGCTGCTGGCACAGAAGTATGTGGCTGAATCCTTCATCTCAACAGAGGAAATATTTAACTGAAATTTTTCTGTTCCCAGTCGATGCCCTGTGAACCTGTTAGAAGTAGTTTCTTTCACCTCCATGCCAGAGAGAGGTGATGTGGAATAACAGAGAAGCTGAAGCCCCACCCTCCCCCTCTCCTGTTGATACCAATACATGGTGTCATGTTGGTTAGTTTGTTGGCATTTCAACTGGGTGTTCCCTTTTCCACCATCAGGCTTGGTGGCTGGTCGATCTCTGCATCTGTGGGCCCTTGAGGGGGAAGGTAAAATATTTTAATAAAGAATCTGCTCAGATAATCACATCAGCTTTTCTCTTTTTTAGCATATCTGCACTACAGGCCTATCAAAAGTGTATACCACTCCGCCATAGGTTCCCACTTAGGATCTATAAAAGAGTTCCTCATAGGATTAGAGGGAAAATAGCCCAGTCTGTATATAAGGAGACGAGCTCCATCCTAATTAAATCTCCATAAATAAGTCAAAAGAAGCATTAGTACAAAAAAAACCCTGTTAAAATAGAATTAGAAATACAAATGAAGCCATTAGCAGCCAGTGTGGTGTTTGACTAGAACTCAGGAATCCTGCATTCAATACCCTCTTGGTAGTGGAAACCCATGGGGGTGGGTGGGAAGAGGGTATGCCATTGATAAAACTTCCCCTTAAATATCCCACATACTGAGAGTTCCCATCTCAGCTACAAACCCACCTGCAACCAGTAGAGAAACAGCCACACACCATGCTATCTGAGCCTTCATTTCTGACTTTTTTTTCCCTCTTCAAAGCACTTGTTTTTATTCTGGTGAAGCATGCTGTTAACGGCAAGCAGTCACAGAGGCAACAAGTCTGCTTCCTGCAGAATTACATTGGCTTAAAGACTCCCCCTACTGAAGAAGTGTAGATTGAAAGTGTGGTGTAGTGCGGATTGAGCGACAGACTAGGGCTGTGCAAAAGTGAGCTGGAATCCCCACTCAGCCATGGAAACTTACTGGCAAAGTGGAACTGGTAAAGCCACTCCTTAAATATCTCATTTACCTTGAAAGCTCTATTAGGGCTGCTATAAGTTGGTTCCAGTGATAAAGACACATACAGTGATGAAGTATATTGTAAATAAAAGGACGTTGGTTATTCATTTTTTTTAACTTCCAAACATAATGCACATGGATATTCCATCATTTGCATGCCTTGTTCCTGGTGAAACTGCAGGAGCTTATAAAGCTATGGCACAATAGCTGTACAGGTTAAAAAGTCAGGCAAAAACAAGGTGTGCTTCCAGAGTGCTGTTAAGGTTCTAGAGCAGCCACATGAAATTTGCTTTTTAGTTGAAATATAAAATGATTACTTGATGAACAGCAATGGCTGGCTGCAAGAGCCGCATAGTAATTATGCTGTATTCAACTGTATCCAAAGTAAATAATATTCCTTATGCACCAAAACTGAACATATAGTATTGACCTTAGTACTTTGAGACAGTTGAAAGTGTATCTTATCAAGGTAGCATCATTGTTCATGGTGTATTATTTACAAGCTTTGCAGTTTGCTCTTGTGATGCTTTACTCAGTACAAAAGTGCCATATGTCTGAATTCTACATATGGGCATGAAATGAATTTTTAATTTGTTTCATTATTTGTTATTTGTTTTGTTAGCTAATGAAATGAATAACGAACCAACCCATCAAAGGAAAATGAAACAAAATGAAATGGAAATTTCCATTTCATTTCATTTTGTTTTTCATTCCCCGGTCTCTTATTTATTTATTTATTTATTTATTTATTTATTTATTTATTTATTTATTGGATTTTTACCCCGCCCATCTTCCGAAACGGAACTCTGGGCGGCTTACAAAGCTGAGCAAGTAGCGAACAATACAATGGGGGCAACAAAACAAATTAGGGCAGCAGTAGGTAGGAAGCAACAACAACAGTATAAAAACAACGTAATAAAATAGCTTGGGCATCATGACATCTTGACATAGTAGTCACAAGCTCAGCGGCAACACTAGTTGGCGAGCATATAGATGGCGAGGAGAAAAAGAAAAAGAAAAAAAACTAAACTGACCCGCCAAAAGCCTCGCTAAAGAGCAGAGTTTTTAATGCTCGGCGGAAGGCTAACAGGGACTCTGCAGAGCACACTTCGCTTGGTAAGCTGTTCCAAAGAGAGGGGCCAGCCACTGAGAAGGCCCGGTTACGGGTGATGGATTTTCGGGCCTCTCTAGGGGTTGTGACCCGCAGCAAGTGCGCTCGCGGCTGCCGAACTGGACGGGCCGAGGTTGATCGCTGTCAAGCCCCGCACACAAAACACACAGCAAGCCAAGTTCAGTTCTTTGCCAGGAACTTTAGTTGTAATCCAGATAAAGTACAAAGTACAGTCCGAGTCAAGCCAGAGTAACTTACAGAGCCAAATGCCAAGTTCAAGGGAAACAGAGAAACGTCGTAGTCAGGAAGCCGGTCCAAGGTCAGGAAACAGAGAACGCCGTAGTCAGAAAGCCGATCCAAAGTCAGGAAACAACGTCAAGATAACACAGAGGAACGTGATGGCAAGGTAAGTGATGCGTTGCTCCCACAGAGGGTTCAGGGTAAACTTGCTAGCTTTATCCTAAAACAGGGAGCACAGCCATATCTCTGGCAAGGCTCCTGCTAGAACTCAGGGCTTTCAGATCTAATTCTACGCCTAACATTAAAGATCCTTTCCCTAGCTCTCCTGTTAGTTCTCCTTTGCAGGATCCTGCTCCTAGCCCTTATAGGAGGAGGAGATGTGCCCTCAGCTGTGTCCTCAGACTCAGCTGCCTGCTGGGTTGAACTACAAGGCTCCTCCTGCTGCTCTTCAGCATTTAACGCTTCACATTCGGGTTCCATGACAGGCAGGGTCCTGGCACTATCCCCCTCCCCATGGTCCCCCTCTTCCGATGGGCCAGTTATGGATAGTTATCATGAAATTGCTGAATCAACTCCGGCGCATGTAAGTTAGACACCGGTTCCCAAGATCGATCTTCTAGTCCATACCCTTCCCAGTCTACTAAGTATTGCAACCCCCCCCCCCCCCGATGTATCCGGGAATCCAAAATTTGACGGACCTCATACTCCTCTTCTCCTTCTACTAAGATCAGTGGAGGAGGTTCAGGATTTGGTGGTCGGTTGGGGTCAGGATCTTTGGCTGGGACCAAGAGGGAACGATGGAACATGGGATGAATATGGAGGGATGCAGGTAATTGTAGACGGAACGCCACTGGGTTGATTTTTTCTAGGATCGGGTAAGGGCCGATGAATCGAGGATCTAGTTTCCGGGATCGCCCAGGATGTCTCAAATATTGGGTAGAGAGCCAAACTTTCATACCTGGATTCAACTGTGGACCTTCTTGTCTTTTCCGATCCGCTGCTTTTTTATATGCTTCCTTGGCATGATTGAGTTGTTCTTTCAATAATTCTTGAATGCCATGAAGTTCTTGGATATAAGCATCGGTAGCTGGCACAGAGGTGGAAGGAAGGGTGGTTGGAAAGTACCGAGGATGATACCCATAGTTGGCCATGAATGGGGTTTGATGAGTGGATGAATGTATAGCATTGTTGTATGCAAACTCAGCTAAAGGCAACAAATCCGCCCAATTGTCCTGTTGATAACATGTATAACAACGTAAATATTGTTCTAAAGTGGCATTGGTGTGCTCAGTCTGACCATCTGACTGTGGGTGATAAGCGGATGACAAGTGAACTTGGGTTCCTAGTGCCTTGTGCATTGCTTGCCAGAAACGAGAGGTGAATTGGGGTCCACGATCCGAAATAAGGTGTTCAGGTAAACCATGAAGCCTGAAGAGGTGTTGTAAATAATGATGAGCTGTTTCTGCTGCGGTAGGAGATTTAGGACAAGGAACGAAGTGGGCCATTTTGGTGAATAAATCTACGAAGACCAGGATGCAGGTAAACCCTTTTGAACGGGGAAGATCCGTGATGAAATCCAGTGACACAGCATTCCAGGGACCAGAGGGTGTTGGCAAAGGATGCAACAGACCCGAGGGTTTAGCCACCACATCCTTTGCTCGCTGACAAACTTCACAGGAACCCACAGATCGGGCAACATCAGCATGGACCCGTGGCCACCAGAACTCTCTTGTGAGCAGATGCAGGGTTTTGTAAAGTCCAAAGTGTCCAGCAGGTAAAGAATCATGAGATAGATGCAATACCTGGTTACGAAGGGGACCAGCAGGAACATATAACCTCCCTCGATGTAGTAATAACCCTTGTTGTGCAGAAAACTCTCCATGTTCCCCATTCTGAAGTTCTTGAAGACGTTGCTGAGTCCATGGATTTCGAGCTTGAGCTTCCCGGATTTCCTCTGCCAAGCTGGGACATGGATTCATGGCTGCGAACACAGAGGGAGGCAAGATGGGTGCCACTAAGGTCTCTTTCACTGGTGCCACATATTCAGGTTTTCTAGATAATGCATCAGCTTTCTTATTCTGAGCCTCTGGAATATACTTGATACGAAAATCGAACCAAGAAAAGAATAAAGACCACCGGATTTGTCGCTGAGACAATCGCCGAGCTGTTTGTAAATGTTCCAGGTTTCTGTGATCAGTTAACACATGCACAGGGTGTCGAGCTCCCTCAAGGTAATGCCTCCATACATCAAAAGCTGTTTTGATGGCCAACAGTTCACGCTCCCAGATCATATAATTCTTCTCTGCAGGTTTTAATTGCCGAGAATAGTAGGCACAGGGATGCGGGATTTGGGAGGGATCCTATTGTTGAGATAATACTGCTCCCAGGGCAACACTAGATGTGTCAGCCTCTACTATGAACGGCAGTTGTGGATCAGGGTAGCGAAGTAAAGGCTCCGAAGCAAAGCGGGTTTTCAAGGTAGAGAAAGCCTTCTCTGCTTCTGGAGTCCACCGGAAAGGCTCTTTGGGCCGAAGGAGACGGTTTAAAGGTGCAGCAATATCGGCGTAAGCAGGAATAAACTGACGGTAGTAGTTAGCGAAGCCAAGGAACCGTTGTAAGTCCTTACGATTTTGTGGTTGTTGCCATGACAACACAGCCTCTACTTTCTTGGGGTCCATGCGGATTCCCTGGGGAGAAATGATATGCCCCAGGAATTCACGTCCAATGTTAAACTCACATTTTTCCAGCTTAGCATAGAGTCCGTTCTCCCGAAGACGCTGTAAGACCTGACAAACATCTTGAACATGTTGAGCTGGATCAGCAGAGTAAATCAGAATGTCATCTAAATACACAATCACACAACGATCTAGGAGATCCTGAAAATGTCATTCATCATTCTCTGAAACACACTGGGTGCATTGGTCAGACCAAAAGGCATTACTAAATGTTCATATTGATCGTACCGGGTCCAGAATGCAGTTTTCCACTTGTCTCCCTTACGGATACGTACCAAATTATACGCCCCCCAAAGGTCCAGCTTAGTATAACACTTAGCCCCTTTCAACCGGTCCAAAAGTTCAGAGATTAAGGGTAAAGGGTACCGGTCCCTAATAGTGATCTTGTTTAGTGCTCTATAATCATTACAAGGACGAAGCTCCCCTCCCGTCTTCTTGACAAATATCACTGGTGCCGACAATGGTGATTTGGAAGGCCGTATGAACCCACGTCGAAGATTTTTATCTAGAAAAGCCCTCAACGCTTCTAATTCTGGTTCGGACATGGGGTAAACTCGCACCACAGGAAGAGGTGCCCCAGGAATCAAATCAATGGCACAGTCATAGGGTCGATGTGGAGGTAGCTTGTCAGCCCCCTTTTCCTCAAATACATCTGCAAAGTCTTGGTATGCCTGGGGCAAGACAGGGTCAGATGTATCATGGGCAGATGCCAGTACAGTAGAGGAATGTTGCTTTGAACAAGGAACCTTGAAATATAATTCCCCTTGCACCCAATCCACCAGTGGATTGTGAGCTCGCAACCAGGAAAGTCCCAAAACAAGAGGAAACCGGGTGTCAAGGAACCCGTCCTGGGTCCTCTCCCAAAGGCTTCCTCAGATCACCTCTGGACTTAGTAAAAATACTTAAACAGACTGTGTACTTTTAAAAATGCACCAGCCAAACTGCCACCATTAATTCAAGGCTATGGACTTAGTCTCTCCCACCTCTGGGCAAAAACCAAACCAGTTGTAAAATTATTATTTGTATTAAAAATAGATAGTTAAAGAATTATTGAAAATAAGTCAATTCAAAATACAGGTAATAGTTCAGTCTTTGGCAATCAGCAAAATAATAAATCTATCTGACTAATCTAAGTTACACTAGCCATTGTGGCCCTATCTATGCGTAGCATATTCTATCCAAACCTATGCAAGCATATTGAAGACAAAGCTCTCTATTAATTCTATTGTCTCTAACTTTAAAGCATTCACATTCTCAGCAAATCACCCCCCTTCATCCATCCTTTTCCAACTCATTGTCCAATCATCTGGCTAGTTTTAATGATAGTCCATGTTGTACAGCGTTCCCATGCGATCATCTCACAGCGATTCCTTAATTAATTGTTGGCACTGTTGTTATGGCTTCATTCTTCTTGGATGGCACAACAAAGCTTCCATCTTGCTGGTTCCCAGTAGATAAGACACCTGCAAATAATTGCTTGTACAGAACATGGCAAAACATTCTCACACAGAAATAGAAACTGCTTCTTGCTGACTGCTGGTGTTCTAGCCTGAATGAGAAGACATGTAACTGAACCATATAGACTCCATCTTTGATCCTTTCTCCTTTCCTTCACACCGGGGCATTCGGGTTACATTAAAGCTAATCTGCTCATTATGATCCATTACCTGAAGAGTAAGGGGACAGGTTTCCTGAGCTACCAGCCCAGAACGAAGTAACCGACCCTCAATGGATTCTACTAACAAAGGAGTGTCCTTATTTTGTACTGGAATCCGATGGTACCGCACAAACCCAGCATCCACAAAACAGTGAGCCACCCCAGAGTCTACCATAGCATACACCGGAATCTCCCGACCATCAGGGAGCCCTAGAGTCACAGGTATCAGAAAAGGTCCTTGAGGTGTGATAGCATTGCCTGGGAACCCTTCGGTATGCTCCATTCCTCAGGGTTCCTTCAAGGATGGAGCTGCCCTTTTACTGCTGGAGAGATAGCAGCACTTATTGAGGAATGCTTCAAAAGGCAATTAGAAGCGAAATGTCCTCCTCCCCCACAGTACAGGCAGAGATGATGAGAGCGTCGTCTTGCCTTTTCCTCTGGGGTGAGGCGTGGTTGAGCAGCTCCCAGTTGCATAGGCTCTGGATCCACTTCACTGGCCTCCCGAGATTGCAGATGAGACACAGCTGGCAGAGGTTGCTGTTTGCAGTTCTGGCCTCGGGAGAGGCGATGGCTTTCCAGGCGTCCATCTATCTTAAGACACAGGGTAATGAGTTCCTGCAATGTGTTTGGTTGTTCTACCCTGCAGAGTTCATCCAGCACTTCATCTGCCAAACCTTCCATATACTGAGAAATCAGTGCCGGCTCGTTCCACTGCAAATCCTGAGCTATCAAACGAAATGCAGTGGTATAATCAAACACTGAGTCTTTGCCCTGTTTCAAAGCTCTAAGTCTCCTGTTGGCGGTAGCAGCCTGCACGGGATTCTGAAAGGCTGAAGAAATATGGTTCAGGAAAGCCTGATAAGGGAAACAGAGAAACGTCGTAATCAGGAAGCCGGTCCAAGGTCAGGAAACAGAGAACACCGTAGTGAGAAAGCCGATCCAAAGTCAGGAAACAAAGTCAAGATAACACACAGGAACGTGGTGGCAAGGTAAGTGATGTGTTGCTCCCACAGAGGGTTCAGGGTAAACTTGCTAGCTTTATCCTAAAACAGGGAGCACACCCATATCTCTGGCAAGGCTCCTGCTAGAACTCAGGGCTTTCAGATCTAATTCTACGCCTATCATTAAAGATCCTTTCCCTAGCTCTCCTGTTAGTTCTCCTTTGCAGGATCCTGCTCCTAGCCCTTATAGGAGGAGGAGATGTGCCCTCAGCTGCGTCCTCAGACTCAGCTGCCTGCTGGGTTGAACTACAAGGCTCCTCCTGCTGCTCTTCAGCATTTAACCCTTCACATTTGGGTTCCATGACAGGCAGGGTCCTGGCAATCGCTGGACAATACACTCTGACAGGTAGTCCAGGCCCAGGCCATGGAGGGTTTTTTAAACTAAAACCAGGACCTTGAATCTGATCCGGGACGCAACGAGCAACCAGTGCAGGCAAGCCAGGACCGGGGTGATGTGGTCATAACAACGCACACCTGCCACCAGCCTGGCTGCCGCATTTTGTACCCACTGCAAACGCCGGAGGAGAGTCAAGGGCAACCCCATGTAGGGCAACCCCTTGTTGCCACCAGTCTCCTCGCCTGGAACTCCGGCAGCTACCATGGGCCAGGAGGGGACAAAAAGCCCCACATCGGGTTGTTACCTTGAGACCCTTAGTTCTAATTTCTTTTAGAAAAGTGGGAACGAGCTGGAAAAAGCATCAAGAACTGCAAAATCAGTAGCACTAGACCTGTAAATAAAACATTATTTTTTTTCCTTGCAGGCTATGTTTGTGTGAATGAAACTGGTCACCCAGCCATGGCCAGCATCACCTGTGTTTTTCCAATGTTCATGTGACAGACATTGTGAGGGGATTTTGAACACAGGGGTGACTTGTAGATATATTGCTAAAATAAAGAGTTTCTTTGGGAAACCCACTACACTACAACAGGTTCTTTCACACACATCCCAACATGCACAGATCCCTGCTGTGTGCGTATAGTAATGATCTGCAAAGCCACTGGTATTCCTGAGGTAACTGATAAAAAGCAAATAAAACTAATATTTTCTGTTTGAAATTATGGCAAACTTAGAAAAAGCAGAGAGAGAGAGAGAGAGAGAGAGAGAGAGAGAGAGATTTAATATTAAGTATACTGTACTAAAATCTCTGGGACATTGCTGGACAAATTAAATCTACCTGAAATGTGAGAATAACTTCTCAGGTGAGTAAAAAATTGTACAGGCTGGGGCCATAGCTATGATTAGTAACTTTTGACACCTAGAACCTCAGTGTCCTGTTGGTTAAGCCTGGGTCACATGGAGGAATACCATGCTCTGAGTACACAATGGTCATACTGGTTATTGTACCTCTCCCTCCACCTCTTTTCTGTTTGTTTGTGTGGGTTGATTGCTTGGTTCTTTCTGCCAAGAAATGTGTAGCTGGAGGGATTCCACATGTAAAGGTTGGACATTTTTTAAAACTAGACTTTCTCAGATATTTTAAGTCAGATGTTGTAATGGCTGCCAGACACACGGACCAAGAGACAGAAAAATCCTTTCATATACTGTATCTTATTTCTGTATCTTCTGTGTACTTCCTTTTAATCCACTTAAAACATTTCACTGCCAAAGAATAACCAAAGAGCCTCTCTATATGAGAAAGGCTAATTCTTAGGAAAATGTCTATAGCAGTGATCATCCTTCCTAAGCAAACATATGCATATAACTGCAAAGCCCCCACCCCACCCCCACCCCCCCACACCAAGGACCTTGATGGGGATTTGAGTACTGAACCAGAGGTCCTAAAATAGAAAGAAGTAACAACTTAGAGGTAAGAATTCAGACAAAACACACAGACACAATAGAGGTTGTATTCTGTAGAAAAGAACTCCCATAGCCAAAAAGAGGTGTCAATCTCAATCCAAAGGCACATCTCAGCCATCACAGGCATTGACATGTATCAAATTCTAAACATACATGTAACCACAAAATGGAACATCATGCAACTGGTACCAAAGGTGCCAAGGAATAAACAGAACCTATCTGTTCTCACCAATTCTTGCCAATGCTTGCAGTTGGACGAATCCTGCCACTTTTTAAATATAGGTACATGCTTATCTGGCTCTTTGAATAGGCATATCTGATTTTTGGCTTCTCCAGTCTTGCAAGGCTCTCTCTCTTTTTTTATCATTCTCCTCAAATAAACCTCCTTGCTTTTTGTATCATTTATTTATTTCATTCATTTAATTTCTATCTAGCTTTTTATTTGTCTCTAGCTGCCTAGATGCCCTAAGCACATCCGATCTCGCCTGATTTCGGAAGCTAAGCAGTGTCAGCCCTGGTTAGTACTTGGATGGGTGACCACCAGGGAATACCAGGTGCTGTAGGTGCCTGGAGTAGGAGCTGGCAAGCCACTCCAGTATTCCTGCCAAGAAAACGCCATATAGACATGGGGTCACGAAGAGTCGGTCATGACTGTAACAACACAACACACACACACAGTTTCTCTATACTTTTGTTACAGGACCTTGCAAGAAGAACAAAGACCCTGTATAAATTCATTTTTTTCCTAAATTATTTTTACAACTAAGGTAACTGGTAGCCAATATAATCACTGGTGGGTATATGTGGATATGTATGTGTTAACTAAAAATAAGTTTACATAGTATGCATATCAGATTTGAGGACTTGGGAGTTAGCAACTGTAGCATGACACAATGCCGAATAAAAAAATTGTAACACTTTTTGTTGGGATAGAAACTTGAAATGTTGAGCAGTTTTTAAATAAAACTGCAATATGTGACTGGAAATCGCTATGAGTGATACAGCAGTTATCAAAGGCAGTGACTAGAGATGGGCATGACTAGGGAAAATGACGTTTTCGAGTTGTCGTGTGTCAGAGGCAGTCCGTTTCGGCTCGTTTCCGTTTTTCGCAAAATTTCGCAAAAATTAGTCGGTTCGTTTTTTTGTTTTTTCGTTGTCGTTAGTACTGGTTTGGGGGGGGTAGCGGGCTCCTGGAGGGAGCTGCAGGAGTCAGCCAGAGCCACAAGTGACGGACTGGCAGACTCTTTGCACCCGCTGTGTCTCACGTACTTGCATGTAGTGCAATGCAAGTAGATCTGGCTTAGGGTTAAGACGGGTTAGCGCAAGGGCTAGGGTTAGGCTAGTTACGGGTGAGGTTAGGGTGAGTATTGGGGTGCACCTCTGGGTGCCTCTCTGACCCACTTAGAAGGACAGTGTACTGGCGTATGGGTTAGGCTTAGGGTTCGGGTTTGGGCTACGATTAGTGGGCTGTTTATGCCCGATTGGCACATCCCAGAAGTCTCTGTGGTCAACCTGGCCAAGTGGCCATGTGATTGGTGGAAAATTTGCATGGTCTACTCCCATGGGCGAGCCCATCATTGCAAATGTGCAGGTGTAAAAAAATAAAATAAAATAAAATAAAATAAAATAAAATCAACGGAGACTTTTTTTGCAAGAAAAACCCACTGCTGCACCTGTAAAAATTCAAGCATTTAAAATAGCTAATTTTCGCATGTTTCTGTGGTGCTTTGGTGGGGTTTTGGGCAACGATTTCAAAAAAAATATTGCAGTCGCCATTTTGGATCCCCCGCACTGCATGGCAAATGGATGCGCCCTCCCAGCCTGGTACCAGCAGCGCAGCAGTAGCAATAGCCAATGAGAGGGGGGCGGGGACCCCCCCCCAAATAAAACACCCTTCTGGCCTGGTAGGTGCCCTCAGACAGTTTTCGCCTACTTTTAGGGCCGGGAATCGGTTTTTTTTTAACTTTTAAAAACTTTTTTTCTGTGCCGCTTGGCATTGCGCAATCGCCGCAATGCAAGTAACGAGCATGACAAATCAGACCAAATTGTTTGTTCGTTGGTTCGAGCTCGAATTCTGGTGGAGTAATTCCCGTTACCGTTTCCGTAGAGTAACGGATACGAGTAACGGAAACGGAAACGGGAATACCGCTAAGTCGTGCCCATCTCTGGCAGTGACTGCTGCACTTTTTAGTTTCCATTGAAGCATTACCCTATACAATGATTATAGAGTTCATTTGTGTGCATTTTTGTAGTTCTTGTGGGGACCAAGGCAGTGTTGTTACAGTGTTCATGTGGAGCAGTGAAGGAGGAAGCTCTCACTGTGCCTCGATGGATGGCACAGAAATAGACTCCAGAGTCTTCAGGCTCTCCCAAAGGGACTGACAAAGAAACGTGTGCCATACTTGGTCTCTGTATGCTGTAGTTCTTCATTTCCATGCCTGGATCACTTCCGTGTATGGAGCCAATTAGTTCCATTTCTTACTTTTCACTATTACTTGGCTGCCAATACCAAAGGACAGTGATGTAGCTTTGGTCATTGCATTCACAGTGAATGCTTGTCTTGCTCCTTGCCTGGATGATTTTGAACGTTTCCATCTGTGTCACCACGACCCCACTACAGGGACCTGTGAAGACTCGAGATGCGAGAAAAGGTCTGGGTCAGCAGAGGCAGTTCAGTTGACATGTCACAAGTTTACTCCATGTAGGCTACCACCAGAAAGACATATCAACCTAGTGCTAGATCAAACAATGCCTCACCTCTCCTTAGAAGTGAAGATGACTAAACTGAGGATGTCTTACTTTGGGCACAAGGCTCTCTGGAAACAGCATTAACACTAGGAAAAGTTGAAAGCAGCAGGAAATTAAGGCAGTCAATACGATATGGACTGTATGATTACGAGAAGCAGTGGCATTGAGTTTCCAAGATCAAATGAGAACTATTAATGATGGGGCGTTTTGGAGCTCACCAAATGGAGCTCATTGAGTCTCCATAAATGGGTAGTGGCTGGTAGCATCATATAATAGCAGCAAAATGCTTCTGTTAATTGTTGTTCTTTATAAAATTCCATCTGTTCTTTTCTACAGCCTCTTCCCACTACATCTGAAGAAGGACCACAAAATGTCATGGGGTGGGGCTGACATTTGGGTGAAAATTTCACCTCCGACAACCCTTGACCTATTTCTTTCCAGGTCTTCTGCCAGGCAATCCAGTATTAATCCGCACCCCTCTCTCATCATTTGACCCACTCTGACTCTTACCTGCCAAAAGATGAAAGCCAATAGAGACACCCAGCACTTCCCGCCACATGGCTTCCGTTGCAAGGGTTCTTCTGATGCACTCTAAAAGAGCAGTCTCGTCACAATCCAATCCATGAGGTAGAGAAGCTCAAGACATGTAGTGGCAGAAAGGAAGCACTTTGTTAAGGTTTTGTCATTGCCGTAGGGTATCATACTAGTAGGAACTACATGTTTCAGATAATTCTCAGTAAGGTAAGGTGTTGTTTTGTTTTGTTTTTGTTTTTGTTTTATTTGTTTTTTCCTGTGTGTTACCTGAAAACAGGCAATGTGCTTTAATGGGATACCTTGAAAGATGTGGAGCAATCCCTGGCCTGCATGCCACCCAGCACCAGGAGACTTCCCCCCTTTACAAAGAAGGAGCTGCCCCCTCCCTAGCAAAAACCACATTACCAGGTGGTCTGAGGGGCAACACTACTGCTTTCATTTTTGCCTCATGTTGAACCCTAACCGGATGTGTTCAGTATTAGAGAAGTTTCCCTGAACTGGCTGGCTGAGAAGGAAGCCCCAGGGTGGTTTAAAAATGTCACTGATAATGTAGATACTTTTAAAAACTGCACCAGGACTTGCCACATGTGAAAGCCCTTCTTGAATATGTAATAATCAGCTAATAAATGCAAAACTCACAGGGTGCCCTCAGTAGGACTGTCAATAACAATATCAGAACTAACCTCAAAAAAATCATTATCTGCATTTTTTTAAAACGTGGAGCACTTAAACTACTTGGAAAGAGAGTTGGATGAGAGTGCCAAGAATAAAATTTAAAACACATGAAAGGACAGGAAAGATTGGGAAAGACCACAACAGCCAAGGTTGGCAGCAAGCAAAGACGATTGCATGTGTTGACTGCTAGTTCTGAGGCCTCGGCCTGTTGTTGAAGCCAGGGGTTTGTAGCAAAAGAGGGGCCTTTGTGGTGAAAGGAGGAAACGGGGGGGGGGGAGATTTGTTTCAAAACCCTGAAACAGAAATTGTGTATGATGTTTGGGGCAAATATCCCTTCTATTAGAATACAATTTCAGACACATTCCTAAGGGAAAGAAGGAAACCCAGATAAAATGAAGATCTACTTCCCAAAGCCAGCAATGTTATCAGTAGAAAGTGTGGAGACTTTTATATTAAAGGCTTTTGTGCTGTACGTTTAAAGTTACAATGTTTTTATATGTTTATTCTCTTTCTTTTGATGGTCATTCTGCTTATACTTTATTGATATTATTTATCTTGTTTTGTTTTTCATCTGGCATCATGCCCTAGTGGGCATGATGCCAGATGAGCGGTATTCCATCAAATAAATAAATCAAGTAAATAGAAAGAAGGAAAGGGTCTAAAAATACCTGGAATCACAGCAAAATATTAATGCTGGTTACTTTTTATATTCTGGGTGTTTTATGATTAATGTGTGATACTCTACCTCTCCTCTGCACCTGCTGTTGGATCCAGATCCAAGTAGTAATGACTGCAACATTTTCCACTGTGTACTCGTAACTTTGGTGAAGTCCTTGAGATGGAGATAAAAGCATTTGCAGGGGATTAATATCTGCAGCTATTCCCTTTAGTTGTCCAACCAGAACAAAGGGGCCATGAAGTTCATTTTGCTCATAGGTTCTTGGGAGGTGTTTCTAATTCTGCTTGTTTTCTCACAATTCCTTTCTAGACATTAAGCTGCTCAAATGCCTCACAATTAGAAGGCCTTGCTCTCTCAGCATTTCTGTTGATCTCCGAATACGATATACACACACTTTGCTGCATTTGCGGGGATTTTGTAAGTTAAAGGGTTGGTGTATTTAACCAAGCTGGATTTTGTAAATTTGGAGGGAGGGGAAGAAAAGCAAACGCCAAAGATCTAATTACTCACCAGAAGCAGATGAATGTTAAGAATAGTTAAAAAGTGGTCGGATCTATAAAAATGAGGTGTCCCAACCCAACCTTGAATTCCTTCTCTCAATCAAAAACTCTTTTCTGGTACTTCTATTCTATTTGCAACTTTGCTGCTGTCAGTAATCCAAAGAGAATTTGTGCCAAGTTTATTTAAAAAAAATAAAGTGTGGGGTGTGGGGAGGCCCTAGGCAACAGAGTGGCTGGGGGGGGGGCTGTCAGATGCCAACCTGCCTTTTTAAAGTGTAGCCCTTTTTTCACAGAACCAAATTCAACACTTGGAGGTGTTATATTCCCTCAGTGCCCCTTATTCCCAGGTGTCCAAATCCAGCAAAGGGGGTTGTGGTGGAGGGAGAAAAGGGGGAGGGCCAAAGAGAGAGGGGGAGAAAGGCCAGAAGGGAAGTATCAGACATGGTCAGATTGCATTTTGTATGAGACGGCTTCAAGAGAGGGCTCTCAATGCATTATCAACCACTTAGGGCCTTTTCACACGACCCCTAAGATCCGCTGGTCCCTTAAATTCGGACCAGAGATCTTGGGGGTTCGTTTCTGTTCCTGCGTCCCCACCCCTCAGCACTTCCTGCTCCTGTCAGCGTCAGGGGGGGAAGGGGAAAAAAGGACAAAAGAAACCTTTACTAACCTGCCCATGCCGGTCGAACTTGCCACGAGCCCCGTTACTTCCTGGTTCTGTCTCAAGGAGCTCTTAAAGGAGCGGGAGGCAAAAAAAACAACAGACAAGCCAGGAGAGCCCGGCACTCTTATCCGCATCAAATTTTTTTCACCTCCAAAGAGAAGGTACAAGGAAAGTGCGCTGGGTCACGCTAAAGTGGGCGGGGTCGCACTTAATTGTCTCCAAACTCCGGAGCTGGTGGGAAAACATTTCTAAGCTCCGGAGCTGGGGCCATTTGCAGCGCATCTTAGGGGTCGTGTATAAACGCCCTTAGTGATGCAGTTTCCTGTTCTTGTCAACCTATTACAATTAAAATTTTGTTAATGTGATTGCAAGCCACCCTGAAATCCAGGGGATACAGGGTGATATGAAAATTTGAAAATTGAAAACAATTGAAAGGGCCAGCAAGAGATAGTCTTGACATGTTTCCTGTTCTTTCTGCCTAATGTCCCTTGATCATCTTTGACCGATCAGAAAATAACTTTTGAAAGGGTGTCTAACCTCAGCACAATCCTAAATTTGGCATTGTCTTCTGGAAGCCTGAGCTCAAGGGTGATGTGGGTTCACCAAAGTGCAGCCATCTCCAAATCTCTCTTGAAGTCCCTGGAAGGTGGATCTCTCTCTGTGATTTTCCTTCTGTCTCTCTACCCAGTTGCTTTCCCCTTCGATGACAGTGATGACGACAAGATTGTAGGTGGATACACCTGCTCAAAGAATTCCATCCCATATCAGGTCTCCCTGAATTCAGGATACCACTTCTGTGGTGGCTCCCTCATCAACAGTCAGTGGGTGGTGTCAGCTGCTCACTGCTACAAATCGTAAGTGAAAAGGACATCTCTACTTCTCCACAAGGTCCATAAGCATCCTTGGTGAGCAAGCACAGAATACTCCTCAGAAAAACAGTGGGAGGATTGGTTACCTTCACAGAGATCACAATTTGCACAAGCAATATAATCTCACGTTAGCACTTGCCTGGAGGGATTTTCCACCCATCAGAAGTTCGATAGAAGGGGTAGAATTACAAATGTGACCAGAGATTATTTTACAACTGAACAAATAGGTGCTGAGGCACTTTAGGTGGTGGGTTGTGCTCCAGAACAGCAACGTTGGAGATGATAGTTTTGCAAAAGTGGTGTAGGGATCCACCCAGGCGTATCCAGGTCAGACTCGCATTACAAATGATGGCTCTGAGCAGTTCATTGCCATGCTAATTACAGTGCCAGTACCCTGAACAATGACATCATGCTCGTCAAGCTGTCTTCACCAAGGTCCAGGCAATCACTCTCCCCTCTGGCTGTGTTAGTGCCGAGACACAGTGTGATGTGAACAGGCAGGTTCAGTGACAGGTTCACTGAGTACACATGAGGGTGAGAGAAAGGTCAAAATAATAACAACTTGACTCTTGAGCAATAGCCTCTAGGCTCCTTCTGTGATTCCCCCATGGTATTTACTTCATAGGATAGTTTGACCGATCGCCTTTCAGAATAACAAAATCTCTGAGAGCAGCTGAGAAGTACCATGGAAAATAAATAATAGAACAAATTTGATTTAAAGAAAAAGATGTATTAGAAGATCAGGAATCTTCCCAGAGCACTCATAGTAATAGTTGGTCCAAAATGAAATAGATTAAAATCTCCTACCAGCCTCCTTTTGGGATCTTAAATATTCAGCAGTGATGTTAATTGCACACAAGAGAGAGTGTTCAATTCTTCTGGAGCAGTCTGTGAGAAAATAACGGTCCACCCTTTCAACGTTTCCAGTCCATCTAGCATTGTAACTAGATTTCTTGTATACTGTATTATGGGCATTAACCATGGGGCACGTGCAGAGGACATTGCACATGGTCTAACATTGTCTAGATATTGCCACATTTGTGATGTTGCTTGCCTAAAAAGATTCAAGACCTACCTTTGGCCCATTAGCCAATGAAGGAACAGAGGCCAGCTTACCAAGGTTCTGGAAGGCCTAAGAGATGGCTCTGTGCTGTGGTCACAACAAGGCTGAGTGGTGCAGAAAGAGGCTCTGACACCCTCTTGCCCCATGGAGAACAGCTAACATTTGGTGGTAACTGGTTGTGGTGGGAGAATGAGATGGCACTTGTAGAGTCTCAGTGGTAGTGGTTACAAATTTGCCCTGGTAGTTTCAGAGTGGGGCCCATTCCAGCCTCCCTTGATCCGGGAAAGGTTTTTTAAGGTAAAGCATTGCTTTTGTTTCACACCACCAAGTGATACACATTGCCTTGTCATTGGTCCTCTTCTTCAAATCACTCCCATCAGGACCATCTCTTCTTGGGGCTTTTTCCAAAGGACATTTGGACTAGATGTCTTTGACCATAAGGCAGACCAAGTGGTGGTTTTGGAAATAACTTTAGGGGAAGCAAAAACATTTCATTTAGTTCAACATTTAGTTGCATTAAACACAAACAAATAAAGCTGCATGGTTCTCAAAACCTAGGGCAAGTAATAACTTGATTAGACCACTAAAATGAAACAGAATTGAATTCACTGCACTATATGAACCTCTACTGGTCTTCATCAGGCACTGCCCCAATATAAATGGCAGTTAGTACTTCTTTTCTTTCCTGCCTCTTCCAGCTAACTACCCTGACCTCCTGCAATGCCTACGGGCCCCAGTGCTCTCTGCCAGTCAGTGCAGTGCAGCTTATCTGGGGCAAATCACCAGTAACATGATCTGCGTGGGATTTCTGGAAGGTGGCAAAGACTCCTGCCAGGCATATATTTTTAAATAGTTTTTGTAATATCTCAATAGTAATGCATTGTTTTCTTGTTTTACTCCATCCCAAGAATGGACTTCAGGAGTGGCATCATCAACTGAACCTCCCTTGGGGTATGGCAAATAATGAATTAACCTCAATTCACCGAGGGGGTTTTTCGGCACCACTCTTAGTGGGGAAACCACCAAGTTTGTGAAAGCAGCCCACTATCTGGCCTCTTTATTGATCTTATTCTTCACCATGTGTGGCCTTTCCCAGGCAGATGTTAAATTACTTCATTCATTCAAAGTGGGAAATATAGCAGCTGGGATTCTTAAGATATTGTGCAGATGCCTGATTTGCCTTCTTATTTAAGTAAACGTGTAAGGCCGCAAACAGATTCAGGGTAACAACTAGTTCTCTTCACAGTTCCATAGCTCTCTAAATCCTACACATTTTCCTTCAATGGCTGTGTGGATGATGAGTTGTGGCAACTGGACTTCTTGTGAGATCAGAATGTTTCACTGCTAATCCAAGTAGCTTAGTCTGTCTGAGGAAGGTTGGTAGGAGACCTCCAATTTATCCTCCAGGTCGTTCATTTCACTTCAGCCTGGTCCAAATAGGCCTGTTAGATGGACACTGGCTGTGAGTGTGTGAAAGCTACAACTTTGGAGCCCTTTCCAATGTCCATTAAGCATGGGTTGTTAGCAATGGTCTTCTTTGTGGAATTACTCCAAGGGGGTTTATATGAGAGTACTGTTTATGGCTTCCTCACCCATTTATGATATTAATTAATGAACCAAATTGCAATGTTTCGGGCATCTCATTACACTTTGGTGGAAATTAGTAATCCAGTGCTTAGATACCTACTGGAAGTACAAAACCCTTCCTCAAAAGCTCCTGTTGTGTTTTGGTAGGCAGAAGAAGAAGAAGAAGAAGAAGAAGAAGAAGAAGAAGAAGAAGAAGAAGAAGAAGAAGAAGAAGAAGAAGAAGAAGAGAGTTAGCAAAACAAGACTTCTTAGGGCTCTGCAGCTGGTGTGGATGATGAGGTAAGAGATTACATTTCGACAACTCATAAGCCACAAAGTGCTAAGAAATAGAAGAAGACTCTGAAGAAGGATTGAGTATTGTAGTAAAGCAGTGAAGACATTTCTCCTCTGTAGAACAAACACAAAGAGATAGTCACCAGACTTTTCTTTTTGTTGAAGTTTATTGAACCTTTATTTGAAAGTTATGAAACTCTTTTTGAGGAGGTGGTGCACATTCAATCCGTGATTTTAAGTTTGTTAAGATTCAGATTTGTTACAATGTAAAGTGGGAGAAAGAAGAGAAAGAAAAGTATTCTCAGTTGGGTATCTTGGATCAGTTGGAGCTGATGGTGCTTTGAATCCAGGAGACATAGTTGCACACTTTGGTGTAGACACCAGGCAAACCTTTCAGAGCACAACCATTACCCCAGGAGACAATCCCTTGGAGCTGCCCATTGCAGACCACTGGTCCACCAGAGTCTCCCTGAAAAAGAGTTCAAGGAAGGTTTAATTCAGAAAGCAATACAGTTAGGGTATTGTGTTTTTTCATATTATCCTTTACCTTAGGGGCAGACAATCCATCCTTTGTGGAAGTTGTGTGTCCACAAAATACAGAATTAACCTATTTAAAAACATTCCAGTAGATGGACACTGTTTATATAATTTTTGCCATCCTCCAAATGAAATTGGCACCTAAGCTTTCATTAAGTAACTCTAGCTCAGATAAACTAGCTTTCGGCATTTCTTATTCATATCATTAGGCTACGACTATGAACCACAGTTACAGCAGTGGCCCAGTTCCTTTCCTCTCCCCCTGAACCAGACCAGCCACTTACTGGGCTCCATCCGGTAGGAGGTTCTGACATCATCATCACTGCACCAATTGAGGAAGCAGCCTGGCTGGCTTCTTCCCACCTTCCCATGCAGCTGATCATTAATTGGCTGAGCAGGGAGACTCTCCGTCCTTCCTCCACAGTGAAGTGGTTGGCTGCATGGGGAGGTGGCGAAGAGTCAGACAGGCTGCTTCTGGGATAGGCATGGCAACAATGGCACTGGAGCCTTGCTCACACAGAGCCTATTAACACAGAGTTCAGGAGGGGGGGGGGGGGGGGTACTGGGCCGCCACAGCACCTGTGGTGCTGCAGTTCATATTCCTATCCTAAGGATACGACTAGGAAGTGCCCAGGTCTATGTGTAAGTGTAGCCAAAAGTGTCCCAAGGATTGGCGAACTAGTGAAGAAGGTACACTAGAAATTCCCTAGCACAGTCCTGCCCAAAGTCCAGCCCGGGGGCCAAATCCGGCCCGTCAGGCCATTCTGAGTGGCCTGCGGCTGGCTTGCCCGCCCCTCCCTCCCCCTCCTTCGCCCCATGTTTTTTTTTTAAAAAAGCATCTGCCAACACTGACACCGCTGCGAAGCTTGGACGGACGGGCGGACGGGTGGTCTGCCACCACCGGCACCGCAGGGGAAAGTGTGGGGGTGGGCAGGCCAGTGGGCCTCTGCCACCGCCAAGGAGCTTTGGGGTGGGCCGTTGCCACCGCTGGGGAGCTTGGGGGGGGTGCAAGGTCACACAGATCGCCTCTTCCAAGGGGTGACCTGTGGCCACGGCTCCCTGCGCTTCCTTTGGTCCTCACCTTCCTTCCTTCCTCCCTCCCTCCCTTGTTCCCCATCTTCCTTCCTTCCTCTCTTGGTTTCCACCTTTCTCCCTCCCTCCCTTGGTCCCCGCCTTCCTTCCTGCGGGTGGGGTTGCAAGGGGTCAGTGGGTGGGGCTTATGGGTCAGTGGGTGGGGCTTGCAGTGGGGTGGCAGGGTTGGGGAGTAACTGGCCCCTGACACATTCTCAGCCACCAAACCTGGCCCTCCTTACAAAAAGTTTGGGCACACCTGTAATATCAGCATATTGCTGTCTGGCTAGCGTTCCTTCAGGTCTTTTACAAATTCTTTCTGCATAGGGACTTCTGTGACACTCAACTCAAATACGCTACCCATACAGAGCAGCTCTTCAATAAATGGGTGGTATAAAAGTCCAATAAATTAAATAAAAATAAGTAAATAAATAAATACTAAGGAATATGACGGAGACACCAAGAAATAATCACCTGGCAGGAGTCTTTGCCACCTTCCAGAAATCCCACGCAGATCATGTTGCTGGTGATTTGCCCCGGATAAGCTGCACTGCACTGACTGGCAGAGAGCACTGGGGCCCGTAGGCATTGCAGGAGGTCAGGGTAGTTAGCTGGAAGAGGCAGGAAAGAAAAGAAGTACTAACTGCCCTTTATATTCGGCCAGTGCCTGATGAATCATAGAATCATAGAGTTGCAAGAGACCTCAAGGGCCATCCAGTCCAACCCCCTGCCATGCAGGAACCCCCATCACAGTATTTCCGACAGATGGCCATTCAGCCTCTGCTTAAAAACTTCCAAAGAAGGAGACTCCACCACCCTCTGTGCCAGCCTATTCCACTGCCGAACAACTCTAACCATCATGAAGTTCTTCCTAATGTTCAAATGGAATCTCTTTTCCTGTAGTTTGAAACCATTGCCCCGAGTCCTAGTCTCTGAAGCCATGGAAAACAAACCAGTCCCTTCTTCAATATGAAATTCATTCAAATATTTAAACATAGCTATCATACCCCCCCTCAGCCTTCTTTTTGAAAGGCTAAACATTCCCAGCTCCCTAAGCTGCTCCTCATAAGACATTTCTTCCAGACCTCAACCATCCTGGTAGCCCTCCTCTGCACCCACTCGAGGTTGTCAACATCCTTTGAGGTGCACAGAATTGGACACAGTACTCCAGGTGGGGTCTGACCAAAGCAGAATAGAGTGGTACTATCACTTCCCTTGATCTAGACACTATGGTTCTTTTGATGCAACCAAGAATCGCATTGGCTTTCCTGGCCACCGCATCACACTGCTGACTCATGTTCAATTTGTGGTCCACCAAGACTCCCAGATCCCTTTCACAGGTACTATTCTCCAGCCATGTATCCCCCATCCTATATCTGTGCAATTCATTCTTCTTTACCTAGATGTAGCACCCTACATTTCCCTCTGTTGAAATCCATTCTGTTAGCTTTGGCCCAGCACTCAAATATGTCAAGGTCATTTTGGATTTTCATCCTGTCCCCTAGGGCAGTGGTTCTCAATCTTGAGTCAGCCCAGTGTTCTTGGACTGCAGTTCCCAGAAGCCTTTGCTACCAGCTTTGCCGGGGTTTCTGGGAGTTGCAGTGCAAGAACACTGGGGTGACTCATGATTGAGAACCACTGCTCTAGGGAATTAGCAACTCCTCCCAGTTTGGTATCAACCTTCCTGGTCGCCCTTCTCTACCTGCTTGAGGTTGTCAACATCCTTTTTAAAATTTATAAATATAAATATAAATATAAATATCTTGGTCACTCTCCTCTGGACCCGTTCAAGATTGTCAGCATCCTTTTTAAAGCACAGAACTGCACATGTTCCGCCTCCCATCCTCAGATGGGGTCTGACTGAAGCAGAATAGAGTGGTACTACTTCCCTTGATCTCTAGGCACTATGCTTCTGTTGATGCAACCAAGAATCGCACTGGCTTTCTTGGCCACCATGTCACACTGCTGACTAATGTTCAATTTGTGGTCCACCAAGACTCCCAGATACCTTTCACAGGTACTATACTCCAGCCAGCTGTCTCCCATTCTATATCTATGTACAGTAATTCATTTTTTTCTGCCTAGATGCAGCACCCTACATTTCTCTCTGTTAAAACCCATTCAGTTAGTTTTGGCCCAGCACTCAAATATGTCAAGGTCATTTTGGATTTTCATCCTGTCCCCTAGGGCAGTGGTTCTCAATCTTGAGTCACCCCAGTGTTCTTGGACTGCAGTTCCCAGAAGCCTTTGCTACCAGCTTTGCTGGGGTTTCTGGGAGTTGCAGTGCAAGAATTAGCAACTCCTCCCAGTTTGGTATCATCTGCAAATTAAATCAGCATACTCTCTATTCCTTCATCCAAGAGCCTTTTCACACCACCCCTAATATCCGCTGGCCACTTAAATTCGGACCAGAGATCTTGGGGGTTTGTCGCTGTTCCTGCGTTCCCACTCCCTCCGCACTCCTGGCTGCTGGCTGCGTGAGGGGAGGGAGAAAAAAACAGGAAGAAAAGAGAAGTGGCTCACCTCCCTTCTGCCTCTCGCTCTTGCCACGGCAACATTCCAGTCTCTTAAGTAGCTCTTAAAGGGGCGGGAGCCAAAAAACAACAAACAGAAGCGAGGAGAGCCCCGCACTCACTATCGTTACACCGCATCAAAGAATTTTCACCTCCAGAGAGCAGGTACTTGAAAGGTGTGCTGGGACGCGCTAAAGTGGGCGTGGTCGCACTTAATTTCCTGTAAACTCCGGAGCTGGTGGGGAAACATTTTTAAGCTCCAGAGCTGGGAGCCATTTGCCCCGGAGTTTAGGGGTCGTGTATAAACACCCCAAGTCATTAATAAATGACTAAATGAAGACTAGCGTCGGTCAATTCAATTCTATTTCATTTTAGTGGTCTAATCAAGTTATCACTTGCCCTAGGACAATGGTGGTGAACCTTTGGCACTCCAGATGTTTTGGACCACAGCTCTCAGAATTCCAAGTCTAGGTTGCCAATGACAAAGGACTGTGGGTGTTGTGTTCCAAAACATTTGGAGTGCTGAAGTTTCGCCACTGCCCTAGGTTGTGAGAACCATGCAGCTTTGTTTGTGTTTAATGCAACTAAATGTTGAATTAAATGAAATGTTTTTGCTTCCCCTAAAGTTATTTCCATAACCACCACTTGATCTGCCTTATGATCAAAGACATATAGTCTCAATATCTTTTGGAAAAACCAAGAAGAGATGGTCCGAATGGGAGTGATTTGAAGAAGAGAACCAATAAGAAGGGAATGTGTATCACTTGGTGGTGTAAAACAAAAGCAATGCTTTACCTTAAAACATCTTTCCTGGATCAAGGAAGGCTGAAATGGGGCCACTCTGAAACTACTAGGGCAGCTATACTGCCAGATTTGTAACCACTACCACTGAAACTCTACAAGTGCCATCTCATTCTCCCACCACAACCAGTTACCACCAAATGTTAGCTGTTCTCCATGGGGCAAGAGGGTGTCAGAGCCTCTTTCTGCACCACTCAGCCTTGTTGCAACCACAGCACAGAGCATCTCTTAGGCCTTCCAGAACCTTGGTAAGCTGGCCTCTGTTCCTTCATTGGCTAATGGGCCAAAGGTAGGTCTTGAATCTTTTTAGGCAAGCAACATCACAAATGTGGCAATATCTAGACAATGTTAGACCATGTGCAATGTCCTCTGCATGTGCCCCATGGTTAATGCCCATAATACAGTATACAAGAAATCTAGTTACAATGCTAGATGGACTGGAAACGTTGAAAGGGTGGACCGTTATTTTCTCACAGACTGCTCCAGAAGAATTGAACACTCTCTCTTGTGTGCAATTAACATCACTGCTGAATATTTAAGATCCCAAAAGGAGGCTGGTAGGAGATTTTAATCTATTTCATTTTGGACCACCTATTACTATGAGTGCTCTGGGAAGATTCCTGATCTTCTAATACATCTTTTTCTTTAAATCAAATTTGTTCTATTATTTATTTTCCATGGTACTTATCAGCTGCTCTCAGAGATTTTGTTATTCTGAAAGGCGATCGGTCAAACTATCCTATGAAGTAAATATCATGGGGGAATCACAGAAGGAGCCTAGAGGCTATTACTCAAGAGTCAAGTTGTTATTATTTTGGCCTTTCTCTCACCCTCATGTGTACTCAGTGAACCCGTCACTGAACCTGCCTGTTCACATCACACTTGGATGGAGACCATGTTGAGTACTCACTGCCACTGCTGAGGGTGTTGCCCCAGCCAGAGATCAGACACTGTGTTCCGGCACTAACACAGCTAGAGGGCAGAGTGATTGTCTTGACCTTGGAGTTGAGGGTGGCTGGCGAAGACAGCTTGATGAGCATGATGTCATTGTTCAGGGTACTTGCACTGTACTTTGGGTGGCGGATGATTTTGGATGAGGTGATGTACTGCTCAGAGCCATCATTTGAAGCCAAGCTGTGTTCTCCGAGTCTGACTTGGATACGCCTGGGTGGAGAGAAGAGGCAGAGGTCTTGCTGAGCAGGACCTGCACCCTCAGACGCTTGCCCCCACCCCCACCCCACCTTTCCAAAACCATCGTCTCCAGCATTGCTGTTCTTGAGGGCAACCCACCGCCCAAAGTGCCTCAACACTAGAGATGGGCACGAAACAAAAAAATGGCGTTTCAGTTTTTCGTTTGTCGTTCAGAGGTCTGTTTCGGTTCGTTTCTGTTTGTCGTGAATTTTTGGAAAAATTTCGTTACCGTTCTTTGTTTTTTCGTTTGTCGTTTCTACCCGTTTTTTGCGCGATTTTTAAAGCATTTCCATGCTCAGGCATCCCCCAACGCCCCAGACCAGAGGGAAAATACTAAAAAAAGGAGACTGGCAGAGACACAGTATAGACTAGGTATGCAGGGATGCTGCAAAGGCAGCGGAAACCACAAACGGTAACGGAAACAAAAAAATGTTCGTTCCGTGCCCATCTCTACTCAACATCTATTTGTTCAGTTGTAAAATAATCTCTAGTCGCATTTGACATTCTGCACTTTCTATTGAGTTTTTGATGGGGAGAAAGGCCCTCCAGGCAACTAATAACATAAGATTAAGTAATCCCCCATTTATCAAGGGGGTTAGGGTCCCAACCCGACCCACAATAAAGGGAAATGCACGGTATGTGGAGGCAGGATGGAGCTGCATTGAGGGGCCTGTCTGGCATGGCAGACACTTACCCCAGGCATGGCACTGTTCGAAATGGGCCTCTGACAGGCTTCCTGGGCCTGTCAGAGGGCTCAGAAGTTGTTTCTGGTAGCCCAGAAGTCACTTCTAAAAAAAACAGAAGTGACTTTTAGTTTGCTAGAAATCATTTCTGGGGCCTCCGACAGACCCGGTAAGCCCGTCAGAGGCTCGCTCGGGGCAGCGCCAGGCCTGGAGTAAGTGCAGGAGACCCCCAAAAGCCCCACACAGCTTGAACCAAGAGACCTTGCCTTCATATACTGTGTTCCACAGAGATGAACCACAATATAACAGGGGATGACTGTATATTATTTGTACACGTTATGAGCTCTGTGAAGGTAACCAATCCTCCCACTGTTTTTCTGAGGAGTATTCTGTGCTTGCTCACCAAGGATGCTTATGGACCTTGTGGAGAAGTAGAGATGTCCTTTTCACTTACGATTTGTAGCAGTGAGCAGCTGACACCACCCACTGACTGTTGATGAGGGAGCCACCACAGAAGTGGTATCCTGAATTCAGGGAGACCTGATATGGGATGGAATTCTTTGAGCAGGTGTATCCACCTACAATCTTGTCGTCATCACTGTCATCGAAGGGGAAAGCAACTGGGTAGAGAGACAGAAGGAAAATCACAGAGAGAGATCCACCTTCCAGGGACTTCAAGAGAGATTTGGAGATGGTTGCACTTTGGTGAACCCACATCACCCTTGAGCTCAGGCTTCCGGAAGACAACGCCAAATTTAGGATTGTGCTGAGGTTAGACACCCTTTCAAAAGTTATTTTCTGATCGGTCAAAGATGATCAAGGGACATTAGGCAGAAAGATTACAAAACATGTCCAGGGGTATTTTTAATATATTTTAATATATTTTGAGCATACCAGTGGAATGCAAACAAGGTTTTTTTAGTGCTGCCATTGGAGCTCCAAGTGATGGCTCTGTGATAAAACCATCAGAACTGAAGTGGGGACAGAAGCCATCTGTGGGGAGTATCTGTACCATGACGGGGGGGGGCATTTGTGTGAATTTTATCATTGATGCGATTCCTCTGTATCTTTTAACAAATACCTGAAACAGCTTTCTCCCATCCCAGGAGATTACAATACTGTACATTCATCATTTTCAGGGCATTTTATCTCATCAATTAATCTAGACTGATTACAGTAGCAAACAAACTACTGTAAACATCCTCAAAAGAAGAATTAAAAAGATTGTTTGTTTGTTTGGGAGAAGCAGCCCATGGTTTGAGGGCACCTCTACTGTGTTGATCAGACTCCTTCTTAATCATTCTTAGTATTTGCCTGCTTATGGAGAGTAATCAAATCTGTTTTAATCTGCCTCCCTCCAAATTTACAACATGAGTCCATCACAAAATTCCTTCAAATTTCGCAGTGTTTTCCTATAATACTAAAGACCCTTACCAGAAACATCGAAAACAAGAAAATGCTCTCTTCTCAGAGAAGTATGGCCTTCAAATTGTGAGGCATTTCAACAACTTGTCCAGAAAGGAATTTTAAGAAAACATCCACACTTACCAGCTGCTCCCAAGAAGGCTATAAGCAAAATGAACTTCATGATTTCTTCTTTCTGTTCGGACATCTGGGAGAGTTTCTTGTAGAGGTTGTTGCTTTTATGTCCATCCCAAGGACTTCAACAAAGGGAAAAATATACAATGGAAACTGTTTCAGTCATTGCTAGGATCTGGATCTAAGAACAGGTGCAAAGGAGAGGTGTAAAATCACACATTAATCATAAAACACATAGAATACAAGAAGCAACCGGCCTGAATCTTTGGTTGTGTTTACAGCTATTTTCAGATCCTTTCCTTCCCCACTTTTCCTTTTGATAACAATCCAGTCTTAAGAAAGTTTGTCTTCATTTTTTCCTCTTTTCCTCAGGAATGTGTCAGAAACTGTATTCTAAGCAGAAAGGTGCTTGTGCCAGACACTGGACAACATTTCTGCTTCAGGGTTCTAGATAAAATTCCCTCAAGTTCTTCCTTAGAGCTCCTCTTTTGCTACAAGCCATAGTCAGAGCAAAGGGCTTGCTGGGAGGTGTCCTCTGTACCTCCATCTTGCTCAGCCTTCCTGCTGCCCCTGCCTTGTGTCCTGTCCAAACTTGCACTGAATGCTTCAGGAACAAGGGGGGGGGATGTGAAAGGGGAAAGCATGAGAGAAGGATGGAGGTAGGATGGCAGAAAATATTAGTTTGTTCAGATAAGTGCATTTATCCAGTGGCCATGCAATTTTGTCATGTATTATCACTGTTTGCTAATGTGCAGGCCACTTCATGGGAAGAAGGATGCATATGTACACTAATGGAAACTATTTTTCTGCTTCTCAATTTCTTTAGCCATATTGGGACTGGGGGAGAGGGAGAAAAATAGATACCACTGTTAAGGTTAAAAGGGCATATTTGACATATAAAGGACAAAGCACTTATATAATAGTGGTAAACCTCTTACCTGATGCGTCTGTGAAGATTCTCAGTCATCCAGGTTCGTTTAACTGGGAGTTGAGTCATGGCTACTGGACTTCTTTTTTGAGAGATAGAAACGTTTCGCTGTTCATCCAAACAGCTTCATCGGTCTGAATACAGCTAGTGCAAGAGACCTTCTTATAGTCAGCTTGACCTCTTGTCCCCTGGTCTGATTGGCTCATAAGATGAACAAAGCCTGAATAGGCTCGTTAGGGAGACATTAGTGTCCATGGCCTTAAGGTAAACAATGGCCTAAGGTGCTGAAACCGATCTTACCTGATGAGAACAATAAAGAGATAGTAGTAGTAAATACATGCTTGATTAATGAGGGAGCAATCAGATGAAAATATAGCCTGCTATTTGGTTCACTTTTAGTGAGGTCTGTTTCATTCTGTTTTCCAGCGACCACATGTGTTTTAAGCAAAATTAATCCCACCCTTTTGTTCGTTGTTCCAGTCCTTTCTGGCACAGTTCTAGGGCTGCATCTTATTTGGTATGACTGCTCCAGATTATCTTGCTCTGTGGTCTGTGTGGCTGCCTAATTCTCTGCTCAACAGAGCTCTGTGTGGCATTCTCTTTGGCAACAACCCTGTGACCGGTGTAGTGGATTGTGACAGTAGCGAAATCCTCTCTTCTATTTTCCTCCACTTAAAATATATATTCCTAAGTGACACAGCACTATGTTTGTTTCAATGGAATATCCATGCTAGCCTGATCTATTGCTAAAATTGGGGGGCAGGGGGTCTGAACGGATGAGATGTCAGTAATCGAAAGGGGAAGAAACTGGAGCCATCTGGAGTGCTGTCTGAATCCTTCTCATGGAAGAAGAAATGTCTCCTCCTGTGAATGGAAGGTACATTCAAGTGTGAGATAAAAGAGGTCACACGGAAGATCAGACCATGTTAAAGGTGACCCACATCGCTCCAAATCCCGCCATCTAGCTACACCCAGAGTCACTGGCAGAAAAATGCTTGGAACTCGTCAAAACATTAAAGCAAGAAAGCACAGGTGTAGAGAGGAGAAAACATGCCAGTAAGAAACTGCAGAAGCAAGGATGCCAAAGCAAAATAATCTTGAAATAGTTCCTTTTTGGTAGTAACATATATTAAACTGTTTAGATTTATTGGAAGAAAACCTACAAGAAAGCCTTCATTTTTAGAGTGAATGCTGTCAATAGATAGTAGAAGACTGGCAAGTCTGGGTATAATTTAAGGGCACTATTTTGCTTATATTTTAATCATGGGGAATGTGGGAGGATCCTGATGAAGAAAGACTTGAGTCCAGATGTCCGACCAGCAGAGCGATCTCTCGTTCCTTGCCATTGGCACATTTTGTTACATATCATTTACATCCCAGAGTATGCACGGCATCAGTGATTGGTTACAAGGGGAAGGGTGGCATATGCTGGTTGGCTGCTGTATAGGGAATTGCCTTGTGAATAGAGATGGGCAAGAAACGGAAAAATTGTGTTCTGTTTCTGTCCTGTTCGTGGCCCATCTCCCTTCGTTTCCGTTTTTTGAACCAAATTATTTTTTTTAAAATTGTTGTTTTTCTTTTTTTGAAAACAGGGGTCTTGCTTTCCTGCACCAGATGACAGCGCCCTGTCATCCGGCGCGGGGAAGATCCCTCTCACCACCCTCCGCCTCGATGCATGGCAGCCTGGCGGGCTGTCATTCCCAGGGCGGAGAGCTGGACAGGGGGCTCCAATCTGGATCTGTGTGCGGAGACCGGATCGCAGGACCCTCCTGCCGCCCTCCGCCCTGAGAATGGCAGCCCGCTGGGCTGTCATTTCCAGGGCAGAGATCGCTAGATAGGGGGCTGGGATCTGGCCTCCGCATGCAGAGACTGGATTGCAGGCCCCTCCCTCTGCCCTCTGCCCCAAGAATGACAGCCCCCGGGCTGTCATTCTGGGGCAGAGAGCTGTGTTGTGTATTGATCTGTATTCCTATTGGTTTCTGTTCCTGTTCCAAAGGGAACAGGCCTATTGGTTTATTCAAGTTGCTGCATTTGGATCCTCAATCCTATTGGTCTCTGCCAAAAGGCAGCTTTGTGATTGGTTGTAATTGTTCCCTCCAAAATGTATCTTTTCCTAGCCAGTCCTGGCTCCTATAAATGTAGCTCCCTCTCCCCAGTCCCCAGTCTTGTTCTCTCCCTGAATAAAGAGCTGTTACACTAGAAGCTGTCTCCAGCCTGCTATGTCTAAGAGCTGAAATCACTGCTGAAATCACTAAAACCCATGCTACTACACTGGCGACGAGGATGGGATCCGGAATGCTGAGAAGCAGAGGATCATCACGCTGACTCAGAGTCCGGATCACAGTGGAGAACAAGACTCACCAGCCTGCTTAGAAGATGACCCTGCCCGCCTGGAGAATGGAAAGTCCACGGGTATTGGAGCCCTTCCAGCCATCGGAGCCCCACACTTGGGAGAACTATGTTGAACGCTTCGAGTTCTTCGTGGTGGCTCAAGGAATCACTGGTGCCAGCAAAAGAAGGCCCATGTTCCTGAGTTGCTGTGAGCGTGAGACCTTCTTGTTGGCCAAGGCACTGCTCGCCCCAGCAAAGCTCAGTGAGACATCACTCACAAACATTTTCGCCCGGCTGACAAGCCACTTGGCACCAACCAGAACCCAGATGGCCTGGCGGATGGAGTTCCAGAAAAGGCAGCAGCAAGCCGGAGAATCTGTGGCTGCATTCCTGGCAGGACTCCGGGAGCTTGCTCAGCCCTGTGGCTTCCCAAATCTTGAAGACACTCTCTTGAATCAATTTGTTGGGGGGCTCTGCAGCAAAAAAGCCCGAAGGCGCATTGTGGCAAAGGAAGATGTCACCCTTGCCTCCGCCTTGAAAGAGGCCACCGCCACAGAGAATTATGAGCAGGAAGAGCTCAATGCCAGTTGCAAGGCCACGAAGCTGCGGGTAGAGGCTGCCCATGCCATGGATGAACCAGAGGCTAGTCCAAGCCAGAGCCCAGTCAGTGGTGTCGAGTTGGTGCGTCAGGCTGATGCACGGCCCAAAGATCGCCGAGGCGCTTGCCCAGGCTGTGGCGGTAACCATGAGCGGAAAAGCTGCTGTTTTCGTGATGCTACGTGCAGGGCATGCGGAAAGTCAGGATACATCGCCAGGGCCTGTAGGTCGGTGGCAGCTGGAACAACGGGATCACCTAGATCAGGGGTCCTCAACCTAAGGCCCTGGGGCCGGATGTGGCCCCAAGGTCCTGAATCCGGCCCCTGGGACCAATTGCAACCCCCCACCTACCCCCTGTTTTGTGAGCAAGCAAGCCTTCGCAGCTGCTTTTGGACTGTGATCCGGCCCCCAGTGGTGTCTGGGTGGTGGTGGACCGGCCTGCTGTGTGAAAACCTTGAGGACCCCTGACCTAGATCAACGCGTCGCAGATCATCCACCACGACTCATCTCCTGGACGACTGCAATTATCTCACAGAGATCAACGGAGAGACCGTGCAGTTTCCGACGCAAGGCAAAACATCCATCAGAGTGAAGATTGAAGGTCAACCATGTGACATGGAGGTGGATTCCGGATCTGGATTCACCATTGTTTCAGACCAGATTGCAAGGGGGCTCTTCCCTGGGGGTAAGTTCCCCTCTCTGGAACCATTCCCAGCAACCTTGCAATCATACACGGCTGGCCGCATCCACATTCTAGGAATGTGTGCGGTGAGGGTACAATTCCAGGAGAAACAGGCCATGCTTAAATTGGTGATTGCAAAGGGGAGTCACCCCAGTCTCCTGGGTACTGACTGGTTTCCCACCTTGGGACTGTGTATATCAGGGCTCAACTCAGTCCAAACTTCCCCAGAGTTGGGCAAGGCGTTAGGCCAGGAATTTGCCGAACTCTTCAGTGGAAAACTGGGTTGTTATAAAGGGCCTCCAATTGACTTTGAGCTGGACCCCAGGGTGGCCCCAATCCGACTCAAGCCAAGGCGAGTGCCATTTGCGCTGCAACCCAAGATTGAGGCGGAACTGGACAAATTGGTCAAACAGGGATTTCTTTCACCTGTGGACTCTTCTAAGTGGGAGACTCCTATCGTCACACCCCTTAAGGCAAATGGGGAAGTGAGAATTTGTGCAGATTACAAATGTACTATCAACAAGGAACTCAGGGGAAATTCATACCCCATTCCAGTCGTCTCACAGCTGTTGGCAAAACTAGCTGGGGGGGGAATTTTCGCCAAACTTGACCTGGCACAAGCTTACCAGCAGCTGCCAGTGACTCCGCAATCTGCGGAATCACAGACTATCATAACACACAAAGGGGCTTTCTGTAAACAGGTTACAGTTTGGAGTTTGTGTGGCCCCAGGGATTTTTCAAGGACGAATGGAGTGTCTGTTAAGGGGTCTGCCAGGGGTCTTGCCATTTTTTGATGATGTTCTGATTGCTGGGAAAGACCCCCCAGGAACTAGTTGGGCGTATCCGTGCTGTGTTACTCAAATTTAAAGAGGTGGCCTGCAGCTAAAAAAGGAAAAATGCAGTTTTGGGGTGCCATCTGTGGATTTCTTGGGGTTTAAAATTGATGCAACAGGCATCCACCCCACTGACTCTAAAATTAAAGCCATTACTGAGGCACCACGCCCACGGAACAAGACGGAGTTACAGTCATTCCTGGGACTTATTAACTTTTCTCATTCATTCCTACCTCAGAAAGCTTCAATAGCGGAACCGTTGCACAAACTATTGAAGAAAAAGAGTGTGTGGCATTCGGCTCAGGCACAGCAGAAGGCTTTTGAAACCTTGCGGGGCATGCTGACTAGCAGGAGCGTCCTTGCTCATTATGACGAGTCGAAACCTCTTGTCCTGGCATGTGATGCCTCCCAGTATGGGCTGGGAGCTGTGCTGAGCCATAGGGAAGCGGATGGGTCAGAAAAGCCCATCTCATTCTATTCTCGTACGTTGTCGCTAACGGAGCACAACTACACACAAATTGACAAGGAAGCCCTGGCAATAGTGGCAGGGATTTAAAAGTTTCATGACTATTTATATGGTCGCCACTTCTTCCTTGAAACTGACCACAAGCCTCTGTTAGGATTGTTCAACCCAAACAAACAGACGCCGCAGATTCTCTCCCCCAGAATGTTGTGATGGTCTATATTCCTGAAGGGGTTCCAGTACACCCTGACCCATGTTCCAGGGAAAAGGTTGTGCCACGCTGATGCACTAAGTCGCTTGCCCCTTCCTGGTGTGAGCGATGCGGATCCTGCCCCAGCTGAATGAGTGATGATGCTGGAAACACTTCCGGGGGGCCCTGTAACTGCCACTGAAATAGCTGAGAGAACGAGGAAAGATCCCGCTCTCTCCCGTGTGCTCACTTGGGTGGGGAGGGGATGGCCAGGTGGCCCTCATGAAGAAAAATTTAGAACATACGCAACAAGGCAACATGAGCTATCCCTGCATAAGGGCTGTCTCCTGTGGGGAGACAGGGTGATCATCCCAGCGCCACTGAGAAACAGGGTTCTGGATACACTGCACATGGGGCATCCGGGAATGGTCAGGATGAAGTCGCTGGCCCGGTGCTATGTATGGTGGCCTGGGATGGACCAAGATGTTGAACAATGGGTACGGACGTGCAAGGCATGTCAGGAAGTGCGCCCAGAAGTGGCCAGAGCACCAGTCCACTGGTGGGAGCAGACCTGGACTCCCTGGAGCCAGCTGCACTTAGATTTTGCTGGGCCATTCCAAGGAAAGGTTTTTTTGGTTATCATTGATGCGTATTCTAAATGGTTAGAGGTGGCTATGGTTCCCAGCATGTCGTCAGCTGTGGTCATCAAAGTGTTGAGCCAGCTGTTTGCAACCCACAGGTTGCCTGAGACCATTGTATCAGACAATGGCACAGCCTTTGTATCCCAAGAATTCAGGGCATTCCTGGCTGATAATTTCATAAGAGGGGTCACCTCAGCTCCTTTTCATCCCTCATCCAATGGGCAGGCTGAGCGCATGGTGCAGACAGCCAAAGGATCTATTGCACGCTTGATGGAGGGTGACTGGTCAACGCGCATTGCCCGAATGTTGTTCTTGCAGCATGCGACGCTGTGTACTACTACGGGCAAGTCGCCAGCAGAGCTGCTCCTAGGTAGAAGGCTGGTAACGGTGCTGGACTATGTCCACCCAGACAAAATGCCAAACCGCAATGCTAGAGCACCTCCACTGGCAGAGAGCGACTCGACAAGGTATTTTGCTCCTGAAGATTTGGTCTGGGTGAGAAATTATGCCAGAGGTTCCCCTGTGGGTGCTAGGGGTGATCACCAGAGTGTCTGGGCCAGTCTCTTATTACGTGACCATTGAAGATGGCAGGGTCTGGCATAGGCACGTGGACCAAATGAGGTGCAGAGCGCCCAGTAGAGTTGGTACAGGTGTGGGAGAATTGCAGCCCAAGAGTGACACTACCCCCATGAATGAGTCACAGCTGCAAGATCAGAGCGGAGATGTCCCAGGAGTGCAGGTACCAGTGGCTTCAGCAAATGAATCTGCTCCTGCAAGTCCTCATGGTGCCGAGGAACAGATCAAGGACACTGAGTTGTCTGAAACCCCCTCGTGTCAGACGAAGCTATTACAGTAGACTCTCCACCACAGACACTGCCTGCTCAAGCCCCTGCAACACCTGTAGTCAGGAAATCAATTAGAAGTCGCAGGGCCCCACAATATCTCAAGGATTACGTGTGCTGTGCCCACCGGGGGGAAGGGGTGTTGTGTATTGATCTGTATTCCTATTGGTTTCTGTTCCTGTTCCAAAGGGAACAGGCCTATTGGTTTATTCAAGTTGCTGCATGAGCTTCTTGGTTAAATGATTTTAATTACATCACCAATTTTTTGTGTGTGAATATTTTGTGTGTGAAACAATGCATTAATTAAAATATGGTGCCACGGGCCTAGCTATAGAGGCAGTTTTTAATTTGTCTCTTGAATTCTAGCTGGGTGGAAGACAGATAGACCTCCACTGGTAGTCAATTCCTAAATGAGGAGGCCACCACTGAGAAGGACCAGCTCCAAGAGTAAATTTCTCGGTCACCCACAGCATCACAGATTGGGAGGTGTGGTTAGGAATCGCTGGTCGATCTGGGGAAGAGATGCTTTGCCAGGTAGCAAGGTTCCAAACAATTCAGGGCTTGACCGTGGTGCAAAAGCATGCCAGCAGGCAGTACAAATGGGCCAAGACAAGGGAAATACGATTATACCCGTGCGTGAACCATTGTTATTAGGGATTTCCTGTTGAGACGGGGTAAAAGATGGGCAACCTGACTAAGATGAAGAAAGGCAGATCTCATCATCAGATCCTTCAGGGAGAGTGTGAACCAATTCAGAACAGCCAGAGCCCAACTAATTGATCAAGATCTCGTCCTAACAGCAGGATCTTCATCATGTCAGGATTCAACCCATTAGCCCTCATACAGTCCATTAGCTCAGCAGCACTCCAAGGTCTGCACAGACCCATAAAATCCTTTGTACGCTACCTTCACTTCATCGGCTGGAAGAAAGGCAAAAATGTGGAAATGCTCCAGGATTCAGATGGTCTAACAATAACAACAATAACAATAACAATAACAATAACAATAACAATAATTCATAAATTGCTGTTGCTGCTGTTGCTGCATGATGTAAAAGCAAATGCCAATCAACCCAGAATTTTGAACTCAAAATCCATAATTTTTTTCCTCTGGGCTTCTGCTTGTTTACAAAACAGATCCATTTGCACTGATGTGGTCACTTGAAACTGTAGGTGCTATGGTTGGCTTTGCTGGCCTGACAGCTGTTTGAGCTTGTAAAGCTCCAGTCCAGAAGGGCTGGATCTTTTTTCAGCAGCTTGGTGCTAGTAATCTTGTGCTATGGTACCCAGAAACTGAAAGAAAGAAAGAAAGAAAGAAAGAAAGAAAGAAAGAAAGAAAGAAAGAAAGAAAGAAAGAAAGAAAGAAAGAAAGAAAGAAAGAAAGAAAGAAAGAAAACATTGCATTCCTATGGGAAAACAAAACCTGTTTCGTTTTAATTTGATGGGTGGGGTTGTTATTTGTTTTGTTGCGTAATGAAATGAATAACGGATAACAAAACAAATTAAAAATTAAATAACAAAACAAATTAAAAATTAAATTAAATGAATTAAAAATTCATTTCGTGCCCATCTCTAATTATTTTCATTGTTTTTATTAACTTTCATGGGTGGGTAGCACTTGGATTTTATGCCCAGGAGAATGAGCATTTCCGGCTATTCTTGTGTAAAAGCCAGGGTCGTTCTCATTCACCTGTGGTTTATGTTTGGCTCTTTCTGCAGCTGCCTCACTGTGTAGTCTTGCTTAGCACAGAAATAGGTGCCACTATCTTCCAGCTGGGCTGTCTCCAAGGAGAGATTCAACTGATAATTTTTCATCCCAGGACTCTTGAAGCGATCTAGAAATTCTGTCTCTATGGCGGAATCTCTTCCAGAACGTTCAAAGGTAAATATCACCAGCTGAAGCCGTGGATCCTCCACTCTTTCTTGCTTATACCAGTACATATTGAAATAATTGGTCTTGAGTTGGGAACAGGTCAAGGTCACTAGCTGGCCTTCCCTGGCCACTGTGTCAGGAGACTGGTGAAGAGCAGAGCCTAGGAGAATTTTTTTTAGAAAGGGAATAAACAGAGCAGAAAGCAATTATTAAGACAGCTTTGGCATCAAGGGAGATACTACAACTTCAAAGGATATTTCCCAAAGATATTTCCCACAGATTTAAATTGTGTATCCAGAAACTAAATACCAGAAGCTCCCTCAGGTGGGTTATTTTTTTAAGAGCCTTCATTTTTGTGGTGCCAGTGACATACAACTGAATCATGCTGGGTATGAAATAGGACACACACCATTGGCACAAATATCACCTTACTTCCAAGTGGAAGAAGAGAATGGAAGGAGGGGTTGGCAGAGCAGGGGAATGAGCAAAACAAATGGTAGAGAAAAGGAAAACAGAATGGTGTGGAGAGAGAGTGGAAGAGAAGTTACCTACCTGAACTGAACAGTAAAACAAGAAACACATGGCACCCCACTGAGGCTTTCCAGTGCCTAGGAGGACATCTCTGTGATTGAGTCATCTCTAAAAATGATATTCTGAATGTCCACTAAGTAGATAATGGTATCCAGTAGAGTGGAGTGGCTAGACTGATGAACTAGGACTCAAAAGGCTGGGTTTAAGTCCCCACTCAGCCCCACTACCTTACTAGGGATGTGGAACTGGTAAAGCCATGCCTTAAATACCTGACCTAATTTGAAAGCCCTATTAGGTCTGCTATAAGTCAGTTCCAATTTGACAGCACATAACTAAGTAGACGATACACAAAAAAGCCCACATGAGTGAAAACAGGAAGTCAGGTTGGGGGGAAGAAAGGGGGGAGGAAAGGAAGTCAGCTCAAGCATGGAGATAGGGTGTGGTTCTGTGGAAACAACAATGTTGTTTTACTGAGAAAAGGCTCTTAACATACACTTTTATGTCCCAGGAGGAAAGCAAAGCATGGAAAAACAAGCTGAGAAGGAAGCCAGGAACCTCTTGAGCTTCTGTATCCTGTGAAAGTCAAATTTCCTGAAAGAATCTTCAGATGTTCTTCTTCTACGCAGTTGCATTGTATCTACAAAGTCTTTTTCTACCCAAAGAAGTCAAGGAAGAATGAAAAAGCCATCCTTATAGACTGGTGCTTGTATCCTAGCACAACATCATGCACAGTCCTAGATTCAACTATTTACATGGTACTCCTGGCTAGCAAGCTGTTGAGTACGCAGAGGAGCAGAGGCTACATGACGAACTGAAATACTCAAGAGTCCACAGCACTTTGGGAGTCATTTCCCAAGGGCAGCTACTGTATATGTGCGTCACCCCAAACCAGAAAATGCAACTCAAAGACTTTTGAGCAAGAATTCAAATAGCTCTTTCAGTTGCCATGCATGTGTGTAGAAGTCATCATTGATCTGCAACAGTGGTTGCCAACCTCGGGTCCCCTAATGCTCTTAGACTACAACTCCCAGAAATCTGGACCAGCTGAGCTAGTAGAGAGTCCTCTGGGGATTCTAGTGCAAAAACATCTGGGGTACCCAGGTTGAGAACCACTGATCCATAGTACCTCCATACAGCCCCAGACAAAGAATGTCCAGTAGGTGCAGTTTATACATTGACCTGCAAATAATCAAGTGACAAATCAGACTTTCATACTGGGTCTTTCTATAGAAGCAAAAATATAGTTGTCATCGGTTCTCAGTTTTAAAGGCATGAGATCCACGAAACACTACATCCTGCTACAACTAATTGACCAATTATATAAAACATGAATTGATCACCAAACTGTTTTTTCAATTGTGTCAGAAAAAAATTATGGTTCTGCCTTGGCATATATAGTATTTATTAGGGATGGGCACAAAACGGGAAAAAGTAATATTTCATTTCATTTCGTTTCATTTTGTGTTCACCCCCATTTTGTTTCATTTTATTTCTTACAATTTTTTTAAAAAATCGTATGAAATGAAATGAAACAAAATGGCTCCCCTGGATCCTAGAGACACCAGATTTGGAGACCGGGACTCCGGGAGCCATTTTTAAAGGACTCCTGCTGAGCTATTGTCAGCTGGAGACATTTAAAACTGGCCTAGTCAGCACCAGGGGATCCCCTGGTACCAACTGGGCCAGGTTTAAAGGGGTCCAGCCATTGACAGCTCAGCAGGAGCCCTCTGAAAATGGTTGGGAAGGCAGTTCCGGTGACCGTGCTGCTTTCCTGAGCATTTTCAGAGGGCCTCCTGGTGCTGACTGGGCCAGGTTTAAAGGGGTCTAGCCATTGAAATCTCAGTGGGAGCTCTCAGAAAATGGTCAGGTAGGCAGTTCCGCGCAATCACGCTGCCAACCCGACATTTTTCTGAGGGCCTCTGCCGAGCTGTCAATGACTGGACCCCTTTAAACCTGGCCCAGTCAGTACCAGAGGGTCTCCCTGGTGCCAACTAGGCCAGGTTTAAAGGGCTCCAGCCATTGACAGCTCCGCAGGAGCCTGAAAATGATGGAACAAAATGGTTTGTTTCAATGAAAAAATGACCGAAACCAAATGCTACTTTCTCATTTTGTTTCATTTTGTTTTATTTTGTTACATAACAAAATGACAAAACAGCATTTCATTTTTCGTTTCCTGCCCATCCTTAGTATTTATGTCTGAGAAATCATGGAGAGCTCCACCCAGCTATGCTAGACAATATAATGTCCTTGCATATAGTTTTTAAGAAAGAAAAACATATCAAGAGTGACCATAGGCAGGACAGATTCATAAGGTAGTGTAGTGTATATTAATTTCATATACCTTACATTTATACAGCACTGCCCCCTACTGGAAAGGAGCTGTAAGAGTATTTGATGGAGATGTTTGCATTAGAGATGGGCGCGACTAGGGAAAATGACGTTTTCGAGTTGTCGTGTGTCGGAGGCAGTCCGTTTCGGCTCGTTTCCGTTTTTCGAAAAATTTTGCAAAAATTAGTCGGTTCGTTTTTTCGTTTTTTCGTTGTTGTTAGTACTGGTTTGGGGGGGGTAGCGGGCTCCTGGAGGGAGCTGCAGGAGTCAGCCAGAGCCACAAGTGACTGACTGGCAGACTCTTTGCACCCGCTGTGTCTCACGTACTTGCATGTAGTGCAATGCAAGTAGATCTGGCTTAGGGTTAAGACGGGTTAGCGCAAGGGCTAGGGTTAGGCTAGTTACGGGTGAGGTTAGGGTGAGTATTGGGGTGCACCTCTGGGTGCCTCTCTGACCCACTTAGAAGGACAGTGTACTGGCGTATGGGTTAGGCTTAGGGTTAGGGTTAGGGTTTGGGCTACGATTAGTGGTGGGCTGTTTATGCCCGATTGGCACATCCCAGAAGTCTCTGTGGTCAACCTGGCCAAGTGGCCATGCGATTGGTGGAAAATTTGCATGGTCCACTCCCATGGACCATGCAAATTTTCGAATGTGCATTTCATTGCGAATGTGCAGGTGTAAAAAAATAAAATAAAATAAAATAAAATAAAATAAAATAAAATCAACGGAGACTTTTTTTTTTGCAAGAAAAACCCACTGCTGCTACTGTAAAAATTCAAGCATTTAAAATAGCTAATTTTCGCATGTTTCTGTGGTTCTTTGGTGGGGTTTTGGGCAACGATTTAAAAAAAATATTGCGGTCGCCATTTTGGATCCCCCGCACTGCATGGCAAATGGATGCGCCCTCCCAGCCTGGTACCAGCAGCGCAGCAGTAGCAATAGCCAAGGAGAGGGGGGCGGGGAACCCCCCCCCCAAATAAAACACCCTTCTGGCCTGGTAGGTGCCCTCAGACAGTTTTCGCCTACTTTTAGGGCCGGAAATCGGGATTTTTTTTTAAACTTTTAAAAACTTTTTTTCTGTGCCGCTTGGCATTGTGCGATTGCCGCAATGCAAGTAACGAGCACGACAAATCAGACCAAATTGTTCGTTCGTCGTTCGAGCTCGAATTCTGGTGGAGTAATTCCCGTTACCGTTTCCAGTAGAGTAACGGATACGAGTAACGGAAACGGAAACGGGAATAGCGCTAAGTCGTGCCCATCTCTAGTTTGCATTACACTATTGAGCTGGGGGCTGCAAGAGGTGTCAGTGCCTCTCAGCTGTGCCCAATGGGCTGCTTGGTGAATTATCAGCCTATACACAATTCAGGGAATTTTGGTCTCTTGAGTTTAGTGGTATTTCTTTGCTTGGATTTATTCCTTCTCAGTGCTCAGTGCTCAGGTCAGAGTAGCAGCTTCTTATCTCATTCCTTTGGTGAGCCAAATGAGAAGAGACGCAAACATTCACGGTCACAGAATCATGGACTTCTAGAACTGGAAGGGACTCTAAAGGTCATCAAGTCCAACACTCTGCCAAAGCAGGAAATCAACAACTAAAGCACCATGGAAATGATAGCTACCCAGTACCCAACCTTTATTTTAAAATGTTCCAATGAAAGAGAAACTATAGCATATTCATGTATCCTGAATGCTTTGTAATGTTGGAGAGAGGTGATTGAGGAAGCCTTTTAGGTTTGTGAAATCAGGCTTCAGAGGAATCTTGTGCTTCAGTCCTGAAGCTCAAGCTCACCAAACAAAACAAGCTTACGGTATATATAGGAACTCTGGAAGGTGAAAGGAGACACTCAGACACAGGTTCATTAGTTAAAAAATCTGTGAAGATTCTCAGTCATCCATGTGAGACTTTTTGGAAGTTGAGTCATGGCAACGGACTTCTTTTCTTGTGAGACTGAAATGTTTCACTAGTCATCCAAGCAGTTTTGTCAGTCGGTTTTGGGTTTTGAGTCGTCCTGCTGTTTAGTGGCTGTTTGGTTTCTCCAATGTAGACACACTCCTCACTGCATTGGACCGCATATACTATATTGCTCCCCTTGTGTTTTTATGTCAGGTCTTTTGAGTGGATGAGACTCTGCCTCAGTGTGTTTGTGGGTTTGAAATAAACTAGGACGTGGTATTTGCCAAAAAGCTTTTAAAGCTTTTCAAACAGTCCAACTATGTAAGGAATGACCAGGTTCTTCCCTTGGCTCTGGGTCTCAGGCTGATCCATTGTTGTTATGACAGTATCTGTTTATCTACTTGCATTTACATGCTTTCAGACTGCTAGGTTGGCAGGAGCTGGGGTTAACAGCAGGAGCTCACTATGCTGCATGGCACCTGGGATTCAAACCGCTGAGCTGCCATCTTTGCAGCCAACAGTTTCAGCAGTAAGAGACAGAAAGAACAGATAAAAACAACATGGGACAAAACAGATGCAATACAGTACCAAAGGAGGAGCTGTGGAAGTCTTGATAAGACCAAATATTTTCTAATAAGTTTTCCTGAGTAGAAAGACCATAATCATCACAGTCATTTTTCTAAGACCTGTTCCCTGCTGTCGCGAATGAGTTTTTAAAGGCAGCACCGGATGCAGAGTTCAAGGTCACAGCCAGGTAAGCAAGCCAGCCTTGGAGAGTTTGAATGGATATCAAGTCTAGTCCAAGGTCAAGAAGACAAGTCGCAAGAAATCACCATGAGCTTAGGCCCTAGAATCCACCATTGCTTCCTGAAAAGTACCTGTGCCTCAGAACCTGTCTTTCATGAGGCTTCATGTCTCTCATTGATTTCAGCTGTAGCCTGGCTGCATCATTACTCCTGCAGAGCTAAATGTAGTTCTGGTCCTGGGGAATTCCCCTTTGTGATATCAAATATGTCAGTTATTACAAAGAGACTCTCACTAATATTTCCTTCTTCAGAGCAGCAATAAATGTGGGCTGTCCCATCATAGCAGCCCCTGTCACTTACACTTGAGTCCCCTGTCAAGAGATTTGTGTTTGGTTTCCTCAGCTGCTGCTTCACTGTGTAATCTTGCCTGCCACAAAAGTAGGTCCCGGTGTCTCCCACCTTGGCACCCTCCAAGGACAGATTTAACGTGTAGTTCTTCATTCCAGGGCTCTTGAAGCGGCCAGCAAAGTCTTTCTGAATGGCAGACTCTCCATCAGAACCTTGTGATGTAAAAGCCACCAGTTGCAGCTGGGCACCTCCTTGTGCTTGCTTGTACCAAGACATGTAAACATTGGTGGATGCAATTTGAGAACATTGCAGGGTCACGGACTGCCCCTCCAAGATCACACTCTCTGAAGGAATTTGAAGAACAGCAGAACCTAACGGAATAATAAGGATTTAATCATACTGGGTAGATTTTTAAAATGTAATATGAGTCAATTGAAGACCCCAAAGCTTTCTGCTTAAAGGTATTTTTAAAAGGCTGTTTTTAGCATTACTCTGGCTAATTTGGTAGAATACGATCAAAGCAAATCTCCCAGAGTGGCTTTGATTAAGATTAATTTTGATTCATTTATTTCTGGTGCAATCTGTAAACCCATCACCTGCAAAGTCTCACCACGGCTGCATAAAGTACTGGGATTTCATCTCGTCCTGCTTCAGTTAAAGATGGGGCGCAGCAGTGGTGCCAGGGAAACTTCCTTTTGAAGGCTTTTGCAGATCTTTCATGTTTGTTTCTTCAGGGCCCAGATGGATTCATTTGGATAAACCTGTATCACGGTGTCTTGATCTTCTTTGAAATTATTTGTCTGTCTGCTACTTACCCTTTTTCTAGGGCTTCATGGAGGGCGGGTGGTTACTTGAGGTCTGTTAGAAAAAAGACCACTCAGTTTTAAGTGAAGCTGGTAAGGTCACTCACCTGAGGAGAACAATAAGGCAATAAGCCAGTGGGAGCTCATGGGGTGATTTGGGTTCTTTGCAGCCATCTGCTAGATGGAGACACTGTGGGCAATTCAACAGCTTCAACCCTCAAGTGGCAAATGCAACAGGTGGGAAAACAGGAAATCATGTGAGCCGTCATGACTCATGAACAGCTCATGTGAGGACGTCATGAACAGCATAGAGAAGGAAGCTAAAAACAAAATCTGCTGCCCAAGCCAGCAAGACAATTCATTCATCAATAACTGTCAGATATCACTTCATCTTTTTCTGAAGAAAAGGGGAAATAAGAGGTGGTAATGTATTCACGGAAACTGCAGTGGTTGACTAAAGAACTCTCAAGTCAGCAAAATATATATTTACAAAAAAAAATATGTACAGGAAATGGGAAAATTGGGAATACACCAAAAAGGAATGTAAGCCAATTGCCAGTATATGCAGGGGGACTGATGGGTCCAGCTGCACAGAATCCACGTGAAAATGATGTCACAAAACGAAGGGCAGGCAGGCAGTTAGACGTCAGGCCAAAATTCACAAAATAGCTTTACTACTGCCTGGAGAATCCACCATTAGAAGTAGAGATGGGCATGAACCGAAAAAAATGGCGATTCATTTTGGTTCGGTTCGTTTTAGGGTTTGGTTCAGTTCATTTCATTTTTAATGCATTTTTAAGAAAAAAATCATTTAGTTGGTTCGTTGATTCATTATTTGTTTTCCCCCACTTTGCGTGATTTGATCAATTTGACAGCGCGCGGGCGGGGAAAAACATTCAAAAAAATAAAAATAAATGTTGCAACTGCACAAACTGGACTGGCAGCATCCTCATCCTCATCATCCACATCATCATCATCATCTTACCGGACGGCGGGGGTGGTGGTCAGCGGCTGTGGGGGCGATCCTTTTATTTTGTTTTGTTTTGTTTTGTTTTACTTCCGGGTTCCTGGCTGCGCCGGTCAGCTTTTGTTTTGTTTTGTTTCTCCTTCAAGCGCCAACTGTGTGGCCCCTGGGGCCTAGTTGGCGCTGGTTTTATATATATATATTCATTTTAGTGTGCTGACCCGGCCACCCCCTGGGGCCGGGTCAGAACTCCTTTATTTTTATTTTATTTTATTTTATTTTATTTTATTACTTCCGAGTTCCTGGCCTGTGCTACAGCTGTAGCATGGGTAGGTTGGCCTTTTTGTTTGTTTGTTTGTTCTTTAAGCCTCGACTGCACGGCCCCTGGGGCCTGGTTGGCGCTGGTTTTATTTTTAATATTTTTTTTCTTTATTTTAGGGTGCCAGCTTTTCCCTGCAGCCAGGAAGACCGAAGACCAGCACCAGGTAGAAGACATCACTGCCATTAATGAAACGAACTGAAATGAACCATTTTTTTCCGGTGTGGTTCATTTCGTTCTAAATTCACTCTGGGGTTTGTTATTCATTTTGTTAGGTAAAGAAATGAATAACAAATAATGAAACGAACTAAAAGTTCCTTTCGTGCCCATCTCTAATTAGAAGCAGTGTCTCAGCAATGTTTAAAATGATGACTCATTCACCAGCAGGGGGCCAGGGAACAAAGACAAACCAATCAGTCTGAAGTTACTGGTTAGAGAGGAAAGAGAGAGTTGAAGGACAGCTAGTAGAGTTAACTATTTCCATATCTTGTTATCATGCGAATGGAGGTTTTTCTTGCTTGGTTAGGGCGGGAGATTTAAAAAGTGGGAAGCTTCTCTCAAAAAGACAGCTGTAGGGGCTTATGCAGAACTCCCTTATCCTGTCCTCTTCACCCAAGGTGGAGCGCCCATTGTTTTTGGCACACCTGGAATCCCCTGGCAACTTCCTTACCCTAAAGTAAACAGTCTTCCTTCCTTGTCCTCTGTCTAAGCCCCTCACCCAAAATGGGACACCCATTGTTTGGCAATAAAGCTCATCTGCATAACAAATTGTCAATAATGTAACTCATCTTTTGTATCTTTTGTCTTGCACCTTGGAATTTTCCAGTGGTTTTTTTTCTTGTTGTGTGTGTCTCTTCCCCACTGTACAATGATCATAAACACCCTGTTCTCCCTTGGATTGGGGCAGAGACTTGACTTTTGCTGCCAGAGGTTAAGTTTCTCTCTGCCTACTTGCTCTATTGATCAATAAACCTTGCAAAATCAAACTCTCTCACATCAGATCTTTATTTGGTGACTTGGATCTGGTGATCATGGGGAGGCTAGCTCCCCAGGACTCAACAGGATGGTAAGAAAACCTAAAGCGCAAAAAGAACTTAGACTTGCCAGAGATATTAAAGTTAATAAAAAGGTTTTCTTAAGTTATGTCCACACAGCAAATTGAAAAATAAGGAAATGAGAGGTTCTCTGTATGGCAAAGATAACCAGTTACTAACAGGAGACAGGGACAAGGCAGAACTACTCAACACCTTTTTTGTCTCTGTTTTCTCCAGAAAGGAAAGGTAGGAAGGTAGTATAGGAATACCTGGAAACCCTAAATGAATTTAAGTATCCAGATGAATTGCACCCAAGGATATTAAAAGAACTAGCAGAAGTAATTTCAAAACCATTGGCAATAATCTTTGAGAATTCTTGGGGAACAGGGGAAGTCTCCATAGATTGGAGGAGGGTGAATGTTGTCAGCTTGAAATCAATTCCTGGAAAGATCCTGGAGCAGATTATTAAGCAGTCTGTAATTATTTAACAAACAATACTGTCATTACAAGAAGTCAACACGTGTGCTGGGAAAACGCCTCATCTAACCTGTGATTTACAAGCAAATTCCAGCTTTCTGCTGAGAAACCTCTGCTTTAATCACAAGGCAAATTCGTGGATTCTTTTAACATATCAAGAACTTATCAAAATGATTTCTTCGAAGGCAAAGTAAATTATAATGAAGATTTATTTCTAAATAGAATGACAAATTAAAATAGATTTAAAATATAAGCATATTTTCCTTAAAAACAAAAAATACTATCATAAGTAATCTGTCCTAACTCTTTACTGAAATCCATGGCTAATCTAAATAATTCTAAATTCTATCTTAACGAGGAGAGAAGTGAAAAGCGGTGTGCCCCAGAGATCTGTCCTGGAGATAGGGCTAAGCAGTGAGGTGGCCAAGTTTGCAGATGACACAAAACTTTTCTGTGTGGTTAAAACCAGAGAAGATTGTGAAGACCTCCAAAAGGATCTCTACAAACTGGGGGAATGGGCTGCAAAATGGCAAATGTGTTTTAATGTAGCAATATGTAAAGTAATGCATATTGGGACAAAAAATCAAAACTTTATCTATCAACTCATGGGCTCTGAGTTATCCGTGACGGATCAGGAAAGAGATCTTGGTGTGTTGGTGGACAGCTCCATGAAGGTGTCTACCCAATGTGTGGCAGCAGTGAAGAAGGCCAATTCCATGCTAGGGATTATCAAAAAGGGGGTTGAAGATAAAACAGCCAACATTATAATGCCATTATACAAAACAATAGTAAGGCCATACCTGGAGTATTGTGTACAATTCTGGTCACTGCATCTCAAGAAAGACGTAGTGGAACTGGAAAAGGTGCAAAAGAGAGCAACTAAAATGATTACTGGGCTGGGGCACCTCCCTTATGAGGAAAGGCTAAAACATTTGGGGCTCTTTAGTCTGGAAAAAAGGTGCCGGGGGTATGATTGAGACGTACAAAATAATGCAGGGCATGAGTAAAGTGGATAGAAGGACACTCTTCTCCCTCTCACAAAATACCAGAACTAGGAGACATACACTCAAATTGAGGGCTGGGAGAGTAAGAACAGACAAAAGAAAATATTTTTTCACCCAGCGCGTTGTTGGTCTGTGGAACTCCCTGCCACAGGATGTAGTGATGGCATCTGGCCTGGATGACTTCAGAAGGGGATTGGACAGATTCCTGGAGGAAAAGTCCATCACAGGTTACAAACCATGATGGAGATGTATAATCTCCAGGCTTAAAACTGGGGTATTTCAAGGGCCAGATGCAGGGGAGTGGTATTAGGAGACAGATATCTAGTCTCATGCACTCCCAGACATTTCTGGTGGGGCCTCTGTGAGATACAGGAAGTTGGACTAGATGGGCCTTTGGCCTGGTCCGGCATGGCTCTTCTTATGTTCTTATGTTTTTATGAATCATCTTGAAGTGAAGCAATACCCGACAAATTATTATTATTATTATTATTATTATTATTATTATTATTATTATTATTATTATTATTATTATTATTATTCCTGGAAAGATCCTGGGAAAATCTAGCGTAGTCTGCTGTTGCTGTATGATTTATTATTATTATTATTATTATTATTATTATTATTATTATTATTATTATTATTATTATTATTATTATTACCTGAAATGAAGAATGTCCAATAGCATCTGAGTACATACTTCCAGAAAAATATATTTTGACTAACTAATACATTACATAGACAAAGTCTACTATAGAGTGAAATATGTGCTGCTAATATGAGACTAAGAAAATAACTCTATGTCCTATCATCCCTAATTTTCTTACAATGAGTTTCTCAAAAACAAGTCATGCCAGACTAATTTGATATCTTTCTTTGATAAAGCTACAGACCTACTGGATGAGGGGAATGCTGTGGATGTTGTTTATCTTCATTTCAAGTAAGGCCTTCAATAAAGTTCACCATGACATACTTGCAAAGAACTTAGGAGAACGTGGGATAGATAATGCTACCGTTAGGTGGATTGGTAATTGGTTGACTCAAACAGTGATCATAAATGGCTTCTCCTCAGCATGGAGAGGGCTAACCAGTGGGGTGCCCCAGGGTTCTGTTCTGGGTCCGGTGCTATCCAACATATCCTTTGGATGAAGGAATAGAGAGTAGACTGATCAAATTTGCAGATATACCAAATTGGGGGGGGGAGAGGTGGCTAAAAGCAAATAGAATGAGTTTTGGCCCAGCTTTGGAGTGCTGGGCCAAAGCAAATAGAATGAGTTTCAACAGAGAGAAATGTGGGGTCTTGCATCTAGGCAGAAAAAAATGAATTGCTAAGATAGGAGATGGGAGACTCCTGGCTGTGAACATAATTATTTCATCCACGTATGGCATGCAAGCATTGTGGTCTCAGTGGACCACAAATTGAACATGAGAGTCAGCAGTGTGACTTGGCAGCCAAGAAAGCCAATGCAATTTTTGGTTGCATCAAAATGTTTAGTCTTACAAAGAGAAGGCTGAGAGGGGATATGATAGCCATGTTTAAATATCTGAAATGATGTCATATTGAAGAGGAGTCTGGCTTGTCTTCCATGGCTTCAGAGACTAGGACTCAGAGCAATGGTTTCAAACTACAGGAAAGCAGATTCCATCTGAACTTTAGGAGGAACTTCCTGATGGTTAGAGCTGTTCAGCAGAGGAATATGCTGCCACAGAAGGTGGTGGAGTCTCATTCTTTGGAGGTTTTTAAGCAGATGATGGATGGCCATCTGTTGGGGGTACCTTGATGGGGGTTCCTGCATGGCAGGGGATTGGCCTGGATGGCCGTTGAGGTCTCTTCCAACTCTATGATTCTATGATCTCTAGATGACTCCAATATGCTTCTAGTTACAGAGTGCTGAGTTTGGCTGGAGCATGCACTTGGATGGTCACTAAACACCACACATTTAAGGGAAATTGGTATTTCCTACACTCTCAATGTTATTCCTCCAGACAAGTGAGTCCTTCAGGAAACACACCTGCAAAACTGGACCAGGAAATGAAAAGAATGTCTTTCTGAAAATGACCAGTCACAAAACAAATGTGAACTGGAAATAAATCAGAACAAGGGGAGCTTGGGCCAAACTTTTGCCTCCCAAGAAAGCTAATGACATGCTAACTGTGTTCTTCACTCTGGTCCAGAATATGGTCAATGCTTGCATGCCATACGTGAATGAAATAATTACTTTCTTTCTCTCAATCCCCCTCCCCCCACAGAACTTGTGATCTGCCAAAGCAATGGACATATATTTTCCTCCTTTGGGTGCCACTCCAGATTTTCATCCATTTGCCTGCTCCTCTCAGTATAATTTCATCTCACTTTCTTCCTAGAGACAATGGCTTAAGTAAAGCAGCCTATCAATCAAACAAACAAACAAACAAACTTTTAATGGCATAAATAAGACACATATATAAATAAAACACATATATAAAACCTAATTTAGGTTTTCTGGCAATAACCAAGTCAATGATTGCAACTGACATTCAAACATAGCTCAGAGTGGGAGTATTGATACAGGCTGTAGAGTTTCAGCATGATTCACTATGTGTGCCATAAAACCCGCTACTTTCTTCACCCTGTCTTCCACTAGATCATTTAGCATTAATTGCATTATTCCTGCATCTGGCCATCCCTTCACCCTAGATAATATTGGGCCCAGGTATTGCATGCGGGGTACTGAGTAGCGAGGGCAGTACAAACACATGTGTGCCAGAGATTCAATTCCTCCCAACTCGCACGAGCAATTCCTCTTGTTATACGGAATGCCTTGGAACCTACCTGCTAATAGTGCTGAAGGCATTACATTAAATCTAGCCAGAGAATAAGCCCTACGTTTTTGTGGTGACTGCAGTAAATGAAGATATCTAGCACTCTGGCCTTGCCTGATTGGAATTAAGTGATTTAAGGGTGAGCAAGTCTTATTTGCTGAACTCAGGAGATCCTGGAATTCAATATCTAGTAGTCTGTGTTTAATTACATGAAATGCTTCTTTTTGGGGCAGAGAGCCAAGTTGTTCTAATGATAGACCTATTTTTGAAATTTTCTTTTCAATGTAGTCAAGTTCTTGTGCCCTGACCTGTTCTTGGAGAATTTGGTGTACGAAGCTACCCTCTTTAAAGTTGTAGTGGATCTTTAACCAGTATTTGATTACTCTCGACCATGCCTGAGTTGCTACCATATTTTGGCCTGTTTCTAAACAAAGAGCCGCATATGGTACACATGTTGGTACTTCCAAGATCTTCCGTAGGAACATAGATTGCACTTGTTCTAGAGAATGGTCCCATGCCTTGATCCATAATGGTATGTCGTACAGCAACTGAGGTACAATCTTTGCATTGAACACTTTTAGTGCGGAGGATACATATCTGTTTCCTGTATTATAGAAAAATCTGCAAACTGCCTGGGTGGTGCCTTTGGCCCGTTGTATTGCCACTTTGCGTTGGAGCACCCAGGACTGTTTATAGTGAAACATGATACCCAAATATTTGAAATACTTAACCTGTTCAATCTTTCTTCCAGCAAAGATCCACCTGTACAATTTCCAAGATTTAGCAAATAAAACAATTTTAGACAAGGCATTTATACATCAAACGTTTTAGGCCAGGTCTGGTACGAGACAAAATCACGGCATCATCCGCATACAGAAGTAGAGGGACTGGAGTGGAGCCAATTTTAGGGGGATGTCCTTCAGTTTCCAACAATAGTGGGGCTAAATCATTGAGGAACAAGTTAAAAAGGGAAGGGGCTAGTAAACAACCCTGTTTAACACCTTTGTTGGTAGTTATTCGCTCAGTTAGGATCCCTGAGTTAGAGCATTTACTTTGGCAGGAGGTTGCCAAATGCAATCTCCTAATAAGAAATATTAATCTTCTGTCAATTGGGAGGTTGGCTAATTTGTCCCACAATTTCTCACGGTCCACTGAGTCAAAAGCCCCTTTCAGGTCTAAGAAGGCCACATATAATTTAGATTTAGCCTGAGTTACATATTTATTTACCAGATGTGCTAGGGTAAAGCAATGATCAAGAGTGGATTTCCCCTTCCTAAAACCTGCTTGTTCTGGTCCGATTACTGATGTCTGCTCCTCCCAGTCAGTTAGTTTGTTTAAAAGATGTTTGGTATAAAGTTTTCCAATGACGGATAGGAGACTAATTGGTCTATAATTACCTGGGTTTAAGGGGTCACCTGCTTTGTAGATTGGGACAACTATTGCATTGGTCCAGGCTTCTGGTATCAAGCCAGATTTGTCTACCATGGTGAAAAGGGCAGCCAACGGTGCCATCCACCAGTCAGCATCAAACTTCAGTATCTCTGGGGGTATTATATCAGCCCCTGGTGATTTACCCAGTTTTAACTGGGAGATTAGTTCTTTTATCTCTGCAAGAGTGACTGGGGGCCATTCTGGAAGACCCTTAGGCATGGTTTCCTCGCTGGCACTGATGGAGTTACCTCCATTATGGAACAGAGATGAAAAATGTCTGTGCCAAATATTTGGTTCAATGTTGGCTGGGTCCAAATAATTATTTCTGTTTGTATTGTTCACTATGTCCCAAAATTGTTTGGATTTTTTAAGGGATATTGCTGTGAATAATTGATTCCATTGGTTATGGATGAAGGCTTGCCTTTTGGCCTTGTACAGCAATTTTAACTGATTCTTTGTTTCATAGAATTCCTTTGGTATATATGCTAGCTCCTGGTCCTTATAATGCTTGAAGATCTTCCTTAAGATAATTTTCTGTTCTATACACTCACGGTCAAACCAATCTTGTTTGATGTGGTTTGTCCTGCATTGCTCTAAAGTTGGATTATAGCTTAGTGTCTTAGATAAGAGTGCTGTCAATCCTTCGTAGGCTCCAATTACATCCCTATGATCATTAGAGGTCGTAATGGAGGATTTAAGGTCTAGAAGTGTTTTAGATTTTAGTAGCTGGGCCAGTTTAAGTTTTGTTGTTGCATTCCATCTTATCTTATTGAGTACCTCCGAATTTTGGTTTCGTCTTATCAGCATTGATTTACCCTCAGTTTTCAACGTAAGTAACAATGGGAAGTGATCACTACAAATATTATCCCCTACCGCGAATTCAGCCACAAAGGGTTTCAGGGGTAGGGACACCATAATGTAGTCTATAACACTAGCTCCTCTAATAGAAGAGAAGGTGAAATCTCCTGAATTGGGATATTCTGTTAAGCCGTTCAACCATATGCAATTATGTTGGATACAGAATCTTGCCATATTATGCCCTGCTGCATTTATGCTCTTATCCTTAGAACATCGCTTATGATTGAATGGTAATAGCATTGAAGAGTCTAGATCTATTTCTGGGATCATAGAAAATATGTCCATGTCACTGGCTACTCTGGCATTGAAATCTCCCCCAATTATGATGTCTGTGTTGGGGAATTGGACCTCTAACTTGCCTAAGAAAATTGCCAGAAGATCCCACTGCTGATCTAAGATTGGCTGGGTAGAGTATGGGGGCATATAAACATTAATTATTAAAATACCTCTTCCCTCCAAAATTATCTTAATAGCTAAAAAATTACAGTTGTTGCAATTCAGATCAGATGTAGCTATTAATTCAGGATTTAAATTTGAGTTAGTAGCTACCAATGTGGCTATACCAGCCTGTGGGCGCCCTTTGGCCTTGAGTTTATGTGCAGAAAGGGAGAACGCTTTGAAACCTGGGATCTGTAGCTGTGATTGTTCCTGCAGCCATGTCTCTTGCAGTAGGAGGATATCAAATCCTTTCAAGTAGATCAGAAAGTCTTCATCTGCTACTTTAGTCTTCCAGCCTGCAATGTTCCATGAGATGATTGCTACTGGAGAGGTAGGTTGTGTGCTAAAGTGGGCTCCAATGAGTCAGTTCTTTTTTTTTTTTATTTTTAATAATTTTTTTATTGAACATGAAAAAAGACAAAATAACAATAATAAACTGAGCTGGCCGTATATCCTTGTTCTTTCTGTGATTATCTGTATCACGCGACTGAGAGGAAATTAATGCCTGGGCGAGTTTACTGTCATCCCTAATTGCAAGCTTGCTTCTGTTGTCAGACTGGGTATCCTTGATGGATCCCTGATCCTGGGCGCATTTGAACAATGATTTTGTTGGTTCCATGCAATCCCCATTTTGGGGTACGGCGGGTAAGTCCATATTTGGAGACAGTAAGTGGGTGGTTGATATATCTGTGGGGTCAGACCCCATTGAAACTGGCCCTCTCATATGGGTTCCTGGCTCTCCTTCCTTCTCATGGGTGGTATGGTGGTGGACTTCCACTGGCATGCAGCGCTGGGAACAGAGAGGTGTTTGGGATGTAGCATGTAGAAGGCAGGCTTCCGGTGCTGGCCTAAGATTAGACCACTTACTTTCATCCTCTGCGTAGTGGGCTGGTGGTGATATGTTTGGATCCATGTTACCAATTAGTAAATTGGTAAAGCAGCCTATTACTGGTGATCCCACCTCATCTGTACCAGTGCATGTGTCCTGCTCCTCCACCTCCCCTTTTATGGAGGTAGGTTTTCAGTACATTCATTGTCACACACATAAGACCACATATTAATTCTCTCAATCTTTCTTCATTCTGTGCCAGATCTTAAGTGTTTTGCAAGTGCCTATTTATTATTTTATCTCTATTAATACATCCTAAATTCTCCGCACTGTCACATTGACATGTTCCACTTCTGGGAATTTACTCAAATCCTATTATAGGGAGGGGATGAAGGAAGACATTCAGCCATGCCCATAGTTTCTCTTTTCCAGAAACCTGGTTATTGTCTTTTCTCAAACCTGCTTGGCCTGTAATCTTTCACAAGTCTCCTTACCAACTCCCCATCACAAGCAGCTCCAAAATCAAATGATTACCTTCTAATGAACAGGGGAAAGCAGACAGACAGACACAAACAAGTAAAGAAACAAGTGTAGTTATAGACAATATGAAACCCAGTCATCAAAAAGGTGTAGAAAGATTGCTGAAAACTGTCAGCTACAAAGTTGGCAGCTCAGCAGTTCAAAACCATGTAAAAGCAAGTAGATAAATATGTACCACCGTAAAAAGTGGGAAGGTAAAACACTGGTTCTTTGTCTTGAATACAGAGATGAGCACCGCCCCTAGAGTCGGACACGACTAGCATGCAGGTGCAGAGGGTACCTTACTGTTTTGATTATAGAGGTACACCCTATAGTTCATAGTGGTTTTTAATTTTATATTATATGCCCTCAAGTCAGAAGGGACTTCTAGAAACTCTAATGGGGCTTTCAAGGTAAGTAATACATATATAGAATGGTTTTACCAATTCCACAACATAAGTGAGTTTCTATGGCTGAGCAGAGATTCCAACCCAGACCTCCCGAGTGCTGGTCTGTCATTCTGTCCCCTTCGCCACACTAGTTATCTACACAGCAGCAAACACAGGTTGTCACACTGACAGGGTTACATACCATCATATTTCCTTAAAATGTACATTTCTTTAAGATTCATGCTTTCAGAAAGCTGCACACTTTTTCCTTTTTGTTATGTACTTGAAAACTCTTAGGTGCATATCTATCAGCTTAACATGCAAACTGGATCCTGTCTCATACCAAGCTCTGTTGTGAGGAGAAATTATTGTGCATTCTTTCAGGGAATTTCCCTGAATCTATAGTTTATTTGTAAAAGAATGAAGAATGTTTCCAGTTTACTTGCTTTTGTGTTGCCTTGATTTTGTAATTACTGTATATCAATGTAGTTTAGCTCATAGACGGGGAGGGGCTCCCTTCAGCTGTGATCAGGAAGCACCTGTGTTTTGAATCTGTTAATTCACTTGTTTCTAATATTTTGCCCAGGTTTGCTGATTTATATTATCTCATCCACATCAGCATGCACAGCTTAAGTTCCAACACACTAGGAGATACTTGGCAAAAGATCGGCAGTTTGCCTCTGATATTTCTGTGAGCAAACAACAGAAGATGCATTGACGAAGTTGGCACTGCAAGAACAGAACGGAATGCCAAATCCTAGCCTTGCGGAGATGTCATCTCCGGAAATGAGAACCCAAGATTGATATGGGTGATATGAGCCAGCAAAATCCTTTTCTAAAGACACAGATTAAGTGTTCTCAATTCGGTTTTCCCCTTTTCTAGCAGATTAGCAGCTTCTGACTCAGATGGGTCTGTTTACAATTAGGAAGTCAACAAGCACACATCGCACGCAGGTGAGGCAGCGGTTGCGGGGCAGCCGAGTGGATTTTATGCAGTGGGACAGAATGGAAATTAAACAATGGCAGAACAGGAGTCCACGTCACTCACTGGCTTGATCCAATAGGCAACCGAGATCCATGTCATCAAATGACCCAGTATTCATCCCTGGGAACAGCTGCAGTCCTTTAGGTTGCAGTCCTTTCACCCCTCCCTTCACACGCTAAACAAAAAAAAGCCCAACCCATGTTTTAAGAAATTGTTATTATTGGTTAGGGAATTTTGGACGGGGGAACTGAGAAACATTCTTGCTGGACCGAAAGAACCACATACAAGCAGAGGGATCTTCATAAGACCCAGCTGATCTTCAAACCCTGGCCTAGATATAGGAGAACCAAGTCAAGAAATGGAATGATTAATGCCCTCCTTTCCTTTAGAGCCAACCTGTGTGGCCTTGGGCAAGCTGCACAGTATTCTCCACATGGAAAACCCTGAAATAAAAGACACTGTTAAGAACTGATTTTGTTGAAATTAAAATGAGTTTAAGATTAAATTTCAGCTAGGCTAATCCCGCTGAGTTCTGCTGGATCCCAAAGACCCAATAAAGAATCCGGCAGGAGAGAGATCCAGGAAAATACTGTGTTTATTGAGCTCAATAAAGAACAGTAGGCGAACACCAGCTGAGACAGAGCTAAGATGTCCAGCCCCAAAGACAAAGAAGAACATATTTTTATTAGTTACCCCCTTTCCCCCACCCCCGAGTGGTGCCTCCCAGGGGTGGGCAGGGGCTGGTCTTCCAAGATGTCCAATCAGAGTAGTCCAGGGGCTTGTCCAGAGGTGGTCCTGGTAAGCTGGAACCGGATACCTGCCCAGGTGTTACTAAGCCAAATCTGTTGTTTAATTGGGCCGTCAGGGTGTGACAATGAGAAAAGGGGAACAGGGCATTGTCCAGGTAAACTTGAGAAGATTGAAAAGTCAATGGGGGCCAGAGAGAGTCAATATGGGTATCAATGGTGAGGTTGGAAAGCTGATGAGATAAGCCTGGGGCTGGTAGACAGTCTTTGGGGAGTGTTGAAGGAAAACAATGGAGAGCCCCAGGCTGTGGCTTAATCCGGAAAACAGCTGCAGGAGGCGACGTGTTGGAATTTTGATGAGGAATGGAGCCTTGCTTCTGGAAGATGTGACCTGCCTTGTGGAATCACCATGATGTCTTTCTCGTGCCATAACCCCCTTGTCCCAGTTTGCAGGTATAGGAGCCATTAGATAGAGTAGGAACACGTTCAAAGCACACCCAGGGAAGAAGGGGTGGGAGGAAAGAGAAGAGAGAGAGAGAGAGAGAGAAAGGGGAGAGGAGAGATGGGGAGAGCCACCTTGGGTCAAGGGTTTTGAGTCCACTTAGGCAGAGGCAGGAGAAACAAGTTTCCGAGGGTAAGGAGATCCCAGGTTCTTAGGAATGATTGTTCAGAATCATTCCCTTGTAAGCCAAGAGCATGAAGGAAATAATTCATCAGTCCAGGAAGGATCTCCTGAGCTGTGTCTCTGGCTAAGTTTGCAGGGTTGGGGAATAAAGGAAGAAAGGGGCCAGGAAGGGGTTAATCAATTTATTAGTAAGGGACTTTCCCTATTCCTCGGTGGGAACCCTTGGAACCAGGAAAAATGGATTTCCAGGGGGTTCCGCAAGAGAGGGGAGCCCTGTCCGGCTGGCTCTGAAGCGCGGGCCGGTCTACCGCAATAGAAAGATACGGCAAAGCAGGGAAAAGTGGAAAGGGGGACGGGCTATCGCCATAGAAATGAATGGCTGGGAGAAGGTATGAATTCTCTGGAACTGTGGCTCGGGTAAGAGGTAGTGAAATGAGTCGCTGCCCTGGGCTGCCTTACCCGAGTCTCTGGAACTAAGAGTCAGGTAAGGGGGGGTGGATTTGTACCGCTGGCGCTGTTGGAGGTTTGGCCGCCTCTCTGGAACTCTGAACGGTTGGAGTTTTTTAATTTCCCCGGGAAGGGCTCTGGTTCTTTTTGACTGGGGTGGTCTACTCAGTCAATTCAACGTAATCGGGTCCCCCGCCGCGCCCCCCCCTTTCCGGCCATAATTAACAAGACATTGATTGATGGTGGGGGCGCTGATTGGTTAAGACACGCCGACGGGTTTATCTTTCTCACCCCTGCTGGTTTATGGAGTCTCCGCGGAAATGAACTGCCACTGCTATCTAGAATGTAAACGAACAAATCAGGTGTGAATTGAAGCTTTCTGCTTGCCAAGCTCCTGCTCGCAAGGCCTCTCAGCCAGCAAAAGTGGCAGTTTTTGTATTCTTCCCAATATCTCGGGAACGGAGTAGAATTTTGGGACTGGGTAAAGAGTGTCGTGCTTGTGACGATGTGGGGCGTATTTGGGCGGTTCCAATGGGTCTCGGAACTGCTCCAATTATTATTCATTAAAATTTATTTTTCCATTATAACTCTTCAATTTGATGTCCTATAAAATTGTTCTTCATCATCATCATCATCATCATCATCATCATCATTCTTACTGCTTTTTTCACATTATCGAGTCAACCAAAAGCACACAGACGATATGCTGACACAGAGCAAATGCACCCCTTCGCTTTCCCTTTGGTGGAGATTTTCACTGTGAAATAGACTCTCAGAAGTTGCCATTCAAGATTTTTGCAACACTTGGCCAAAGACTGATTTCTGACCACCAAAAGCAGCCAACATCCCTTTTGGGAAGGATGCCATATTATGTAAATACTTGTTTGGCCTTTTAAAGTCTGATATTTTAAATCACTGCCCCTCCTCTCCTCCTTCACACTAAAGTCTTAGAAAGAGCTCCATCAGAGGGTGCAAGAGTCAGAATAAAGGCAAGCTTGAACCCTGCAAGGATGAGGCAGACAAGGACGAATGGTCCGCTCTTTTATGTCTTGACCTCATGCCTTTGCTCTGGGCACTCCTCGGTTCCTCCATTGCGCTTCTCTGCATTGCTAGACCCTACACATGAAATTTATCTGTGATGGGATCATGATGATGAAGGTGCTAGACTGACATTTGAGATTCAAGCCCAATCTACTGGGTGGGTGGCCTTTGGCTTCACCCATAATAAAGAAATATGTGGCGCAGATTTTGTGATTGGTGGAGTCTTCTCGGATGCCAATATCTATTTCTCGCTAAGCTGAAGAGATGAACTGCTTCTTCTAGAGTATTTCAGCTCTACACATTCTAGAAAGGGAAAGTGGGCTTTTTCCATTTTGAATGAAGTGACACATGAAGGCGGATACGATTAGCTAGAATCCTATTTGTGTTCAGGTAAAGTTTAACAAACTTGCTGTAGCAAATTACAGCTAATTGACATCATGGCCATGTCAACATCACTTGGCAACAAGTCAATTTATGGAAACCTTACACATTCGCCAATAGGATTACAGTAGTCCCCCGCTGATCATGGGAATTACGTTCCCCAGCCACCCGCAATAAATGAAAATCCGCGATATGGAGACATCATCCTGGTGAAGGCATCTGCATATTGGTCAGGTCCATTCTCAGCCACACCGTGCCCTCTCCCTTTCCCCTTGCCCACCTGCTTGCTTGCTCACTTGTCCGGCTCCTTCCCTCTCCTTCCCAAACCTGCCAAAGTGCCGAGTGAGTGAGCGAGCATGTGAAGGAAAAGGCAGGTGGGGGGGGGGCGAGAACAGACTCATTTTGCCTCAGCCTTAGCTGGGGCAGCGGAAGCTTCTCAGCGTCTCCATTTTCTTTCCTTCCCTCACCCTTTGAGGCAGAGGGGGTGGAAGTGGCAGAGCTCATTAAAAATACGTGATATACTGAGACCGTGGTATATAAACCACAATCTGGTGAGGGATTACTGTATTTTCAAATGTATTGTACTTTCTCTACTGTGTACACCACAGATATAGTATATGGCCAGAGCCGGGGAGACCACTGTAAGCCAGATGTTTTGGGTAAGTCCCCTTGCTCAGTTCATGAGCCACCCAGGTCTATCAGACCACATATATGTGCCTAATAAAGTACAATTCAGATTATAACTGGGGCCATGCTCAGTCTTAACCTTGTTAAAAATATAGTACGAGAAAGTGCACTCTTGTGGATTTTTCATGCAATTGGGTTTTCCAACCAAGGGAACTCCCCACTAGATGGAATTTGAACCCAAGTTTCTTTGACTGAAACCCATCACAGCACATTGGTTCTGTTGACACCCTGGGCTTTGTAACTGAGCTTTCCCTATCTCACTAAGGACTGGCATGGTGTGAGTGAAGAGACTGTCCTGGAAGATGAAAGCCAAGACTACAAGTTGCTGTCACTGACACAAGATGCAATATCCACCAGAGACATTTCTGGACATGCGACCAAAATGATCTGGACATCACAGTAATCAAAAAGGCAACTCTTAAAATGTGGGAAGGGTTCGATCAGATTCTTCCGACTATTTTAACAGGTTTTAGCCCACATAAAATTTGATTGGTAAGGCATTCAAATTGAAATGTGAGAGGCTGGTCAACAAATCAAAGTTGTTTGGTTGCCTTTTAAGAATACCCACCCACCCATTATGGAATGTTTTGCCATTAGATATGTTAATATCCTGTTAATCCCACATTATTTGCCCAGGTTTTTTTTAATTTTATAATTTATTTTATTGAGAAAGTAACGACATATATTTTCAGTCTTTACAACTGTTTTCAAAAACATTACATCATCCTTTGGTCCCTTCCTCATTAAACCCCCCCCCCCAGCAAGCACAAATTCACTACCCTTTCATATTAAACATTATTAAGGCATGATGGAATAGTCTAGCTCATTTCTCATTCTCAGGCTTCCCTTTTATCCAAATTATATATTTCTCCCATTCCTTTAAAATTCTATGTTTCCCTTCTATGTTTCCTTCTTGCATAATTTGTATCCATTCATTTTGAAAAAATTGATGTATATAATCTTTCCATTTATCATATTTCCATTTTTCTTGGTCCTTCCACCCGTTAATACCATTATAGCCACTGCTATTCCGCAATACACAATCTTTTTTATGCTTCTCCATTGTTTTTCTCTATCTACTAACCCTAAGAAAATATGATCTATTTTTAACTCAATCCTTTTCTTTGTAATTTCTGATAACCAATTTTCTTTTTTCCAATATGTTTGTATTTTCTCACATTTCCATATCATGTGTGCAAAAGGACCTTTTTCTTTTTTACAATGCGAACAATATTGTGATATGTTATTATTTATTCTATTTAATTTCTGTGGGGTATAATACCATTTATGCAATATCTTCAGTTGCATATCCTTGATTTTTTCCAATTTTACCTCTCTTATCCCCCTTAATATAACCTGAATCTTTTCTGTATTTAAATCCATATCTCCTTCCCAATTATATTTAATTAAATTTTCATTCTGATTTCCCAATCTGACCAAGTATCTATAAATCTCTCCTGCTCCGACCTTCTTTTCTTCATATTTCTTATACACCACTTCCCATTGCCTATCTTCTTTTCCCATAGGAGAATGGAACCATTGTTCATATCTCCTTTTCATACTTTCTGCCACCATCCATTTTTGATTCCCTAATATCCCTTTTAGTTTATTTATCCCCCTCCTGTTGACATTAATTCATACATGTCTTTGATTTTATAATATCCTTTCTCTTTTAGATTCTTTATATCTTTTTGTGACAAAATCTTCCCCTCTTGATTAAACTGCTCTAAAGGGCCCCAATTCGATACTCCACCTATTTTCGTCCTCTGTATTAAAATCTCCATCCTTACTTGCCTTGGTCCCTTAACTTCTTTCAATATTCTTTTATCTCTATCAAATATCCCTAAATAACCTGCTGAATTATTTATTGCATCTTCTACTCTTTTCCATTTGGGTGTGGGATATTCCTCCACCTTCATTGCCCATGTTAATTGGAAAGCTATATAATACTTTTCCAAAGAGGGCATACTCCATCCTCCTCCTTCTTTTACTGCATATAGAATTTTATGCTTCATTCTTTGATTTTTCTTGCCGAAAACCCATTTCCTTAATGAAGTGTCCCATTTTTTAATATCTTTTCTGATAGTAATATTGGGAGTACCTGAAATAAATATAACAGCTTTGAAACTATAAAATTTTTCAAGGCCCTAATCTTTGGCAGTATTCCCATTTTTTTTAAATCTTTCCAGCCCTTTATTATTTTCTGGATCTTTCTCCATGTTTTATTATAATTTCCCTCCCCAAGTTTCTCCCAATTTTTGGTTAATAGCACTCCTAAATAAATCATTTTAACTCCATTCCCCATTTTCATTTGTAATCTTAATTGATGTTGGTCCTTCCCAGGAACATTTAGAAATATGATTTCTGATTTTTGTAAGTTTACTTCTAATCCTGATATTTTTTCAAATTTCTTTAATATATTAATCAGAGGGCCTGCCGCTTCTGAGAGGTTAGTCAATATTAAAATTAAATCATCCACAAACATGTTTAACTTTATTTCTTCTTTTCCTATTTTATACCCTTTAATTTGAGCACATTTTCTCAAATTTTGGGCCAGTGGTTCCATCGCTAATGAGGGGGATGAGGGGCATCCCTGCTTTGTACCTCTTCCCACTTTAAACTTTTCCGCTAATGATCCATTTAGTCTTACCCTTGCAATATTTTCTTTGTAAATTTCCTTTACTGCATTCGCATAAGGACCTATAATATCCATCTGTTTTAATAACTTTAGTAAATATTCTCTTTCTACAGAATCAAAAGCTTGTTTAATATCCAATTTAACTATTGTCACTTTACTTTGTTTCCTCTTGGCATCTGCCATTATATTCATTACTATTCTTATTGGATCACCTATATATCTTCCCTTGACAAACCCATATTGATCCTCCTGTGTTAGATCTGGAATTGCATCCTCTAATCTCTTAGCTAATATTTTTGTGAAAAATTTGTAATCTTGGTTAGCCAATGTAATTGGTCTATATGAAGCTACTTGTTCTTCTGCTTTACCTTGCTTTTTGAGAGGGATAATTTCTGTCTCCTTCCATGTTTCTGGAATTTCTTCCCCTTGCATTATGTCATTGAATAATTTCTCCATTCTTTCTCCTAAACCCTCTTGAAACTGTCGATAAAACAGAACCATAAATCCATCTAAACCTGGAGCTTTCCCCATTTTTAATGTTCCAATTATCTCCTTAATTTCATCTACCGTAATCTTATCATTTAGCCTCTTCTTCTGTATTTCAGAGATTTTACTTCTGACTTGTAATTCTTCATCACATTGTCTTTTCTTTTGGAACCCTTCCTTAAAATATTCAGTCATAATTCTTTTCCCCCCTCTTCTTTATATTTACATTCCCCCTTTTTATTTTTTAATCTTCTAATGATGTTTTTGCTTTTCTGTATTTTTAAATAAGATATAATCTTTTCCCTGCATGAATTGTCTTTTGAAATTCATTTTTAACCAGGGCTTGTTTCTTCCATAGGAATAAATTATTTATTTCATCTAATTTTCCTCTTTGTTTCCTTCTTTGCTTTTCTATCTTATTGGAATTATTATTTTGTAATTTTTTCTGTAATTCTAGTAATTCCTCCATAGCTTTATCTTTTTTCTTACTCAATTCCTTCTTATATCTCCTCTCTTCCTCTAGACACAAGCCCCTTATAACCAATTTTGAGGCATCCCATAAAAGAGATGACTTAATTTCTTCTACATCATTTTCCCTAAATACTCTTTTTATCTTATTTTCCATTTCCCTTCTCTTAATTTCTGAAGAAATTATTCTTGGGTCAAATCAGTTCTTTTTTGGAAGGTTAGAATCTATTTGAATTAATAAGTGAGCATGATCTGATATAAAAATACCCCCACTTGAAATTTTGAGATCGTTTCTTTAAGTTCCTCCCTCATCAGCATAAAATCTATTACACTAAACTTTTTGTGCCTGTTTGAATAGAACATTGGATCCCCCTGTTTGCCTTCTACATTAGCCACATTACTCCATAAATGAGTTCTACAGTACAGTTGAGTTTCCCTATTGTCCTGTACAGTGGACCCTTGTATAACAAACAGCTTGTATAACATAAAATCTGTACAACATAAAAAATTCCAGAGATAGGAGAAATTTGCTTAACATAATCGCCTATGGGGAAAATCCGTACAACATAAAAATGGGATCACTCCGTTTTCAATGCATTCCTATAGGAATTTGTATAAAGGAAAATTTGCTTAACATAATTTCATTTGGAACGAATTAATTCCTTTATACAAGGTACCACTGTATATTCAAATTAAAGTCTCCAGCCACTATCACCATCCCCTCAGAGATCTGTTCAATTTTACTTAAAGATTTCTTCAAAAATCTAACTTGACCTTTATTGGGAGCATAGATTGAGGCTAAGGTATATTTTTGACCCCAAATTAAACATTTGACCATTATAAATCTTCCTTGAGTATCAATCACTATTTCTTTCACTTGGACATCCAGGTCATTTCTAATTAATATTCCCACCCCTCTCGATTTCCTTGTTCCTTTTGATTGAAACTGCCATTTAGTAGACCATGTTGGGTGGGAAAATAACACTCTATTTTCTCTTTTGTCCATATGAGTTTCCTGTAGGAAAAGAATCATTACATTTTCTTTCTTTAACAACTGTGCTAATTTCATTTGTTTTGCCTGAGATGACATTCCATTAATGTTTAATGAGAGGAATCTCATGTCCCCTCCCATTGATCTTTCTCATCACCTATTTTGGCCTTACCATTCCACCTTAATTTCCTTTTATGTGCTTGCTTCTTATTTCTTAAACCCCTACTTTGCAGCCCCACCCCTTCCATGGGCTTACTACCCATTCCCGAGCACAATGCAAAGCTTGGACTTCCCATTGCCGCTCTCCTTTTGCCCTTGTAGACAAATATTTAAAACTTATAATATATGCTCAGCCTCCTTCCTTTCCCTAATCATTTCATTATCTATGTGTTCTCCTTACAAAATTACCAAGACACCTATAACTTACTTCTACCTTCTTCCCCCGCTTAATTTCACCACTCAATTTCTCCTCCACCTCCCTTTTACCTTGAATCATACCAATGGCAAACCTCCCCCGGTGTCATGTACTTTCTCTTCTCCCTCCCTCCTCCTTCTCCCTCCATTTTCCCTTTTTAACCCTTTTCATAACTTTTTCTTTTCATCCCCGTAATTCGTGTGAATTAAGTCCTATAACAATATTCTCTCTACATGTCTCTGCCCTATATCCTATTCCTATACCATATCCTATTCACATTTTAAGCTCTTATTCTCTCCTTCTCTATTCTCTGTTATTCCTCTGTTTACACAAAGAGTCATTTATTCTTCATCACGAAGCTCTCGTTCTCCTTCCAGTTCTTGTTCTTGATCTTGATTTCTTTCTGGCGAACTAATCCCCAGGCTTTGTAACATTAGTTCTGCCTCCCTTGGATTTCTTGCTTTAAACTGTTTATTGTTTTTAATTACCAATATTGTGGCGGGATAAATCCATGAAAATCTGCAGTTGGCAGCAGTCAGTTCTCTTACATAAGGGAAGTTTCCAGAGATAAGTCCGTGAAGAACCTTATGGTGGCTCCTTTATAATTTAAGGGTCCTTTTTTTCTCGTCTCTTTCAGTAGCTGATCCGTCAGTCTCTCCTTACACAATGCAACTATAACATCTTTTGGGCGTGCTGATTCTTTAGGTTTCAGTCTCAGTTCTCTGTGTGCTCTTTCTATTAAATCCTCTGTTATTATTTCCACATTATTAGCAGACAAGAGAGATAACAGTTCAGGAATAATGTCCTTACCATAAATCGTTTCCGGTAAACCAACAACTCTGAAGTTTTTCCGACGCTGTCTGTCCTCAGCTTGCATAGCCCGATTCGCCAGCTTCATTAATCTCAGTTCTGTTTGATCCACCCTTTTTTCCACCGCTCTAACATCGTCACTTAAATCATTTACGTGTTCCACCAGTTTTTTTATATTGTCATTTAATTTCCTGTTTTCTTGCTGAATTATTTCTGTAAGGTCCTCCTGGATCAGTCTTCGTAGCTCTGCTCAAACTGTTTTAGATAGCTCCTCCTTCACTGCCTGTACAGTTTTGCTTATCAAGAGGTCTTCTTGGCGTTTGGTGAAAGCCATTTTCGTTTGATTCTCCACTCCTTTGATCTGATCTTCAACGACCTCCAACTGGAGGGAGATATCAATCACTAGTTGGAGGAGATTAGAGGGAGGGCCCCCGTTTCTTTTTCAACAAGTTTTAGCCTCTCTCCTTTATGACTGAGCCATTTAGAGTAATAAAATACTTATCGTCCCAGGGAGCTCATCCGGAGGCGACTCACCCCTCTCGGGGCATGTGTTTGCCCAGGTGCATGTGTTTGCCCAGGGTTTTAAATAATGTTTTAAGAAAACTTTTCATTATGGCTGGATTCCTGGCTTTATGCTAAGCACCATCCTTTGCACTGCACAGTCATTTAGCACTCTGTGTGGTGGCTTGGGTCTATCTGTTTCTTTGATGCTGCATTCTGCTTGTTGCATTTAAGTTTCAGAACCTGTTTTTATTCCTTCCATTGCATGTTGCCCGAAGAAGACTGTTTATTTTACTTTATTTAAAATATTTAACCTGAGTAAGAAAAGGCCCAAGATGGCTTACATTATTAAAATAACAATATTACAGCAAATTGTTCAAATATTAAATAAATTAATGACATTTTATTAAGAATGTTAGCTAAATACTAAAACAGATTTAGAAGGAAGAAAGCACCTCACTTTAAAATCTCTCTCAGAAAATCTCTCCCATCTACTCTGATATCAACCCATCTAAGGTCTTTGGACATCTGTCAATGCCTCATTCTCCGTCCATTATCTCTATCAAAAGGGAAGCAAGTGTTGTGTGTTTTTGGAAGTCCATGCATGGAACATGCTTTATGGAAAGCATGATGGGCACCAGTGTGTTTTGCCTTTTGGTGTCAGACAGAACCATCCAGATTTTTAAAGTACAGTGGTACCTTGACTTAATCTGTTCCAAATGTGTTTTCGAAACCCAATTTTTTTGTACATCGAATCATGGATTCTCATAGGAATGCACTGAAAATCAATTAATCTGTTCCAGAGTTTGGAAGAAAGGCAAAAATTGGGAACAGATTAATCGGTTTTCAGTGCATTTCCATAGGAAGGCTGTCCCAACCCCCCTCAATCAATAGCAGCCTTTGGCTGCTCTCCGCAGCCCCACCAGACTTAGCTATCTGGCTGCAGAGAACAGCCTTGGATGCCGTTGATTGAGGGAGATCACCCAATTATCTTCGCCCAGTCTGGGTAGCTTTCAAGGGAAGTCTGGATCAAAATGGTGGACAGAGCAAGGACCCATTGATCTCTGCCCAGGCTGGGCACCTTAGAATCATAGAATCATAGAGTTGGAAGAATTGCCCGGAATTGAGGTCAAGCTGACTGGGTGGTAAGTAAGGAAGGGGGAGGTGATGGAGGCAGAGATCGCCACCTCCTCCTCCTCCTACTAGGTACTTCAATCCTTCTCCTGTGCTTCAATCTCTTTTGCAGAATTTGAAGTACCTAGGAGAAAGAGGAGAAGGTGGGGATCTCCCTCAATCAAGGGCATCCTCGGTTGTCAGAGTGTTCATTAGTCGAGGTAGCACTGTATTTAAAGGCTTGTTGAGCATCACTGGTTGTCCCTTTACATTTTGTCCATGATTTTATGTGTGTTTTAACCTTATAAATAAATCTTGATAAGGAGTGGTATAAAGATTGTGGGAAATGAGAGAATTTTGCATTAAAAAACAAAAACAAAGTTGCCATTTTACCAGTATCTGTCAATGCGTGAGCATGTGCCACTTTCCCCTTTAACGTCTTCCTACACAGAGGGACACATTGTGCATGGTTGCTGCTTATGGCACAATTTGTGCTGCACAAATGACACAATTGACTTTTTCAAAGGAAAAATATTCCACACAAATCTCTCTTCTTGGTGCTGTAATTAACTGAAAAGGATCTGCACTTACCAAGAATCTGTCATGTGTACGATCTCAAGCTAAATGATGTGAGTACCTAATTTCAAAACAAGCCTGATGAACTCTGGAGAACATTGAAGAACGTGGCTTTTCCTGGTAGATTCCAGTCAGTGATTTGCCATCCTTATCAAGTTATTCACATGGCAGTATTCTTGTCTCTCGTAATTGCTCAAAGATATGATTCCCCTTGAACACATCCTAAAGAATAATGCCATGTGCATGAAAATTGTCTCTCCAAATCTCTGAAGTCATGGATCCACCCGGATCAGGATTTAGCCACCTCACCCAATATTAAGTGCATACTGTATATATTCAAATATAAGTCTAGTTTTTCAGCCCTTATTTTGGGCTGAAAAGGGGGGCCATCAACTTACATGCAGAGAGCTGATTTTGTGCCACTTTTAGCCACTGAGGCAAGTGCTTGGGTCGGTTGCTAAAAGTCATTTTAAACATTGTGCTCCGCTTCTCCTGACACCACCACCACCCGCATTGTGGGGGAACGGTGTGTGCTGTTTAAAATGACTTTTAGCCACCGAGGCAAGTGCTTGCCTCAGTGGCTAAAAGTCATTTTAAAAATCACACACCGCTCCCCCAGCTCACAAGGGAGGAGCTGACAGGCCCTGCTGCATTTCCCACCCTAGACTTATACTCGAGTCAATAACTTTCCCCAGTTTTGGGGGGTTAAATTAGGGGCCTCCACTTATACTTGGGTCGACTTAAACTTGAGTATATACGGTATTTTGTCTTTGACTTCCAGTTTCCTGTTCCAGTGGATGACACCATTTATGCATGCACCTTCCTCTCACTGCCCATTGTTAAGACAAAACATCACATCTTCAAGGTAATTGTGGAAAGGAGTGAGGTCTGCATTCATTATCCTGAAGCTCACAGTAGGCCCTATTTTAGAAGCTGCTATCACAACGATTTTCTACGGCATCGTATTCAGAGGAAGCCACATCAACACATGTCATCAAGTTGCCACCAAAGTATGAGAATCCTATGAATAAAAGACCTCTAAAATGTCCAGTCCTCAACTTCCCTGCTCTTGTAAACCCAAGCCTGTGACTTGGTGACAGGTAACTAATGTAACAAGCTGGTAGGCTGTTCTGCAAGGCGTTGTGTGCTTGTATCTTGAGAGTTCACCTTGATGACAGCAGGGACATCTCCTGACCTCCTCACCAGGTGGCATAAAGATCCTGTGTTTAGAAAAGGTGTGTTTATATATATGAAGAAAAAGGAGCCACATGAGTGATGTGAAGGCATTAACATAATGGGGAGACATAAATGTTGCTCACGGAGGCTGTTCTGCAAGGCGTTGTGTGCTTGTATCTTGAGAGTTCACCTTGATGACAGCAGGGACATCTCCTGACCTCCTCACCAGGTGGCATAAAGATCCTGTGTTTAGAAAAGGTGTGTTTATATATATGAAGAAAAAGGAGCCACATGAGTGATGTGAAGGCATTAACATAATGGGGAGACATAAATGTTGCTCACGGAGAGACAGGGCATGGGAAAGGGATTTTCTTGAATTTGGGCTTGGGCCCCAAGGACTTTCTTAGAACAGAAAGTGGTACTGAAAATGCATGATCCAAAGTCAACCAGGAAATTATCCCATGGTGGAGATCCATCATAGCTCAAGATCTTGTTGATATATAATGCAGCATAATTTGGAGTCTTTATTTTTAGCTCCCCAATGGTTACTTTATTAATTGTCTTGTACAGGCTGTGAATCAGGGAAGCTATTCTACCATACATTAACATTTAGAGATAAGAAAACTCTACCTGTTACCCTTTGGCTGCTATTCCTAGAACAAGAGGGAAAAAGGCAAAACTGGAAATTGGGCCAGTTTTTTCCTGTCTCTTTTCTATGCCCATAGTTCGAACCCAAGATCACCCCACTGAACATAACTCTGGTACATCACATTCTCGTCTATGCCTGTGGCCATGTGAGTGCGCTGCCGAGTGGTGTCAGTGACTGTTACGGAGCTGATCCAGCTTTTGCCCTGTGTTCCCAGGTTGTTGTGGGCTGGGCTGACACTGCCCTAATGCCTTTTAAAAAAGACATTTTCTTGGCCCTTTGTGAGTGGGTTCGGGTGTGACACCCTTCGGTTCTTTCCCAGATGACACATTCAACAGCAGAGACGGTAATCCAAGACTATCTGATTTACTAACATGATCTTCAAATGAGTGATCATCAATTTCACTAGGCTGCAATGAGTAGCCTATGTTCCCAAACTCAACAGTATAATCAAAACGTGAAGGGGTCTCACCTGGCATCTGAGGATAGGGGTGCCTCTAGAATCTCTCCCAATTGTATGGCGTTAGCACATTCAGCTCCCGAATGCCATCATCAGCAGGGACGATGGGCCCACTCCGCTGGGCACAACCTCTACCCTCCCTGTCCACGTCCCTTGGAGGGGTCCTTCTTCCAGGGGGTCTTGGGGTTCCTGAATACGACCACTCTCCATTCTTCCCATTCTGAACCCCAGGCGCCTTCTTCCCACTCCTTTATATTTCCTGCACCTTCCCGCGTCCTCTCCTGGCTCAGCCCTCTCTGGTTCTTCTGAAAGCCAGAACCCTTCAACTACCGGTCCCACATTTCCTGTAGGAACCGTCCCTCCGGCCATCTTCATTGTCCCCTTAGGTATAGCCCCCTGCACAACCACATCCATCCTTTGTGCTCCAGCCGGTTTTGTGGAGATGGGCGGCACACCTTTGTGCATTTGACTCTTTTTGGGCGTGCGACCCTCACACTCTTCCAGACTGTAGGAAGTCTTTAATTTCTTAGGATCCTGAAACAACTGTCTTCTTAAGCCACTCCATGATATTGGCAAATTGACAGCTGGGGAAATAGGGTTGCTTCAGGTCTGTATGCCATTTCGTACAAGGTTCCTACCAAGTGGCATACCAAACCTACCAGCCGCCCCATTTAACCCAGTCAAGCTCCACTCCAAAAAAACTGGCATGTGGGCAAGCCTAGATCTTTTAAATACTCTTCACCTGATTTCTTCAAGAAAAAGTATCATGTGACTTTGCTGTAAAGGCATGGGATAACCTAAACAGATGGCCAGCCTCCCAAGTGCTATAAGAAGCAAAGGTATCTTCAATTTTTGTTTTCTTTCCTTACCTCCAGGAGGTGATAAGAAATGGCACAGGCTTTATTCGAGAATCGAGATATTATTGACTCCGAGCCATTACCGTGCAAGGGCATCTCCTGGCCTTTGGTAAAATGACAAGCCAAGTACCTAACAACACCTTTGCAGACCTCCAAAACTGTGAGTAGGAAGGATATCTTCCCACTTCCTGTCCTGCTGGTGATACCGTTGGGTTTCACATGGCTGCTCAGAGTCTCTCGGTGTAGCCTCTGAGCCTCACGTACTAAGAAGGTGTTATAAGAGATCAGAACTATCCATAAGGTTTTGCAACTAGATTGTTGCTTTTCTTCAGCCACTGTGGCGCTGTTGCTTTTCTACAGTCACTTCACAGGTGGGAATTGATTTCCAACCATATTTTCAACATGATCTGAATGAAATGCAAAGCTGGAGCAATGCTAGTGAGGAGTATGGACATGTTCAATTTCAAGCAGACTGACCCTGCTTTCTCACTCTGAGGACAGTCCTGGTGTAGGAAGTAGCACACCTCTCATCTTCTGTAGAGGTATCCCACTGGCAGCACACACCCATGCACATACACACCAATAAAACACAAGGCAAGAAGAAAAGTAGGAAAGTCCTTAAGTCTTACCCCTGCCCTCATCTATGTGAAGTGCTGTTTTGGACTACCACACCTAGAATCACCAGTTGGGGTGACCTTGGCCATAGTGGCTGGGCCAGTGAACAATGAGGAACCCAGGTGTTGGGTGGCATCCCAGAAATCCCAACCAGCACAGCTAGTGGTGAAGCCTTCTGGGAGTTGCACTCCAAGAGCACCTGGGTTACCTATGACTGGGAACCACTGGGCTAGGAGGTGCTGATATAGTCCCCCAAAATAACTTTTTTCATGTACCTGTAAGGAAAACACTCAAGAGGAAAACCTTGGATAGGGGTGGAAGATGACATAGAAGCCAGGGTGATCGTTACGCATTAAACAAATACCTTTATAGTCTGGGAAGTCTAGGGGCCGCAGACAGTTAACTTCTGAATATTTGAGGACTGCAGGTGTGAGGGCAGGTTAAAACCTGTCAAAATGTCCCTCCTTTGGGGGCAGAAGGAGAGCTTTTCTGAGCAACAATATTTTAAAAATTACATACTGAAGTGTTCACTGATCAGATAATTCTGATTTTTCGAGGAAAGCAATGCAATTCTACTATTTGTCTGAGATGAAGGCAAAATTGGGGTTGGATAGGAAATGATACTTATTTTCAAATTACAACTCCAGCTATGTAAATTTCTAGTTAATTTGTTTAGTAGTTTTAAAAATATGAATAGCATTGTAAGATGAAGTGAAGCATTATTCATTAAACAACTGGCTGAAATATTATACTTAAAAAGAATCACATACCTTGAACTGACTTATTCTTTGCTGAGTTAAAATTCACAATTACATCTAATTATACAGTACTTTAAAAGTGTTCTGCTTATATACCGCCCCATACCACTACAAGTAGTCTCTGGGCGGTTTACAATTTTAATTACAGTACGCAGGCTACACATTGCCCCCCCAGCAAGCTGGGTACTCATTTTACCGACCTCGGAAGGATGGAAGGCTGAGTGAACCTTGAGCCTGCTACCTGGGATTGAACCCATGTCGTGAGCACAGTTTTACCTGCAGTACAGGCATTTAACCACTGCGCCACGAGGCTCCTTTTAAATATGTGCCTGCTTATATTTTTATCACTGTCTACAGAATCAGCATCTGCTGATTACCTAATAACTATGTAGATGTTATGAATTTATCAAATGTATGAGGACTAATTTTCATACACCATAAAAAGCACATTTTATCCTGTAACCATTGTTCATATATTTTCTTGGCTGAGGACATAAAATAATTACACAGGATCAAGTTATTATTTGAATGCAATGCAGTAACCATGAAAGCTGAACATGAAAATAAGTAATTTGACAATAAAAGTAGGAAAACAAATTTTCTCTGGACACATCATGCTAATGTTGCTCTCTTTTAATTTGGTGCTCTTAGTTTCACAAAGAAAATCAGTTGAGAAGGTTAATTGTTGCTGTTTTTCTAATTAAAAAAGAAAGGTTGTATTTATTAAAGAGAAGCATTTCTCAAGGAGGGGGAATACTAATCATTTAAGATATGATTGTATGATACCACAATACTGGTAGAAAGTAGGAATGTCATGAAATGACTACTGAGGGAAGTTAAAGACAAAATGAAAAAGCAAGATTGCAGTTGAACATTCGGAGGACAAAAGTGATGACTACAAAAGGCTTAAATGCCTTTAACATTGATTATAAAAAGCAATTAAAATATTTTATATTATGGTTCAGTTTGTTGACAAATATGCACATAATGGTACTGGGGCAGTATGAAAATGTGGAGGCAGCCCTTTAAAACTTGGAATTATTATCTGAGCACACTTCCCCTTTTGTCAAGGAAAAATGACAGAAGCCCTCGTTCTAGCTAACTGAAGTTGGAAATGTCATTAGTCACAGTTGTCCCGTTCATCGTGGGAGAACAAAAATAAAGGGTGTCTTGTCCTTGGAGAGATGAGAGAGCAAGATGTGACAGGGAAGGAAGTGATATCAGCAACCCAGTGAATGGGAATCTAAGGTCAAAGGAAGGTCGGCCCAGTTCCTAGTCCCTTACCATAAATAAAGGACAGTCTAGGAAACCTGAGGGTACTCTTTCTGTCTCTACTTCCCTGTGCAAAGGCCTTCTGCAGTGTAGTCATTTCAAATACTATCAACCTTCCACATGGCAAGTACAGCCAAGAAATCTGAAGAAGACCAAGACTTGTAGTAAACATAGCAATGAAGGATCAAGAAACAATCCTTAAGAGCAATAACATATATCTAGGTACACAGACCATCCATCTTAAGGTATTCCCAGTTACAGTAGGATGCCCATATACTAGGAGATGGCTTCCAAACCAACCCACCCCTGAGGATTCTGAAAAGCACAGATTAGGGCAAATGCTATATGTAGGTTGGACCCAAGACTCCTCTGTGCCTGTAATGTTTTTATCTTGATGGGGCCTCTGTGAATAAGAACTGAGTCGAGGACTTTCTTAGTTCATCAGCATGCAGAAGACGACCATCTCTCTCTTTCTCTCTCTCTCCCTCTCCCTCCCCCCCCCTCTCTCTCTCTCACACACACACACATCGCAAAGGCTCTGCACATTTTCTTCTTCAAAGACAATTAGGAATGCATTTCCTTGTTTTCCTGGTAGAGTTGAAGAAGGGGCTGGCTGGACAGCAGGAAAGGCAGAAGGTGGGGAAACTCTCCCAGGAGGCTGCATTGGTTAGGCTAGTAGTGTCCCTCCTCTGACCTCGCCAACAACCAACCCAGCTCTGGGTTTTAAGACAACCAGGTGTTATGGAACATAGCATGAAAAAATTGGTGCTGTATTTCTAGTTTTTTCTATGTAATATTTTTAATACCTGTATTTTCACCCAATGGGTAAGTGAATCAGTGGATACTGATGATGTGGATAAAGGACTCCAATTGTAGTATGTACAAACGTGAAAGCTGGACAGCAGCAAAAGCTGAAGGGGAGTGTTAGGTTGATAAGGGCTAACATCTATCTCTTCCTAAGATCCTCCGAAATGTAGAACCCGAGAATGCTTGAGGTCACAGAAAATATTCCTATTCATCTGGAAAGAATTTTATATTCATATAGAATCCAGATAAATTCATATGCACTTTAAGAAGTCATCTTCTGGATACCTTTATAATTTCCTATAAATTCCATCTCAATTCAGGACAGAAACATACGTTGTGTGTCAGTCAAGCACTTTTTTCCTTTATTTGGAGATCTAAATTTGATATACATTAAAAAAAGAATGCAAAAAGATACAATGTTATTATTGTGCCAAATATATATCTATTAACAGGAATTTTAACCACGTTTGTAAACATGATCATTTATTCAGAACCATAAGCAATGCTTGATAATATAAAAAGATTAAAATGCACACCATACAATAAAATATTTTATATACTGTATATCCCTTACCTACATATAGATACATAAACAGCCAGTGAATGCATCTATTTGTTGATCATATATCTTCCTTTCATTCCTTTCTAAATGTGCAACAAGTATTTATCTTTTTCTTTAACTGAGGTTAACTCTACTAGCTGTAAGCATTTAGGTATTGTAAATGTGCTTTTTTGCTATCGGTCAATGTTTCCTGCTGCTTTAACAGGCCAGTTGCTATGAGAGCATTATACATTTACTCTATTACCAATGTGTGCCACATCTCTGTTGGAGGGATTTCCATCCAGCAGAGCCTGAAAAGGGCACTGCTGCCCAAGAGGATTTTAAAGGGAAGACCATGATTCCTGTACTGCTCCGTCACACAGTTTAGCAAATGAAGCACGGTGATGGTGCACAAAACCATTCATTAAGAAACAAACTGAAACCCTGTGCACCTCCTGGCCTTAAGAGGAACAAATTCTGAATTAGATAGACAGAAGGCAGAGTCCTGATGCTTGCTTATGGAATGTGGGTACCTTTCTTTGTAGGTATGTTTTTTGGAGGACGTTTCAGTGAGAGCACACTCTCCTGACTTTAGCCAATGTGTCATGCCTAGAAAGGAGGTGACCTTCTATTTCCCATGACCTTTGCTTTGGGGCACGGCTAAAGGCCTAAAGGGCACCTGCCTCCTATTAGAATAATTGTTTTTGTAAATGCTTTTATCTCTGCTTATGAGTTTAGATAAGATGAATAAAATAAGCTTTCTGGAGGAGATACAGGTTAATCTTTGTCTACTAATCTGTGCAGCGCTTTCTTCCCAGCTGGCTAAGAAAAAAACATTTTGTCTTTGTCTGTTTATTTCTGTAATCAAGATCAGTTTGCCTTTTCCAGCAAACTCCCACAATGGACCTTGGCCATGGACATGACTCCAAGTAGAGTAAAACAGAGGTTTCACATTACTCAGCAGTATGGCTAGGCCCCCTGTTATAGAAAGGCACAGTAGAAGGAAAATCATGTAAGCTCCTTTTCAAATGCCAGGAACGGAGAATGTTTGTGTAACATTGCTTCCTCTCATCAGTCCATTAAGTGGAACCCCTTCTGAAAGTCTGGACGGACACTCAGGTGGACCCAGAATTTCCCATACTTAGATCAAGTTTCCTCTTTATATTTAAGAAGAACGGTGTAGCTAATGTTATGGTATCTTCTGCTGTGCTTAACAGTTTACTCAACAGACCACTTCTCATGTCAAATGTAGGCTTGAATGTCAGTACTGCATCCCATCATTTTTATGTATATTTATTCATTAATTTTATATACCACTCCTGTTAGTGCTGATGCAGTACTCTGGGCAGTTTACAATAAAAGCACAATCAGAATTGAGTGATGTGCAAACTTATATATACTGTACTCATCAAACTCCATGGGCAATGGAACAGAGGGAGGAAGAATGATGGTACTAAAGAATAAGATTAAGAACAAGAGCAATAACTGGATGGAGATATACAGTCAGATTTAGCCAGGGTCAGAGTGGCAAGACTCCCTGAAAAGCCATGTCTGCCTCTTAAATGTTAACAGGAAGGGGGCAGGCAAAGCTCCTCTTGGAGCTGGTTTCATAGGGTTGTACATGATTTGTACATGATTTATGAGCCTCCCTCACCTGTGATGATCTGGTGGGTCAGGCAGTTGACATTTGAGAAAGAGATTCCAACTAGCATTTCCCAAAAGTAGCTTGCATGCATTTCTCATGTGACATTCACACACATCCTTCTCAATTCACTGGAAAAAAAAGATGTATTTAAACATGTTATAAAGATATATCACAGGATTGAGAAGTATTTGGACAAGGTCACAGCTGACTGCAAATCTATGTCCTGGAACAGACAAAGCATAATTGCTTCTTCACAATTGTTCATGCTTCGTTGTGAAGGAGACTGAACAGGGTTAATTTAAAAGACCATTACAGTGTTCCCCCACCCTTTTGTGGTTCATATACTGTGGTCCCGGTTATCATGGGACCACAGTATATGAAAGGCAAGTCCCCCTAGAGTAAGCTGGATGGCCTGGTTCAGACAGGCCCCTCATTCCCAACATGACCAAGCATCCACATATTGTGGATTTTCAATTATCGCGGGTCGGGTCGAGTCCCTAACTCCTGTGATAGGCAGGGGTTACTGTACTCTGAAAATATTCTCTTTTCAGAAGATCCTTCAAAAACTGTAGAAGAAACGTTCATCTGCAGGAGCTTCTCTTGTAGAGCTGTGGGTTGTTGTAGGTTTGTGTGAAAAACTGAACAGTAAAGGATCATTACTGATTTAAAGCCTCTGACCAAGAAATGGACTTCACAGAACTTTCATTTTCACAGAACATTCATGGTAGTCCATCTGCCAGAACATTTTGCCTCCCAAGAATATGCTGGACTTCAAAATCAAGACCTTGTAAGGCAGGACTCCAACACAGCCATTTCTGGTTCACATGTTTTATTTTCTGTACCCATTTCAAAGTCATGTGACTGATCTGCAACAAAATTCACCCCCTCCCATAAGACATAACTTGGATAAGACCCATATGATTGCAAGTGATTCCTTCTATGGAACTGAAAAAGCTGTTTCTCCTTCTTGTAGTAGAATTGTGTCAATACCAAATTCTGATGCATAATTTTGAAGAACAAATTGATTTTGGAAATCTGGAGTCATAAGATCAAATGTTTCCATTAGCTTTTAAAGCATCAAAAGATGTTTGATACTCCTGAGTCCACGTTGCTTTGATAGACTTTTTTTCTTCACTCAATAAGAGGGGTAGCAACAAAACTGAGATTTGGATTGAATTTCTGGTAATAGCCCACAGGTAGTAGAGCATGAGACTCAGTGTTCAACTCTGCCACACTCCACCCGAGAACAAACCAAGACTAAAAATGAACAGTTATTCGGAAGGGACAAAAAGGTTGGGAAACTCACAAAAATGGTCATGGTTCCAGCCAAAGCAAGAACATTACTGTACAATGTGTAAAAATACTAACAACATCCATGACAAAGCAGCTACACGATAGAAAAGAAATGTCCATCTAGTGATGGCGAACATTTTAGAGACCGAATGCCCAAACCATGATTCAAAACCCACTAATTATCCACAAAGTGCCAATATAGCAATTTAACCTGAATACAGATGGCTGTGAAGAAGCGATGTCAGGTGCCCATAGAAAGGGCTCTGTGTGCCACCTTTGGCACCCGTGCCATAGGTTCGCCAACACTGATCTAGAAGAATCCTAAGACATACATGCACCCAAACTTTGTTGCAAACTAAAATTATCCTATATATTTACCTTGAAGAAGGAAATAAATATTTTCACTCACACAGTGAAGGTGCTTGTACACCACGGTAACTGTTTTGCAGAAACTGCTCCTTCTATTTTCCTAACATTTTTGCATCATTGTAGAGCCATTTTTGTTTCAGATTGCTGATGCATGCAAAGAAGAAGTTGTAAGGCTACTGACTTCAGTTTTGGATTACTTAGAATCAGGACATAAGTGTGTGTTGTTATGGCGACAAGCTGAACCATGAGACACAGAAAATATTGGTAAGTCCAGTTGGGAAATATCTGAGTTCTAACAATTACCTCAGCAGCAAAAAAGGAAACATTAGATAGAAGAAGGGAAAGCACGGCTTTGGCTGCATTGAGATGAGCCTCGAGCTGAGGATTATGGAAAACAGATGAATGTTCCAGATTTTGGGCATGCCTAAAAAGAGAGTTGAGAACAAGAACCAACGAGGCCACTGATAGCAGCAGAGGAATAGCACAACCCAAAATCATTGTGATAAATTTTAAAGGCCTTCTCATGAGGATCACAACATTTCGGGATTCCCTGTGGTTGCTTGTGAGGTTGACCTTACTGACAATGCCAGTGGTTTGATTGTTCAGAGCACTGGCCTGGATGTGCAATGGAACTTTCTTTAAAGCCTGAAAGGCAAAAAGAGTTGTCACCACAGAAGCGACCACGGAGGCAAGAAGGAACCAACGCACCAGCTTCGGAAAGTTCATTTTCACCTGAAACAAAAGTGGCTGCTTGAAATTGACAATCTTCATGCAGTAGAACATGTTGAGCCAGGCAGTTAACCAATAGCTTAAAAAACTTGTGGCAATATCAAATGTGAGTGTTACATTTTGCACACTGTAGGCATTCCTGTAGAAGTCTTTCCAGATAATGGAGATGAAATAGTCTAGAATTATTGTAGTAGAGAAGCAAAAATTGGAAATGCCCAGGGTGGTCACAATTTCATCATTGGGCATCAGGCAACTGCCTTTCATCCGACTGGCAAGATTCACACCAGCAATAAACCCATTGGTGAGGATGACCAAGAGATAAAATATTCCTGAGACAGTAATGTACAAGATTTTGGGGAAAAGCAAAACATTTACCCGAACACCAGGCATGGTGGATAAATCTCACGAAGATGGTATCTCTGTCAAGAGATGATTTGTGGAATATGGTTATCCTCTGGTCCGCTCTGAATCATTTATTGACTTGAAGAGCAGGGGTTGATCAATGCAAATGAGCTGAATTCTCTGGTTACTGTTTTTCTAAGTGGCACAGGAGACATGCATGTCACACAGAGAATGTAACACCATCCCTCACACTGCACTGCAATGCTAATATACCTGACAGTGAGGTCCAATGAACGCAAAATAGTTCTCCTGGTGCCAAGAAGGTTTGTGTGGATTGGGACTGGCATCTGTATGCTACAATCGTTAACTCATAGATATGCAGGCTGTGTGACAGGGTGGGGACAAGCTGCACTTTCAAGATGCAAACTGAAGAAGGATTGTATTTCTGATTTTTCATAATATTTTTCATAATGCACATTTGCTTTTGCCAATTCAGAAGATTAGGCAAATGGCAACTTTCAAAGCAGGAAGAAGAAAAGAAATAACTGATGGAACGCCAACCCAGATGTAAAGAGAAGGATTCAAGCCCATGCTTTCATTCATCCTTAGAACAGAAGGGCAAATGCTGCGTCAAGTAGCAGACAGATTATACAGGCCAAGGAACAGAGCTGTATCTGTTGAAAATGACAGACGGTCACTACATACATATGGTGAGAGGGCAGCTGTTTCACTGCTTCTTTTTGAGATTGGTCTGCGCCCCCCCCCCCATCCTCCTTATGTTTCAGAAGGAAACAGTAAATGTGTGGCATGGTAGAATGTGAAGATTCCATGATAATGTTGCACAGATCCCCTGCAAAATGAGAGTCTGCCATGTGTGCTAAAACGTTTGAAATATGGCCTAAAAGCAGACCATACCCTGCAGTGAAGACATTAGGGCAGGATTTGTGGACTCCTCCACAGAGCTGCTGCCTCACCACACCTGGAAACAAGAGAAGTTGCACATGTTACCATTTCCAAAGGGTAATAGGCTGTGGAGATTGCTTGTAAGATTGCTCCGAGTTTGTGGACCAATATAGAAATTCATACCTAAGAATCTTGGCCCAAATCATGGCTCATTTTAACCATGAGCACAGCAGCCCAGTCCACTCCTCTCCACACACACCGACAATGTGTTCTAGGGCCAATTTACATATAAATAAGGTTGATTGCATCGATAAATAAGCCTCTGTCAATTGATCCCTCACAAGCAGGTCATTCACGTTTTCCATGTAAAAGAGACCTGGAGAACAAGTTTTTCATTGATTGTTTATGATATTTTAAAGTTATTGATTGTTATGGTTTGTGTTTACATTGTTTGTATTTTGTTGTTGTAAGCTGCCCAGAGTAGCCTTGAATCTAGATGGGTGGTATATAAAGCAAATAAATAAATAAATAAATAAATAAATAAATAAATAAATAAATAAATTTATGGATTTTTCAGAATAAACTTCAAATATATTAACTTTAACTGACTAGAATTGCTTTGCTTAACAAACATCATTGTTTAATTGGCTGGCCAAGAGTGCCAAGCACACAGCAGGCCTTCCCTCTTTGGAGAGTGATTGAGGAGGTGGGGGCTATAGCAGCTTCCTGACTCCATTAGAATTATTTTCTCCAAGGGGGACTCCATTTGGAGTTTAATAACTCAGCCCCCTGAACCCCAAAACTTTCCAAAAAAAATTTCAAGGGGGGGGGGGTTACAGAGAAGTGTCCAAAGAAGCTCCCCTGTGATTTCTATGCAGCTACATGCCTGCAATCTGTATTTTCAAGGACATTAAAATATGTACTCAAAAATAATGATTGCAGGCATGTAGCAGCATGGAAATTGTAAGGGAGCTTCCTCAAGCTCTTCCCTGTAAGCCCCCCAATTTTGGAGAGGTTTGGGGTTCATGGGACCAAGTTATTCAACTGCAACGCAGTCCCATTACCTAACTGCAGAAGTGTGTGCGGTGCGCACCAGCAATATCCAGATTAATTTAAGAAGCTTAGCTGCTTAACCCCTATCTTTCATCTTCTGACTTGCTTCCTGAGGCCATTTGATCTCCAGTCTGGTTGCAAGATCAGTGGGGGGAGGGGACACTTGCCCATAAAGGAATCATTGTGAAGGAGAGAAGCGTCAATTCATAGTAGGTGCTAGGAACACATTCCAAGGTAGGATTGGGAACCCAGATGTCCTCATGTAATTGGCAATTTGGTCTTGCTGCCCTTACTTTTGACGTGGCCAAAGTGACTTCACTTAAGACCTGGATTAGGAAAGCTACCGCACTTGGCCAGCACAGTACAACATGAGCAGCCCCCAGGTCTTGTAGCCTGGCACTCAATGCCTTGAATAAAGCAGAGTGGACAACCTCTTCTTCAGTGCTATGCATTTCTCTTGAAGTAGGTTCATGGGCATTCCTTTTTTTTTGTTTTATGGTGAGTAAGCAGTGACTGCGTTCTGAGCTGCAAAGAACACTTAGAAGTGGATGTGTTTATTTGCTCATGGCATTTGCTGAAGGCGCACTCTTTGAGCACCAGAAATTTTTATCCAGGGCATGAGGCACTGCTGCCATGGCTTAGGTAGCAAGAAGACTTGTGAGCTAACAAGTGTAATGGAAGCTGACGGCAATCAAGTAAGCAAACACGGTTCAAAAAATGAAGAAGCGTTTTTGTGCTAAACCTTAATATTTTCTAGGTCTTCTTGAATGTCACTGGACTGTTGTGAAAGACCAAAGGGGAAACAAGATGTGTGTGAAGTGGCTGTTTTGAAAGAAGATTTAGAATTTCCACTGTCCTCTTAAATATCATCTAGTACTGCAAACCTACATATGCTGACCGAGATAACATCTACTGTATCTGGTAAAGTTTACTCTCTGGTCATGGGCCTGCAGCATAATATCTGAATCTCCCATCAATATTTACACATGATTGCTGGCATTCCTCAATTATGTCAGCTCTGAAGAATCGGGATAATAACATGCATGCTTTGAAATGATTAGATGGCTTCTTCATGGACACTCATACTGCAGTAAATCCATGAGTCCTTGGCAATTTCAAATGACTCTTGGTTATTTTCCCACAGCAGAATAACAGAGATAGCCCAGGCGAATTAAATGTTTATAGTCTTTTATGCATGACTCTCAGCATGAACTTGATACCATGAGAAATCAGGCTCCAAAACATTTATTCTAGCTAGATAAATTATAGGAACTGGAATACATTAAGAATGTAAATTAACTTAAAGTTACATGACTCCAGGAAGTGGCAGCACACCTGGATGAGGGGATTATCCCCAAGGTAAACTGTGCCTGAGGGACACGAGATTGTCTCATTGTCTGGAGTTCCACAATCCCTGTCTCTGCCCTGTCTCTGCCAGACTGGGTCCAGTTGAACAATAGAACACCAATCTATGGAACATTGACTCAAGGATTTGGACCATCAAGAGCTTGATGGCATAGGAGATAGGATGCAACTGTGAACAATGACCCACCAATGCCGATTGAGGCAAACCTTGAACTGGTTTGTATGTATAAAAACTGGTGTTAAAGAAATGCTCAGGGCTCACTCACACCATCCAGGGTGAGACCACTGACTGATATTTGGCTTGGCTTTCATAAATCAGACTTGAACAGTTCAGTGTTTGCGCTTCCTTACTTTATTTGAATTTAATTATTGGACACTGGTTCCGAGCCAAGCACGGACTCAAAATAATCTGTAAAAACTGGTAACAGATTTTGGTGCATTGGCCGGGAAGTTGAGCTAAAATTAATTAAAGGGTAATTAATTAATCAGAAAGCTTTAAGCTTGGCGCAAATCTATCCCTGCAACGTGCAAGAGGGAGGATTTCCACAATGTTGGAGCCAGCAACACAAGGAGGAAACCAGGCGAACAACGGAGGTGCACTGGGTCGTAACGGTCAGGAACAGAAGTAAGTAACTAACGGGGTTTACCAATCTGGACCTTGCTTCCAGCGTAAGACTGCAAGAAGGTTCAGGGACCAGCAGGTAATTAGGCCGCCGGTTCCCAGAAGCAAGGAGTGGCACAGTGGCTTCAGTTGTAGGGGTAGTGATAAGCGGGATGTTTTGAGCTCCCAGCATCAGGTTGGTTTGATTGCAGTGCAAGGCAGCAACAAACTGAGAGCCCTTGTGGCAATCTGATTGCTTACGGAAACTGCAAGTGAGTATTTCCAGGAAAAATCCCCCCCCTGGCTGTGAATTGTGTGTGAGTGTGGCTTACTGTATATCTTTTTTCTCTTCAAGTGGGTTTCTCAGCTTATAATTTCAAGGTGCCTGGAATTATAAATCTGTTAAACTCCAGTGTGTATGAACTTCTGAACCACTGTTAAGCTTGTTTGATAGCTTGTGTGAAAGTGAGCCGGATTTACGTAAGACGCCCAAAGAGGGAAATCTACCTAACAGGATGGGGGTTGAAGGTAGTAAGCCTAATTCTAGAAAAGGCATGAAAAATGGGACACCGTTAGATTTGGTAACCCGAAATTTGAAGTCCCTGACCAAACCAAGCTCCAGAGTAAGCAAGAAAAGGGTTAAGTTCCTGTGTAATAAAGACTGGCCTGAACAGAAGGGCATACAGCCAAGGTGGCCACAGGGAGGAAGCTTGCACCATGAAAACTTAAAAGGACTTATAGAATGGTGCCAACGCACACCAGGGAAAATGGGAGAAGACACTGCAGTGGCAAATCTCTTTTTGAAAATTTTTGATAACCCAGAACAATATCCTGGTGTGGGAAACATTTTAATTGTCAGGAAGCCAAAATATAAGGAAGACAAGGAGGAAGTCAAAAATCCTGGCATCAGATGCCAGTCCAAAGGGTTCTCTGCCTCCTCCTCCTCCATATCGCATATTGGCAAGAGCACCAGGAGAACAAGAGAATCTACCACCTGTTTCTTTACATCATCCTAATGATCCTGTAAGGAGGATTGTGGATCCAGAGAGGCCAGGGGTTGATCAAATTGTGGTGGCCTCCTCAGTAACACTGCAGGTCCAGCCATCAAGTAATTCATGGCCACAGGACCTTGGAAATGTAGAAAAGTGGCAGGCGAAATTATTAAATGTGAACACAAATTATTTGGAAGAGGAATTATCCTCAGGTATAACCAACCTGGGAGTTGAAATTCAAAGGAGAACACAGGCAACGCAAATCCCACAACATTGGGCCAGTGAGCAACCACAACAAGCCTTAACAGGCAGTGAATTTTCAAATGTGGTTAGTAAAGCCATAAAGGCTTGGTTTAAGAAAAGGTGGGAAAAGGTGCAGAGGCACAAGGGAAGGGTTCCTAAGCAAGAAAGTAGGAATAGCTACCAGGGACCCGCAGCAAAGAATGATAGGAGACAGCAGGGAAACAGGCAGAACCAAAATTCTTCAACTAATGAAGAACAGCACAGATCACAGGCCTGGCATGCATTGTGTTCCATGGGAGAAGATATGAGTCAATGTGATTGCAAACCTACTCATGTTTTTAAAGGTGTTTGGAGCAGATTCCTGGGAGAAAAGGGTCAGCTACACTCTCAACCCCCAGCTCCAATAACCAGTGGAAGTCACAGAAGCCCATAACAATTGAAGGTTTTGATGGATGTTAGAAACATCTGCTAGGGATGCCCAATTCCCCGGGGGCCTCTTTGACTACTAGAAATAGCACTTGGAAGTCTACTGTTAGGGCTACAGAGGGGGATCTGGGGCTTTTAGCCCAGAAAACTAGTAATTTTGAGGCAACAGTTAAAACCTTGAGTTCCCACTTGGTATCAGGAATGAAGTTCAACCAAGCACAAGCCCAGATCCATAAACATAAGAAGGATCTGTATAATCACAAGACAGAAAAGGCTTGGGATCTAGAAATCAATTACTTCAAGCAGAAAACAAAACAAATTTGCCCTAAAATCCAAGCCATAGGAGGAAGCATTGATATAACTGTTAGACAAGCTTCCCTTGGTCAATCTGCTGCACATTTAATGCAGAATGAATCATTATCTAACAACAAATTAGTCCAGGATGTTCAGTGTTGCCGTAAAAGGAATGAACAGGGCCAGCTTGATGTTACAATAATCCCCTAAGACTTGCTTTTAATTAGAGGAGAATTGTGTGAGACCACATGTGGGCCTCTTTTCCAGAAAAGTGCAGATGAGAAGGTTTTGACTTCTGAGGAGGCCCTGACTAGCAGTCATATGGTGTCTCTGGCAATAGGTGCCCCTTTAGCTGATAGGATTGAAGAGCTTGGTGTGAGCTTAAAGTCTGAACCTTTGGACTCAGAAAATGGAGACAGAAGAGGAGTGCTACTGCTGAGTAGTAAGCCTTTTGATCCAGGAGGAAATGTAGAGCCTCCAGCTGCAGGATTGGTTTATCTGGAATTTGAATTTGCTTTGGAACTTAACATTGTTTTATCCCTGAAACAGCTGAGTCCCATAACACTACTGAACTGGGTGCCCATTTGCTAAAATGTTTTTGTTTCCTCAGTTATATAGGTCAGAATGGAACCAAAGGAATCAGTCCCCAATTGAAGGGTTATCCATGGAATTCCCTGCCTCTGTAGAAATGGCAATGAGATTGTTATTTGATTCTCACCTATTGGCAAAGTTTCCAAGGCAAAGCATACATTATGCAGACTGAGGCTTATTTAAACCTAAAAGGAAATGGAGGGCCTTCTTAGGAATGGCTGGTTATTGTTATGTTTGGATCTCTGACTTTGCACAATTGGCTAAACCCCTATTTGAGGGACTAAAGCAGACAGGCGAAAGGGTTGAGTCAAGTAAAGAGATGTGGAAGGCATTCCAGAACCTAAAGATCAAGCTTATCGAAGCTCTGGCTTGAGGTATACCTGACCCAGATGAAAGGGAGCTGGTGGAGACCAGCAGCCTATCTGTCCAAACAACTGGACCAGAATGTCAGGGGCTGGACAGCGTGCCCTAGGTAACAGCTGCAGACCCAAGTCGAGAAGCATGTAAGCTGACTTTGGGGGCATTGCAGACTCTTTAAGCCCACATGCTGTTAGCGCAGTATTGGGGCAAAAGGGAGGCCACTGGATGTCCAATGCTAGAATCCTGAGCCCAGTACCAGGCTGCCTCACTGGACTTTCCAGGTTTGCAGTTGGTAATGGGTCATGTCTTACACCCTGCCACCCTGCTCCCCATGGGAGACATTAATCCAGATGGTGTGTCTCTGACACACAATGCATTGAAACAATTGATTCAGAGTGCACAAACCAGCCAGATCGAAGAAGGGACTACCCTAAATTGGCTTTCCCCCTCTATCTAAATTCAGAGAATTGGGTGCACTTTGTGGCAGAAATCATCCAGAGGTTGCACAACATTTAGATATGTAAAATGGTCCCTGCATGCACCCTGGCATCCAGAATCCAGTGGAACGGGTTACTCAGACGTTAAAGTCTTAAGCAAATTGGCTCAGGAAACTAATATCAGCTGGGTGGACTTGCTCCCCCAAGCCTTGCTTCAGATAAGAATCCTTCCTAGGAGTAGACTGGCCATGTGAAGCTCTTTATGGGCAACCATGGCCGTTACTTCACGAACCTCTCGCTGCGCGGCGAGCCGCGATTTCTGCGCGAATCGATCGGTTTTGTCCGCACGATCCTCCATTTTGGATGCGGCGCCACCCCGACCACGCCCCTTAAGCCGTGCTCCAAGCGGGGGGAGCGATTCCCCTGCCGGAGGCCGGGAATCTTTTTCGCTTCGCATCCCGCTTCGCATCCAAAGCCACGTGTGGCCACTGATTTTTTTTAAATATTTTTTTTCCAGTTACTTTTTCTCCGAAATATCGATGCATCGATATTTCGGTTTACCCGTTCTTTTGATCCTGATTTCTGCGCTTACAATATACATATATTTGCGGTTGTTTACAGAGGTAAACATGTATCCCGCTGTCTCAAGTCTGTCCTTTTAACAGAAATCAACAAACGCCAGGTGTCACTGTTTTCCCCTGCCCGCCCCCCCCTCGTTTTCTTATTTACTGCGGCAGCCAAGTGGTGGCGTTTGTGTTAAACCAGAGATGCTACTTTACTTTCTGGTGGCTACTCGTTGGTTTTGCTTTTTTTACATTTCTGTACCGGATGTCACCTACACGCCGGATTTCGGCCGGATTTTGAGTGCGGGGTGGTTACCATCTCCCAACATGTGATGTTCACCCTTCCGAAAACACTTCTTTAAACTTAACAATAACCCTTGGCGCTTCGTGGCATTTAGGTTTTATTTAACTATTGCTTTCTCCGAAAGTATTCTCTTCCGTAACGATTGACGCTCATGTCATCACTCATATATCTGCGGGCACCGACTGTGCCTCTGAGCGTGGCCAGAGTTTAAAACGCATGTCCGTCTTTCAGAGTCCATTGTGAGTGACTGCTGTTCGATGAGCACAGTACACATGTTTACCCCAACCCCCCATTAGCAGTCTCTTTCAAAAACAAGACAGTTGTGCGCCGATGCATCGAGGCCCTGGGGAGATTCCTTCTAGCCTACAAGCGGAAAAAGGTTCGGAGGGCGTGAGGGTAGACCAGGGGGGGCCCTCTCCCTTGGATTTCTGTAACCCTGAAAATCTTTCTCCACTGGAAGCTACTGTGCCTCTGAGCATACCCAGACTGCAAAATAAAGTACATTATTCCCGACTCCATTTTGAGTGACTCCTGTGTTCCCCCCCCCAATCCCCCTCACCACAAAGAATACTCATCCCTGGGGTAGAAAACTGAAAATTGTGAACCGTTGCGTCGATCCCAAAACATTACTTATTCCTCCTGAAACCGGAAGATGTGTTCGCAGGAGTAAGGGTTGGCTAATCAGCGCCCCTCTCCTGGGTTTCGACCACCCAGAAACTCATTCTGCACTAACAACTGCTGTGCCACTGAGCATGGGCAGAGTGTAAAACAGAACACCTTCTTCCCGACTCCGTTTTGAGTTTCAGTGTTCCTACCCCCGTCCTGTGTCCCCCCACCCCTGCAAAGTACTACTTCGAATAGCGGACTGACAGTTGTGCATCGTTGCATCGAACCCCTGAAATCAATTAATAATTCCAGTTACGGTGGAAGTGTTCGCAGGCCCTAGGGGGGAACAGGGAGCACCCCTCCTTTTGAGTTATGTCGCCCTTAAACACTTTCTCCGATGACAGCTTCTGAGCCTCTGGGCATGGCCAGAGTGTAAAACAAAAAACCTTCTTCCCGACTCCATTTTGAGTGACCGCAGTGCTTCCTCCCCCCTAAATCCCCCACAACACACAGAATACTCCTCCTACGAAACCGTCTTCCCGGCTCCAGATTGACTAACTTCTGTGATTCCCACCACCCTTACTCCCCCACACAGCACAGACTGGTCCTCCCGTGAAAAAACAATGACATTTGTGGAATGTGTTCGCAGGCGTTAGGGTGGTCGAAATGGCAGCGCCCCTAGCTTTGGTTTCGACCACCCAGAAAATACATCTTTGGATGTAATCTGCTGTGTCTCTGAACACCAGACCGTCTTCCCTAACACATATTCTGTGATTGCAGGACCAGACGTACCGTCTGGGGGTTATATGCGAAAGAATCCGTTGTGTCCCCCACCACCACCAAAAGTAAAACACATAATAGATGATTTTAGGTGCAGGTTTGCATTTTACACACGAGACTGCCACGAAGTAACCCCCCTTCTGATATGAGCAAAATCTGCCCCCCCCCCGTACAGTAACAATATTCTATGAATATGGTAAAGAATAAACTATTGGAGTCCTTAAGCCTGTATTTTCAAAAGTCTTCTCAAAGCCAGAACGCACCACAGGTATTCAGAGGGGAACTACCCTCTGCATTGCAACGGGTTCCCAGGAGAAAACTTGTTGTCCCAGAAGTTATGGAACGCCACAGGAGGTGCAAAAGGTTTGCTATGTGCTTCCAAGAAACGTCTTTAAAAATCCTTCTGAGAGCTTAAATACACTCACAACTTGCTGGACCCCTGTCTTGCTAGTGGTACGTTCCCCTCCTGTTGCTAAGGGTCAGCAGCACTGCGTGAACTTCTGACCCCTTGATAGCCATCGGGTCTGCCTGAGAAGGCAGGTGTTGGACTTCATGGAGCCAGTCCATCTTCAGCTCCACCCATTCACCTCCCAACACAATGGCCCCATTAGAACTGCAGGGCTAGGAAAATGTTTCCATTGCAAACCTTCAATAACACCAACATATTTGTTGGAGGGGCCTTGGACGCCTCCGAATGAAGATATCATTTGCTACTAATTATAAGTATTGTTCTTAAAATAAATGAAACAAAGAATTGCATTGAAAAGACTGTATTTATTCCTTGCATACCATCAAATGCACGTTAGATACAGAGTTTTTGTACAGTGGTTCCCCAGAAATACACTGCAGCACTGAGTATGATACCATGGCCAACAGACTCCAAGGCTCCAGGCCCCTGAACGGCATTTTGACCCCTCCTCCTATTGGTTGAAATTAGTTTCATTTTCCCACAGGACTGCTCAGAGACAGGGCTCTAGAAGTTATAAAAACCCAGTAGCACCTTTTGGATAGGTGTGGAGAGGTAGTGCTGAGGAGGCTTGTCTTGAGGATTGGTTTGTTGTTAGGGTTTTGGATAAGGATTTGAATATCTTTTGAGGAAGATGGAACGTGGTGGTAGAGGCAGATACTGGACGGAAGCAGAGGTCACTGCTCTTTTGGACATATTGATTCAACACAGGCTTGGTCCTGTGTTGTTTCATATGCAACCAAGGAGAAATGAACCTGCCTTTAGGCTTGCATCCCGTGAGCTAGCCAGAATGAATTACGAGAGGACCTCAACGCAAATAAGGTCAAAATTTAAAATTCTTAGGCAGAACTTTAATAGGTGCTTGTACTACTTTGGGGAGCACGCAGAAGAAAGACACCAAGCTGCGTACTGGAACCAGTTGCTCCAATTATGGATTATGGCGCAACGCCCAGACCCTGCTCATCTTTTTCCTGCGGGTGAGTATACTCTGGAAATGTTATTAAAAATAGTAGATAGTAAAATGGGCTGCGATGTGAACTGCACATCTGCAGCCTAGAAGGTCCCTGGCAATGTCACTCTTAGGTCTGCTTTAAGGATGTGGGCTGAAAAGACTGATTCGCACAGAAAGGAGGGCCTGCCACGAAGTGATGCTTTTGAATAATGTCAACCCCTTCAACATTTCTTGTTTCTGCCAACAGGGGCAGGCCCTGCAAGGCGTGTAGGTCAGAGGAGGGGTCAACCACGTCAGCAGCAGGAGCCTGAACAACGTGGGGACCAGGTGGCACAGCCTAGGGAGGACCAACAGCATGAGATTGAAGGGGGGGGAGGCCAAAATGATCCCCAGGCCGAGGAAGGAGGAGAAGGTGAGGAGCAATGGGAGTTCTTTGAGTTGACTTTTAAGAAATATTTGTTTATAAACATCAATGCTAGGAACAATGCCAAATTTAAATTCCCTCTCCATTTCAATAGAAAATGTACCAGAACAACCTTTGGACATTATGAGGCAAGCAGTGCCCAGAGGGGAGATGGAACAATGGATTGCTATTTTGCAGGAGGTTGTTGCCAGAGGTATACTTTTATAGTACTTAACATCATCAACACCAAATGCATTGTCCTTTGGTAGTAAAAAACTATGCCCTTAATTTCGGTTTTAGCTATGCAATATTGACACTATCATATACATGTAATCGAAAAGTAAAAGTTGTAGTCATTCCCTGGGACTACAATCAATTTAAAAAACTGCCTGAACCACAATAACCATCATGAACTCCATGAGTAATTACTGTTGCCTTTGCTTATTTGCAGTTGGGGTTCTAGAACAACATGTACTTCCTGCTGAAGGGGTGCGTCCACCACAGAGAAGGAGGAGGAGGAGGAGATAAGCATTTCTGGTGAACTACCGATTGTGCTGCAGTTCTGCAGTGTTCCTTTTTTTTTCTTTTATAAGAAGAATTTCCCAGCAGTTATAATTAAGATTTTTTGCACTGGGTGTGAATCTGCATTGCAACTTAGGTATGTTTGAACTAATGTAATATATATATATATATATATATATATATATATATATATATATATATATATATATATATATATATATATATATATAGTAAATTGGGTTTCTATAAAGCCTTATCCTTGCTTTCAAAATCTAAGAGTTATTAGATAACTGGGAATGGGTTGCTGTATATTAGAGTTCAACAGCAGAGAGAGGTTTCCATCTGTGTTGAACATACTGTTATATGTAATGCTCAATGAGCTGTTTTAATTTTGAACTAAAGGTTGTACCCCTGTTATTAAAAAGGGGCATTATAAAACCTTGCTGTAACAGATTTACAAGAACTGCTCTTAAAGTACTCATCTTTGATTTTTATACATTTAAATTACTTGACAGTCACTAAAAGTTCTTTGCTGGGCTCAAACTGTTATATGTAAAGCTTAATGAGCAAAGAATTTTTTTTTCTGAAATTGTGTGGTTCATGTTACTGAAACGGAGCACTTTAAAACACCAAATTACTGTACTGCTGACATCACTCACAGTAACAACTAATGCCTGCAGCCTATATGCTTCTGATAGGAGTAACCTATATTTTTACTTGGATTTGCACTTTATCTTTTGAAAAATTACTGTGAAGGCTCAAAAGTATGCTAACATTTTTGTTTGGGTGGCGTTGTGATCGAAACTGTGTAACTTTCATTTTGCACTAAAACGCTATTGGGATAAAAAATGTCTCTACTTAAAAGTTTTGTTGAGAACAATACAACAAGTATTACCCTGGCATGGCTTTCTTCCTATTTGCACTAAAAATTTTAGAGGATAAAAATTGTTTGTTCTTTGAACCTTTGTGAAGAAAAACATAACATCTACAACCCAGTCATGTGTAACTTTCTGTTTGCAATAAAATCTTATGAGGATAAAACATATAAATTATTGAAAGTGTTGTTAAGAACAATAAAACCACTTTAACCATGATATGTATGTCCCCCTTGACTCTTTGTGTGCAACCTTAATGTGCTTGGTGTTATATATAAGTAATGGTGCAAGTCCTTGATAGTATTTAAAACATAAAAGTGTAACAAAGGTTAGAATTGGAGTGCATATTTAGTGTACTTGGTGAAATAGGAATACAGGTGCATGTAGTTAACATTATTTGAACAACAACAGTGTATCAAAGGTTAGAAATGGTGTGCAATGAGGTATCAAGGAAAAAGCAAAAGAGGCTTCACCAGACAGCAACCTATGGGGAAAATATTTTCTTTTTCATTCTTTTCCTTTTCTGTGGGGTTCTCAAAAATGATTGAGAATCATCTAGTGATTCTTCATTTTTCACAATTAGGTAAGGCGAACGTTCATACTCATTTTGGCCCAAGACAACATGACCTGTGCTTTTAGGTTTCTGCTTTGCTGGCATCCTAACTGGTCCTTTGGCAGTCCTGCCAGCATTCTGAGTAAGCAAACGCCCAGTACCGTTGCGCAGATTTCCCTTTACTGTGCTGCGTCCACTAAGTAGTGATACTGATCCCTCATCATCACTGTCTTCCTCACAACTATTACCTGTATCAACAGGGTTACTGATATCTCCTTCCGAGTCGCTAATCCCCTCAATGGGAACAAGAGAGTTGCCCCTGGACTTAGACAAACAAGAGGTTTGTGTACTGGTTTCCACGTTGTGTGTCTTTGATATCCGCTTTCCCAACTGTACCAGCTGTAGGAGTTTCAGTGAGATAATCTGTAAGCCTCTGGAGGCATGTGTTTGCTACTCTAAGGCTGTTAATTATCTCCTTCTGAAACAATATGTCCTCCTCGTCCCTCTTATCCATTTTAACCTCCTTGCGTTGGTCAGATTCCTTTACCCACTCCACAAATCCAGACAAGGTGTGATCGAGCCTCGCAGCCGCAGTAGTTCTCTGTTTCCATTTCCGGATTAAGGCCAGTCTCGTAGCAGGATCAAGAGTTGCCTCGTAGTTTGTTGTTTCAAACGCTCCTAAAGTAGTGATACAGAACAAGAACATGTATTGATGCAGTAGTAAGACTGTGTGTGTGTGGAGAGCTACGCGCATAGCCAACGCTATGTTGGTCTACGGAACTCCCAGCCACACACAGGGGTGATGGGGTCAGACCAGGATGCCTTCTATTCGCATGTTTTGTCTGGAGAACAAAGGACTGGGGGGGGGGAATGTTTGATACATACATCAAGATGCAGGGTATGAGTAAGGTAGATAGAGGGAGGCGCTTCTACCTCCCACAAAACTCCAAAACTAGGGGGCATACACTCATATTGAGGGGTGATAGTAATGGAACTAATAAAATAAATAGTTTTTATACCCAGCGCAATGTTAGTCTATGGAACTCCCTGCCACACACAGTGGTGATTGGATCAGACCAGGATGCCTTCTATAGGCATGTTCAGTCTGGGAAACAAACGACTGAGGGGGGGAATATTTGATACATACATCAATATGCAGGGTATGAGTAAGGTAGATAGAGGGAGGCGCTTCTACCTCCCACAAAACTCCACAACTAGGGGGCATACACTCATATTGAGGGGTGATAGTAATGGAACTAATAAAATAAATAGTTTTTATACCCAGCGCAATGTTAGTCTATGGAACTCCCTGCCACACACAGTGGTGATTGGATCAGACCAGGATGCCTTCTATAGGCATGTTCCGTCTGGGAAACAAACGACTGAGGGGGGGAATATTTGATACATACATCAAGATGCAGGGTATGAGTAAGGTAGATAGAGGGAGGCGCTTCTACCTCCCACAAAACTCCAGAACTAGGGGGCATACACTAAAATTGAGGAGGTATAGTAATAGAGCCGAGAAAATAAGTAGTTTTGACACCCAGCTAAATGTTAGTCTATGTAACTCCCTGCCACACACAGGGGTGTGGGGATCAGACCAGGATGCCTTCTATTCGCATGTTTACTCTGGAGAACAAACGATTGAGGGTGGGAAATGTTTGATACATACAACAAGATGCAGGGCATGAGTAAAATTAAAAAGTTACGTTATGGACCAAACCAAATGGTCCCGTGGTACGCCAATTGTACAACCAAAAAAAAAAAGTGAAAAATTACTTACTGTGGTTGATGCCCCTTTCTGCAACAGTTGGTGGTGTGCTCTGCGAAGAAGAACACCCGGACGTGGAGGGCTCGCATCCATCAGTAGATTGTGTCTCTGGGAAAACCAAATAGTTTTATGGTACAAATTACTAGTGGCTGTATAGACTTCCCGTCTTTACTGCTGCCCCAAAATGGTACTGGTCAACAAACCATAGCTCAGACCATAGCAAGAAAGGAGACGAAAGACCGGTACTCGTTGTTCAAAAACTTTTCCTACCCACTACTGAAGTTTCCGATGGCCCAAAGCTATGGTTATCGTAGTCAGCGTCCTCGAAGAGAATCAACGTTGCGGCATTTTCTCTTACGCCCTGCATCGCCTCCATTGCTATCGTTGGGAAGAGGTGTAAATGAAATAGAATGTGGTGGTTATTCTTCACAACATGGCAGGTTCACAAACTGCAAAATGTAGTCCTTGGCGCTTGTCGACAATGGATTACGAGTTTCCGTTTTATTGTTCATTAGGGAACATGATTGGTTTTTCTCGCAGTTAGTCCCGCCCCACTCCATCCCCCGGTTTGTGATGGAGGAAAGTAGGTAGTGGTCATTTGAAAGCAGGGGAAACTAGGGTGTTTTATTTAAAGTAAACTTCCTGTTGTTTTTCCTCCCCACTTAATATTCCCAATTAAATGCGCCCTGAAGGACAGCACCCACAAACGGCACGTAACTGAAAAGTTTACAAATATCAATTAGTTTGAGAACTTTGGCGGCAGAATTAGATGTTGCTTTAACCCCCCTAAAAATCCCTAAGGTGATGCTTTCCCCCCCCCCCCGTCAAAATCACAAGGTTTTGGTACAGCCTTTTTATGTTGAAAAGGGGCAAATAGTTAGTATTTTACCAGAAAAGAAGTTGGCTTTTTTTTAAAAAAAGTGTCAGACGACAATCATGTTCGGACTTAAAAATAACTTCCTAAACAACAGTTATCCAACTGTTGTTTTTTAAAGTAATTTCCAGCCATCGACGTTTCGATGGTTTCAAAGAATTATTAATAGATATTATTTGAAACTATGTGTCCTCAAACGACACACATGTTTGGACTTACAAGTAACCTCCCAGGTCACTGCTACCAAACTGTTGTTTTTTTAAGAAATTTCCAGCCTTCGGTATTTCGATGGTTTCCTAGAGTTATTAATTAAGTTTTTTTAAAACGACGTATCCTCAAACGACCTACATGTTTGGACTCAAAAATAACTTCATATTTACAGTTACCAAACTGTTGTTTTTTAAAGTATTTTCAAAATATCGACGTTTCGCTGGTTTGCAAGAATTATTAATAGATATTATCTGAAACTAAACGACTTACATGTTTGGACTTATTAATCACATCCTAGTTTTCATTTACCAAACTGTTGTTTTTTTAAGTAATTTCCATCCTTCGATATTTCGATGGTTTCCTGGAGTTATTAATACTTTTTTTTTTTAAACCACGTCTCCTCAAACGACTTACATGTTTGGACTTATTAATCACATCCGAGTTTTTATTTACTAAACGGTTTTTTAAGTAATTGCCAACCTTCGACATTTCGATGTTTCCTACAGTTATTAATTGCTATTTTTGAAACAATGTGTTCTCAAACGATATACATGTATTCCCAGGGAATTTATTAGTTCCGTTGTAAAAATAATCCTTTGCCTCGCTGCGGTGAACCGACAGGACGATACATCGATATGGAATGCGGTTATAACCAGCATGAGGTACTTAAGTTACATTAACGTCAAAGTTATACGAACAAAAGTAACTGTATAATTATTTGGAAATGCTGAGTATCGTAACATCACGCAGTAAATTAAACTAGTTATTTTTTGAACTCACCCGTGGCAGCAGAAGACTCACTTTCAGTGGTTCGTAGTGGGTGGATCGATGTGTCGGTGCGGAAAATGTTTGCCATCTCGTCGTACCAAATGAATTTTGACCGACCGGAGCCAGATGTGTTGTTATGAATC